>OV121086.1:21327322-22527322 GCA_921293015.1 Phorcus lineatus | reverse complement strand
TATCAATTGCGTCTTCTTCTTCTTCTTCTTCTAATAGAAACAGATTAATTCTATCAATATTTTCATCAGCGGAACTAATCCTATGAATAATAACACCATCATTTTTTTCATTATTCCCGAATATATTAATAGCCAAATTATTCATTTTTTCTACCTTTGTAATTTGTGAAATTGGAGTAGGAGTGTCTATACCATCAAAATTAAGCCCATCATTAATAGGATATGATGATGCCCTATCGGAGTGCGAATCTGCTGGAAATAAGGCAGATCTCAAAGCCCATTTTAAACAGTTATCATCCTTATTCTTTACATTAATGATGGCCTTCTTATTCTTATAATATGTGGGTAAATCTATATAGGACCCACCTTTCAATGGATTATATTTCGCTACGTCTAACCACATTGTTTCGATGCGATCTACAACCCACCCAGACCCTTGACGCGTAAATTTTTCCAATCTTTCTTTTATCACTTCTTGGCATTCGGATAAAGATGTAGGAATATCACTCGAGTCGGTTAATACCATCTGTTCAGTTCTAAAATAAGCATGCATAACAGTTTTCCCACCGGGCTTCCCATCGGGTTTCCCATTGCTTTTCCCATCATGCTTACTGAGCTGAACTTTAACCGCTAACTGATATTTAATATTAGTCAAATTTTCTAATTCCTCGGTTAATTTTTCTACCACGGGCTTTTCCGTATTTTTGAATACTATTAATAGATCCTTGTAATCAAGATCCATTACCCAACTACGTAAATAATTCCCAAAAGATTTTGTTAAATAAAACACTTCAGATTTGATATTAGATTTGATATTAGATTTGATATCAAGTTCAGTATCAAATTCAATTATAGGTTCAATTTGAGGTTCAATTTGAGGTTCAGTTTTAGGTTCAGTTATAGGTTCAGTTATAGGTTCAGTTATAGGTTCAGTTTTAATATAATTTTTCAATTTAGTCGTAATATTTTTCATACGATTAATGGTGGAAACAGATGCTCTATTTATAAAAAACTTTGCCAAAACTAAAAAACTTGACATATATCCGATAATTCGACGACTCGATGCCATTTTATTATAATCTAGAAAAATTTTTTTCAAAATATAAATTTTTCCTAAAAATAATTTTATTTATCCAATTTATATTTTAATACAATGAAATATCTATTATTGGGGTACCCGTTAAATTCGGTAGTCATCTATGATATTTAAAATAACTACCATATGACATTTTATTATCGACAATTTTCTAATTTTTTAGAAAATTATCTTCTATTTATATTATTTTTACTTTTCCCATAATTCATATATCTTTATTTCCTCTTCATCATCTTCTTTATCTTCTTGTTGCTGATTTTCTTCTTCAATACCTTCAGTAAATCTTTTATAATTCTTTTTAGCTTCAAGAATTTCATCTTGAGAAAGTTGTACAATTCTACTATTAGGAAGTCTATCATCACCTCCAAATATTGGGGTCCAAACTATTTCAATTGCTTTCATCTTAATACTAGCGCCATAAGTTTTTTGTCCATGAGTTCCCCAATATACACTATCTAATAAAACAACTATTGTTGCTTTACCTCGATGATAATTTTTTGTATTTTGATTATTTAACAATTGTAGAGGAGATATTCTTTTATTTCCAGTCCATATTTTAGTATTATTTTTGATATTATTAACTCCACCTTTACCTGTTGTATGTAATTTAATATAAGTTCTTTGCGGTTTTGTCATATCTACTTTCATATCACCATCTCGATCACTCTTTATATAAGCATGATCATAGATTGGTTTTACAGCAAATGATGGATCTTTTTTAGCAGTTGCACACGTAACAGCACTGCGACTAGGTCCAGGTAATATAGCTTTTTTATCAGAAATGGAATCAAAATATTTCATATGTTCAAAAACTCTTTTCCAAATATTGTCAAAGATAATTTTGATATTTTTCTCTTCTTCAGTAGGATTTGTCATAGTTTCTTGAGATGTTATTGGATAACAAATCTGATAGCCTTCTAAATTATTTAAGTTTTTACCCGAATCCATTGAAATTGGCCACCCTCCATTAATGCCCCACAATTGTTGAGTAGGTAATTGAATATAAACATTTTGTTCTGTATCACTATTTTTCTCACAATATTTAACCCTTAAGATGCGGGTCCCGGAATATTCCGGGATGAAATTAGCTTTGCCCGCAAGTCCCCTTAGCGGGATGCGAGTAGCACACTCTATTTTTCTCACGCTAACTAATTATGACCGCGAATCTCGGTAGCGGAGCCCGGAAATTTATTGCCTAGCAGTAGTCTCAGTTCAACGCTTGTATTTTTGTTCCGGCTGTCGCTAAGCAACCGTGTTTTGTTTCGTTGGTGTTCTAAATAATGCGCGAACATGCTCCGAAAGTTATGAGAGTATTGATAATGTTTATCGTACCGAAAATAAGCGTTAAAATCACTCAATTTTTCCCCACTCCCCGCCGCACGTGCTTATAGCCTGTGGGCAATTTCTACCCTCTCGCACGAGCTTACCGACCTGCGCATGCTATCGTTTACTGAGACGCGTGCATTTTGACCCTATGCACGCCTTCCTATCGCACGCCCTATGTTCTGAACCCTTGGGCGGATTTCAATATAGGTGGGATCATTTGAAAGAGAAAAAAATGTCTTTAATTCGGTGTAAAAAACATATGTGCGCCTCGTGAAATAAAGATACCGCATGTGCCGCAAAAAAGGTGATTTTTATATATTTTTAGTTTTACACTGTTTTGTCACACCAATTTTCTCATGATGTGCTCAACATATTTTGACATTTTTTATATCACAAGATAGAGAAAAAGATTGTCTTTAATTCCATGTAAAATGTGTACATGCGCAACAATTCATAAAGATACAACAAGCGCCGCACAAAAAGGTAATTTTGCCGACTTTCTTATCATGTAATCTGAAGCGCGATTTTCATGTGCCTTTCTTTCACAATGAATTTCTTTTACACCGTGAAAAAGATTTTGTTGAATTTTACATCACTATAAAGACAAATGAATTGTCTTTAATTCCCTATATCAATTATTATGCGCGCAAATAAATAAAGACTCAACAAGTGCCGTAAAAAGAACAACTTTCGCACTTCGCAATTCCGTTAGTGACGCAAATAGGGAAACTTTGGCACTTCATATCCCCGTGTACAAATGACACATTTCAAAACCATTTATATCATTATCAAGAGGAATAAATTGTCTACAAAGTGATATATAAAATGTACATGCGCTAAAACAAACGACGATGCAGCAAGCGCCGCACAAAGGGTTCTTTTCATGTGATCTGAAGTTCGATTTTCATGTACCTTTCTTTGGCACTCACTATTTTCTATACCACTTGGCGGATTTTGATAAATATTACGTCTAAATAAAGACGGAACGTTGTTCTTCATTTCAATATATCGATCATACATGCGCACACAAAAATAAAGGCACAAGAAGTGCCGCAAATTTGGCAAGTTTCGCATTTTGTATTTCTGTAACCAAGTGGCGCGCTCAACAACGTTTGGTATCAGTGTAAAGAGGAGAAAATTCTCTTCAATTTGATATACAATTTGTTTATGCGCTCATAGAAATAAAGACTCAACAAGCGCCGCTAAAATGTTATAAATAAATGTAATAAGTAAAAAAAATTATGAAGGAAACCCTGTTTCTTTAGTGTTCAATTATAGAGTTTTATAAACCATGAAAGTTGAAGGGAAAAAAACTTTTGGATATACATTCATAGCGTTATTGATGTCTTTTTTGAGTCGGGCACCGCCATCAGTTCATGGGAAAATTGTCCAACGAAAATGTTTGTGGTTGAGACACAATATGTCGGGGATCTTTCACCGGGCACCGCCATCAGGTCATGAGAAAATGTGTCCAACAAAAATGTTCTTGTTCGAGAAAAAAAATTTCAGCGGACTTTCGTCGGGCACCGCCAGCAGGTATGTGTTTTTTTCTGCCAAATTTTTGTTGGTCGAGGAAACTCATTTTTGAAAAAAAAGTTTGGTAGCATTCCGATGTTTTAAATAGTTTGCTATATATGTCGGGATGGCATGAGTTCCTTCCAGTGAACTAAAGACAAGGGGCCGGGTGCTCGTTGACTACGGCCGTCCCGACAGATAGGCCCGTGGAACCTATCATTCTCGGAAGAGAAGTCAAGAGTTGAAAAACTTTTGTAATCCACAACTGACAATCAGAACTTTCCTGACGTAGAAGGCAGTTGTTCGCGACTCGCCGGTTCGTTGCATAGGAGTCAGAAGGCGGCATCAGGGTTGATAATGTTGATACAACGTCGGCGGCCGTCGGTGCCATCGGCACCTTCGGCGGGATTGTGAAAAGTCGTCCAAAAGTTAGAAAGTGTCTGGCGACATTAGAACTTGTTCGGCTGGATTGTGAAAAGTTGTCCGAAAGTTAGAAATTGTCCAGCAATGTTAGAATTTGTCCTGATTTGGTATTTTTGCAAATCGTGAAACACAATGTCCGGCTTTCGCCAGGACAATTAGAAAATGTCCGGATTATTGATGACCGCTGGCGCCAAAGCCGCGCAACGGCAAATTTGTTTCAAACACTTACAAAATGTTGCAATTGATATCCATGAAGCTCACATTGAATTTCTCTGTACAACAGGTCATGTGTTGATGTTATTATATCTTGCGTGTGCCTAAATTATTTTCAATCATTTACAGATTGATGTGAAAGATGCCTAAGGCCAGGAGGCCGCGAACCAGGAGTTGGGAAGGTCCGTCAACGTCTAGCGACGACGACTTCATCAACGAGGTCAATGCCGATGAAGCTTCTGATATGGAATCAACTGATGAGAGTGATAGTGACAGTGACAGTGATAGTGAAAGTGACATTGATAGTGATCAAGAAATAAGAAACATTGCAAGAGACATATTAGCTGGTACGGGTGAAACTGCTACGGCTGGTACTTCCACAGAGGAAGAGTTCAGTGGCTTTGACGAGCAATATAATGAAATGACACACATTTTGATGACCAAGATAATTTTATGGATCGCTGGGAAGAGGGGCCGAGGCAACGTGGACGTGTCGAATTGCATTTTACTGGCACAACGGGATTAGGACGGTTCATAGAATTGCCTGATAACCCGCAACCTGTAGACTTTTTCGGACTGTTTTTTCATGAAGATGATTATGGATCATTGGCAGCAGAAACCAACAGATACTTCCACCAACAGGTCGATGATAAGGTTCTGAAACCCTGTTCACGGTTGAGGCACTGGTATGATACGAATGCCGAACAAATGAAAGTATTCATTGCAATGACAATAGCAATGTCTCTGGTTGTACAGAGAAACTTTTCTGAGTATTGGTCAACAAGTGATGTTACGTCGACGCCCTTCTTTTCCAAGTGCATGCCCCGCGACAGGTTCTGGCTACTGCTAACGTATCTACATTTGAATGATAACAACCTAATGCCGGGACGAAACACTCCGCATTTTTCACCAATGAATAAACTTGGCTATCTGTACCAACGCATCGTGCATCGTTTTTCCAGAGTTTATAAGCCGCATCAAAACATTTGTGTTGACGAAGGGTTGGTGCCTTGGAAAGGCAATCTGAGTTTCAAAGTATATAATCCTGACAAGCCGAAGAAGTATGGGATAAAGGCCTACATGTTGTGCGACTCAAAAAATGGTTATGTTTGCAAGTTCAAACTCTACACTGGAAAAACAAATGAAGCTGTTTCTGTTGGTGGGAAAACGTATGATCTCGTCATAGACTTGGTGAAGGAATATGCTGGGAAAGGGTATCATGTGTTCATGGACAATTTCTATTCCTCGGTGGCATTGTATATAAACTTGTGGGAAATGGGAACTGGTGCGACGGGAACTTTGAGAGGAAATCGCAAAGGCATTCCTGAAAAGCTAAAGAAGGCACAGAAGAATCAGAAGAAAGGGGATATGACAGTCTATCACAATCAAGACCTACTCGTTTTGCGGTATGAGGACAGGAAGTCAGTGTTGCTCATGTCAACCGTAGAAGACGCCAAAATTGTAGAGACAGGAAAGAAGAACCGAGTGACTGGGGAAGCAAATACGAGACCACGTATTGTGCACGAATACAACAAATATATGGGAGGTGTGGATCGGGCCGACCAGATGCTGTCGTACACCCCGTTCAAAATGAAAACTCTTAAATGGTGGAAGCGCGTGTGGTTTCATGTGTTGAACGTTGCCATGTTGAATTCTTACATTATCTATAAAGAATTCTCAGAAGACAAACCTTTGAAAACAAGCCGTCAATTTAGAAAAGATTTGGTGCAGCATATGATCACCTTCGCCGAAACAGAAAAAGTGCCCTCCCTGCGCAGACGTCCTCGCGGCCGGCCGAGCACGAGCGACGATAGTGTCTTGCGACTCCATGGTCGTCACTTTCCATCAAAGATTCAGCCTGTTGGAAAGAAGAAAAACCTCACGCATGTGTGTTGTTTGCTCCAAAGCGAATAGAGAACTTCGTCGAAGGGAATTCGAAGAAACAAATCAGCCAGTTCGAAATAAGAAAAGGGTAGGCAAAGAATCTTCTTTCGAATGTATCGAGTGTAATGTGGCTCTATGTGCAGCACCATGTTTCAGAATTTATCACACGTCACAAGATTGCACTAAAGCTTATATCAGTTTGATGTCAGAGAAGGAAAATGAGGGGGATAATCAAGAAGATTGAAGAAAGAAGAAAGAAGCAGAAGTGTGGATGAGCGTTACTCTCCTTATAAAGTTTATTCTTCACATCAATAAGGTGAATAAGTGTAATATAAAATACTGATTGTCAATAAAATAATCTTTTTTTTAAGTCGTAAAAGAGACAGAGAAAGTCAATGTGAGCTGTCACTGGACGTTCGATACGAGCCGCATCACGAACCTACCCCCGATCTTTGTTTTCTTAGAATCGGGTGGCGAAACTTCATACTTTTTACATCATCGTAAAGGGAACTGGCTTTGATTCATTATGAAATGTGTATGTGCGCAACACATAATAAAGAAGCGGCAAATAATGCGAGAAATGTCGCAATTATCAATTATTTTCCCCAAATGTCTGAGGGTACCCCTCTTTAACGGTTCATATCTCCCGAACTATTTGGCACTTTTTAAATTTTTTTCCACCTTTCTCAAGCGGAAAAAATGATCTTTAATTCCATGTCTAATATGCATGTGCGCAATTAATAAAAATGGTGCGGCGAGTGCTGCGACAAATGTCGCAAATAAAACGATTGTCAAAATCTATTTTCAAGTAGTTGAGGGTGTCGCTCTTTCGCGGTTCATATCTCCCGAATTATTTTATACTTTTTTATATTTTTTTCACCTCTTTCAAGGGAATATAATTGTAATTCCATGTATAATATGCATATGCGCAGTCAATAATAACGATGCGGTGGATGATGCGACTGGTGTCGCAAATAGAACGCTTATCAAAATTTGTTTTCAAGTAGTTGAGGGTATCACTCTTTCGTTTTTCATATCTTTTGAACCAGTCGGCACCTTTTCATTATTTTTTCACAGTCGTAAGGACGAAAGATTTATCTTTATTTCCATGTATAATTTGTACATGCGCAGCAAGAAATAACGATGCGGCGTGCGTATAGAATGATTGATTTTATTATCTCGGAATGTTCGCCCGCGTGTGACAGCACGCGCCGAGAGGATCGGTACAGCAGGAAGCAACGCTGGTGCTTAGAACACTGGCACTCGCATGCTGGTGCCTCGGGGGTGCCCCGGGGGTATAACGGTACTAATTAGCGTACCGATGCCAGACTGCCCAAGGGAGAATTAGTTCTGGCTAAAAGTCCCGTTATGTCGGAGCATCCTCGGGGTACCCCCAACCATCTTTCGCGGCGTATATCTTTTGAACAGGGTGACATATTCTAACAATCTTTTATCATCATAAAGAAGAATAAATTGTCTACAATTCCATATATAATACATGTATGCGCGCTAAGTATAAGGGATTTTATTCAGCCGGAAATAAAGACAATCTTTAGATAATTGTAGAAATCTAACTAGAGGTCGCATTGTAAAAAGATATATATCATCGTAACGAGGAATAATGTATCTTCAATTCCATATAAAAAAATTAATTGTGCGATTACATTTAAGGATTTTCCGTAACTCTAAATAAAGACAATCTTCATATTGCAATAGAAACCGTTCTAGGTAAGATAAAAATTTCATTCAAAGTGTCGGATAAAGATCGTTCATTTGTGTACGGGATTGGCGGGCTACTTTTGTATCGAACGGTCAGTTTCACCCGTAATCCGCCATGTGAATACACCATTTATCGAAAAAACAGCCGCGACTCGCGGTGCGAAATAATTCAGCCACAGGGGCTAATTGCATTATAACTGTAGCGAGGTGAGTGCTGGAAAATTCAGCCACGGGGGCAAAACTGGTCAAAATAATATTCAGCAACGGAAGGGTTAATATCAGATTCATACCAACTAAATGTAGAACCACCATCTTTAGAAAAACTGCATTTCTTTGGTGTACTAATTATAAGATTGTCCCAATCAATGTGTTGAATATTACTAGATTTGAAGGTAATATATTTGGTTGCCATTTTATTATAATCTAGAAAAAAAAAATTCAAAAAATAAATTTTTCCCAAAAATAATTTTTTAATGGATTAAATCCAATGAGAATCCTCATTGGATATAAACCAAATAAATTTATAAAGATACCTCATCTTCGAGGCGTTCCGATAATTCATAATAGGATAAACCTTTACTGATATGATGATTTTTTATGCCCAACAATTTAGCAATTTCCTCGTAACTTTTGTCAATATTAAGTTTTTTATAAGCATGAACTAAACAAACACCTATCAATCCTAGGCTTTTCTTGCCTCTTATATTTAAATTGAACTTATCACATACATCAGTATATTTTTCTGTGGTTAATAATTGTAAGCATAGTCTCAAATTATATCGGCGCAATTTTTCATAGAGTTTCCTTTGTTTATGACTAGGGGCATTACAATTATTAGGTATTTTATATTCAAACCCACAATCTACACATCTGCAGTCATCGATTATATTCCTGTGAAGACAAGTTTCGGGATCAATCACAGGGTGAAAATACCCTGAATCCGTTAACCGGATCCCTTGCCGGATCCTCCGGATCCTCGCAACAATGGTATACTGGGATCCATCGCCGGATCCCTCACCGGATCTGGGATCCGGCCGTACACCGCCGGATCCCTTGCCGGATCCCTAGCAGATAAGAATACAGGGATCCGGTGCCGGATCCCTCACCGGATCCTAGATCCGGACGGACACCACCAGATTCTCTACCGGATCCAAAGTAGATAAGAATACTAGGATCCGGAGACGGATACCATACCGGATCCCCTCCTGGTGGCAAGAGTAGGCAAGAATGGATGAATATGAAAGTATGAAGATTTTCATTTAAAAAAGTAATACATCATACTAGTATATTTGTTACCTTCTACTATCATATTCCTGAAATGACATTGTCATTTTACTGTTTACATTATTATATATATTAATATCAAGCGTTTGTTTTAACCTGTAAGTTTTAAAATATTTGTTTTAATTAGAATCAGAAGGGAATTTTCTAAACAGGCTGTTTTAATTTTATAGAAGTAAGGTTCAATTCTTTACACTGTAACGATTAAACGCACACACTTGATCATAACACCTGTTAGCGTATTCACATTTCACCTACACTCATTTGTGCCTTATTGCTGCAACAGATGAAATAAGAATATACATGTATTCGAAGCATGTGTTCAATTACCGTTCAGTAACTTTCTTTCACTGATTTTTCAAAACAAAATAGAGAAACTTAAATAATGTGGCAAGCGGCAATAGAAGGATTTAGAACTGTAACTTAACATGCACATTAGAAAAAACATGCATCTTATATCTCTACATGTAAGGGCAGTAAGTATAAAGTTAAAGCTTCTAAAATACTTCTATTTTTTCGTATAATATAGTTTCAAAATGGTTACTAGTGTTTGAATATAAAATAATAAGACAATAAAAACGAATAAGGTAAAACTTGAAATATGTTATGTTACCAAACAGTTTCTGAATTATCAAACTTACCCTTTTGATAAGGCAGGAAATTGAAATTTTTAATTCGATTGTTAACGATTAAAGTAGGATCATATGCATTTATATCTTATTTTCAATATGGTATTAAAGTCGACTTTAACTAAATGAAACAATCATTTTCACCTGAAGCCAAATAAAGCAATTTGTTTTGACGATAACAGGAATATATACAGGATTAAGGAACAGAAAAGGTGTACAAAAGTTCAGGAACTGACTAAAAGGGGATACGTTATATACAGAATAAGTAACAATTTATAGGCAGAATGGCCAAACACTTTTATACCGAAGCCGAAGCTATCTTAAGAGGTCAAACATCTCGTTACTCAAACCGAACCTCTGTATTAGTCTTGTCGGAGAAATTATCAAGAATCAAGCGAAAACCACTAGCGACAATGTGTCTTTAACACGTTCTAATCTTTCAGAGGAGGTAATGGATTTGCATAGTTAAACTACACATGCAAAGATAGTGCTGCTTTTGACTGAAAAGCTTGTTCATGCAATTTGACAAATGTTTTCCTTCACCATAAGTACAATGATACTTATCGCCTTCAATTAGAATAAGGAATCTCAAGGATCATTACACCTTTTGCGCAAGAGATCAAATTAATATATGATAGAGAGAGAGAGAGAGAGAGAGAGAGAGAGAGAGAGAGAGAGAGAGAGAGAGAGAGAGAGAGAGAGAGAGAGAGAGAGAGAGAGAGAGAGAGAGAGAGAGAGAGAGAGAGAGAGAGAGAGAGAGAGAGAGTTTCCGCGTTGCTCATTACAGGGGTCGGATTTTGAAGAGCATTTGTTCAAGTTTTTCAATCATTTATAAAATATATGTTAAAATCTTATTCGTTCACATTAAAACCTCTCTACCAGTGTTCGTCTGTCTAACTGATCGTTTGTTTGTGTGACATAACAGGAAATCTATTCAATTTCATTAACCTAATGACGGTTTTTGCTTCGGGATATATCGATTAAAGAAACTGCCATTTAAGGCACAGAGAGTATGCACTTTTACAACAGAAAGCAATACAGACATAACATACAAGAGATATTAAAAAGCACCCGGCCATATGGCCTACGAGACACTAAAAGCATTGAATATCACAGCAGTACAATAATATAAAAGAATACATAAAAACAAATAAGACTTACAAGCCTATCACACGGCACACGTCTGCACTCACACACTGACATGTACTCGGCTCACCCACTCAACCTTAATCACAACCTCACACACATATACACACACGTACATGTTCACATAAATATTTCTCACATAAATTCCTTCATTCATTCATACATACAAATATATACATACGTACACGTACACATATTCACATATACAAACATACCCTACAATATGTAGGGTCCTACTTGTACTAAACCCTCTCGTACCTTAATTAGTCCTCTTTATTGAAACATGTTTGCAACAGTACAGCCGCATGAATTCGGCATTTCAAGTGAAGGGAACAACAACAAATTAAACTCATTCTATTTAATAAAGCAATTTATAACATCTGAAAAAAAATCAGATAATTAATAAAAATTGAGCCAGTGTACTTCAAATTGAGATTGTCTCAAAATCTGAAATCTGTAATACATTGGTTCAGTGATCAAAAAGTTTTGATTGCAGGAATTAATATAAATGATATCTTTAATAATGTGTTCAACTTGTTTTAGTAACAATTACGATAAAGAAAGATTTTCAAATAATAAAGTTCTTAAATTAATCTAATGTTTTACAGTGGAGGACAAATCTAATTCTTCGCCGAAATCATTATGGTGTATTTTTGCGGATGTGTATTCCAACCCCACCAAAGGGTGGTTAGTCAATACAGAGTGTCATGTATATAAGGAATACCTATACCAGTAAATATTTTTGTGTGTATGTGTCGTCAATTTAATCCGATGACTTCAAGTAGTCCCGCGCAATTATGCTCCTTTTGTTAGTTCCCCGCCAATTAGCATTTTGGGGTCATAAAACACCTGTATGCAATCACAAGCAATCAGACAGGAGCAAGCCTCTTTTCTTCAAATAGAGCGGAGCTCAACGATCCGTGACAAGCTAGACTGGGTTGGGGTGGGGGAGGGGGGTTAACTAATTTGGTTTAATATCCAAATGAATGTAACATTTCCATTCATCAATTGATATTGTAATAGTAGTAAATGTAGACCATACACGTGAAAGATACTGCTACTGTTCTTTCTTTGAAATGACAATGCAGATCAATGACAAAATCTATAATAAAGTTTTGTAGACCAACCCATTTCAAAATGATGTTGTGGATATGCATACAAACCCTTTAAAAAACCCGTCATCCAGAAATCGAAGGAAAAAATTAAAGAAGCCTTCTTTATTCTAGAAAATGTTGTCAAATCTAGTTGCCATAACAATTATTAAGAACCATAATTATAGTCATCTCATGAATCTTTTTCTCAGGGTGTAGGCATATAGATTTCAACATAGTAAATGAGGAAAACGAGTTTCTTAAGTGTGATGCTATCCTCAGGAAAGCAAGAAGATTTGAAAATCGTTGCTCTTTGTGCAAAAATATAATACTTTTGGTAAATGAAAATATGTGGGTCTTGAAAGGGAAAAATAAATACTTAAAAAGAAGGTTTATTAAATGAGATTAAACGATTGGAGTCTTTGTGAAGTTACCAATTTTGAAACAGTGTTAGATACATTTGATCTGTAAAACGCATTGAATTCATATATCTAAGACGAAACGAAAGGAAGCGTTATTATATACATTTATGTACATATATTCATATATCATTTGTGAATAATTTGAGGCTATTGAAAGTTACACTTTGATTTTAATTTACTTCTTGAATGCATCACTTTAGTCTTATGTCATGACTTATCAATTTGATTACACACCTGCACGTAGCTTGCATTATCTATTTATCAGAGCTCTAGGTTATTCAAGTCACTAAGCGGCAATAACCTGTTTATTCGATGCAATAAAGTCAGTCTCTTTTGACGAAAAACCGATACAGGAAGAATGATGTAGGGATACACCTGTATACGCGCCGCTAATCTTTGTCACCTAAAAATTGTAGAAGAAAGTTTAGGTTACATCATTGGACAATTTTCTTCATGGAGCTACGCCCATCATTCTATACATATTCACAATTATCACCTGTATTTAGGCATTCAATTTTTGATGAAATCTTCCATATGAAAAATAGTTACTTTGTAAAGATGACAATTCAATCCTATTTGTATTCTTTTGAGTTCAAATAATTGATTTAATTCGCGTTACATATATTTTGCACATGTTAAATTATACTTCGAGTCGATGTCGTCCCAACAGAATGAAAAACTTGAAAATATAGCTAACCTGTGAAGTGATGTAACATGCACTTTTAATAGGTATGTCAACAACAAGTCAATTTTTCATGCATATGAATATATTTCTATCTAATAATTCGACTACTTTTACATTCGTTAATGTTACTTACGTTCTATCCCTTAAATCGTGATATCATTTCCATTATTCTTAATTATGATTCATATAGTTGAACTATTGACACACTGTATATACTTAACATGGTGTGTAGACATGCAGTATTTGTATATACAAATAAAAATGCATGTGAATCAATGTGAAAATATGAAGAACGTTACGTGTAAACAATATGCCGCCTTCAAATCACTGTAGTGGTAGATTGAGAAAGACATTCCAGCATGAAGATTGAAAAACGCTTATAAGTGATATTTGGTTACGTATATACTATATATATCATTATATGGAAGTGTGTGTGTGTCTGTGTTTATTTTTTGTTGTTCTTTAAGTACTGTTGTTTAGGTATACGTAAAAGAAATTGTCTCTCAAAACCTTTTGACCAATATAGAAGGTGCGATATCTTGCGCAGTTTACTTGTCAATTGCATTTGGTGAGACAATGAAAACAATTTCACTCTCTCCCATTCTTATGATCATCTTTGAATATGTTTATGAAATGAAATCGGACCACAAGATAAAAACTCAATGGTGAAATATCACCTGTTATATTCCTGTAAAGTATCCACATTCAGTACCTGCATTTGATCTTCATGAAACAATAAAACAATAAAGACTTTATGGTACAAGGCTAGTCAATTTCCGTTCAACACTCGCCGATTTGCTTTGACCTAATTGATTTCGCTACAGCGAGCAGCGCCTGTGGTCAGCAGCCCGGCGTTGAACCGTGAAGCTGTCTCGGCGTTAATGAGTTAAAGAAAGTATATGATTTCAATCACAAAATGGGTTTCATGAATTTTCTGAAATCTGACAATTTTGCAATTACCTTTGTGCAGGTGCATACTTGACTTTCTATATATATGTTTATATAAAATCAAACATGAAATATCTACGAACACTACCCTCAGGTGCATACTGATTTGTATATATGTATATATGATTGTTTATATATTTATGTGTGAGTGCGTTTGTAAATAAATGTTTGAAATAATTGAATAGATTTATTTTTTTCATTAAATTTTGTGTGATAAAGTTTTGCTTAAACTATTTGTGGTCTATGATGTATTACCTAAAGCGAATTCATTTACAATATACACACTAATGTCATACCGTAATTAGGTAAGTTGATATGTGGACTGACCCACAGGTGTGATGAGTGTGCATTTAAGTGTGACAACTGGTGCTGAATAGTGTATCTTACATTGGTTAATTCAGAAAATATTTTGAATAAATTCTAATACGATATGACCCCTTGAATTCTGATTCCGATTAAAAACTGTTTTTCAAAAAATTGTATGTCAATTTAAATCTCATCATCAAAACATCTATCATTTAAACCCTACTTTGTCACCTATGGCTAACAAACTTTCACAAAGACATGTTTTAAGAGTGTAGAACTCAACAGTTCTTTTTCTTTATAAATGCAAACGGCCTTTATCTGACAATATCATGTAAACAATATGTTAAAGTTGTCAAAGATGCATTGTGTATCAGTTGCTTCAGACAACGTTTTGACAAAAGCTTACTTAACTTACAAAACTTCATATTTCTCAACTACATTCCTACATCGCTATAAGGAGAGGATCCGGTATGGTATCCGTCTCCGGATCCTAGTATTCTTATCTACTTAGGATCCGGTAGAGAATCCGGTGGTGTCCGTCCGGATCTAGGATCCGGTGAGGGATCCAGCACCGGATCCCCGTATTCTTATCTGCTAGGGATCCGGCAAGGGATCCGGCGGTGTACGGCCGGATCCCGGATCCGGTGAGGGATCCGGCTCCGGATCCCAGTATACCATTGTTGCGAGGATCCGGAGGATCCGGCAAGGGATCCGGTTAACGGATTCAGGGTATTTTCACCCTGTGAATATCTGTAAACTGACAACAATTCTCACAAAACTCTTTCCCTTTATACATTATTACTTCCTTATGGGGGCATACTTCTTCTTTCGAAGGGAGCATTTTATTATACTAAATAAAAAAAATTTTTTTTTTTTTAAATTTTATAATATATTATGAATGCCTTAAAGGCTTTTATAAACAAATATGATAAGTCCAGTCATACCTAAAATAATGAATATTATTTCTCCCTTCATTTGACTACTCGAAGGAGCATAAAAATCTTCCAGAGTTGGTTGAGGTTCTAATGGTTGTAAGGGCTTACCAAATCAAATATGATATTCACGCATCGCCTCATTCACATCTTTAAAAGTTTGAATAGAATTATATTGTTTTTTTAGCTGCTCATTTAAGAAATCGAGTCTCTCATTTCTACGTTTCTCCCATTGAAATTTAGCAGTTGATAATTCCTCTAAAGCTTTTTCATGTTTTTCTCTCTCGCCCTTAGCCAGTTTTGAAAATGCATAGTTACTTCCGGAGAAGGCCACAGCGTTAAGTATTGCGCCAGCCACCATTACTAAAAGACTTGCCATTTTATAAATAATGTATTATATCCTTAAATAGGCATTAACTCAGGGAGTTATAACCTCTAAGGAGTGATATCATTGGGAATATATTTATTTTTGACTAGATAATCTTTAAGCATCATTGCTCCCCCGATATAAATTGTCATCATTCCAATATCTTGGGGAAGGAAATCTAATTTTGGTGTACTCGTTTTAAATGCCATTTTGCTTAATTTTACCGAACCTGCAGCTAGTCCAGTTACTATTGCGACATGGTAAAGAGTATTTATGATATTCTTTCCTTCATTCATATTTATATATCATAAACCTTTTTCTTAAAGGGGTTTTTATCATTTTTATCAGTACTGCTATCAGTAGATGGCTTATTTAATTTAGTGTAGACAACCAATGCGCCTATACCTAGGACGCCTATCAGGATGGGAAGTGCTAGATTACCGTGATTTATAACTCGAGTCTCTTTTGCCTCACGCTTTAATTTTTTAACCATGGCACCCTTCTTACCAGCTGCTACCTTTTTAGGATTTTTTGTGACTGTGAGTTTTTGTTGAACATTAGCTTTTGTGCCAAGCTTTAATTTTTTAACCACCTTCTCATCTACCTTTTTAGTGACCTGTTGAGGTTCATCGCTAAGTTGAACATCCTCATTGGTCTCCGATATCTCTGGATTCGAAGATGGTATCTCCAACATTTCTGGATTCGACATTTCTGGGTTCGACATCTTTATTATTAAAATTTATATTCTTAAAGTCAACATGCTTAGCAGTTGTAATCATCATTGTAATGGGAGCCAGGTACATTCCGCAGTTAGAATAAAGGTCACAACAAATTTTACTCGTAGCAATATCGATGAATGGGTCTTCATTAAGCTCTTGGAATAGCTGTGTTTTACTATCAAGGTGATATTGAAGAAGTGACTCATAGCGTTGGAATATAAATGTAGGAAAGATTTCCCTAACGTTCTTACCATAGTCGCGCCCAGCCTGCGTTCATACTTCTCATATTCTGCTATTATTTCTTCATCGGTCATACCGCTTATTATCTCAGTAGAAATTTTTTTATCTACAAATTTCCCACCACCCAAGACAGCATTTGTTAGTTTGTTTCTCTTATCCTCAATCATTTCTTGGGGATATTTAGAGGATATCTCCCAAATGATTTTGCTTAATTCCATTTTTAATATTATGAGACAAATTCTTAAAGCAATAATGCCCGCAAATAGTGCAAAACCTAAACATATTAGTACGCATATCAACAATAACATTATGCCTGCAAATAGCGCAAATAGTGCAAAACCTAAACATATCAGTAATAATACAAGTGCCAAAATTTATATTTAAAATTTTATGCCTTAATTATAAAAGAGATGCCAGAGATACTACCTAAAGATCCGCATTGCGCTATCATTTGTGGAAGGACTAGATGCGGAAAATCTAAATTCATGTTAGACCTTATAGAAACGTATTATTATGAACATTTTGAACACATTATTATTATTTGCCCAACCATTAATGATAACGAAACTTATATGTCTAAATTGTGGGTAAATAATGATCCAAAATGTACATAAAATTCTTCCAGGGGAACGACTTAACGATTGTTTGAAATATTTTCACGAGAAATTCAAGAATGAACCTACCTTGTTCATAATCGATGACTGCAGTGCTGAAAGGGACTTAACTCGAAAGAAAGCCGAATTATCTAAGCTAGCATTCTCAGGCAGGCATACTAAACATAGCGTTTGGATTCTTTCCCAGAAATATAATTCTATACTCACAGATTTCAGAGAGCAAATTCGCTGGATTTGCTTATTTAAGTGTAAGGATAAAGATAATTTTGATGATTGTTTACGAGAGAACTATGTTATCGAAAGTAAATCCGAAATAGAAAAGGTTAGAAAACAGCTGAACAGGAAATACTCCAAACTTATCTTATGCACCGACACACCACCATGGTATAAAGTGCTAGATTAGCTTGATTTTGCTTGATTTTTGCTAAAGTTTGCTCGGATTTTCCTAAAGTTTGCTTGAATTTTTGCTAAAAAATTTCAAACACAATTGCGTTTGAAATTATTTTAACTAGCAAAATCGAGCTAACTAATAAATAGCTGATTCAAATCTACCATTATTGATAATCAATTTAGCATCCATAATGACGTACACGTAAGCGTTTATTAGTCCAGCTGTTTCTGCTTTTTTAGTTATTGCTATCGTCATTCCTTCACTACCATTCTCAATTCGTCTACCAGAACCATGTAATTCATCGTCATCAGTTGTCCTAAGATCGAGCCATAGAGCATGCTTGTCGGTTAAGAACTTACCAATAGTCATATCCGTAAGACAAAGATCTTTCATCACCATATTTGTTAATGGGTTACGTTTTATGCTGGGAAGCTTCTTAATTTCATCCCATAAGTTATATTTACGCATATCTTGACTGTACAACTGGTTTGGTACTCCTTCAATGGTCATTTGCACGTTATTAATTTTAGGATTGTAAAATGATTCGGTTATTCTACCAAACTCTGGGGTGGGCTCTTTAAATAACATCAAAACTCCTTTCATAGACTTGGCTGGTACATTGATATTAATATTCCACACCGTATCACTTTTATTCAAAGGTATCATACGATGTCGAAGTATGCGATCATAGTGTATTGGTATGGAACTATTATACATCGAATGGATTTCGCTGGCTAATTCTGGCTCCTTGACTTTATCAAATTCCAAAGCAATATTCTTAATTTCATACTTCGTGTTGGCCTCTCCTGTAATTACATTCTTATAATCATTAAATGTCAATTCATATTCTAATCTATCTCCCAATGCAGCTTGATAGAAAGGCATGTGAGTCTCTAACAATTCAAAATCTAGAGGAATATAAAAACGATTTCCTAGGTTATCGGCTATGGCTTTGTCTTCTACAATGGAAGCATCACCAAGACCAGATCCCATTCTTAACCTGGTGACATTTCGATTTGCAGTTGTGTCAATACCTTGGTAATGTAAACTGCCTCTTTCTTGTGTAGTTCTCCAAAGATCTACGTAAGTGTAATATATATCGCTATCATCTATAGACAATACTTCATTACTACTTATCTTAATGGTTGTTTTCTTCACAATGGAGCGACCAATATTCTGTACAATGCTACTGTTAGCATCTTTATCACCCTCCAATGTAAGGAATAAATCGAAAGCCAATCTGACCGTACCCGGGACTATGACATCGTGACTTCCAAGATTAGGAAAGCGAACTAATAGTTGTTCATTCTCATCAAAAGTACTCGGATTGTTACTTACCCTAACACTGGACCTTTCTCCTTTTATACCAAAAGGCTCTCTAAAATTACGCGATGGATTGAGTTTCTGACCGTAGTTCAACATTTTATTAATACATATTTATATGTTTAAAAGAAAAACATATATTTATAAAATGGACGACTTCAATTATTTTGATGACGGAGATTTCGGATATGACAGAGATGAAGCTTATGAAATGGACAATCTCGATGAAAGCATTGCTTCTGAAAGTTCAATCCCAAGACAGGGATTATCGCCTAATGTGACTAGTTTACGAGATGAACTCGGGGGCGATAAAAGCACAAGATTGATTAGATCATCCGTGGATGATTTTTATAATAATGTCGGTGAACCTAGTGGTGGCAGAGATTATTCTAAATTTATGGTAGATCCGGATGGAAAGCTTAAACTTAAAAGTCATCCCGAAGTGGACTTATATTACCAAAGAGGTAAGGATATAGGTAAGGTAAAGCCTCTAGAAAGTTTATGCCAAAAACTAGGGGTAAGGGGTATTCGCGAAGAATTAGGGTTTTCAGATTATAAGATTAGGCAAAAACTCCCCGAAAGGACTCGAATAAAACTTAATAACCAATTGGCACAGTTGGATGAAGCAGAAACTTCTTTCAGCGAACACCCAATACAAGCCACTAATGAATCTATTAATGCAATAGACAATGTCCTGCAAACTATAAATGACCCACCTTTAAATACTGAGGGATTAGAATTTAGTATTAGAGAGTTGAGGGGACTCGATCGAGCTATGAAAACTCAAAGAGGGGAACTAATTCATAACTTATCTAGACTAACACACCTGGATGAAGAAATAGAACGCGAAAAAACTAAATTAACTCAAGCGGAAGGCCAAGAACAAACCGAACTCATTAAAGGAAGAATAAGGGATTTGGAACTCAAAAGGTCAGCTAGGTTAGAAGCTGCATCAGTAAATACAAGCGCCCTAAGTTCACAAAATCAACGTATAAAGCAGACTGTTAGACAACTCTTAGACAAAGATAAATCGTTAGGCGAGCTTCTTAAGATATTATTCAGAGAACAGGGCATAACAATAACCTCTATTATAACAGCGATAGGATTTATAATTTCAACCATAGTTCTCTCCATAACAGGAGGAGGTGGGCCAGTGCCTCCTGATAATAATAATAAATCTCCTAATAAGATTAAGGAGTGGCTACAATATATAGGTAAAGCATTATCTAAATTAGTGGGGAAGGCTGCAGCGGCTTTACCGGGAATAATAGGAAGTATTTTATCTTGGCTTTTAACCTTCTTGTCTAAAACAGCGACTTGGTTAAGTCAAAATATATGGGCATTAATGGTAGCTATCGGAGGTATAATAATTCTGTATATAAAGCGAAGGTTATAAAAACTAAGATCTCCAAATCATAACTAACCCTACTATTACTCCACTTAATATAATTATACGCTTATTATAATTATGGTTTTTGAGTACCTCTGGTTTTGGTTCTTGGCTTTTCTTATATATTAATTTTGGTTCTTGGCCTTTCTTATATATTAAATCACTCATTGGTATCCGTGGGATGTTGTGCTTTAATTTACTCTCAGGTATTGGTTCTACATTCTTACCTAAAGTTCTATCGGTTGTCGCAATTATAATTTTATTATTATAACCTTCCGATTTACCTACTCTTAGTTTCATATCGCTAGGAATCATGTATAAGCCATAGCCTATAACATAATCTAATCTAGAACTGGCGTATTGTAATACGTCTTCATATCTTTTTATAGAACTGGGGATATCTACTGGTCTAGCAATTGCATCCTCAACATTGGCACTGAACTGTTTCTGGGCATCTAATGCAGTTCCATCACCCACGATATTAGTTCTAGTTTGCCCTTCGGCACCTAATAAAGCCCAGACATACGTTCTAATAGAATCATTCAATCTTTGAACACCCGGTTTAGTGAACCCATTCGATTTATCCAAAACAAAGGTTTGCCAATGCTCGTAAACTTGTTGAAATTTTACGACTTGTTGTTTATCGGGATACACGTATTCATGTTTAATATGCCTACTTAATCCTCCGTACTTCATGGCATACGCATCCCTTATATTAAATTTAGGTTTAGGTTTTGGCTGCGGTGAAAAGGACCATTTAGAAGGTGAGTAATCATCCTTTACATATGAGGTATGATTGGGATCTTTCTCAACATCCTTACCAAAACCTCTGCTGTGTATAAATATGTATCCCATTCCATTATTCTTTCCACGTGTACGCCAATCGCATTCGTTAAGACGTTAAATTCATTACAGATACTTTCGTATTCTCTGACAGTGTACGAATTATTATTGGCTTTCCATGCTTTATCTTGAGGTAAGGGTACATTCATCACGCTTAAAATACGCCTAATTTGGTAATATACGTGAAATAAAAATATTGCCTTCGTTAACCCGCTCTTCGAAGAGAGATGATCTTTATAAGATATACCACACCCTGTAGTAGCGCACCACACAGCAAAATGCAGTTGATTTTGCCAAAATTGCATGGGGTTATTATTCCATTTTTCTATTTCATCTTCATTAGAAATAGTAACATAATATTTATATATATTTTTTATGGTGGGTTCTTTTTCATTTTTTTTTTACCTGCTTTAGAAATAGCATCCCAATATTTATTTATTTTGTTTGGTTTTGTGTCGAATATATCGAGAAATGTTGCCTCGAAATTAGAACCCTTAGCATCTACCCATATAGATTGTTCTATTAGGTTTATTTCTTTTTTAGTTTTGCTACATTCGGGTTTATAATGAGGATGTTGATAAAGAAACTTATAACTACGTTGAATTACATCATTCCCCTCACTATAGGCATCGTATACGCCGCCAGCATTATATCTTGCCTTATCGTTATACTTGTAGGCTGCCATTTTTATTATTTAAGGATAAACTTTTAAATAATAAAATGTGGAGGCTCCAACTCTCCAACTTTGAAAATGGCCAAACGTTCGAACTTGCAAGAGCTCTAGACAATGACGATGGAGAGATGCGAGTTGGATTATGCGAAATTTTATACTATCCTAATTGGTATAACATAAGTGAGGGGAATAATGAGTTTACAAAGGGAGAAACAACTATAACTATTCCGGATGGTTATTATAATGTTTGTATGCTAAATGATTACTTTAAAGAGCATGGTTGTAAAGTATCGATTAATACGGCTAATGGAAAACTAACAATAGAAAAGATTGGAGATGGGGGAGTTACCTTATCAACTGCATTAGCTAAAACTTTGGGGTTTGATTCTCCCATAGTTATTACTGGCATTCATCCTGCAAACTCTTTACCTAAATTGGCACCGTACAAAGAACTTTGCATTCATTTAGACTGTATAAGCACTAGCGATAATATTTTCGGAGAAAACCCTTCGTCTTTATTGAGAATTATTCCGGTGGTAAATGAAATTTTAAACAGCGGAAAATACGTTTCATTTACTAATCCTCAGTATAAAAGACTTAAGCTCGGGCAAATACCTAACTTGACAATCACAATATTAGACACAGAAAACCAACTAATAAATATGGGTTACATGACTCTAACATTGCATTTCTTGGGTTAAAAGAATAAATAATAAATAATAAAGATGACGGATTCTGGTGGACCTAGAAATGAAAGTTGTACGAAAGTCAGCACAAATCTTTTTAATGATGCTGGGAAAGAGCACTATAAATACATTATTCAATATAAAGATGGAGAATATAAACTGATTGAAAACAGAGGATTAGATGATATTGCAATTCGGGATAAACAATATAATCATAAGATTGGTGAGGGGATATATACAATTTATAGAAATCCATACGCCCCGGTACACAGGATTAGCTACTTACCTAGGTGGATTTTAAATATTAGGGTTACTCCGAGGAATACACAACTGGTTACAAAGCAACATTTTCTAAAGAGGATTACAAATGAGGGCAAAGCGATGGTATCGTATAGGCCCCCAACTTTGAGAAGTGTTGTAGCTAATTTTGCATTTGGGGCTGAAGAATTTGGGGATTCTTTCATGTTGGGGAGATATAAGCAACTTAATGTTCATGATGTAGTTTTTCTATATATTATAGATGAATTTGGCCAATTAAAAAAACGGGATTTTGCCCTCGGAACCCATGTTTTACTAGAATTATCATTATATAATTTCTTTTATTTCTACTTCTTTCTTCTATGTATATATCTTTCCTTATCTCTTCTTCTCTGCACCTTTCATTTATATATAGGTACATGTACACGATCATACTTGAACACACCACTCAGAATATTTACACATGAATGGCAACCTGAAAATACTAACTTCGAATTGCCAAGGACTAAATAATAAAAAAAAGCAAGTAGATGTATTTTCCAATCTTAAACGCAAAAAAGCAGATATATATTGTCTTCAAGATACGCATTTCACGTCAGACTTAGAAAGGGCAATCAAAATCGATTGGGGCTCAAATATGTGTTTCTTTAGTTCGTATAAAAGTAATGCACGTGGCGTGGCCATTTTATTCAAAGAAGACTTGGATGTTAAAATCTTAGAAAAAAAGCAAGATGAGTCTAATGGTAATTTCCTTGCACTTAAAATAGAGATTTACGAAAAAGCAATTACCTTAATTACCCTTTATGGGCCAAATACAGATAACCCTACGTTTTTTGAAAATCTATTGAAAATTATTAATGAGTTTGAATCGGATCATTTCTCAATTTGCGGTGACTGGAATCTTGTTCAAAATCCCGAAATCGACCTTTTCAATTACAAGCATGTAAATAATCAAAAAGCAAGAGAGGTAATACTTTCATTTATTGAGGAATATAATGCAATCGATCCGTGGCGTTATTTAAACCCAGGGAGTATACGTTATACCTGGAGACAAAGAAAACCGATAAAACAATCTAGATTAGATTTTTTCATAATGTCTAGAGATTTAGAACCAGCTGTTGAAAATGCAAATATTGAATCGGCTTATAAATCAGACCACTCAATAACATGGGTGAACTTGAAATTAAAAGACATTGAAAGAGGAAGAGGATTTTGGAAATTTAATAACTGCCTTCTCTATGACAAATGTTACGTATCAGAGATAAAATCGTTAATTAACGCAACAAAAGAGCAATATCTAACAGGAACAGATCCTCAAGGGAAGGCGATATTCAGTATAGATGATCAGCTGTTTTTCGAAACACTACTCGTAATGATAAGAGGATTCACGATAAAATATTCGTCCGAACGTAAAAGAGAAAGAGAAAAATATGAAAATAAATTAAATGAAACCCTAAATAATCTCCAGAAGGATCTCGATGAAAGTGATGATATTACAAAAAAGGATTTGATTTTAAATGAAATTAACATAACTAGCAAAAATCTTGAAAAGTTAAACAACATAAAAGCTGAAGGTATAATGATGAGATCTAAATGTGAATGGAAAGAAAAAGGTGAAAAAACAACAAGGTATTTCTTATCGCTTGAGAAAGCAAACTTTATAAATAAATTCATATCTAAACTAGAAACGAGAGACAACAAAACCATAACTGATACAAAAGAAATTGTAAATGAAACAAAACACTATTATAAAAATCTTTATACCAAACATGTTTGTAAATCAGTAGATCTAAACATTTTACTAGGAGATTTTGAGGTCCCAAAGCTTAATGATAACGACAAATATACTCTCGAGGGAGAATTACAATACGAGGAAGTGTTAGCATCACTCAAAAATATGAAAAATGATAAGAGCCCAGGCCCATCAGGTTTCACAGTAGAATTCTTTAAATTCTTGATATACATATGTACTTGATACGCTCGTTAAACATGTCGTTTAGAACAGGAGAGTTATCTGTAAGTCAAAAACAAGGTCTCATAACCTGTATACCTAAAGGAAATAAGCCGAAACAGTTTCTAAAAAATTGGAGACCAATATCGCTACTAAACGTATCCTACAAGATAGCTTCTGCTACTATAGCAAATCGAATAAAGGGACTACTTCCAAAAATAATACATGAAGACCAAAGAGGTTTTATGTCAAATAGGTATATAGGGGAATGCACACGGCAAATTTATGATATCATTGATTACACAGAAACTATGGAAATACCAGGACTGCTCCTACTTATAGATTTCGAAAAGGCATTTGACTCAGTTGATTGGGACTTTATTGGGAATGTTCTTGAATTTTTCAATTTTGGCCCAAATGTCAGAAAATGGATTAGTACTTTTTACACAAACATAAATTCAAGTGTGCTTGTGAATGGTTTCGCATCAGATTTTTTTGACATAACTCGCGGCTGTAGACAAGGCGATCCATATCTTTTTATCCTTTATGCAGAAATTCTAAGTATTATGATCCGTAACAATAAAAAGATAAAAGGAATAAAAATAGGTGATAGCGAATATCTCATCTCGCAGTTTGCAGACGATACATCTTTGACATTGGATGGAACAGAAGCATGCCTTCAAAGTACACTCCAAGTACTAGAACAATATGCTTCATTTTCAGGTTTGAAAATATATACTAGAAAACACAAGTTATATGGATAGGTTCACTGAAAAACTCAAACAAAACGTTTTGCAAAGAACATAAATTAGATTGGTCTAAAAAGGAATTTACTATCCTTGGCATAACATTTACACACAACTTGGCAGAAATGGTAGAGAGAAATTACAAGGATAAATTGAAGCAAATTAAAATTACAATGAACCATTGGCTCAGAAGAGATATCACACCACTTGGAAGGACAACTGTCCTGAAAAGTCTTATTTTACCAAAGTTAAACCATGTCTCTAATGTATTACCTAACCCGAACGAAAGTATCATCAAAGAAATCGAAAAACTCTGCTTTCACTTTGTTTGGAAAGGAAAGCCAGATAAAATAAAACGTAAAATAATAACCCAAAACTACACTGAAGGAGGCTTTAGAGTACCGGATATACGAAATACATTGCTTTCACAAAAAATAAGCTGGGTGAAAAGACTTTATAATTCTGATGATAAATCAAAACTAAAGACATTGTTTCAATTAAATATATCTCCTTTACATAATGATTTCTATCAGTACAACGAAGAATCAATTATCAATGATGTATTAACTAAAAAAACGAATGAATTTTGGAAAGATGTCTTACATGCGTGGGGTCACTTCATAAAACAAAAAGGAAATAATGTTAAAACCCAATCCGCTCTCTTATCTCAGCCAATATGGAGAAATGATAACATAAAAATTAACAAGAAAACTTTAAATAACAAGAGCATGTCAACCGCGGGTATTTTCTTTATCAATGATGTTGTGGAAGATGATGGTAAGTTTCTCGACTATGAAAAGATTATCCAAACCTACCAATGTAAGTTAAACTTTCTGGATTACGCAGGTATTGTTCAATCAATAAAGGGGTACTTTAAAAAATCAAATGTCTCTATAAATAGAAAACTCAACACCCCGTTCATCCCGTATTTAATTGAAGATATTGTTACTAAGAAAAAGGGATGTAGAGCCTTCTAAGACATATTGCAAGAAAAACCAAGTAATGATAATGACTGTAAATACAAACGGAAATGGGGAAAAGTTCTGAAATGCTCGATCAATGAAGAAGAATGGAAAATAATCCACAAAGTACCTTTTACATCTAACCTTAGCTCAAAATTAACATGGTTTCAATATTCCATTCTACATAGAATTTTACCTACAAATGATCTCTTACATAAGATGAACATTAAAGATACAAATACATGTAATTTATGTAAAAAAGAAAGCCAAACTATAATCCATCTGTTTTACGATTGCCAATATGTAGTTGAGATTTGGAATAAACTCAAAGAATGGTTAGAAGATGTTACAAGTGCTAAGATAGAACTATCAAAAAGAATTATATGTTTCGGATATCCGGAAAAATAAATAGAATACTGAATATGATCATAACTATCGTGAAATATAACATATTTAAATCTAAGAATATCGAGATGAAACCAACTTTTAGTAGCATTAAACAAGACATCAAAAACGCATACAACATCGACAAATACAACACATACTGAACTTGTAATTATTCGAAATTTACGAAATTCTGGTCGATTTGTCATCTGCTCTTCCAAAATGATTAAAGATTTGTTTGTTCTATTTTGTAATGACATCCTTTTTCCACTGCAGCTTAGGATTCGTTAACGTTTAGTTTCATTTGTAACCAACAACGGCAATGCTGATACCTCCTTTATCATTTATATCATGTATCAATTTCTGTCAAAATGTACCATTCACGACTATGTATTTCTTACCCAAGACTATGTAAAAATTGATGTATGATTTCTTGTATATGTACCACAAAAATAAATAAATAAAAAAATAAAAAAAATTAATAGGGGAACCTGATAATTTTGTTACAATATTACCCGGACTGAACATTAAATGGAAAAACGAAGGTTATTGTTGGACATATATGCAATGGATTTCGACCCCCACATGGATGGTTCGCTTTGGTGGTGCCGACCCGGTACATGATCTTAACCCCCTTAACTGGGAATACGAAATCGTTGGAGATTCGATTAAGTTTGATAAAATTTACTTACATAATAATGTATCATTTATAGGGTTAACGTCTGCTTTTGGTGCTTTTGACCCACATTTAGCTATCAACGCCAATAGATATTAATGCCCGATATATCGAATTAAAAGAATAAATAATAATTAATAAAGATGCCAGATTCAAGTGGGCCACATCAAACAATTGACAAATGTTTGAATACGGGTATAGCAGACCTATCAGATGTTGAAAATTTTGAAATACCAGGAGAAGTAGGTAAAATATATGCCCTTCAATTAATTAATTTTGGAGTTTATAAACGAAAAGAAGTTGATCCGGGAGGAGGTTCTGTAGATATTTTTAAAGGTGATGGTGTCGAGGATAAAACTTATGGCTTTTTATTCAAAAATGGTAATTATAATAAGAAGGATGAACCTCAGACTTTGGGTGAATTAAACAATGTTGATATTGCAGCTCTCGAGACATTGACTGAACCGAAGAAGGTAATACAATATTACACCAATAACCCAAGAAAACTAACGTTTATCGTAGAACCGAAATGGGAATTAGATATTTATCTAAATCCCGTGAATACAATAATTGGAAGGCGGCACTTCCTCAATAAAATCATAAACAGTGGAAGTGCATTAGTATCTTATTCACCAAACAAAAAGAATAGCGTCAAACTTGTTAATAATAATGGGGAGTATGGGTTAGCTAAAAATGCATTTTTTTGATGCATTCAAACCTAATGCCCCGGCTTTTCTATCAGGTTTTGAAGAATTTGCTGAAAAGAATTACGGTGAATATATTCATATAGCTATGAATTTAGGGACTGTACCCGATGATTTTGTAACGATATTACCCGGGCTAAACATTAAATGGACTGTTCCAAATAAGTCTCTGTATATGCTTATAACACCCGATGAGATAAATCATAATTTAGAAGGCGAGATTACAATAGAACGCCCTAGTGGGAGTAGGATCAGAGTTACTACAATACCTATGCCTAATAATATAGTTTTTAAAAGATTAATGTCTACTTCTCAACCAATTTCAAAAGACTATCTACGGACCTTTAAGGATTAGTTCTTAATATAATAAAATGCGGTCCGTATTATCAAACGACGTCAATAAATTTCGCTTGAATAGGATAAGCGAGATAAAAGATGAGATTATTAAAAAGTACGACTTTCACATGGCTAAAAGTAAATCCATTAAAAAAGCTTTAAATGTAACGGAAACACTGGATACAACATTAATTACTTGTAGTATCGCATTAGGAGCTAGTGGTGTGGGTGTCTTAGCAACCGTGATTATGGCACCCGTAAGCATCGGAATCATGGTTTCTGCGACTATAACCAGTCTCCTTGCAACATCGATGAAGGTTGCGTCCAAGAGGTTATGTTCTAAACTTAAAAAACATGAAGATATATGTATTATCGCAAATTCTAAATTAAATACCATTTCTAGCCTTATTTCTAAAGCTTTAGATGATGACTGTATCTCTAATGAGGAATTTAATCTTATTACGGCTGAACATTCAAACTTTTATGAAATGATAAGCCAAATTAAATCTCAAAAGATTGACAGAGAAAATATTATAGAAATGTTTAAGAAAGACTAACCCTTATATACAATAATCATATCCAAAGTTGGATATGAGCTGTTGCATAAAAGTCTTGATATCGATCCGCCCAAGCTGCTACATACAGCCTCTCACAGGTGAGAAGGGCCCTATTCACTATATGCATACCAGCCTCTTTAATTAGGCGGATCAATAGCATTTGATTACCTCCCTTTGTGTAATGGCAGCTGGATTGGAAGCTGGTGCGAGTTTTCTAAGATTACTATTAAAAGTCATTCCATGAAAATTAAAGTCTAAATATCACAAATATAATGTAATCATATAGAATAATAATTTAAATGAAATATAGTTTTAAATTTAGAATCGGCTTTATTATGGTATCAATCATGTCACCGCACACCCACGTTAAAAATTTCTACACACTCTACTGTATATAAGCAAACCGAAATCATAGAGATATCCAGGGTTGGGCCTCGATTGTGGTTTATTCACCACATTATCTTCTCGGGCATTGATCCTTCACTGCAGGGGGGTAACCATTGAAGTTGCGCTCTAAAAACTAGTTGTACGATGGTTATCTCTCCTGCAGTGTTGTGATCGGTGTCCTCGCCAATGGTGTATTCTCACATTTCGATGGTTTGGTGAGAATATCTCCGTAAGGCGTTAGAGACGATGGTGATTCCTCCCCTCACTTCCAGTAAGGCCCTCACAATAATATACTAACGGTGAGGGTTCTGAAGATGTGGAGTGATTGGGGAAGATATGGTGAATACACTTGGAACTAATTGGGGTGTGTGCCTCCTCTGGGAGTAGAGCGCTGTAAAACTAGTTACTCCCAGAGGAGGCACACAGGAGGTGTTTTGCAAAAATGTTAAATACTGTAAAAAATAATTTGGCCCCAGTGAGAGATGAGATGTACATTAAAAAATACGTGTGTCTAAAAAAGAGGATTTTAATGTGTTTCATACATTAGACATACATTAAAAATTTCCCGTGGTCCAGACCCCCATCATTTTTTAATGTATGAAGTACATTAAAAAATACGTGTGTCTAAAAAGGAGGTTTTTAATGTAATTCATACATTAGAAATACATTAAAAATTCCCTGTGGCCCAGAAACCCCCTTTTATATCTACTTTTCACTATTAATATCACATTGTTTCTTTGCTTCATAACTTGATTGTTGTTAGTGTGAATTTAGCTCGTATTTATTATGTGTAAACGATAAACTGTTTACATCTAAGACATCTGTCATTCTTCCTGTCACATAACTGATGATCGGAAAAAAGTAACAGGAAAAAAAGTTACGGAAAAAAGTAACAGTTTTTGCTAGGAGAAAACATTTTTTGGGGTTTTCTTATCTAATAAGTTTAACAAAATATGACATAATATACTAACATATCGCATTTTCATCACATGGTCATCTTAGTGATATAAAGCACTACTATACAATACAAATGTTCAGATGATTTTTTTTAATCTGATGTCTTTTTGTTATTTTATTTCATAAGTTTAACAAAGTATAAAATAATATACTGACAGATCATATTTTCAACACATGGTCACTTTAGTGATTAAAGCACTACTTTGAGTCCAGTTCTAATGATCAATTAACGGAGAAGTATTACGTCGAAATAGTTGAGCAGGACACAGTTGATACCAATGTAATTATGTTGTTATAGGTAATAAGTGTACCTTTGAAGTTAAATGTGATGTTCTTATGAAGTAAACGTAAATACAACAAACCTTGGTTTAATGCAAAGTGTAAAACTATGCGAAAACAATATCACAAATGTAAACGTTTTTATAGATGTAATAAATCAATACATGGTAAATCAGCGTTCTTAAACGCTAGTAAAAATTACAGTAAAACCTTAAAATCAACTTTTTCGAATTTCAAAAGAGACTGTGCAGATAAATTACGCTTTACTAAGGATAAGGATTCTAAATCTTTTTGGAATATCTTGAAATCTTTTGATGCAAAACAAGAGTCACAGTCAGAAATTGGCATTAACTCATTTTATAATTTCTTTAAAAATTTAAATGCTGCTGATGGTGAGGATAACGTTGATGAAGTCAACGATATTGGTGGTGATAATTTTGCAAATGCTTATAATGTTGATGATAATGTAAATACTCATGATGTTAATGATCGTTTCCATTATGCTTGTTTTGTAAATAGTGGTTTGTGGTTTGTGGTTTAGACAATGTATATAACGAATATATCAAGGGCTCCAGTTTATGTAAAGCTATTCAATATCATTGTAGAGTATGGCGTAATGCCCGAATCTTGGCTTGCTGGTATGATAAGACCCTATTTATAAGAATAAAGGGGATAAAGCCGACCCAAGTAATTACAGGGGTATCTCTATTTTAAGCTGTCTTGGCAAGCTGTTCACTTCTGTGTTAAGTAAGAGGTTACAAGCCTATTCTGATAAGGTTAGCTTACTAAGTGAAGCGCAAGTGGGCTTTAGGAAGGGTTACTCAACTATAGACAATATGTACGTGTTAAAATCAGTTATAGATATTTACTTTAGCCAAAATAAGAAATTGTATTGTTGTTTCGTTGACTTTAGTAAAGCCTTTGATACTGTGTGGCGCTCTGGTCTTTGGAGCAAGATGATTAAATATAATATTTCCGGGAAATGTTTCCACATTATACGCAACATGTATAAATGTATTAAATCTTGTGTGTCATTCAACGGTAACACCAGTGACTATTTTCATTGTTATGCAGGTGTTAGACAAGGGGAAAATCTTTCCCCGTTCCTCTTTGCACTGTATCTAAACGATTTAGAAGAGTATTTATTATTTAACAAGATCAATGGCCTCGAGAATCTTAATAGTAATATTACACACCATCTTGGCCTTTATCTTAAACTTTTGCTGTTACTTTATGCAGACAATATAGTCCTATTCGCAGAGACTCACTCTGATCTGAGTAAAACATTAACTTTGTTTGATGATTATTGTAAGAGATGGAAATTAACTGTAAATGTGTCAAGCTTCATCTATGACATGGTACTTAGATCTATTTACCTAGTCTTGAAGGCATTGATTCCTACTATTTTATATGAAAAGGGAATTAGAAAATTTCGCCAAGCGCTCCATTGTATTTTAACATATAAATAAGGTAATGCGTTTATGTTAAGTAAAGTATGACTAAAGTTAAGAAGGGACCCCAATTATTTTAAATTCTTTGTAGGAAAATCAATGAGATGATTTATCAGTAATAGTGCATTATGCGCGGATTAGCAAATATGCTTTATTGTTGTAAATGATGACGATACTAAACAGTCAATGGAGTGGAATGAAACAACAGTCATTCTTGTCACTTGCGTTCAACATGCAAAAATAGCAGCTCATACATGTATGTAAATGGTGTACAAGAAAAGATGGCACTTAATGTCACGTGCATTAAAGCGACACAGAGTATGTTTCATAAGTTTTGGTTTTGGCTTGATTATAAACCAAAATACCATATGACATTCTTTAGTTCGAATCGCCTTTTTAAAGGATCATCTTTATCTCTTAAATGCCAAAATTCTGAAATGTATTGTTTTCCATGGTACATGAAAAACGTTCGTACAAATGTTAAAAAGTCGAAATCATGCATCCAGTTTACATGTATGATAGCTAAATGACCAACATGGCACAACCAGCCTATGTTAAACTTTGTCCTCTTGTCTGATGTAAATAAGTTTCCATTATATCACGTTTGAGTCACTGGCGCACGTCATTATCCAGTTTTCGATCAAAGAAATCGAGTTTAACCTGTTTATTGTCACAATACTGAACTGATAAGCACAATCATCCTAATTTATAGACATAACCATTACGTCTCGATCAAATGATACCATTAATGAAGTTAGACATATTTAATCCCCTCAACGTCCTATGCGTCCCTTTAAACACAATCATACTGTTATGTACGATGTTGTCGATTTGTCAGTCAAATGATTCGCGTAACTAAAGGGATATGTTGTCTACTTGACGTACGCGTTATTATAGTACGTTTTCCAAAACAATGTACTGTCACCTGATTTTGTAAAATCATAATGATTCGTTCATCAAGGCATTATTGGCCTAAACTATCTTCAGTTTTGAAGAAATTTTCCGATTTGCCACCACTGTGTTATCGCACATTGGATGTAGAGAGGTGTATATCAGTAGTATAGTGTGCCAAACCTTACCCAAACCCCCCCCCCCCCCCTGAGGGCACCCCCAGGGGTCAAGAGTGATGGACAGGTGATGTAATCAATCAAGAGGATATGACAGACCAGCAATAACTTATATAAGAACTGTCAATCATGTGAGGCAATTGACAACTGAGTGACAGCTGTTAGATTACCCCTCAGCCATGACTGTCACAACCGTGGGCACCCTTATGTAAATGACAAGAATTGTGGGGTACTCAGAATGACATTTGATGTACAGCGTGATAAATCTTAGGGGCACACAGATTCCTATAACTTGGCATTTTGAAAAGACTTGAGCACCAACGGTTGTGTAGCCCATGTGTATCGATCTTGAGAGAGAGAGAGAGAGAGAGAGAGAGAGAGAGAGAGAGAGAGAAATAAAAGACATATGTATCTTTATGCTATGAACCACAATTCTTGTTGGAACGGTATACCCCGCAAACTCGTATAATATGAATTGGGTGTTTATTTTGGCTTGAAGGAAAAGGACACTTTTTACGCATGCAATATCTTAACTGATAAACAACAGACAATAAAGAATTAAATGACAAATACTTTTTATTTCAGAAGAGTTGTAATAAAAATTCTTTCAAGATTGTCTAAACACCATTCTCAGATAAGAACAAGACCCTGTCTTACACATACAACACGCCAAGAACGGGGGTGAAGTACAGCTGAGAGACCATGAAAACAACACACTTACAGTCCACGGGTACGATAGGGTAAAGCGTTGGGTGTGGGAATATCTCGGTTGTTTCTGGCACGGTTGCCCTCGATGCTACAAATACAGGAGGGAAGAACCTCACGCCGTTCTAGGAATAACTATGAGGGAACTACACCAGAAGACCATGTTTCTCCTCGCTCTCCTAAAGGAGCACCCCGACGTGTGCAATGTTATCATAATGTGGGAGTGCGATTTCAAAACAGACATACGGGACAACGAAGAGCTGCAGGATTTCCTCCAAAATTACAGAGATGATTTTCGAGAACCTCTGGACCCCCGGGAAGCCTTCTTCGGAGGTAGGACCAACGCCACCACGCTCTATTACAAGGCTCAAGAAGATGAAAAGATCATGTACGTAGATGTGTGCTCACTGTATCCCTACATCTGCAAGTATGGTAAGTTCCCAATCGGGCATCCCGAAATTGTGGATCAACCTCCGGTTGCCTCCCTTATGGATCTTCATGGGCTCATACAGTGTAGAGTGCTTCCTCCACGTAACCTGTATCACCCGTTGCTACCCTATAGAAACGCGGGGAAGTTGATGTTTCCTCTATGCAAGGTATGCGCCGACACACAGAACGCTGGAGGATGTACTCACACTGATGCAGACCGTGCATCAAAGATGGCATGGTCATCAATGCCTGTATGATGTTCCTGTCATACCAGCCACAGAAGGACGTCCATACCCCCAACCCTTCCTCCAACGTTGTTCTTGCCTCCTGGGTTACAGCTCAAGCGCGTCTCAAACTATACGGGTAATTATGCCATTTCAATTATTTACTTCATTATTAATTAACATGTACATTGTATGTCATTATCAATTTACTTGAAAGTTTATAACCACTACCAGTAAGTAGGTTGAAAGTTCTATCAAATTCCATATATGTGTTTTATTTCTTCTATTCAGATATCTCGCTCAACTCCAACGCCGCGTCCTCTACTTTGACACAGATAGTGTCATTTATATGCACAAACCCGGACAATATAACCCTCCTTTGGGTTCCAATCTGGGAGATCTTACCGATGAGTTGGATGGCAACTGGATTACAGAATTTGTCTCTGGAGGCCCTAAAAACTATGCAAACAAACTGAACAGACGCAACAGTGACGGTGTTTGCTCTGTATGTAAAGTTCGAGGCTTTACCCTTAACTATAGGGCCAGTAAGCTGGTTAATTTCAAAACAGTTTCCAAACTCATTCGCAAAAAACAAAAGCACACAATAAACGTCCCGTACCCTAAGAGGATTATACGCGCCGGAATGAAGAATGGGAACGAGCTGCTTTCCAAGGACACCAGCAAAATGTACAGAATGGTGTACACTAAAAGAAGACTGGTTCCCAATGAGAATAACCTTCTTGTTAACACTCTTCCCTACGGTTGGCAAGACTAAAGAACTCCACCTACCACTCCCGTCTCATTACCCGAAACCTAACTTCTTGCTTCCACTAGGCGCCTCTACATTATCACCACCCCCACCAAATACATTTTCTCACACAGAAATCGGACGTGTCACACCTCATCGCGGTGTGTGAGTGGCAACGCATTGTTTCAATGCGGCTAAGATGACACGACGTCACGTGGTACATAAGGTATAAAACATTTATGGTACACTTATGGTATTCATTCAACACCCTGATACAACACTAGAGAGAAGAAAGATGTCACACTCAGACTATGTTGAGCCCGACTGTGTCTCGTCAAATTGGTTAGGATCTAAAAGCAGTCCAGGGTTTTACATGGATGAAGATACACTAGACCATCCTTTGAAACCCGAAATAAAAGCTATGGAAGACAGATTACAGAGTTTTGTCAAATGGCCTATTCAAGTAAAACAGACACCCTTAGAGCTGTCTTCTTGTGGATTTTACTATACTGGACATAGCGATAAAGTACAGTGTTTTCATTGTGGAGTGAAACTTTATCGTTGGAAGACTTCAGATTCTCCCCTCCTCGAACATAGGAAGTTCTCTCCCACTTGTTACTATCTGAGAATGGTGTTTAGACAATCTTGAAAGAATTTTTATTACAACTCTTCTGAAATAAAAAGTATTTGTCATTTAATTCTTTATTGTCTGTTGTTTATCAGTTAAGATATTGCATGCGTAAAAAGTGTCCTTTTCCTTCAAGCCAAAATAAACACCCAATTCATATTATACGAGTTTGCGGGGTATACCGTTCCAACAAGAATTGTGGTTCATAGCATAAAGATACATATGTCTTTTATTTCTCTCTCTCTCAAGATCGATACACATGGGCTACACAACCGTTGGTGCTCAAGTCTTTTCAAAATGCCAAGTTATAGGAATCTGTGTGCCCCTAAGATTTATCACGCTGTACATCAAATGTCATTCTGAGTACCACAATTCTTGTCATATACATAAGGTTGCCCACGGTTGTGACAGTCATGGCTGAGGGGTAATCTAACAGCTGTCACTCAGTTGTCAATTGCCTCACATGATTGACAGTTCTTATATAAGTTATTGCTGGTCTGTCATATCCTCTTGATTGATTACATCACCTGTCCATCACTCTTGGGGGGGGGGGGGTAAGGTTTGGCACACTATACTACTTATATCGATGATTTGTTTAGATTTTAGGGGTAAAATGGTTTTGTTTTATGATTTTTTTCTAATTCAAATTTAACGTAGACAATGGTAACAATTATAATGCCTTGAATGTGAACGATTATGTCAACGCATGTCAAGTAATTTTCGCGTTGCTCATTACAGGGGTCGGATTTTGAAGGGCATTTGTTCACATTTTTCAATCATTTATAAAATATAGGTTAAAATCTGATTCGTTCACACTAAAACCTCTCTACCAGTGTCCGTCTGTCTAACTGATTGTTTGTTTGTGTGAGTGTGTTTTATTTGTATGTATGCTTCATTGACATCTATCTAATGCAATGAATGAAACAGTAGACATAACAGGAAATCTATTCAATTTTCTCTCATTAGCCCAATGACGGTTTTTGCTTCGGGATACATGGATTAAAGAAACTGCCATTTAAGGCACAGAGAGTACGTATTTTGGGTCAACGAAGACGAATTTTGTAGACACTATTATTTTAGCAAGCAAACATTATTGCTACAGAGAGGTATCATTTGAATCTTAATTGGTTATGCTGATTATCATTCGATCTATGTACATATATAATATATCGGAATAAAATGCGCATAAAGTCGTGACAATATACACTTTCATTAAGGTTTAGTTCAACCTTTTATACCCCATTAACGGAATACGCTCGATAAATAAACGAACCTGTTTATTGTCACCGTCGGAAGTGATAGTCTATGTTTATTATGCAAGACTCAGCTACGCGTACCTAACATGTGCAACTTACCGGCCGACTTTCAGGCGACAAATTAACAAGCTCTGTGTATTGTGTCTCAGGTACTTCAGATGATCGTGTGTTTGAAGCATATAGTTCCAAAGACTTTACAATAAGCATGCGATTTAACAACCTTTATTGACCATTGTTTAACTAAGTATTGATCGATCGAAGATTTGCGTTGCTTTGGTAAAGATGTTTATCTCAAATTGACAGATATAAAGGTGCAGATACACGTTGAAAAATGATTGATAGGGTTAACGCGGTGGTGTAGTGGTTAGCATGCTGGCCTATTGCCGCAGACGACCCGGGTTCGAATCCCGGTGGAGACACCAAACATTTGTGACCTGGGTCTCATACCGCGTGTCCTTGGGCAAGGCACTTCATCCACATTGCACTCAGTCAACCCAGCTGTATAAATGGGTACCTGAATAAGGGAAGTACGGAAGCGCTAAGTAGCTGCTGTAGTACAATTCCTTCAGGGTAATAATGTACCGCCAGTGAGCAGTGCCTCGCACTGGATATTAGGCGTTAAAATGTATATTAATATTATTATTATTATTAACGAGGTGACTCCAATGTTGTAGGCTTAACACAGTGCAGAATAGAAGTTAATCTAAATTATACATTATGCTACAGGTATGCAGTACGTTTTTTAAGAATATTACGAAAGCTCTGGGGAAGCTAAGATAAAATTAACTTCGTCCATATCACTAAGAATACAAATCTTATTCAAAAGAATTGTTCATTTAGATAAAACTTATATTCGCTCATCAGTATGCAAAGGATTATGCAATATAACATAGCGCCCATTTTCGACTCTCAGCGGAGCTAACCCACAAAACAAGAAACTTGTTTAGAGAAAAAGGCATATTACAGTTAATATACATTTCACAGCCAAACTCCAGCTTAATAAATATATAAATGTATCGTGTGCGCTGTTGTAAAGCTTTTCAATGTGTTAAATGCTAATACATTACTTTTAATGGTATTATATTCTAGAAAGATTAGATGTTAATAAAGACTCGCGGAAATGAAGGCAATGTTGACGAAAATGTTAAAATGAATTTCATAATAATTCTTTAATATACTTTTAAAATGCCACTTTCAAATAGAGATCTAAAAGATTAAATTAAAAACATTCTTTAAAATGATATCAAACGTAGATAAAAACAGTTTTTATATTATTTTGTGGTTGTTAACGTAATATAAAGTAATGTTGCTGAATGTTGTGATTCAGATGACGAGTTTCAGAATTCACGCCTACCTTGACCGAAAACACAGTAAACATATAGATAGCATAGGTAGATCTTACGAGCAAAACCTCGTAGACTTCAAGTAACACTAGCGATATAATCATTATTCGGGGTTTTTTGGCATTAACTGCTATTTTTTTCGGTAAAGATAATTAATGAAGATAAATATGTTAGACATCTATTAATTGTCACTTCATAGACTTCTACTCTTCGTTTGACTGTCTATTTTGTGATTTCTTCATCTGAGTTCCGCTACCTCTTGAAAGACCCTTTCTTCATTTCCACATTCTAAAGCCGTGATGCTGATATAGTATACTACTTATTATATGAGCGCTTAGCGAATCGTGCATGAGTCAAATAACACCTAGTTATTTCTTGTCGAATTAGAAGTTGACAATCGGTGGCAAATAACGGGTGGTACTCGGCTGTTGATCAAAGGTGCAATAAGTTGCTGCGGTCGAGACCCCTTTAGCGCTAACTGATTAACTGCTTGTGTATTCGGGGTTATGTGTATTCAGGGGAAACTGAGAATGCAAAAGCCTAATCTTAAATCTTGACATAAAACTTAGAACTAGTAGCCAATGTTGAAAGCATCTACTCCTATTTACCAAGTGTTTCATTGTTCTTTAACAGATAAATAAGGAAATAAGTTTAAGTTAAGTGAAGTATGATTTAAGTTAAGACGTTAAATGCAAACGTGAAAAGGATAAGTTGAATTGTTTTAAGTTTCGATGAAATTTCCTGATTTGCGCCGCTTTTACCACTGTGTGAGTGGTTGGTTTGTGTACTAGTAGATGAAGAAGAAGAAGAAAAGAAATATAATTCATTAGTGTGTCACATGTTGTTTTACATCACATTACATATCAACAGACTTGTTAATTAAACAACATCAAAACAAAAACGAACGGCCTATGAGACACAAAGAGGCATATAAATACATTGTAATATTAAAATATATTTTTTTCAAAGAAAACAAAGTGATTAAAATAACTAATGGTGGAATGGTTGCTTGTCGTCGTTTTATCACTGAACTTATGAGTGCAGAGATGAATTATTGACATATCTAAAGCCACGAAGGAAGAAATTGACATTCATGTAACAACAAATCTATTCCATGTAATTTAAGTATTAGTATATAATCTCAGTTTTATTTTCAATATTAAAAAAATAATAAGTGAAGAATAAATGTATTTTACATTTAGTGAAAATAGGCAAATAGATTGGAATGATTAAAATTTCTATGAGAAATATAGGATATTATAAATATCTTTCATGAAACATACTACACTGGACAAAATACGTTAGGGTATTTAAATTTTTGCGGTTTTTGCGTTTTTTTTGCGGTCATTTGCGATCAAAATACTGTCTGATCGCGGTCAGGCGCGATCAGAGTGCAATCTGAATGCATTCGACTGCGATCTGAGTGCAATCTGAATGCATTCGACCGCAATCAGAGTGCAATCTGAATGCATTCGACCGCGATCAGATTGCAATCTGAATGCATTCACTACAGGTGAAGATATATGCAACCCACTGTAAGCGTCCGTTAATTCGCAGTTTCTTACAGCAAGACACGCTTATATGCGTTAATTGAAAGCACCTCTTATTCAGCGAGAGCCGCGTATGTGCTTCCGTCGTATAGTATAACAATGAACTTATTTTTCAAATCAGTTTAGCATCCATTAATGTATATAACAGTTTCGTAAATAAGATGCTATCCTCAGGAAAGCAATAAGAAATGAAAATCGTTGCTCTTTGTGCACAAATATACTGCGTTTGGTAAATGAAAACATTCTGCATATGTCGGTCTTGGAAGGGAAAACTAAATACTTAAAAAAAGGTTTATTAAATCAGATGAAACGATTGGAGTCTGTGAAGTTGCCAATTTTGAAACATTGCTAGATACATTTTATTTGTAAAACGAATTATCTAAGACGAAACGAGAGGAAGCGTTATAATAAACATTTATGTACATGTATTCATAAATCATTTGTTAAGAATTTGAGGCTATTGGAAGTGACACTTTGATTTTACCTTAACTTCTTGAATGCATCACTTTGGGGATGTCATGTCATGAACTATCAATTTGATAACTGCATGTAATTAATATTTTGAACGCCAGTGTTGTTCTACTTTGAATACTAGTAGTTTGTTCGAATATTACTTTACTGAACTAGCTGAGCGCATCTTATATCAAGCACGGTCAGAAGCGGTCCTGTAACAATAATAGTTTTAGCATGTACATGGTTTTTTTTAATTCTACAATATGCTTCATAGATCCACGATTCTGTCTGCCATTGAATGGATACATACACATGTTAAATTATAATTAGAGTTGACAACGTCCCAACAGATTAAATCACTTGGTCAATATTAATAATCATTACATTCGTTAATGTTACGTGCTATCTCTTAAATCGGGATATCATTTCCATAAATTCTTAATTATCATTCAGTTAGTTGAATAGCGACACACTCTATCTACACAACATAGTGTGTAGATATGCAGTATTTGTATTTACAAATGAAAATGCATGTAAATCAACATATGTGAAAATTTGAGGTACGTTACGTGTTTATGTGTTAGTACTTGCACCGGAGTGAACAATATGCCGCCTTCAAATCACTGTAGTGGTAGATTGAGAAAGACAATCTAACATGAAGATTGACAAATGCTTATAAGTGATATTTGGTTATGTATATACTATGTATATTATAATATGTAAGTGTGTGTCTGTGTTGATTATTTGCTATTCTTTAAGTACTGTTGTTTAGGTATAAGTAAGAGAAATTCTCTCATAACATTTTGACCAATATAAAAGTTGCGATACCTAATGCAGTTTACATGTCAATTTTATTTGGTGAGAACAATCTCTCTCTCTCTCTCTCTCTCTCTCTCTCTCTCTCTCTCTCTCTCTCTCTCTCTCTCTCTCTCTCTCTCTCTCTCTCTCTCTCTCTCTCTCTCTCTCTCTCTCTCTCTCTCTCTCTCTCTCTCGAGATCTCGAGTAAATTTATGAATTGAAATCGGACAAACCGCAAAGTAATGTGCACCTGCATCTATCCTCATGAAGAGACTTATGGCACAAGGCTAGACAGTTCCGCTCAACACTCGCCAACAAAGGCTGTCGCGAAAAGAGCGGTGCTTTGAGCTAATTGGTCTCGCTACAGCGAGCAGCGTCTGTGGTCAGCGGCCCAGGCGTTGAGTCGTGAAGCTGTCTCGGCGTTAATGAGTAAAAGATTGGATTGCAACATCCCCCAAAAATAGACAGTCAAGCTTCTTATTAATTGATTTGGTACAGACTTTTAAGTATCACTTGACGTTACAGATAAAGAGATGCAAAAAACTCCATATTTATTTCCAATCCGGGCAGAAATATTAGCGATTATGGTTCATAACAATACAAAAGGTATAAAAATTAGAGACATTGAATATCTCATATCACAATTCGCTGACTATACAACGCTGATTCCATATGGAAGTGAAGTTAGCCTTCACAATGCCTTTAATATACTAGGTAAATACGCAGCATTTTCAGGCCTCAGAAAAACAGAAGTAATCAATCCAAAAATCTAAAATTATTTCACATCAATATTAACAAAACCATAAGTCGATCAATACCAATGATAAAATTACAAATAACCCATCACGCACATCTAAATGACGTCTACACAAGACGTTGAATAAACGTCTAAACTTAGTCTAATTTGTCGGGTTAGAAAGACGCCTAAGTCTAGATGTTGTTTACACGTCCACGTAAACGTCTTTAGATGTTTATTAGACGTCTATCGAACGTTTAGTAGACAATTATTAGACGTCTAATAAAATCTTAAATACCTTTCTAAGATATATAATAGACGTCTAAAAAAGGTTTAACATATGTCTTCTAGTTGTTGCCATATGCCCAAGTATAATAACGTAATGCAACGAGAAGTAAATCAGGATCAGGGTTTCAATGAAAACCTGTATTTTGTGAGACACAATTGCAAATTTTACATGAAAATTGATATATTTAAGCCATAATTTCCCCTTTCAAAAATATACTAAATAATTATTAATACCATTTCTGATCTGATATGGCAGCTTAATTTCATGTAAGAAGTTAGTTTTAAATTTTCATATGAAATATTTTTAAAATTTTCAGGCTAAGTTGATGAGCAATTGTGCCAGTAAAATAAACAAGAAATAAGATCAAATATTTATTCAGTATCAAAATCGATTCAAGGTAAAAAAGGATATCAAAACTCAGGATAATGTTTTATCAACATTTGGGATAGCCTAGAAAGCTAGCTCATCTTAATTTAAAGTTGGGATGCAGCATCTACCACCCAGAGTGAAATATACACCTTCACATGGTTCCTCAAGCAAGATTGTACTGCCTACACTAATAAATAGACCTCAACCAGTCTATGCAGCGAGATTTAACTACTTACATTAGAATACTGCTCTAAATCTGATTCATGTAATGACTCTTTTCAATCAATACTTTACAACATACCTGAGGACAGCATCTGAGTGTATAGGCATCTTGAACCTTGTCACAGAACCGGTGACTTTCTGTAAACAAAGACAACTTTCAAGTGAACATATATTTGTGGTATTTATAAATGCTGCGAACATATATGGTGGTTCAAAGACCCAACAGCATGTTAACCTTGTAAATTCATCTCCCAATGGTGGGGTAAATGAGAGTCCGGAGGAGAGAAGAAAACAAGTAATTAGACTGCAAATGAAAAGTTAATATTATCTGAATCACTATTCAATCAGCTTTCAAATGTTGAAAAATATACCTTCCAGACTTATTTTACAAACAAGTGATGAATCAAAATTCTTCAATGTCTTAGTAATCTCAAATGAACGCGCAGGTAAACGTTTTTCTTCCTAACAGAGATTTCACCTAGACTCATTTGTGTCTTATTACTGCAACAGATTAAATAAGAATATATATGTATTAGAAGCATGTGTATATTTTCAATTACCGTTCAGTATTTTTCACTAATTTTTCAAAACAAAATAGAGAAATTAAATAAAGTGACAAGCGACAATAACAGGATTTAGCACTGTGACTTAACATGCACATTAGAAAAAACACGCATATCTCTAAATGTATAGCTAGCCAGTTAGAGGTGTTCAACACTTCTATGTTTTTCTTATAATACAGTTTCAGAATTGTCAGAACAGGACAATAATAATGAATAACGTGAAACTAGAAATAGGTTATGTTACCAAACAGTTTCTGAATTATCAAGTTACCCTTTTGCAAATGGCGGAAAAATGAACATTCCACATCAATCATCACAGTATTTCGTATTTCGGAAATGGAATGTGTTAAAAATTGGTTGTTTTTATTAGATCAGCATGACTGGCTAAATCAACTGTGGAATGATAAAGGACTTATAAATGGTAATAAAATACGTACATATTGTTTACATAAGGATTCATTACGGACAGAAGACTATGTTAAAACAGCAGTAAATCGGAGTTAGATATGGACCTCTCCTTTTGGCAATAGAAACCCTTAACGAGCAGAATTTGCAGTTATTGCGACGAAAATGCCATGGAAGATGAAACACACTTTTTGACCTGTTGTAATTTGTATAGTTACTTGAGATATCATTTATGGAACTATGCTGAATCCCTCCAACCATCCTTCCTTCATCAGCCACCAGTAACTCAACTTTGTCTTTTAATGAATAATCCGTCATTAAGTAAATCTTTAGCCGCTTTAGTAAATAAGATGCATAAACGTCGAATGCTCCATAATCATAATTAGGGTTTAATGTTATGCTCCAATATAAACTTAGCATTGGCTGTCATTGTGTGGTCTTTAATTTTATTAATGTAAATTTTACTTGCTTGTACGTATGTTATATAGGTTGTGTAAGTTATGTATGAAGGTTATGTACATGGAAGTTATGTATGGTTTGCTTGTAAGTTGTTTTTGAAGGTTATGTATGCAAGGGATATATGATGTATGTGTGTGTGTATGATGGCGTGTACATGAATTTGTATGCATGCATGTATGTGTGTGTGTATGTATGTGTGTGTGGGTATGTATGTGTCGTATGCGTTGTATGTGTTGTACGTATTGTAGGTATTGTATTATATTGTATTGTACGGTATTGTACGTATTGTATTGTATGAATAATATCGTTTGTATAAGATCGTATATATATATATATATAGTGGATATTATATGTATGATACTGTACGAATGTTATCGTATGTAGTGTATCGTGTGTATGGTTAGGTCTGTATGTTATTGTATGTCCCTGTACTGTACTGTATTGTGCGGTAGCATATTGTAGTGAATTGTGGATGCAACTGGAGCACGGTGGTAGCAGACGTCACCGATCAATAATCTATAAGGACTTGGACACCAAGATCCAGAGATTAAAAGACCAGCTGTCCACAGGCAGGAAGACACCGCTGCAGTTTGTAGATGTTGTGGGGCACCTCGTGAAACTTCAATGACATTGACATTAAATCTATGTAACTAGTTACATCAGTGCAGCCAAGCAGTGTGACATGTATAAATCAGAATCTGACATGTGTAAATCAAAATCTGACATGTGTAAATCAAAATCTGACATGTGTCTGACATTTACCATTGCAATATTGTTTTATGAAATGAATTATCAAACTTCATAAAAAAAGGAAGTGTGAAATGTCATGTGAAGTAAAATTTGTTATTGTCATACTTATTCATACTTATTATTTATTGTTATCAAATAAATTATCAAACACTTCTTCAACAAATTTCTTTTTTCTTTCTTGACCAAGTGGAAGAGTCCATTATCAAACATAGGTTGGAGGAACCCAATACACAAACCACTCATGCATGGATTTGTTTTGATAGCAGTGTAGGCAAACAAGGCTGTAGGCACATTGGGAACATACCGAATTGTGCAGTCATGTACTTTATTGCATTGTGATATAATGAATTGTATGGTTTTGTATTGTGTAGTATGTTCACTATTTTAATATGTATAATTTTACCTAATTCATTTTAATGTGTTTTTTAATGTATGTAGTGTCTCATAAGCCTTTTGGCTGGATGTTACCTTTTATTAAATGTTTGTAGCTACAGAAACAAGACATGTCTAACATGTGAAACTGAAACAAAATAATTTTCTTCTTCTTCTTCTTCTTCTTCTTCTTCTGTAACCCATACACGTGAAAGATATTGTCTATGATAGGTTCTTTCTTTGAAATAATCAAAAGGATCAATGACAAAATCTATTATAAATCTGTGTAGAACTACCAATTTCAAAATGATGTTGTGAATATGATGCAAAACTGTCATCCAGATATCAAAGGAAAATTAGAAAATATTGTCAAAGCTAGTTGCCAGGACATTTTTCATAATAATTATTAAGAACCATAATTATAGGCATCTCATAAATCGTTTTCTCAGGGTGTAGTCATATAAATTTTCAATATAGTAAATGAAAACATTTTGCATATGTGGGTCTTGGAAGGGAAAAATAAATACTTTAAATCTTTGACGCATGAGCCTTGGTTGCAGCGATTTCAATTCACATTTTGTTTCCTAAAGTATTGTCAGAAAATCGTGCCTGTTCTTGTGGAAACAATCGGGAGGATCCTTTTCATTACTTCTTTAAATGCCCAATAGATGATAGATTCCGATCAAATCAATTCTTTTTAAAAAAAACAACATAACTTTAAAATCTATCGTAAGCAGCGACAAATCCTTGTCACAGAGTGTAAACGAATCTGTATATCATTTCATAAATGATACCAACCGATTTTAAAAGCTCTATTCTTAAATCTGTACCAAATGCAAAGGTAGGCAAATATCAATATGAATTTGAGTTTAATAAAAAAAAAACAATTGCAATTATGTATTTCCACCAATTAACTTGAGATCTAAATATTAATGTTTATTTTAGGAGAAGCATTTATATAGGCATTTGCTGCCTGTTTGCTGATCCTCTTTTGGATATATATTCTGAATGTTGTGTATTACATGTTTTATGGAAATAAAATACTGTTTAGATCAGATACACTTTGATTTTAACTTTACTTCTTGAATGCATCACTTTAGTCTTATGTCATGAACTATCAATTTGATAATTGCATGTAAATATTATTTTGATTGCAAGTGTTATTCTACTTTGAATTCTATTATTAATATAAGAGTTTATTCGAATATTGCTTTACTGAACATGCTGAGCGCATCGTATATCAAGTAAGGTCAATAACGGTCCTGTTATTTATTAAAGCGCTAGGTTATGCAAGTCACTAAGCGGCAATAACCTATTTATTCAATGCAATAAAGTTAGTCTCTTTTGACAAATAACTGATACAGGAAGAATCAGTTATTGGCTAAAATAGTGATACTCGTGTGAATAATCATTCAATGAGATCACAGTAACGAGATATTGTGCAACTCTTTTGACCATGAAAAATAATCATGTATGAATACACCCGTATACGCGCCGCTAATCTTTGTCACGTAGCAATTGTAGAATAAAATTTAGGTTACATCATTGGACAATTTTCTTCATGGACCTACGCCCATCATTCTTTACATATTCACAATTATCACCTATAATCCATGCACTTCGAATGCATTCGTGTTTTGATGAAATCTTCTATAGGAGAAATAGTTATTAAGATGACAACTCAATCCAATTTGTATTGTTTTGAGTTCAAATATTGGATTAAATTCGCGGTACATTTATTGTGCACATGTTAAATTACACTTGGAGTTGATGTGTCTCAACAGAATAAATCAATTGGTCAATATTAATGATTTAGCTAACTTGTGAAGTGATATAACATGCACTTTTGATAGGTATGTCGACAACAAGTCAATTCTTCATATGAATATACTTTTATTTAATGACCCGACTACTTTTACATTCGTTAATGTTTCTTGCGTTCTATCTATTAAATCGTGATATCATTTCCATAATTCTTAACTATGATTCATATAGTTGAAATACCGACACGCTGTATATTTAACACGGTGTCTAGAGAAGCAGTATTTGTATTTATTAATAAAAATGCATGTAAATCAACATATGTGAAAATATGAGGTACGTTACGTGTTTATGTGTTAGTACTTGCAAAGGAGTATCAATATGCCGCCATCAAATCACTGTAGTGGTAGATTGACAAAGACATTCTAAAACGAAGATTGACAAACGCTTATAAGCGATATTTGGTTATGTATATACTAAATATATATATATATGTAAGTGTGTGTCTGTGTTTATATTGTTGTTCTTTAAGTACTGTTGGTTAGGTATAAGTAAGAGAAATTGTCTCTCAGAACCTTTTGACCAATGTAAAAGGTGCGATACCTTATGCAGTTTACTAGTCAATTGTATTTGGTGGGACAATGAAAACAATTTCATTCTCTATCACTCTTATGAAATCTTTGAATATATTCATGAAATCAAATCGGACAAATCGCAAGATAAAAACTCAATGGTGAAATATCACCTGTTATGGTCGCATACCTATTCGTCGAATTTATAGTTTTAGGATAGAAAGGATAGTTTAGACTCATTCATTTTATTCTGATCATTTGATGTTACGATGTATTCGTTGTATTTGATGAGTGAATACATTATTCATATAAACGAACGTGCCGTCGATGTATATGACATATATCATCTTTATTTGTATTATGTATTTTATGAATAAATACATGATCATATAAACATATCATCACTATAAACAATCCATACATTACATACACAAAATTGTACAGTATGTGACAGACTTATCGATCAGTCCAAATCTATCATACTCGGAGTAATTGTCCGACAAAATTCATATAGGCCTTGATGCATATGTCAAACATGTATTTAAATATAAGGGACACAAAGGAACAATAAAACATTCGACTGATACCCTTACTCAAAGTATTAAGTTTACAGTCTACATAAACAGAAAGGAGTTTTACAGCTTGATGATTACTCGGTAAAATGTCCGTTATCCGAGTATATCGACAGATCGGTACAAAATCGCCCAAGCGTTATTCGACGGATAGGTACAGTTCAGTTTTGAAAATTCGACGGATTAGGTCGTAATCCCTGTTATATTCCTATCCATATGATCCATTTTAACCACCTGCATTTGATCTTCATGAAACAATAAAACAATCAAGACTTTATGGTGCAAGGCTAGACAGTTTCCGTTCAACACTCGCCTGTGTCGAAATGAGCGGTGCTTTGATCTAATTGGTCTCGCTACAGCAAACAGCGTCTGTGGTCAGCAGCCCAGGCGTCAGGCCGTGAAGCTGTCTCGCCGTTAATGAGAAAATATATCATTTCACTCACAGAATGGGTTTCATGAATTTGCTGAAATCTGACAATTTTGCAATTACCTTTGTTCGGGTGTATGAAGGAATGAAGTTTATTTCGGTAAAAAAGCCGTTGGCCCATGTACAATGAATACAAATGAAAAATATGTTGAAAGAATCATATAATAATAACCACTGGTATATACACATATACATCTAACATACGGTAGAAGTCCTCTTCGATAGAGCATGTTTAACAAACGGCGATGTTTTCATAAGCAAATTTTTATCTTTACATGCTATCAGCTTGTGATATTTGCTTAAATCTGATTGACAACTGTCTAAGTATGGCAGGTATGAGTTCCTTAAATTTCAATACGCATCACAGACATATAGAAAATGTAACTAATCATTTCGGCTGCACATTTTACAGATTTTGTCTATTTCACTAGTTTCCTTAAATCTCACATTACACTGGAGAGGTAATTGCTGAAAACGAAGTAAGCATAAATATCTACGATACTCTACAATACTTTACATGTACGTTTGATATATAGTACTCAACATCTAATAATGACTTAATTGACATATAAAAATATAGATATACTGAATCATTAAATTTGCTGAACATATTTTGTTTTACAATATCTTGTAATCTTTGTTTAAAAATATGTACAAAATTTTACCAATTTCTTGACTTAACCAAACAAAACAAAATCCATAGTGGTACATATTTAACAATAATCGAACATAAGATGTACACGTAATTCTACATCTAACATCAATATGTTTCATATGAAGATAATATTGCTTTGGGTACCTATCTGTGGACATATCAAATAGTTTACACCAATACCTGATACATTTAACATTGGAATCTACGCTGATACAATATCTACCACATTCCGCCAACACTGCGTTACTAGACACACGTTTACCTCCACCTAGTACAAACTTACGAAAATTATATTTCAATTTAAATCTAATCATCAAAACATTTATCATTTAAACCTGACTTTGTCAACTTTGGCTAACAAACTTTCACAAAGACATGTTTTAATAGTTTAGAACTCAACAGTTCTTTTTCTTTGCAAATGCAAATGACCTTTATATGACAATATCATGTAAAGAATATGTAAAAGTTGTCAAAGATGTATGATGTATTGGTTGTTTGAGAAAACGTTTTGACAAAAGCTTTCTTAACTTACAAAAACTTCACATTTCTCAACTACAATCCTACTTTCGCTACAAAGAGAGGATCCGGTATGGTATCCGTCTCCGGATCCCTCTAATTCTTATCTACTTAGGATCCGGAAGAGAATCCGGTGATTCCATCCAGATCTAGGATCCGGTGAGGGATCTGGCTCCGGCTAACGGATTCAGGGTATATTCATCCTGTGTGGATGGTGGAACAGGAGTAGGGAGGGAAGGGGTAGAGTCTTGAACTGACACTCACTAAGAAGAAGCGTCTGACGGGATGCTTTTATTGTTATTTAGTGGTCTGTGAGACACAGAATTTATTCCCGCTATGACATTGTCTATTTTCCCTGGAATATCGTATTATGACATGTGACCCCAATTGCGTTAATCAAGAATGCGAGTTTCATTTTGAAGTCACATGAGAAATGTTCATCATATCAAAATAATATAGATATAGCCAATGAAAAGAGTTTACAATTTACCAAGATAAGTATGTTTAGCAATTTGTTATTTTATTATCAGAATTCATTTCGGAGGTCAATTTATTATACATAGAATCACAAGAACATCATACTTGAATTAAAACAGTTAAATTGAAATGTCAAAAAAAAAATGTATTCCTTATTTGTTAAGCTCAATCGACTTATATGATGACACATTTTATATTTCATTTAATAAGTCATACCTTTTCCCTTCTGCTGTTATTTGTTTATTGGTGACTGTCAATCATTCATAAAGGTTTCATCACATGTGAAAGGGTCTTATATATATAATCTAATATTACAGCTTACCTTTTTGTTGAGTTCTTACTGAGAATCTACCCAGTTCTCTCTGAACTGTGATGATGAAGATGAGATTGGAGATTTTACAAGCGCTTCCAGCACAGCTGATTTCGCACTTGTGTCCGTTAGGACCTTTTGTAAAGTTCCGAAATTGTTTAAAGAGTGGTAAATTTTGAGCCAAGTGCCAAAAGGGGTAATTTTGAAATTTTGAAATTTGGAATGATATATTTAGTAGGGGGCTGGGGATGGGGGATGGGGGAGGGTGCAGGAGGGTGGGGGGTTAATTTATGGTATATGATTGTGGGGTATTTAGATACGATCCAGAAGGCCCGTATCTTTGATGTATTTGCCTAGGGCATGGAATATTTGTGGTTTGTTGTGTGGGTTGAGGATGTGTTTGATATTGTGTTGGTTGATGTTGTGTTGTGAGAGAGTGGTGTTTAGGGTTTTGCGATGTGTAGTGTAGTGTGCACATTGTGTGAGTATATGGGTGATTGTTTCTTTTTGTTTGCAGTGTGGACATGTGGGATGCTTGTGTCTGGTCTGTTGTGTTTTTGCGTTTAGTTGTATGTGTCCTGTTTGTAGTTTAGTGATTGCCCTATCTATGTTGGTGTTTTTGCTGTATGTTTTGAATTTAGTGAGTGGTTTGGGGAGAAGGGTTTTGGTGTGTTTAGCAATAGTAGAATTAGTGTATTGTTTATGCCATACGGTCCTGATGTGTAGTTTGGCGAGGCTTTTAACCTCTTGTTTAGAGTGTGGGAGTGGATGTGTAATGGTATTTAGTTTTAGGCCCTCTTTTGCTGCTCTGTCGGCTATTTCGTTGCCGAAAACGCCGACGTGAAAAGGAACCCAGAGCAGTTTTATGGTTTTACCCTGATGGTTAAGTAGTTGTATAGTGTGTAGTATTTGGGATATTATGCCAGCGCGGTTTTTGGTAGATTTAGATTTAAGTGCTTCCAGCCCACTAAGTGAGTCTGAAAGGATTAAAATTTTAGGATGGTTGAGTATAATTGGATTTTGAAGAGCTGCCAAAATAGCCATAAGTTCCGCCGTGAAGACGGATTGGTCATTAGGCAGCTTGTGTGATGTGGGTGTGTGGTGAGTGTTCTGTATGTGGTAGCCGAAGGCTGTGGTGCATGCCTCAGGATCCTTGGATCCGTCGGTGTATATGTGGCACCAATCGTGCCAGTTGTCTTGTATGTACTGAAGTGTAGTTGATTTAGCATGTAGTGGGTTGTGTTTGCTTGTGATTTTGGTGAGATGCAGGTAATGCGGGGTGGGGGGAGTTGAGGTGTGAAGTATTGTAGGATGTTGTTTTGTGGGAGTGAGATGTGGTTGAGGTTTGCTTCGTTGATGAGGTTTGTGATGCGTAGAGATATTGGAGATGTGAGAGGGTATTTGTTTGCCAATGCCGTTTTGCGTTTAGATAGTTTAGAGTTTAAGAGATTGGAAATTAGTGTATACTCCGAAGAAGCGGCCCAGAAGTTTAAGGTGAGTTGGTCCCTTCTGAGTTTGAGGGGTATTTCACCAGTTAGGGCTTGAAGAGCTTCTAGGGAGGTCCCGTGTTGTGTGCGTGTTGCTAGTTTAAGTGATTGGTATTGTATAGAATTAAGCTTAGCAGTAAGTTTGGTGTTGAGAGTATTATAAATGGGGGCGCCGTAGTCCAATTTGGACCTAATAAGTGATATATATAGGTTGATTAGGGTTTGCTTATTTGCACCCCAGCTTGTGCCGGAGGTGGCACGCAGGACATTATAGGGGGAAATAGGGCGCATTTTTTTATGTTTAAATACTACTCAAGTGTTTTTTTTCGCATTTAGTTTAAATCCCCATCGGTCGGCCCATTGGTCGACCTTATTTAATGCGGACTGGAGTAGTTTTGTAGAAGTTTTAATGTTATTACAACGGACCCAGAGGGCACCGTCGTCTGCAAATTTGGAAGTATTTACTTTACTGGAGATTCCCTCGAAGAGGTCGTCTACCATAATATTAAATAGAGTAGGGCTAAGGATGCTGCCTTGTGGGGTGCCATTTTCGAGGGGGAAATTTTCTGAAAGTTCGTTGTCGACCCCGACAGTTATTTGCCTATTGTGTAGGAAATCCTGGATGAAATTAATTATGTTGCCATTTAGGCCTTTATTTAGGAGTTTATGGATGAGGCCGTTATGCCACACCATATCAAAAGCTTTGGAAAAATCCAGGAAGATTGCTAATGTGTAATGTTTAGGTGGTGCTGTAGGCGATTTTTTACCATCGCTTCCATTACCTTACATAGATTAGAGGTTAGAGAGATAGGCCTATAGGAATTTGGATCCCCAGAGGGTTTATTTGGTTTAGGGATTGGTATGATTAGTGCCTCCTTCCAGGAGGAGGGAAGTGTGCCTAATTGCCATATGAGGTTATAGAGGTTAAGAAGTGTGTTGGCGGTATTTGGAGGTAGCTTCTTAATTAGTTGGTAGGAAGTTTGGTCCAGGCCAGGAGCCGTACCCTTTTTCCTATTATTTAGAACAAATTGAAGCTCCTCCATTGTGAATGGTTGGTTGATGGGTTGGTTGTTGTTTTGTTGTTTAGGTGGTAAAGGGAAATTTTGCTTGTTTTGTTGGAATTTTGGCGTGTTGTTGTTGTTGCTACTAGCATTAGCAAACTGCTCTGCGAGAGCGTTTGCCTTTGCTTTAGGTGAGGTGTGGTTATTTATAGGTGGGAGTTTACTTCTGCGTTTGCCGCCACGAATGACTCGGAGCTTATTCCAAACTTGTTTAGAGTTTGTTTTACCATTCAGCTCCTCACAGAAGTTTTCCCAATGTTGTTTCTTTGTTTCTTTAATGAGTGTTTGAACTGCATTCTTGAGGTGTTTTGCGTGTGGTAGGTGAGAAATGTCGCGTTTTGCTTTGTTAAAAGCTGTTTTGTGGAGTTTGCGCGCTGTTTTTATTTCCTCAGTCCACCAGGGTACTGAGGCTTTATAGGGTTTAGGATTAGTTAATGGAATAGATTGTTTTGCAGCATTTATAATAGCTTGCGTGAAGTTGTCGGAAAAAATTTGGGGGTCGTTATTTTCAAGGTCTGCTGGTTTTAGGAGTTCACAAAGATTTTGGAATTTATCCCAGTCAGCCTTGTTGTAGGAGAATTTAGGATTTTGGGGGCAATTTTGATCCTGAGTTTTATTTGGAAGGAAGTGGTTTAGAGTGATATAAATAGGGAAATGATCACTTCCCCACGGATCATCGAAGATCGCCCATTCAATCTGGCTAGCGATGTCCAAGGTGCTGATCGTTAAATCGATTGAGGACATTCCTTGATGTCCCCAAGCGTACCTAGTTGGAGTGTTTTGATTATGTAGCACATAATCATTATTTATGATCCAGTCGGCGATTAGTTCTGCGCTGGTATCGGCCTTATCGTTACAGCCCCAGGAGGGTTGATGGGAGTTAAAATCGCCCAAAAAGATTGTGCGATTAGGGGATAAATTTTGTAGGACCAGAAGGTCCTCTCTTTGAAATTTTCGAGTAACCCTATGATAGATATTATAAATAGTTAGATTTTGGTTTTTATGTGTTAAAGTTATGGCTTGTGCCTCTAAGTTAGGAGTATTTACCGGAAAGGTATTATAATTTACATCTTCCTGGATAAAAATTGCTAGACCTCCATGTGCTCGACCAGGATTGGTTTTGGGCCGGTCGTGTCGTAGCGTTTTATACCCAGGAATGTTATATTTAGAGCGAGGGCCGAAATGGGTTTCCTGGATGGTTATGATTTGGGGGTTAAGTTTTTGGAGTTTGATTAGAGCTTTAAGCTCGTGGCCGTGAGCCGAAAGACCGCAAGCATTCCACTGTAGAATTTGCATAATGAGAAAAATTAATAGTGGAGTAAATGGGAAAAGAGATATAGGTTTTAGCTGCATGTTTGGTTTATTTAGAATTGTAAGTGGAGAAGTGTTGGTTTAGGTTTTTAATCCTGGAGGAGATCCTCCAAGAGTTGGTTAAATTTATTTAGGGAGATGGTGATGAATTTGGATTTTTTAGCCAGTTTGTAGATTTTATGTGGGGTTGGGTTGCGGATGGTGAGTGCTGCTGCAATGAATGTTGCGATTGCAAGATTTTGAGGGATTTTAGTTTTTGGGCTGTTAGGATTTACCTTGCCCGTTGGAAGATGAGGTTTAGCAAAAAGAGTTTTAGGTTTGGTTTGGGAGCTTTGGGCGGATGGAGTTGATGGGATGGAAGGGGTGGGGGGGGACGAGAGGGTGGAGCTTTGGGCCTTACACTTTTGCGGGGTTTGCTGGGCTGGGTTTGGGCGGTTTGGGGTATAGCTGTAAGGGCGGGGTCAGGCTGGGTGGGTTGGGTAGTGGCAGAGTCCATAGGCTCTTCCTGGGTGGGGGCTACCTCTGTTACTGAGATAGATGTGCAGCGGCGTTTGGAAGGGGTGGGGGCTGAAGTAGATGGGGTGGGTTGGATGTGGGAGGATGGTTGGGGGGGATGGGGCATAAGGGTGGTGGGGGATGGGTGGGCGGGTATAGAGAACTGTGAGAAAGCAGTTGCACATTTATGCTCAATGGTAATTAACAGTTCGTTAACTAGTCTAGCCGACAATCAAGGATGTCTCTCTGATCTCAACTTGACAATAAACTTGTTGGGCAGGATGCAGGTGTGTGTGAGGGGGAGTCACCAATGGAAGTGACAGGCGCTAAGCAGACGTGCCTGACACAAAACAATTAATGAGATTACAATCAGAAGTTAAATATACCAAAGAGCATCTTTTTCCAACCAGAGTATGCCAATGATTTCATTTAAAATGAAGAATTGTAGTGAGAATTGATAAATTATATGGTCTTTTTATTGTACCACCTTAAGGAACTGATGTTACAAAGTCACTCTAAGAATCATTATTGAATAATTGTGAATATTGAAAAGGTAGCTTATTTCAATGAATGTGTTCATTCAAAAATTAATGCATCAGGTCATCACATAACCTTGTTTCGCCCATACAATTCAAACATAAGAAATGAAATTTACATTTATTAAGAATGTTCAATTGTATTTTGTATCGAACTTACATCAAATTAAAACTTTGAACGTCAGTTGGATGAATAGAAATAAGATTGCATCAAATCATATCAAAGATCATTCTAAAGCAACAATAACAGCTTGCTTACTTGAGTTGAGAGTTTAACAATATCAGGAAGTATATTTTCTATTTGTAATAATGATGATTATAGTCAATCGGAAAGCGACAGTTCTTAAGACAACAAGTTGAAATCATACGGAATTGAAGGTAGCTTATTAAAATGATTTGAAAGTTATCTAAATGATAGAACCCAGAGGGTTGTTATCAATGGACACGCGTCAAACCCTCAACCTGTCTTGGCAGGCGTCCCTCAAGGTTCCGTTTTGGGACCTCTGTTGTTTATAATATACATTAATGATATTGTAGATGATAGTGATAGTAACATCAGACTATTCGCCGGTGATACTTCTCTTTATGTTATAATTGACGACCCCGACACAGCTGCAAACTGTTTGAATAATGACCTACTGCTAATTTCAAAGTGGGCGAAAAAATGGAAAGTGTAATTTAATCCTAAAAAAACGAAATCAATTCAGTTTAGTATAAAGATAAACCAAAAGATTAAACCGAATCTCACAATGGACGGAGAAAAAATTCAAGAAGTAGAACACTATAAGCATTTAGGTCTGACTCTTCAAAATAATTGCCACTGGGATATTCACATAAACTCGATTATCAATAAAGTTAGCCCTTTGATAAACTGCTTAAGAAGCCTTAAATATCGTTTATCACGAAAAAGTTTGGATATTATTTATTAATCTTTCATCTTGCCAACTTTTGACAATTGCGGACACATTTGGGATAATTGCACCCAACAAGTGCATTTTACTCGAAAATATTAATCTAGATGCCTTGAGATCAATTTGTGGAGCAGTCCGCGGGACAAGCTATAACAGTATTTATGAAGAAACTAATCAAAAACCCCTATCGGAACGTAGAAGTATACCTAAATTGACAACGTTCTACAAAATGAAGAATAATATCGCGCCTCAATATCTATGTAATCTTCAACCTACAACACCTAACAATAACTACAACCTCAGAGAAAATTCATCCGTCCGAACTGTAAAATGTAGGACAGTGTTATATGCAAGATCGTTTTTACCTGAAACAATAAAACTGTGGAATTCCCTAACTCCTGACGTTCAAAGTATTGATACTTTATCCGGTTTCAGAAATTCAGTTCAAGGACCTGGCAATAAAACTACTACTTTCGATCTAAACTATGGTCCAAGAATTTGCCAGATCATCCACTCTTGCCTCAGGCTCCACTGTAGTGACTTGAACGCTGATAAGTTCAACAGACATATCATCGAAAGCCCGGCCTGCTCCTGTGGTCACCCAGTCGAAAACGCTGTCCACTACATAGAATTAAGACAGAAATCATTCTTTTATCTGAAAGGATTTAGTATCAAAACGGTTCTACGGGGATGCACATCGCTCTCATTGAGTGATTCCAATAGATTATTGAACTCTATTCATCATTACATAATGAAATCTGATCGATTTGATATTTCATAATGACTGCCAAACAAGCGAAATGTTATTCATGCATAACCACTATCTATGAAGCTATAATTGCAATCAGATATGTGTCACTACCATAAAGTCGTAATATTTTCTCATATAAAATTGCTTCAGAGCGGCCTTAAAATAAGCACCTAGGAGCTTGTTGGCCAATCCATTCATGATTTGTACATTTTCATGAATAAATATGTTTAAATGAAGACAACAAGTCCCACCTTCATTCAGACATTGAGACGCCAAGGTAATTAGTTATTCATCAAAATCCCTTTCTTATTTAACTCTTTTTCAAAACTGACTTCCCCCTTTCACTTAAAGATTAACATAACCACGTCAGCAAAATTACCTCATGGTGTAAGCAGTTAAGAAATGGCACAGATTATTCGATTTGGTTTAAACATACATTGTTTCATAAAATGAACAGAAAACAACGTCTTTGTAATCAAATGCAAGTGCGATATCAAAATTATCATAAAGTTGTTGGGAATGCCTAATGATTGGCTGATGCTTAGAGTCAATTTATATAAGTTGTGCTTAGGAAAGATGTAAGTAATAATGTGGTTATAAATTTAAAGAAAACTCTTAAAGAGTGGGGAATATGGAAACGACGAGGTATGTAGTATAAATTTCATTTAAATGTAGATTCCAATAAGAAAAAATAATATGTGTGATCGACAGAGAAGCATATAATCTAAATCTGTATAGCAACAACGTGAGAAGGACGTTTGTGAAACCGTCCCGGTAATTAACATTTCCTGTTGATTGACGATGAAGATTTGACAATTAAGGATAGTGAACCCACTCATGATAATAGTTATGAAAACAATTAAACGTCATCAAACTTTTTACTCGTTTAATTACGAGAAGAACGGAAGAAAACAAACATCTATATAACAAACTTTGTATAACATCGTATACTACGTTCACTAGTTTTGCTCCAAGGAAAAAGACAAAGATGAATTCTGTCTTCAACGCCTCAGATAGGTCAGGTGAGAGTAATTATATAACAATCTTCAATGCTTCCTTTGGTCTCTGTTTATGCCATGTTTTAAAATTTAATCTGAAAAACATGTAATGTGATATGTTTTTTTCAAAATAAAGACATATTTCTGACAACCTACTCCCATGACATCGTATAACATGAAATAACACAATAGATCTTAGCATTATTACACCTGACCTAGTTAATGATGCTAATTTATATGTTCATGACGACAGTTTGGGAAGCGATCACTTCCCACTATTCACCACATTAAAGAATGACAATACACAACAGGCACAAAATAAAAACACCCATACAACTTGAAATTTTAACAAAGCAAATTGGGAAATGTTTCAAAATATATGTGAGCAAAATCTAAACAATGATGTAAAAGACAAAGATGTTAACATGTACAACAAAAATATCACCGAGGTAATCATAAATGCTGCTAATGTAGCCATTCCAACCAAAAGAACTCACAATCTTATACCAGTACCACCACCAGGAAAAAAGGATAAGAAGTTAATACAACAAGGTGCAGCAGCTAGAAATAAGGTTAAAACTTTAAAGTCATAGTCTCATTTTTGTAAGGCAACTAAACTGAACTAATTATTCTTTACGAACAAAATCTGATCACTAACACAAATATTTCCTGTCGCCTTTGCAAAGATTTTCATTTTTATGCCCGTTTTACAGTTTTGGATGGGGCAGCTTATTGGCGTATGCCGTTTCAGACCGATGAGGTAACGAATCAAGTGCAATCCCATAGCAAGTACGAAACACCGGAAATATATTAATCGCAGCACCGATACTTATGACAGAGGCATTCTTCACTGAGTTTACCACCTTTTTGTTATTTCTGTATTTGAAAAAGCGTAAGTTATTAGCTATTTTCATTGGATATTCAGCTGGGAATTTTATGTGTTCGTCGTCACAGCCTTAGCGAAATGACGTGGTAAGGACTAACGCTCGCAAAAACACAATATTCGGGTAGGGTAGGGTAGTTTGAACTTCATTATTGAGGGCTGTGAGTGGTGAACTATTTGTCCGGCATTTATTACAATTTGCCTTGCAAAAATGAGACTATGACTTTAATAAGTAAGGCAAAAATCCTATCATGGAAAGAAATGTGTAGAACATTAGATATTAAATCTAACTCATTGCAAGTCTGGAAAAAGATTAAAGTCTTTAGAGGTAAAAGCAATAAATTGCATATTCCAAGTATAAATAACAGCAAAAACAAACGGGGGAAATCAATAATATATGCAAACAATTTGCAGAAGCAAGCTCAACAAATAACTTTAAAGTTGCTTTTCAGGATAAAGTAAACAATACACAACCTTGTCCCAAGGACGAAAAAAAATCAACTTATGGTACAATAAGCCTTTACAATATCAGAACTTAACAATATTGTAAATAAAAAATAGGAACAACATCTGGTATTGATCAAACCAGCTGCACAATGCTTAAACATCTTCCCTATAAATGTAAACACGTTTTATTAGATTTCTGCAATAAGTTATGGAAAGACGGTAAATTACCAACAGACTGGAAAAAGACATTACACAAAAAAGGAAAAGACCCTACCAAATCCGATTCATTTAGACCAGTCTCCTTAACATCTAATCTATGTAAAACACTCGAAGCTATGGCAACCAAAAGATTACAACATTATCTAGAAACCAACGAATTGATAACACAAAATCAATAAGGATATAGAAAATCCTAAAGCACCACTGACCATATCGTTAGATTACAACACTACATCAGGCAAGCTCAACAAAATAATAGATTCACTACAGCAGTCTTCCTAGACTTTAGTAAAGCATTTGATATGGTCTGGAAAACAGGCTTGATACACAACAATTTTTCAAAAAGGCATACAAGGGGAAATGTTAAATTTTATAAACGACTTTATGTCAGATAGAACTTTTCGCCTTAAAGCAGATGACAAAATACCATAACTATAACCTAGAAAATGGAACCCCACAAGGAAATATTATGTCACCAACCTTATTCAATATTATGATAGATGATCTATTTCACAAACTACCTGACCAAGTGGACACCTCACAATTCGCTGATGACGGAGCCCTCTGGGTCAGTCATAAACACCAGCATGTAGCAGCAGAAATATTACAAAAAGCCTTAATCTAAGTTATTGATTAGACCCAAAATTGGGGATTCCAATTATCCACAAGCAAACCTGTATCCATTCCTTCGGCCAACACCTAAAGTCGACTGCAGACCACTGAGATTATACATTAATGAAGAACTTTAAGATCAAGTTAATTATGTCAAGTTCTTAGGCATAACCTTTGTTGAATATCTAACATGGAATCAACATATTAATGAATCAACACAAAGATGCAAAAAAAGATCTTGATATATTACGAATGCTGTCGCACACTAGGTGGGGCAGCAGCAAGGAAATGTTACTCATCCTATATAAATCTCTGATTAAATCCAAACTGCACTATGGAGCAGAAGCTTGGTGCAACACTAGTCAAACCAACATACAAAAACTAAAAACCATACAAAATCAAGCCTACAGATACATATCAGGATGCTTAGCGGCACACCAATGGAACTAGTCAGACATGAACTAGGGGAACTACCCTAGAAAAAGATTGGGAAGATAAAACTACAAACTATATTGTTAGATCACAACATAAACCATGTATACAAAATATTATCACACGAAAGAAACAAATAATGACAAACACAGTAAAAAAAAATACCAACACCATTTGGTGTTACCATTAAAAAACACATACACAAATATGAACTTGATACATTATATATTACCTCTGACCCATATACCAATCATATTCTAAAACCTCCAGACCTACCCGATATCCAAGTTGATATCAAATTAAAAGACCACATAGATAAAAACAATCCAAAACCTAACGACCTCAGTAACACTCAAGCCTACATTGAGAAAAACTACAATCAAACTGATTACATTCAAATCTTTACTGACGGTTCTAAAGACGAAAAAGGAAGAGTAGGGTCTGGGATAGCCTTCACTCACACAGGTGATGAAGAGATATCACTTAAATTACCAGACAAAACATCTATCTTCAAAGCTGAACTTGTAGCTAGTGGACAAGCAATCAATCTTAGCAAAGGTTACAAAAACAGAAATATAGCTATATTTACAGATTCACTCAGCTCACTGCAAGCATTACAAAGGAAAACGGAAACAAAACAGTCATGAACTTCTACATCAAATTTAGCACGGGTACAACTGTCTAATTAAGGATAACAATAATGTTAAATTAATATGGGTGCCATCCCATATTGGCTTAATTGACAATGAAAGAGCAGACCGAGCAGCAAAAGCTGGTCTAACGCACAATAATAAGGTAAACATGCCATTTACTAAAAGGGAAATTAAAAGCATTGTTAAAGCAATAACCACGGACGAATACAAAAATAACTTTAAAGGCAACTGGGGACATACCCAGTACTATCAAGTTCAACCCACAAAATTGAAAAAAGTTAAAAACTTTCACAACTTTAGAAGGGTTTATGCAGCCATAACTAGACTTAGACTTCACAATGTTTGTAACGGGGTTTATCTCCACAAAATAGGGAAAGCATCAAATAATCTATGTCCACAATCTAATGTCGAAGACACCATACATCACATTCTGTTTCAATGTGATAAATACCAAAAACACAGGGGACAACTCCTGAAAAATGTAAGTGCTAACACCCCACAAGAACTGTTTACCAATACCAAAAAGTACCAGCACCTTTCAGTATTCCCACTACAAACTAAGTTATTTAAAACATTATAATTAATAACCACCTCGCCTTACAGCCAAACTCCTAACCATTACCTACCCACCCCATATCCTCATACCTCATTATTAAACAATCACCTAACCGAAACAACCACCCCATAGGTAAAACTCCCAGAAGGATCCCACGTTAGCGAGACTGATCTCTGAAACCTCCTCCTCCTGGTAAGTGTGGTCATGGCGACCTGCGACCAGAGCTGGGGGTGAGATGGGTTCACGAAATACACTACCTCGGGACCTCTCGCGCAAGCCTATACAAACAGGCACGTAGGCTCCCAACGGGAGATTTCCTCCATTCAAATACCATTTATTACACCCATGTTTTGGATAACTGGTAAGACTTGGGCACAGGGCAAACTGGTTAAAACTTCATTAAAAGTGCACGGTGTGACTACCCCCGGCGCTTCACTTAATTTTAACTGGTAATTTTCATGGTACCAAACCTCATTACCCTCACTGCCTGGTTCTAAACCGGTTTCAGTGGGAAGGACTACACAATACTTCATACACAATATTTTTCTATCTCTTTCAGGTACCACGCCATCTCACAACACTCAACAAATTTGGTTTAAACATATTTTTATTTATACAAGAATCTGGTTCGGTAAACAAGCAAGTCTTTGCAATTATGAATACCTCACCAGTACAAAACGTAATAAGCAAAGTTCACAAGAACGAGACAAATAAAACGAAACAAAATACAAGAAAAAATCAACATGACTTAATATGTGTGGGTACAAAACTAGGTGACAAAACGCTTGCAGTTGCTTTTTATGATAATCAATTCATTTTACCTTTCAAATCGCTTGCTCTTGCAAATATATTGATGTAATGATTCTAAGATTTTTTAATTTTCACTACTGGTAGTTGATGGTAATCCGTTTAACACTGTTTGGAGGCTGTGACCGTTTATGTAAAAGTAAGAATTATGTCTTATATCTGTATAAAGTTTGCATATGAAAATATAATGAATAATATCTTCATCATGATATCCACATGCGCATTCAGCGTTAGTCGATATATATCTTTTGACTTTATCCGCATTTAAATCACTGCAGCCAAGCTTGAGGCGACTGTGGACAATCTGACAAAATTTGCTACCATAGTTTAAATCATGACTATTTAGTCAACAAATTTATTCCCAATTGATTAAATCCCAAAATTTGTATTCTTTACATTATCATGCAACATTCCCATTATGCATTGTAATTGTCAATCATAAAATGTGTTGCTATAAAATAAAGATTTTCATTGAGTACCAAACTTTGACAGATGACTATAGAAACGGTAGATATTATCTATGAAATGATAAACAGTTGTTATTATGGATACATTGTCGCTATACATGTCAATTTCTTATAGGTAGCCGTGAAGGACACAATTCAAGCACAAGTTTTGAAGTGTCCATGATAAGAAATCTTGATTTTGAGTATAGAGTTGTTATGATGTTTTTATGTGTTGATCCGTCATGAAATAAAGTCATGAGGTATTTCCCCAACACTTTTGATAGATTTGAGTCTAAACAGAGAGCACAATTATCTATAAAATTCTAAATTAATTCCATCTGATAGATTGTTATGAAATAGTAACATTTCCTTTAAATAAAATAAACTGTTTGTGAATTATCTTATCTATATTCCAGATAAATATCAATTTTCTAGCAATAATAGTAATCGATTGATCTCTGAATCTCTGGTGTCTTACCATGAAAGCAACATTTGTTATTACAGTAAAAACCCTTTGAAGTATTTCGGAAGGCAACCTTTGTTGTTTGAATGGATTAAAACGTTTGGTTATACAGAAATGTGAAGTACCTAACAAAATTGACTGATTTAAACTCAGTATGTATATGAATTTTCGCTCACTACTGACTGAAGGCACTGACTACTCATTGACTTTTAGATTTTAACTCATGATATACCTCTATTGTTCCCAAGATGCAGTTGACCAGTATAATCCCCTGGTCTTTTAGTTTAAACATCACAAATGTTGCTCTCCCGGCAATGAACCAAATCTCTTTAGGAATTTGTACAAGATTCACAAAAAGTGAAATATAATAAGGTATACATTTTCACTATAACTGTCACCTTATTTCTTTGCCTCATTACTTGATTATCTTTAGTGTGATTATTGCTTGTATTTATTATGTGTAAACGATAAACTGTTTACATCTAAGGCAGCCAGCCTTCTGTCATTCTTCCCGCACATAACTTTGTTTCAAACATGTTGTTGTTGTTGAGTTTGGGGTTTTATGTCTGCTTCCACCTATTGGTGATGTAGCCGACGTGGCTATGTTACTTATTAAGTAAATGGGTGGGATATTTAGAATTAAGTAACATAGCCACACAGGGTGAAAATACCCTGAATCCGTTAGCCGGATCCCCTGCCGGATCCTCCGGATCCTCTCAACAATAGTATACTGGGATCCGTCGCCGGATCCCTCACCGGATCCGGGATCCGGGCGGACACCGCCGGATCCCTTGCCGGATCCCCAGTAGATCAGAATACAGGGATCCGGTGCCGGATCCCTCACCGGATCCTCTTCCGGATTCTTAGTAGATAAGAATACTGGGATCCGGAGACGGATACCCTACCGGATCCTCTCCAGGTGGTAAGAGTAGGCAAGAATGTAAAAAAGGTTTATCATCTCATGATCAATATTCTTAGAACCTTCAAGAATTTGCACGTATGAAGATTTTCCTAAAAGATAAGTATCATACTAGTATCTTTGATACCTTCTACTATCATATTCCTGAAATGATATTGTCAACTAGTAACATTATTATATAAATGACTATTAAATGTTTGTTTTAACCTATAGCTTTTAAAATATTTGTTTGTGTAAGTGTGTTACCCTGAGTGGACAAAGTCATGATTGACAGAAACTTATTGCTTGAAAACAACTTCTCTAAACTAAAACTGTTGAGTCTTAACTTTTCTTTTCAGTAGACATTAGAATTTAAATTTTTAGAAAGTCAATATTACCCAGCGATACCACTTTAAAAACTTTTTCTTTGAAGTTTCATTAACGATAAGATTTCATCGCAACATCCAAATGATATATTACTTTAATTACAATAAGAAAGAAATTTTCTCAACAGGCTACTTTAATTTTATCGAAGCACGGTTCAATATTCTACACTGTAACGCTTGAACGCACATACTTGATCAATACACCTGTCAGCGTATACACATTCACGTAGACTCATTTGTGTCTTATTGCTCAGGTGAAAGTGCAAGTAATTATGCGGTAAGTGGGTATGCTTTAACCGACAAGACGGCGCAAGTTATTCTTAGTATTGAATAATATATGAATAGTAAACAATAACAAACACATATGTACATTGTTAAACATGTATTCATTTCATCATGATGTACATCAAGATCAAACCATTGTAACAAGATATCAAAAGAATAACATTTATGTAAATAAATAAATATCATCTCATTGAAATAAATTCAAAATAATTTTGTATTGGAGCGGCATTAATATAAGCTTCCAGCTTATTTGCCAATCCATTTCATTGAAATATATAACATATGTTTAAACACACATAAAAGGTACATCTGTTACCTATAACAACATAATTACATTGGTAATAACTGTTTCCTTCTCATCTGCTTTACTATTTCGACAAAAGACTTGTCATGGGATATCCATATAAATTCTATGATCAAGAAAGTTAGCCCTCTGATAAGAAGCCTTAAATATCGTTTCCACGTAAAAGTTTGTAAATTATTTATAAGTCCTTCATCTTACCAAGGAACACTGCAGTTTACTGGAAAAATTTAATCTAGACGCTTTAAGATCAATATGAGGAGCAGTTTGCGGTACAAGCCATAACCTATTATATGAAAAAACTAATCAAAAACCACTATCTGAACGTGAATATATTTCTAAACTAACACGTTTATACAAAATGAAGAATAATTAGCGCCTCAATTATATCTTTGCAACCTCCTTCCTAGAATACCTAGTACAAATGTTTACAATCTCAGAGATCATTCATCTGTGCGAACAGTACAATGCAGAACGGCGACATATGTCAAGTCTTTTTTACCAGATACAATAAAACTGTGGAATTCATTAACTCTCGACATTCAAACCATCGATTCGTTAACTGGCTTTTAAAATTCCTCTTACTTTTTTTCCGATCACCCATTTCAACGTAGTCCATCAGGTCACGTTGTCATTGTTGCAATCATCTAAAAAGTACTGGATGTTGTAACATCAATGAACATAAATAATTTTGCTACAGTACAGCCGCATGAAATCGGTATTTCAATTGAAAAGAACAACAAATTAAACTAATTCGTTTTTCTATTTAATAAAGCAATCAGACTAATAATAACATTTTAGCAAAGTACTTCACTTATAGATTGTTTCATGAAATCGATAGTAAATTTGTTCAACGATCACGAGTATGAATTGCAGAAATGAATATAAATGATATATATAATATGTGTTTAACTTATTTTAGTTACAATATAGAAAGATTTTCAAATAATAAAGTTCTTAAATTAATCTTATGTTTTACAGTGTAAGGTAAGTCTAATTCTTCGCCCAAATCATTATGTTGGATGTTTGCGGATGTGTATTCGTACCCCACCAAAGGGTTAGATACCTCCGGTGGTTAGTCAATACACAGTGTCATGTATATAAGGAATGTCTATACCAGTAAGTATTTTACGTGTGTATGTGCCTTCAATTTAATCCGATGACTTCAAGTAGTCTCGCGTAATTATACTCCTTTTGTTAGTTTCCCGCCTATAAGCATTTGGGGTCATAAAACATCTGCATACAATTACAGGCAATCAGACAAGAGACAGGTAGACGAGCTCAACGAACCGTAGCAAGAGAGACGCTGGAGAGAGGAGGGGGGGGGGGGGGGGGGGGGGGGGGTTAATTCATTACTATCCAAATGAATGTAACATTTCCATTCATCATTAAATATTGTAATAGCAGTAATTATAGCCCATACACGTGAAATATACTGTTTATAATAAGTTCTTTCTTTGAAATAATAATGCCGTTCAATGACAAGATATATTATAAATCTTGAAGACCTACCAATTTCAAAATGATGTTGTAGATATGATGCAAACTACCTTTTAAAAAACCTGTCATCCAGAAATCAAAGGACAAATTATTAAAGGATCTTTCCTGAATCTAGAATATGTTGTCAAATCTAGTTGCAAGAACTTTTTTCATAACAATTTTTAAGAACCATAATTATAATCATCTCTTTAACAATCAAACTGAACATATTTCATCACTAGGCAACTTTTGGTTCATGCATCCACAGCCAGTACCCTATTTGAAGATTACCGTATATTACAATGTATAAGGTGACCACGTGTGTAAGGTGCCCCCCCAACTTGTGCTTCGGTTCGAGGTTATTATTTCTTAGAAAACAATTTATTTCCATAATTAATATGTAATATTTATAAAAGTAATTTCATTACGTTTTTTTGCCGATGAATTGACATCAAGGCGTCTCTCTCGGCTGGAGGATCGTCACCTAACCTCAGAAGCCGCCCCCCCCCCCCACCCCCCCTCCCCTTCAATAACGTATATAGCAGGTCGACATGATTACGGACCGTAAACATAGACCTCGTATATCAGGTGACCCCCCTCCTTGACCCCTCAATTTCTGGTATAAAAAAACTCGCCTGATACGCTGTAAGATACGTTATAATTTCACTCACAGAATGGGTTTCATAAATTTCTGAAATCTGACAATTTTGCAATTACCTTTGTTCAGGTGTATACTTGGTTTTGTATAAATATGTTTAAACAAAATCACACATGAAACAGCTACAAACACTACCCTCAGGTGCATACAGATTTATAGATATATATGTTGATACGATTTTTGTTATATACTTAAGTGTGTGTGCGTTTGTAAATACATGTAAATATTTGTAATCATTGAATAGAATTATTTTTTATGTAATTTGTGTACTAAAGTTTTGCATAATTTTAAGTGATCTATGATATATTATCTAAGCGAATTCATTTACAATATTAACACTTATGTAAGACCCTAATTATGCAAGTTGATATGGGTACTGACCAACAGGTGTGATGAGTGTGCATTCAAGCGTGACAATTGGTGCTAAATAGTATACGTTACCATGGTTATTTCAGAAAGTATTTTGAATAAATTTTGATAAGAAATAAACCCCTTAAATTCTGATTCCGAATAAATAGTGTTTTTCTGAAGATTGTGTTTCAATTTGAATCGAATCATCAAAACATTATCATTTAAACTTGACTTTGTCAGCTTTGGCTAACAATCTTTCACAAAGACATATCAACACTTATTTTTTCTTTAAAAATGCAAACGGCCTTTATATGACAATATCATGTAAAGAATATGTAAAAGCTGTCAAAGATGTATGGTGTATTGTTGTCACAAAAGCTTACCTATCTTTAAAAAACTTCATTTTCTAAACTACATTCCTACTTTCGCTACAAGGAGAGGATCCGGTAGGGTATCCGTCGCCGGATCCCAGTATTCTTATCTACTAAGAATCCGGAAGAGGATCCGGTGGTGTCCGTCCGGATCCCGGATCCGGTGAGGGATCCGGCGCCGGATCCCTGTATTCTGATCTACTGGGGATCCGGCAAGGGATCCGGCGGTGTCCGCCCGGATCCCGGATCCGGTGAGGGATCCGGCGACGGATCCCAGTATACCATTGTTGAGAGGATCCGGAGGATCCGGCAGGGGATCCGGCTAACGGATTCAGGGTATTTTCACCCTGTGCCAGGGAGAGTGTAATTATAAATGATAAAAAAAATAAAAATTTAGAATAAGAAAAAAAAGGAGGGAGGGGGGATTAAGATTTTTAGTAAAAAGAAAAAAATAAGTAAGTTATGGAAATAGTACACTACAGAAATGACTTGGTTTCCTGAATTCTGGAAACCAACAGGAAAGTGTGTAATTTGGGTATCCAACTTGTATCCATTCACTGAAACTAAGTGACTTGGTATCCAGTTGGTTTCCATTTTGGATTCTCTGATCTATGTGTTTCCGTATCATGAAACCAAGTGGATACTGAATGACTGGTTATCCAGTTGGTTTCCATTTTGTAATCTCCGATGATATGTATATCCGTGCATGGAAACCAAGTTGAAACTAAATGACTTGGTATCCAGTTGGTTTCCATATTGGAATCTCTTCTGTTATGTATATCCGTGCATGGAAACCAAGTGAGAAACTAAATGACCCGGTATTCTGGTACTCTCAGATTTTATTCAAGTAGGTTGCTTTGCTGCTAGAACCTACTTTAGACTTTTATTCACATAACAAGGTACCAATGTAACAAAAAACAATCATCAGGATACTCTTCAAGGTTGGTTTCTTTTACTTATTGATGTAACACTTTGAAAATAAAAGACAAATTGAGCTACTTTAAATTATTGTTTATTCTATCCTTATAATCAGGGATTTAACATTTCATTACATAATAAGTCACACTTTATATATATGTATGGCTTATGTCCAGTCCTCTTCTTGGTTTATACTCTCTGACTTGGTATGAAGTTTTGCCAGGCTGATATTGATTGTAACTATCCAAGGTTGGTATCTGCTGTAGGTAAGTCTTGTGGATCCATCTAATCTGAATCTGTAAATGAAAATCACTTACTAATAAGTAATGTTGTAGTAATCAAAAGTAATGATACTGCCATAGGTTCATGGAAACATTACTTTAATATTACTTTAATGATGATTGATATCATACAGCATATATAAGTTTCTATAGTTTGTGAATTGAATACATGTTATTGATATTAGTTATTGAATAAGAACATAATATTTATCTAAGAGCATGACAACGTTCTCAGCTTTATGGGGTATTTATTGCATACTTTGATTTATTTTATGTATATATATTTTATGTACATTTTATCAGATGGCAAAATTATCAGGGGCCAAATTGATGGCTTATCATTTGTAAAGGTACGGTAGTTACATATCTGATAATCTCATAATGATACATTCTATTTAATATAGAATTGGTTTAGATGACAAAAGATGATTTGATGACATATTCATATGCCAGTTTATCCATAACTTATAAAAACTTTATTTAGGATAAACAGAAAATACAGAAAGCAATATATGAGTTATATTATCTCCTAAATGAGTTAAAGTTCATACCTGAAGTTAAGCTCAAGCTTGCATGCCTTCTTGACCAGTGGCTCCTGTTCGTGGTCTCACTGGTATGACTGACATACTTGTCAAAATGGTGACAGACCACCTCATCCAGATCCTATAACATAACATTTAACATGGTTACAAAATGATAGAATGTTATTGCTAAACAATATTGATAATAATACAACATTGAAAGTATCTAGTTTTGATAAAACTAGAATAAAACATATTTCTGTTATCACATAGGTTGAACACTGACAGAGGAGGGAGAAGACTACAAAGTCTTAAAAAGATTCTGAAAATGAAATACGTGTTTCTTCACACAAATAAGTTAAAGCACTGTGAAATCTTATTAGGACACAATATTTATGTTACATAGAAATCAGTAAATTCGTTTTTTTCACATTGTAGTACAGTTTAGTTCATTTCATCTCGATTTACTTTTTGAATAGCAAAAGTCAAAACTATATTAACAGATTATTTTACAATAAAGTTTTCACAAACTGACCTCTTTGTTATTATCAACCATGGCTGTTACACTTTCATCCTCTGGACCTGTATCATATAAAGTGGTATCCATTTTATTTATAAATCTTCTTCATATCCTTAATGTTGAAAGATTCGCTGTACCTAGTTATAAATATGTTATGACAGTTATTCCATTTTTTTGTAATGATGTAAAATGTTCTATTCGAGGGATAATAGTACAAGCCATAAGGCCTCAATAAAAATCCCTTTGCTTCAGGTAAAAAAACAATACGATTTACAGTCTTAGTCCATCACGGCAGAGTTGGTTATTTTGTATCAACAGGTTACTTACATCATTGGAATTTTCTAATATCGCTTTCTTTCAACGAGAATAAATGTACCTCTTGTATCACTTCGTATTGGTAAGTAATGTTTCGAAACAAAATCAATATTAGTTCGCCTGACATGACATTGAGTTCAAGTTGTTAACGATTAATTAGTGTCAAGTCATTATCTTTCGGCATTCACACTCGTAACAGGACCCAATCTAAACTCAAGCAACTGTAAAAACACACGTGACTTACCTGCGTCGGTACGCCGTGTTGACAAGCTTGACGGAAGTAACGAATCAGTCATCCGGGGACACACGAAGTTGTGAAATGTTGTCTAAACAATGCCAATATAATCAAGAGGGACCGATTTATAATACTATTCGCAATCACAACCAACTTTGGTCCAGGTTATTGCTTTAAAGTTGGCAATTTAAAAAAGGATTAGGTAATTGTTTTGACCCACAATGCCCCTCTCGCCGCCATTTTGTCACGTTTCCAGCGGAGAAGTTGTTTTGAGAGTACACAGGGTCGACTCCTTTCACGTTAACACAATCTCATATGGTAAAAACCAAACTAAGTGAAACAAGCCTGTATCGTTTCAATTTGATCGAAGAAATGGCAGCGAAAACCACACTAGCTGCTTTGGAACCTCAAGTTCGGGATGTTGAAAACACTTGTTCAGCGCAGCCATACCAGGTACAGTAAATTACACTGCAGCATTTATAAAAATTGTACGGTTATTTGCGCGAGAAGAAAAGAGGATTTGAATAAGAATAAGAAACATTTCTTTTCATAGATCGAATTGAAGTGGCAAGGCCTATCCATGGCCATGATCTGATCAATGTTTCGCTAAAAGTTGAACAGGGTATCTTGTGCATGTAAGTACATGCTACTCAGTGACGTAAATGTTTTATGTTACAAAATATGCGTTGTGTGGTTAAATGGATTCTTTACATTACCAAGATAACGTTTTAAGCTAAATTGTGCCACATATGAAATGATCATGTTAACAAATTTTAGCATTGAACAACTGTTACAATTTTTTCCATATCTACACTATCAATCTTTGTTTGAAATCTGTAAATATCTGCCATGGTGGGCATTGTGCTCGGGGTGCTAATATTGTGACGTCACAACTTTATTAAACATATGGGCAACACTATACCACTAGTTGTCGTCTGATATAAATATTACATTATAGTGTCTAATCGAAGTATTGAATTTTTTATATAACTGTAATCTTGGTTTAAATGTAACACTTTTCCTTTATCTCTAATGCAGAACAGCAGATGATGAGGAAGGAAAGAAGAAAGTGGTGCAGATGACCAGGAGTTGGGACATGTGAAGGTATGACATCTTAAGAAGATCAGTACAACATGTCAAAACAATGTGATAAGCTAACCACAGTCAGGTGCTTGATATCCAAATACAGAGTCCTTGCATTCACATCTGCTTTAATGAACCATGCAATTCAACTTTTAAAATTATGAACACTTTGGATTTGAACAAAGTGGTCAATCCTGAATAATAAAGCTAAATCATAATGAAATATCTTGAAATGTGCATACTTGTAAGTGGCATTGTCTTTTCCCTTGCAACCATTACATGATCATATTTTCATTTCAGAGGGGAGAATTTGGACAAACTAGAGGGACTATCTGAGAAGAAAAAAGAGTGTTAAATTAAAGGCCCACATGTTGTCCGCAAAAGAATAAAAAAAAAGTAAGTAAATAAAACAGCAGTCAGCATTAAGCAAAAAGTTTTTCAAACAATGTTGAAATTTCAAATAATGTTGATGTGTAAAACTACTGCCTTGATAAAAGAAATAGCAATATATCTGGAGAGTTAAGATAATAATCATGTCCATTGTTGTTTTGGTTTTTAATGAGAACTGAAAATAAGAAATTTGTGAAAATTGACGATATCAATTCTGATAGAAAAGTGGACACTAATTAAAAAAACATATAACGTTTCCAATAGTCAAACATATAATTGAAGTCAAGTCTTTTTTTAAATCACAAAAACCTCAAGCCCATATGCAGCACCGTAATACATAATGAATATAAACACATTATAGATACAAAATTAATACTTTATTTATGTGTAAACAAATCTTTAAGATCGACTGAAAAGACTCATGGAAACTTTCGTGATAAAAAATGTATTTAAAAAATTGCCAGTGACTTAAATATAAATTTTCGAAATCGGCCGATAAACAACTTTAGTACAGCTTTTTTGAAACACCATGCAGGTAATTAGGATCAGTGAGAAGAACTGAAAGGGCCCATGGTCACTGAGGTGTGCATGTCCTGCCGCGTGACATGCTTGTATTTACCCCTATAACCTCCTAATTAAAAAAAGAATAACAAAGACTCGCTGTTTTAACAACCGTTTAAACATAAAAGGTTATCCAAAGAACTGTAACCATCGATAAATAGTTATTTAATGTACCTTAAGTTATTTGTAATATTCCAAGCGAAAGAAAGTGTTTTAATACGATGCTACACGCATTTTCCCGTAGCATGTGTACATCAATTACGCCGTTTTCCCAATGTTTTAACAACACTCAGACTGGGTAAAGAACTCTCAATTTTATGAGAAGCAGGTGCCCATTATGTAATGCAATCGCACTTCTTCGCAATTTTAATTTAATGGTCTCTAATTAGACCTATTTGATTTTAGCGCCTTGTACCCGTCAGGCTGAATATATTTCCGGTCATAATGACTCTTGGCATTGGACTGCCACTTAGTTTATTGTCACGACGTTCAATCATTTTTAGGCAATGAACGTTTGGAATATAAATTCAACAAATAAATGATATAGATATCTATTATCTACCATCGATGACAATCATTTGAAAAAGCTGATCGTTTGGAAAGGTAACCAAAATTCATTATGGTTATATAGGATGATTTTAGCGCCAGGTATTTTATGGATTGTTAAATTTCTTTATTGTCTATATTTCAGAAACTGGAGAGCAGTAAATAAGGCCCAAGCCACTTCAACTGGCCCGAGAACAGAAAGAGAGAGAGTTTCCAGAGTTAAGAACAACTTGTACCCCTGCTGTAGTCTAGGAAGAGAGAAATGTTTTCCATCTGCCTCTCCTAGGAAAGTCCTAAGCTGTTTGGCTATATATAACAGAAAGCTGGACGACCAGAAAATACAACGACCATATTATAGATTATGATTCTTTGACGGCTTTGATAAAATGTATTTGTTAAACAGGATGTTAAGTCACTTGGTTAACATATAAGTTAATAAATGTCGACAATGTATTCATGCACTGTTGAATATTTTGATGAGTGAATTATATGTGTTTTCAATGAATGTTGAAAATAAATTATTCTACTTATATATATTTACTCATTTGTTGTTTCTATGATCTTTGTCATTATGAATTTAATGGATTACATTACATGCCCTATTTATGATAGGAGGATACCCCACTGAGAATGTGAGAGTTAACCAGGGTACGTAACCGAATGATGAGTAACTAACAAAATACACTAAACACACTGAAACCAAGTTATAACCTACAATAAAACAAGAACACAGAAACCAAGTTGAAACCTACAATAAAGTGAACATGGAAACCTAGTTGAAACCTACAATAAACTAAAACACGGAAACCTAGTTGAAACCTACAATAAACTAAAACACGGAAACCAAGTTGAAACCTACAATAAACTAAAACACGGAAACCAAGTTGAAACCTACAATAAACTAAAACACGGAAACCAAGTTGAAACCTGCAATAAACTAAAAGAATATGGAAACCAAGTTGAAACTTACAGTAAACCTAACTATGGAAACCAGGTTGAAACCAACAATAAACTAATATCACGGAAACCAACTGGATCCCGCTTGGATAGTGTGTAATGTTTCCGTGATGGAAACCAGTCGGATCTGGGTAATTTTCAGGAAGTTTCAAGTTCACGGAAACCAGATTGAAACTATGAAAACCAAGTCCGGAAACCAAGTGGAAATATTGGTTTCCATGTCGTTTCTGGTTGGTTTCCGTACACCGGAAACCAAGTCATTTTTGTTGTGGTACTTTCAAACAAGCTTTACCAATTATTTTTATATGTTCCTGCAAACCGGAAAACATCAGTCATGCCGACAAAGATGAAGACATGCGCGGACGCAGTCCCTATTAAATAAACGTCAAAACCCTTTTCTTTCACCGATAGGTGATTCAAAAGAATATCTATAATAGCAATGACACACACAAATGATAATGGATCATAGGTAAACTGTAATAGTATGTACTAAATTAAACTGCAAACAAATGTTGTTGAAAAACAAATTAAACATCTATTAACTGTAAATAGGAAATTTATTTTCACAACATATATTTTATACAGAAATAAATAGTTGTATTCAAAGAGACAGTATTTGTTTTGTTAGTGTCTGCTTCCATTCAGACAAGTCACTTATGTGCCAGACGGTGACCACTCGTTAGATAGATGTCAAGGACGCTGTTTAAACACGTCCAGGTGCAGAGAGATGACCCCCTCTAAGTCTCTATGTCACTAGGGTGGCGCGTCACGTGCTTTACAAAAACAATAAGTTACACAACATTAACCGTTTGTCCAATGAGATCTCAGGGGCTAAATAACAACCAATGAACTTAAGTAAGCATTAGACAGTCAAAAAATCTGTTCATGACTTGTCATAATGTGAAAAAACTGGTCGTAGGAGGTTGAACTTGTTGAAAATCAGTGATAATAGTTAAATATGTGTTCTTATCTATAACAGGATTTGGATATTTGTGTTTGTATGAATACATTCTCTGAAAAAGGTAAGTTTCATATGTTTGTTTTGCAGCTGAACTATCAGTATACTTGCTTTGATAGTATAAATTATGTATATGCGGCTTATTTGCATTTCATTTTTAGAACATATTTACAGCCATGAACATTTACTAAGCTTCGTCACTGGGCTACGCAATGTCTCCAATAACAATGACATCAATGAATTGAACTAAAAACTAAAATCATATTTCTATGTTGTAACTTTGTCAAAACAACGTATAGATTATGCCAATGAATGAAAGTACCATTTATCCCTTTAATATACCAGTACAAACTTTTAAATTTTTATTAATGTCCATTTCACACATATATGGTATATATATTGCTATCTGTAAACAAACCCATATCTAAGGCGATCTCTCGTACCAAACCTTTTTTTAAATCTTTGATAGTAAAATAAAACTAATATTATTGTATGGGTCGGAAAAATAGGGTTTACAAAATATATATATAATTAAAAAGATTCATCTATTTGCATGTAAAAAATATCTAGGAGCAAAATTAAGTACACCTAGTGTTATGGTTTATGGAGAACTAGGAAGGTTCCCACTTTATATCTACGCCTCTATAAATGCAGTCAAATATTGGTTGAAGCTTTTAGCTATATCTCATAAAAAAATACCAAAATTTTTTTATAATATGATGTTATTGTATGACAAGAATGGACAAAGAAATTGGGTATCCCAGGTTAGAAACTTTTTATTTCCTATTGGCTTTGGAAACATTTGGAATGATCAGTATGTAGAAGTTCAATCACTATTCATTGATTCCCTAACTGTTCGACTTAAAGACATTTAACTTCAAACATGGTGTGATAAAAATAATTTGTCAAGTAAATATTTTTACTATTCACAATTTAAAAACAACTTATTCAAAGAAACCTACTTGGCATGTATTGATATAAAAAAATTAGACAATCACTAGCACGCTCGATGCTCTTCACACGATTTATTAATCGAAACTGGTAGATATAGAAGTGTTAAAAAGGAAGACCGAATATGTGCACTTTGTACTTTAAATTAAATAGAAGACGAATATCATTTTTTTTTTATTTGTCCAGTATATAATGCAATACGATGTAAGTATATTAAACAGTACTACTATGTCCATCCAAGTATTATAAAATTCTGTAATCTAATGAACAGTAAAACTCAAATTACACTACAAAATCTAGCTATGTACATCTACAATGCAATGAAGTACAGAACATATGTCATATCACTAAAGTGTTAACTTATGTAAATCCCAACTACTTCTGTATATGTGCTATAGGCCTCAGGCCTCTTCAGTACCAAAATAAAGATTTCAAAATAGATAGTATATTGTAAGAATATAAAATTCAACTAATGCTTCTTATCACTATCTTTGTAATTTAGTAAACATTTGTATATAAAATATATATTCAGAGTGTCTATATCTTATTTTCATTTGTACAACAAAGATACACACAAATTCTCTAACAGGAAATAACTTATTATCTCATGTTATCTCTTCTAAAAAATTCGTCAACACTTAATTGTAAAGAAATACATTTTTTCAACTTGACACAAACACAAACTTTCCTGCAGTTTCCTCAATGAAGTTTAATGGCATTTCCTTCGCTGAGGAAATTCCCTGTTTACTGCTGATGAAATGTCATTAAATGCCTAGGGTTTCCTCCTGAGCAAATTGCATTAAACTCTTAGGGTTTAATGCCGTATACTGCATGAGGAAACCCCATCTTTTCTTGTGGAGTACAGAGTGGCAGCAAGTCTACAGACTCCCATCCTGACAGCCAGACCCACCAGGAGCTAGGGGGACGTCGGTGTTAGTGTGAGTGACTCTCAGGATCACTTTGAGAGTGAAAACCCAAATACTGATCTAAACTGTGTTTGTCTTTATGTTTGTGGTTTAAGAAAAAAACTTGATTACCCTGATTTTATAGAACTTATCGAGAAACATGATTTAATATGCCTACAAGAAACAAAAACAGATGCACTAGATGATATTAAAATACCAGGTTATAAAGCTTTGTTGAAAATAGAGAAAACTTCATGAGACGTTCTAGTGGAATAGGATTAGCTTATGTTACTCTAGTAGACTTAGAAAATGAGGCAGTTTTATGGAATAAACTAGCAGGCTATCTGTTCAACTTACCTCAAGATTTATACCTTGGTATTATGTTTATACCAACTGAATGCTCTAGATTCTCAAGTGAAGAAATTTTTGAATGTATTGAACATATTCTTACTTTAATTTCAACCCATACTGACAACAGCGAGAGCCGCATATAAGCGTCCGTTGATTAGCAGTTTCTCACAGCGAGAGACGCTTATGTGCGTTAATTGAAAGCACCTCTTATTCAGCGAGAGCCGCGTATGTGCGTCTGTCGTATAGTATTACAATGAACTTAAATGAAATGAAAATCGTTGCTCTTTGTGCAAAAATATACTACGTTTTTTAAATGAAAACATTTTGCATACGTTGGTCTTGGAAGAGAAAAATAAATACTTTAAAAAGAAGGTTTATTAAATCAGATGAAACGATTGGAGTCTTTATCGGGATATCATTCCCATAAATTCTTAATTATTATTCAGATAGTTGAGATACCAACACACTGTATCTACTCAACATGGTGTGTAGATATGCAGTATTTGTATTTACAAATAAAAATGCAAGTAAATCAACAAATGTGAAAATATGACGTACGTTACGTGTTTATGTGATAGTACTTGCAAAGGAGTGAACAATATGCCGCCATCAAATCACTGTAGTGGTAGATTGAGAAAGACAATCTAACATGAAGTTTGACAAATGCTGATAAGTGATATTTGGTATTTATCATAATATGTTAGTGTGTGTCTGTTTTTATTATTTGCTGTTCTTTAAGTACTGTTGTTTAGGTATAAGTAGGAGAAATTGTCTCTCATAACATTTTGACCAATATAAAAGGTGCAATATCTAATGCAGTTAACTTGTCAATTGTATTTGGTGAGACAATGAAAACAATTTCACTCTCTCTCCCTCCCTCTCTCTTTGAGTATGTTTATGAATTCAAATCAGAAAAACCGAAAAATATAAACTCAATGGTGAAATATCACATGTTATATTCCTGTAAAGTAACAATATTCAGCACCTGCATCTATCTTCATGAAACTATAAAACAATCAAGACTTTATGGCACAAGGCTAGACAGTTTCCGTTCAACAGTCGCTCACAAAGGCTGTCCCTAAAAAAGCGGTTCTTTGTACTAATTGGTCTCGCTACAGCGAGCAGCGTATGTGGTCAGTGGCCCAGGCGTTGAGCCGTGAAGCTGTCTCGGCGTTAATGAGTTAATTGATTTTGTACTTTTGATGAACATCTATCAAAGGAAATAGATATTGGAGAACTGAGACCAGAACTTGACTCAGAATTAATGCTTGAAAATCTTGGTATTCCAGTAGAAAGAACATCCCAGGACATAGGTCAGCCAAAAAATTAGGGATATAGATTGATATTTGTAAAAGTCATAATTTGTTAATCTGTTATGGTAGAATTGGTAAGGATAAGCACATTGGTAAAACAACTTGTAAAGACGTCAGTACAGTAAGCTATGTCATATCGTCCCCAAATTCATTATCCTTATTCAATGATTTTAGTATTTCAGAATTCTGTCCTATGCTATCTGATGTACATAAACCAATTCATTTCAGTCTACACATATGAATGAATGAATGACAATTGATTTATATAGCGCCTAATATCCAGGTAAAACCTGCTCAGTGGCGCTTTACAGTAAAAAGAAATATATACACTAAAAAAAATAAATACACTAGCTGGCGACAGTGGTTGAGTTTGGAAGAAAATGAAGCAACTTTAGTGAGCACTGTTTGAATAAGAGAGTCTTCAGCTGTCTCTGGAATGAGTCTAAATGGTGCTTCACGGACTTCATTTGGCAGTTCATTTCATAACACTGGAGCTGCAACTGCAAGCATCTCACGCCCATTTTAGTGTTGGTTCTAGGGACAACAAGATCGTCCACAGACAAACTAGATCGGAGAGTTCTATTGGATTTTTTGTAGGACACAAGGCGTTTCAGATACTTGGGAGAAGATGGATCATTCAATACCGAATAAGTGAGAGACATCAGTTTGTAGGTGACTCGTGATTTCACAGTGCTTCCGTTACCCAGGGATCAAACGAGCGGAACTGTTCTGGAGATGCTGCAGGAGTTTGAAGTTTCAGCTAGAAGTTCCATAAAGAAGCGAATTGCAGTAATCAAGCTGTGAGGTCACACACGCTTGTACTAGAGTTTTCAAGGAGTCTGGTGAGAGATACTTCTTTATTTTGCTACTGTCAATACGTACATTGGCAAGTATAAGATGTGCCTTCCAAAAAAAAGGTTGGTCAAGAGTCAGTACTGGATCAGTTCCATATCTTTTTGCTTCTTTGCATACAAAGACCATTGTTGAGTACACACAAGTGGGGTCACATGGATTCATGTCTATCATAGGAAGGAAATAGAAGGAGGACTTCCCAGGGTATGACCCATTCTGCAGCATCTGCATCATACCAGACCACCCTGGTACTTGTCCAGCCATCTTCCATGGAAGCTTGCACAACAGATCTAATTGCCAGGTTGGATCTTCAACATGTGACTACTGCAGCTCCCTGTAAATTATTTCCTTGGTACCATGTGATTGATAGGGCAATGTCTGAATGTCAATTTTGCCAAGTACAACCAGATCTTCAGATTTTGCTGTTATCCGTGGCACTGGTTTGCTATGGTGTGTTCCTGGTGTGATCCCTGTAATAATACTCATACCATGGAATGTGTTTTGACCATCCAGTGTCCTGATGTTATGATCAACGTTGTCTGCCATAAACTGAACAAAATGCCCCGAGGAGAGCCTAGTAACATCTGTTCCTTGAGATAGTGCTTGGTTCAAACTTTTGAATATGTTTCAGCTCGAATGTGACAACCTGGCACCCGGCGACAATGCCTCCTTGGACCCCTCTGTCATCGCTGGTCTTCTATTTGACCCTCAAACTGGTCTTTTATAACTCCTCCCCCACCAAAAATATGACTTCTATTCCTCCAAATAAATTCAGTTTTTGCTGTAGATAGCCTCACTCAGTATCACAAACACAAGATATCAGCAAGACACCGAACTTCCCCCACTGGTGTCAATCACAAGCTAGGACTGCAAGTGAAGGTTGACCTTGACTCATGCTACTCCCTAACTAGAATCCTAAAATTACAAGTCTATTAATTGTTTAATTATGAAATAATTTCAGGAATTGTAGAGATGTTCAAGTTAATTATTTTAAATTACAAAGAAAATTTATCCGTTTTTGAACAAAATTACAAAGAAAATTTATCCGTTTTTGAACAAAATCACAAGTGTCAATTCTAAATAAGGATTGCAAAAACGTTAAGTCTCTGCCACAGTATGTAAAGAGGACCATCTAAAACAATGTGTTTGTATTATAAAAATAAGACGCAGTATTACATCCATGACATTAAAAAGGATAAGAGAGAATGACATGTGAAATATGAAATAACATTTTATTTGTGCTCCATTCTCTGAAATTACTGCAAAAATAACAAACAAAATAAGGGTCTAATGATCGGCACAGACATAACATCGACACTTTCTCCGAAGCGTTCCATAGCTAATGTTACATTGTATTTCATGACTATCCAAAATCGAATATACATAAATCATACAATGGGCAATTGCCAAAATGTATTCTAACTTTGGTTTTAAATGGAATTTTTACAATATGAAAATGATTTCTAAATATCTAGAGTTGAAGATCTCTGTGATTGGCGTAAATAATTGCGTGTTAAAACGAGGTCATTTTGTCTTTTTGATCTGGCTTTTATTTGGCATTGTCAATGAAAGATGGACATTCAGATATAATAAAAGGCGGGGTTATAAAGTCATATTTGGAACATAGAAAGATTAATAGATATTATAAACTTAAGGGTGAAATCAACTTTCAAAATCATGACTTTATCTTTTTTCCAATATGCATATTTCTGCTTATTGATTCGAAGCTTCCTCAGGGAATGTATGCTTGAAGCACGGCAGCAGTCTTAAATAGTCTTCAGTGTATCTAAGTATTAACACAATACAACACAAACAGCAAAATAATCAACAATCGTCCTGGTAAGTTATCCCCTCCTTAATCCAATAGGTTTGAATTGGCAGTGATAGGATTAGGGATTTATGACGCTGTTCAATGAAGGATAAAAAAATTAAATGAAGTACTGTTCCTTTGTTAGCAATTATGGTGTAATGTCACCTCCATTATTGAATATTTCGTAAAAAGGAAATATTTCAGAAGCACCATTACTACATTGAGATATGTTTACTAACTTTTAAGTGTCTTAAATTTTCATCTCATATTTGTTGTTTGTGAACTGTTACTCTGTTTTGCAAGTTGTTCGTTTGTCAAACGTACGTTAGACCACACTTTCAAGAAATGACAAAAATAACATTTTTTTATTTTCATGACATGTTGCTTTTAACATGAGAGTCTATTCCATTCTCGAAAGTTGTTGTCGAGCCTTCTTTTAAATATAGGCATATTCTACATCTTTTATCTAAACATTTTTTCACAGTTGGTAAATTTTGATTGCTTGTATATTTTGCACTTGTTAGCATTTTGGGGCTGACGTTTACTTTTTATTAATTTTGTTTTATTTAACATTCTAGCAAGACGATGGTCTCATGATATCTAGGTTATTGTCTAATTTAGGAAAGACTTCCATGTTGTTTGGTTGCAGTGCCTTGATCTATCATTCCTTTTGGGTAATCCCTATCCAACAATGACATTTCTAATTCTTTGAGTCTTAGATTTCTTAGACTTTCGTCTGTAACAATAGTACACATTCTTCGTGCTAGTGAATATGGGAGGTTCACTTTTGTGTGGCATTCGTGAGAACTCTTAAAGTGAAGATATTGTTTTGTATCTGTAGGTTTATGGTAGATATCAGTGATATTTCTTATTATTATATCAAGAAATGGGAGCTTATCTTGTCTTGCATTAAGAATTGGATACATTGGCATATGCAATGTATTTGATAATTTCTATGGTTGTAATTGAATGTTTATTGCTTATTGTTTATCTCATATCTTGGTATTAAAGTTGGTGCATCTGAGATAGTAAACCCCTGCTGTTAATATTGATCGTTATCTCATGTTAACAACTTAAGTCAGCGTACAGCTTTGCCTTCATACGTAGAATAAGAAATGAAAAAGAAATATAGTTGAGATAATCAATTTAATGTTGTAATGTAAATTTTTTTAAATTGTTTTGATTAGGTTTATAAGGTGACATAAACAAAGCCCTTTATCAAAAGAAAACTTACGTAATATCTATTTATGTCTTCTATGTTCATTTCATGTACGTAAAAAGCACTGATCTTTCATAGATGCGTCGACTGAACTAAAAGCTTTGTATCATAAATCTTGTAATTGATTCCCTGAAAACGTATTTTGAGGGGATGTTGTATTATGCATTCTGGTTATGTGAGGTCCAAACCTGAGTCCAGACTAGCATTCAAATATTTTGGGGAGAAAAAGTTTAAAAGCTGGTTTGGTTCGTTCTTGCATACTTGACATGTTTTCTTAAATACATTTCGGTTTCTACTTTGAATTTCATGTTAATGAATTATGATTTTTTTATCCAGCGTTCTAAGGGAAAATTACAAAGCAAAAGGAAAAAGAATGTTTCTTTCTGTTAGCATAATTATTAGATATAGTATTAGCATTATTAGTTTTATAAAGCGTCGCTATTCTTCGATGTTATTACTCTTCTTTCAATATGTGCTAAATGTTCATTGCGTTGCACCATAGGAGCTGGTTCCTACAAATCAAATAGTATTCTTTTGATCATGAATAGCAGGAAGTAATATACAAAATAGACAATTTGTAAAACGCATTTTCTATTTCTTATCACTATCGTTCAGCAACTCGGTATAAAATGCATAAACGGGATCAACTTGTTTCTTTAGTCCCATCCTTGACATATTTGTCTGCCTGTATTTGTAAATCACTCTTATCAAACCAGCTGAGCATATAGTCCATGGGCGAAAACAGGACTTTTATTTGAGAAGAATGTGCCCTATTGGTGTCACAAATAAAAATTTTGAAATGATTACCTTGTATAAACAAATATGTGACCATTTGAAAATTGTCTACAGAATAAAAGTTCTCTGTCCTACATTTTGAAAAAACGCATACGACTCTCAACATTTTTCACTTTTGGAGATTTTAATTGAGGGTTGCCCGCATGGTATAGAGTTCACAGTAATGTTCTAAAGATCACCGATCATACGTGCAAAGAATAACAAAAAACGTTATGAATCAAATAGGTGAATGAGACACTTTGTTGGTTTAATATATGACATATTTGAAGTAAATATGCAAATAAAAAATACCCTCGTTTCTTCGAAGACTTAGATATTATAATAGAATTGGTTGTAGGGGGATTAACTTATGCAAATAACCTCTGCTTGCTCTTTAGAAAATGAAAAGATTGTAAGAGTTAGTTCTCTGTTTCTACGTGAAATATGAAGGCAATGTTTACACGTACATAATGACATATCAGAATGTTGAGAAAAAGGGGTTTTCTAGGTGAGAGCAAGCATGCACTTTTGACGTTTAATTCAATCATGAAAGTATTTGCAGTTTTAATTAAGTAATTGTCGTCGTTCACGTCAACTTGTCTCCATTCTAGTTTGTCTTACGCTTTTCTTTTCCCTCGCCGTCATCTTTGTTTATAGTGTGCGCGCTTACTACAATGCTTTGGGCGTGACAATAGTAAACTTGATCTATATTCACCTTTACTAATTTGTTCAATTTATAGGCTTAACTGGGGTTGACTAAATTACAAACAAATTATGTGCATGTCTTTCTACGGATAATCTTAGGAAGTATTTTTTAATTTGTGGAAGATGAAGGTATGCTCATACTTGTCACATCGTATTATTTGACAACATAATTAAAGAGCCATGCCGCTGTCCACTCACACAGTGAGAAGAGCGTCATAGTAATTCTCCAAGGTGTATGTTTATATACTGAGTAGTAAAACACTTTGACAACATATTCAAGATTCGATCAAAATAATGTTGAATAGTTTCATCCTCATGGTATGGTATAAAGGTTTAAACATATCTTTATTCCAGAAGTGTGTTTGTTTCATAAACTTTTTCTTGAGAGACGTTATATCAGATTTCCTCCATGCTGTATGTTTTTTAGTAATGATGAGTAGTAACGGATTGGAACAGCATACATTTGGATAAAACAATTGATCTTTAGTATGAAAACTATATACTTATATGTAAACGTTTATAAATCATCAAACTAGTCTAAATAGCGAACAATATCTTTTGCTGTTTTTAGTACGTCATATTTAAATCTAGTTCTAATCAAATTAATGAACATTAATGAAATAAATGCTAAACGCAACAACCTGTAACTTTTTTCATTTAGGCCATTCCATTATAGTAGATATGTCAGGTGTGCACAGCCAACCGTAGATGTTCTTGTATTTTAAAGTGACACAGAGTATGTTTTAGGATTTTATATGTTCCTTAAATAAGAGCCAAATTACTATATGTCCTTTTTCATGTGTAGTAGTTAAAACTCCTAATTAATACTGCCAATCAATATTTGAATTTGTGTTTGCTGTAAATAGGTTTAAAAAATCACGTTTGAATCATTGACGTTCGTCACTGTCCGGTTTTCGATCACAAATCGAGACTTTAACCTGTTTTATTGTCACTATACTGAACCCATAAGCACTAAGATGCTAATTTTGGAAACAACCACCCCTTCTTGATTAAATAACACTATATATGAAGTTTGGCATATTTGACTCTACCAACATAATCTGTGGCCCTTTAACTGTTCTGCGTTTTACAGCTCTGCATTTGGAACTATACCAAACAAAGAGATACAAAACTGAATGAAACAAATCACTAATGTAACGTATTATAAACGATCCTTATCGTTCAGCTTCATTTCCTATATTTGACCATCATGAAACAATAAAACGATGAAGACTTTATAGTTTTTGACATTGCTAGACAATTTCCGTTCGTTCCTCATCCCCACAGCCTGAGTGGTATAAATTGGCCAGCAGCTTCTGGTTCGACACCGCCTGTGAGTGACCAGGCGTTGAGCCGTGAAGAGAGTCCAGAGTTTAATGAGTTTTGAAAATTAGTTAAGTAAGTTTAACATGACGCGTGCAATCAGTCTGAAATGAAATCTTAATAACCTAATGCTCTAATATATATCTTTGTTGCTCACGGGGGCTTTGTGATTTTCACAGTAAATAAAATCACATTTTATAGAGAAAACTTAATAATTTTGACATTGATAACATGTACCCGTTTAATAACCATTTCCTAATTTGATTTAAATATTGAGGAGGTATCCTTCAAGATTCTCTTAAACCGTAAAATCCGGTGTTGCTGCTGTAAACCTAATACACAATTACAATTTATATGTTAGAAATCAATAATGTTTTCAACTATAACGGTATTGTATGTCCATGTGTTCGAAGATACATATTAATTTGTATTATAATTTAGTAACAACTCAGTCATAATGACATGTACGCAGTGATATGTTATTCACATATTTATATGAATTTAATTATATAAGAAAAGAACATAGAGATCACCCATTAACTGTCGATGGTTTCTGCATATTGATAGGAACAAAGTAGATATTACATTCCTTTTCCCCTTCCGATTTAATATAGAAAAATGGATTCAGATGTATAACCGCTTTACTGGTAACGTCGGTGTTAGTAATCTACATTATAATTTGACATGTTTTGTAAGTTTGCAAACAGTCATTTTAAAGCGGCACAGAGTATGTATTATGATTTGTCACATTACACAGATAATAGCTATGACTAGCTAGACTATGGGTCCTTAGTGAAGTTCTAATCGCCTCCCTAAACATGCATTTTTATCTCTAAAATGCCAAAATCAAGATATGTTTTCCTATTTTGGAAACGGCCATATGTATGTTATAAAAGTTTAAACTTTTTGGTCACATTTACATGTTTATTACTCAACACTTATTAAACACCACAAACCCATATTTGTAGTTTTGTCTGCTGTAAATAAGTTTCCAAAATATCGTTTTGCTCATTGGCGCACGCCATTGTCCGTTTTTTGATCACACATTACGACTGAAAAATGCTTATTGTCGCTATACTTAACTGATAAACATCGAGATGCTGAATTTCATAAACCACCACTACTTATCGATAAAATCACACCATTTATAAAGTTTGACTCCAACAACATTTTATGTGCTCTTTTGACCAAAAAAGAAATCAACAAGACATAGCGTCAGAACTATCATGTAACATGTGAGTTTATGTTATGGTGAAAGACAAACATATAAAGTCGTCATATGCTTAACGGGATTTATCAGGGCTTACTATCTCTTTCACTCTTTCAAGTACGGAAAGTTTTCAAAGGAATGATGACGAGTAACTGCAATAATAACTATTGTTTAACATGTAATTTACTTAGTGAACCGTATCTCCCGAACAAGCAAGTGTACGGAGAAGCGTAACTTGGAAAGAATATATCGGAGTTTCAAAGGTTTCAGTTTGAATTAACAGAGTATTCTACAATACACAACCGGGCCATCGAGACATAGACGGGAATGCTCATCTTTTTCTATAGACGACTGCGCCTAATCATGTTATGCAATTCAGTCTACGACAGGGGACATATCTATTACCATGGGACGGTAGAGGCTGCAGTTTTAAACACATTAATCATATTCAAAGTAATATAACTCGTTATATATAAATATAAACTCTTCAAAAAAAGAAACTTAACACTGACTTTCAAAGTTCAATATAAGACCACAGATGCAAGTTAAACATTGAAATGAAAACAAAAACGCTGTTTGAAGATCTCTGTTCAGTACATTTTATTCAGAATAAGCATGATCTTGAAATGCACAGGTGCACAAGTGTTTCAACGTCACAGGGGTGCACAAATGTCAGTATCGGGTGTGGCCTACATTGACATTGATTATTGCTTGGCACCGACGACCCATGGATGCAATCAAGTTGTCAATCACAGCCTGTGGAATGTTCTGCCATTCGTGCTGAAGTGCTGCAAGAAGTCCTGGAAGTGTTTGGGGTTGTGGATTCCTACTGCGCATGCGTCGATCCAGTTCGTCCCAGAGATGCTCAATTGATGACAAATCTGGTGACCTGGCTGGCCATGGCGATGTCTGGACATTGTTACGCTGTAAAAAGTCTTGACAAACACGTGCAACATGTGGTCGAGCATTGTCCTGCTGAAAGAGACCACCTTGGACGTTGACGTGAGGAATAACGTAAGGCTGTAGGATCAAGTCCCTATACCGTACTCCTGTGAGGTTACCCACAACATGCACAAGGGGTGTCCTAACACCGTGACGAATCCCGGCGCACACCATGACACTCCCACCTCCAAATGGGACAACCTCCTGAACACAGTTGGCGTTCTCAACGACGTCGGTGTACACATGCTCGTCCATCACTTCGTTGAAGCAGAAAACGGGACTCATCATTGAAAAGGACGGTTCTCCACCTTGCACGTGCCCATCTCATCGTCTGTTGAGACCACTGGAGACGTTCCGCCAGATGACGTTGCGTTAAAACGGGATGTGGAACCGGTCGTCGTGGAAAAAGTCCAGCCTCTCTCAGCCTGTTGCCTACCGTTTGGTCAGAAATTCGACGCAGGCCTGGTATCGTTGCGACGTTGCTCTCCTGGTGCATTCCCGAAGGTGGAGCAGTCGGATGTACCGATCTTGGTCCCGAGTAGTCACCCTTGGTCTGCCTGACCTTGGCCTATCATCAAGGCTGTTTCGGGTGTTGAAACGGGTCCACAATGAAGAGATAGTCTGTCTGGACACGCCAAAGTGTATGCAACATCTCGCTGCGTCGCTCCTGCTTGCAGTCTGCCAATAGCGTTGTTGCGTTGCGCTCTGTTCAGTCTTGGCATTCTTCAGGTCGCTGTACCGATGTTGTGTAGTCTGAATGAACAGCGGCTGATATGGCTTTTTATACCCCTAAAGCAGACGTGTCTGCATGTAAACCTTCATGATCCTATGCTGCACGTGCTTTGGCACTTTTGAGCAAGCCTTTCTTTAAATTACAGGTATGTATCATGAAAAAATTTGACCCGTTTCGAAAAAATCAATTTCGCATGAATGTCAAGTTTCTTTTTTTGAAGAGTTTATATCATAAAACAAGACCTAACAGCTTAACTCAAATATAAAATTAGGGACCATTCAAAAACAAAATTTGTCTGTTATCGAAAATGTCCGGGTTTTTCATGATTTCTACTGGCCTATGGCTAAAAAAAGGATCCAGGAAAGGGACAATCGGTGTCGAGGAGAACCTGTGCCTGTGACTGTTATTGTGACAGTTAGGGGGGATAACGCTGGATTGCCTTGTATATATATATATGATAATTAAAACTCGTAAATTTTATTCGATGATCACCAATTAATAGTATGCACTGGAGGAAATGGGCAACTCAAGTGTGCTGAATTTGCTAGGCACGTGTTCTAGTATGTTTGTAAACATTACCACGAGGCAGGCTATTTATAGCACGTTTTCACGACTTCTGGAACTTTTTAAGCTGTGTTTACAGCCCTCACGTGAGTCAATAAGCTTACGAATGTATTACCTTTTATTCTACTTTTAACTATGTATTTACCAATGAAATATGCCGCAGGTTGAGCCTATCAGCTGGCACACTCGTTGTTTTAGTTCATGAATTGGGTTTTGAGCATTGAGCATCAATGCCTCAGTTGTTGGTTTTATTTTTGTACATAGTTTCTTTTTTATTTCCCCGATATTTCCTAAAGCAGGAACAACCCCTGAATGTTCACCATATACCCTTCTTTACTTTCTTCTTCCGTATTAGTTATATAGTAGATATAAAAGAAAGGTGCGATTATACTCTGCAAAGCCCATTTATTTTATACCAGGCTATGACAGGCTAAACAGATCATTCAGCAATACACTTTACTTTCTCAAACTCTAATAACCAAGAAAGGAAAGAGGAGGGATTGTTGAAAATTTCATACATCTTGCTTTTAAAGTCTGAATATGCTGACTTAGTTAGATCAGTATTGAAAGATACAATTGAAAATGTTGATGATGCTGATATTAAATTTAAGATTGAGGATAGCCTATTTAGAGGTAAATCAATTCATTTTTCATCCTTTCTTAAAAAGAAAAGAAAAATTAAAGCAAGTGAGTTAGAAATCAAATTAAAAACTGTGAGGATGATATTAGAAAAGGTTCTCCAAACATTGAGGAAGCTCTAATTTCTGAACTTTCAAACTTAAAATTAGACTTTCAACAAATAAAAGAATAGGAAATAAAAGGAATTCAAAAACAAAATTCTTTTGTATGAAGAAGGCAAAAAAAACCTCATTTAGAGGACAGTCACACACTGACAACTTTCTAAACTCCTATTCGACGACATTGCTGGAAGACTCTCTTTTACGAATATGAACATAATTAAAATGTAGGTTTTGCTACAACAAGGATTTCCCTTTTTCAGTTTTATACTTCCAGTAAGGGATCTTATGATGTCACAGGGCGGAAAAAGTATATCTATAGTTGAAAGACTGTCCATTTTGTATGCGACCTTTATAGACACAGAATGCTATGTCTGTCTTGTGTGTTCATTCTATGATGACTTGAGGCAAGACTCTTCTGCCAAGTTACGTTTAAAAAATCCTGTCTCTTTGTGAATTTGAATCTCTGTTTACTGCTAGAAATAATGTAAAAATTAAAAATATTGCAGAGTTTTCCTGTTAAGAGATATTTTGCACTTATATTGAGGAGCACACAACTGTCCAGAGAATAACATTTTTGATCATATACAGGTTAGTTCATCTAGGATGTCATTTACTTTGCAACTTGTATTGATTGTTACATCTACTTATGGTGAAACTTCAATAAATTTTAAAACCATGTAATGTGAAATGGGCCTGGTACCTGATTTACTAAAGTAAACTTCGTCTCTAATCTACTATCTGCATACTATAGATACCAACTTTGTGTATGTTTTTTTTGTATAAGTACACTACATCCAGAAACAAAGTACCCCCTTTCTAGAAATTTGTCGAACGTATCTAGAAAGTTTCTAGAATGTATCTAGAAAGTTTCTAGAACGGATCTAGAAAGGTTCTAGAAATTTCGCGTTTTTATTTTTTGAGAGATATTCAAATAATTTTGATTTTTTCTGAAACTGTATGTTAACTTTTGCACAATTTGAAAAGATGAACTGATTATGTTAATTAGGAAGAAGATATTAAATGTTAAAGTTTCTCTCCTCTACAACCAATCCTCATTATAACGCCCCCTGCTAATGGCATTGTTACCGCGCTTCCGGCTACCACTAATAATCTGTAACACGTCTTGTCTTGCATTAAGAATTGGATGCATTGGCATATGCAATGTGTTTGACAATTTCTATGGTTGTAATTGATTGTTTATTGCTTATTGTTTATCTCATATCTTGATATTAAAGTTGGTGTATCTGAAATAGTAAAACACTGCTGATAATATTGATCGTTAGCTCATGTCAACAACTTAAGTCAGCGTACAGCTTTGGCTTCATACGTAGAATAAGAAATGAAAAAGAAATATAGTTGACATAATCAGTTTAATGTTGTAATGTAGATTTTTAAAAATGGTTTTGATTAGGTTTATAAGGCGACATAAACAAAGTCCTTTATCACCTCAAAAGAAAACGTACGTACTATCTATCTAAGTCTTCTATGTTCATTTCATGTACGTCAAAAGCATTGATCTTTCATAGATGCGTCGACTGAACTAAAAGCTTTGTATCATAAATCTTGTAATTGATTCACTAAAAACGAAATTTGAGAGGACGTTGCATTATGCATTCTGGTTATGTGAGGTCCAAACCTGAGTCCAGACTAGCATTCAAATATTTTTGGGGAGAAAAATTTTAAAAGCTGGTTTGGTAAAGCTTCGTTCTTGCATACTTGACATGTTTCCATTAAAATAATAAATACGTTTCGGTTTCTACTTTGAATTTCATATGAATGAATTATGATTTTCTATCCCGCGTACTAAGAGAACATTACAAAGCAAAATGATAAAGAACGTTTCTTTTTGTTTGCATAATTATTAGATATAAGTATATAGATAGCATTATTATTTTTATAAAGCGTCGCTATTCTTTGATGTTATTACTCTTCTTTCTATATATGCTAAATGTTCAATGCGTTGCACTATAGAAGCTGGTGCCTACAAATCAAACAGTATTCTTCTGATCATAAATATCAAGATGTTTATATACAAAATAGACAATTTGTAATAGCTGTGATCGAATCACAACGCATTTTCTATTTCTAATCCCTATTGTTCAGCAACTCAGTATGTTTATAAAATGCATAAACGGGATCAACTTGTTTCTTTAGTCCCATCCTTGACATATTTGTCTGCCTGTATTTGTAAATCACTCTTATCAAACCAGCTGAGCATATAGTCCATGGGCGAAAACAGGACTTTTATTTGAGAGGAGTGTGACCTATTGGTGTCACAAATAAAAATTTTGAAATGACTACCTTGTATAAACAAATATGTGACCATTTAAAAAATTGTCTACAGAATATAAGTTCCCTGTCCTACATTTTACATGTTTCATGTATGAAAATACGCGTACGACTCTCAACATTTTCCACTTTTGGAGATCTTAATTGAGGGGTGCACGCTTGTTTTAGAGATCACGGTTATGTTCCAAAGACACTCAATCATACACGCTATGGAACTGTGATGTTACGTGGATTTTCCTTTCTTGCGTACCAAGTCACCTTAGAATATATGCAAAAGTATTTAGCAAATTACATTTCTTCTCTCAGCTCGTAATATTCAATCTGTAAACTTAACATTAGTGCAAAGAATAATGAAAAACTTTATAAAGAAAATAGGTGAATAAGACAAAAAACAAAGAAAAACAATCTTGTTGGTTTGATATAGGACATATTTGAAGTAAGTACGCAAATAAAAAATACCCTCGTTTCTTCAAAGACTTGCTCTTTAGAAAATGAAAAAATTGTAAGAGTTAGTTCTCTGTTTCTACATGAAATATGAGGGCAACGTACATAATGACATATCAGAATGTTGAGAAAAAGGGTTTTCTAGGTGAGAGCAAGCATGCGCTTTTGATGTTTAATTCAATCATGAAAGTATTCACAGTTTAAACTATGCAGTTGTCGTCGTTCATGTCAACTTGTCGCCGTTCTAGTTTGTCTTACACTTTTCTTTTCCCTCGCCGTCATCTTCGTTTATAGTGTGCGCGCTTACTACAATACTTTGGGCGTGACAATAGTAACCTTGATTTATATTCAGACTGTTGAAACACCTTTACTAATTTGTTCAATGTATCGGCTTAATTGGGGTTGACTAAACTACAAACAAATTATGTGCATGTCTTTCTACGGATAATCTTAGGAAGTATTTTTTAATTTGTGGAAGATGAAGGTACGCTCATATTTGTCACGTCGTATTATTTGACAACATAATTCAAAGAGCCATGCCGCTGTCCACTCACACAGTGAGAAGAGCGTCATAGTAATTCTCCAAGGTGTATGTTTATATACTGAGTAGTAAAACACTTTGACAACATATTCAAGATTCGATCAAAATAATGTTGAATAGTTTCATCCTCCACGGTATGGTTTAAAGGTTTAAACGTATTTTTATTCCAGAAGTGTGTTTGTTTCATAAACTTTTTCTTGAGAGACGGTATATCAGATTTCATCCATGCTATGTTTCTTAGTAATACTGAGCAGTAACAGATTTGAATAACACCCAGGGGCGTGTATTACTAAGAAATAGCTTTAGAAAGACATGTATGGCTATAGACCCTACCCTAATACTATATAAAAGCAAAGGGATGTAACGACCAAAACACCCCATGTTCAAACAAAGTCATATATCAAAGTCAAAATATTTTTTTCTGGTCAAATTGTTCACTGTGGCTCGAAAGCGAAATGATTTCCCTACAAAACGAGCTATGAATTGTCAAAATGGGGTCATTATTTCAAAAGTTACATGCAACAACACCCCGAAAATCGTTACCGCCAGATTTTTGATTGAAAAATCATCGGCTTTGTGGTCGCCTTGTCGGCCATAGCAGTGGCCTTGACATTCATTTGACCTCATAACCGCAACAAATTTACAAATCATCGGATTTGGAGGAAAATAGCATTTAGTATTTCTATAAAATTCCCTTTTGTGATGGTGTGGGTTTTCATGCGCCCAAAATATCAAATATGCTCTTTCTTTATAACTATTGGTAAAAATAGAATTGTTTTAAACGTTCGAGAAATATGTAATTGTTTCGACTGGCATTTTAAACGAATCGATAGAAAGTCGCAACATAACCTTTTAAAAATTTAATTTACAATACTATTTCATTATTAACGTAGCAAAATACTTATTATCATGATTTCCCATGTTTTATTAAAGAATATAAACAGCCTTACTCGGCTTACCTAAACAAATTTTTTTTTATCTTTTTCTAACAAAGGTGATGACATATAAAATCTTTACCTGTTACCTACAATGACTTGATAGTTTTAGCTTTCCTTCTTAATAAAAGCATCTATTTTTTACACTGACTTATGTTTTATAATTGATGAAATTGTCAACAATTAAAAGAATTTGTAAAGAGGTTGAGAATCTCAAAGGCAAATATAAAATTTACTCTAGATAAACTTCTTCCATGTTGAATATTTGATGTGCAGTTGAAGGTTCATTGTTTGATAAAATAATTTTATCCATTGATTGGTGATTTATTCAGATTTTTAAAAACAATAGTGACATAATTGTCATTATCAGAACTGTGTTGGCTCAGGAGTGAGATCATGAAAATCATGAAAGAAGTCAAGTTGAATCCATTGATAATGACTTGTATTTTGTAATTCATACTGTTCAACCTCCATTATGGTAAAGGGTATAAATGCATTGCCTTGAGTCAAAGGTTACATTGGTTGTCTATTTTGGAAGCAATTTTGATTTGCATTGTAAATAGATTAAAAATACAAAAACATATTTAGTTACAATACATGTATGCTGCATTTGTTAACAGTAAAATAGTAATCATGTTGAAAACATAACTCTTCTTATTACTTCAGTTGAAAGGTAGACTTGTTTGTCTTATGGAAAGGTGATTTAATTAAGTTGAGAGCAAATGGTCCTGTTGGCAGAGAGAATGCAATGGTAGGTAGTTTTTTACTACAATAAGGCCAGTCTCTACCCAATAATGAAACAAACACTAACAGTGTTTCCAATAAATAAGAGAATATATTTCATTCTTGAAGTAATCAATTTATTTTTTCATGAAAAGGTCAAAATTAGCATGTCTGAAGTGAAAGATCTCTAGACTGGCACAGTACTTGTATCTTTAATTGCTGTTTCAAATACAATAAATCTATTTAGATATATTTTTTCGGATATTTGAGTATGAAGGCCTTTTTGCCCAAAATGTGCTGAATTTGTTTGTCTTGCAAGCAATAAACTCTTTAATTACACAAAAATGCCTGAAATGGTTAGAATTGTAATCAAATTAAGACTCTACTTTTTTACAGTTCAAAGAAATTAATTATGCTCACTGAAATTAATTTGAGTTTAGTGTGGTAGAATAACACAAACCTTAACAGTGATACACTCTCAACCTTTTTAAAAGGTTCACAGTATAGAGGCACCAGCGCTGGAGTAACGAGCGTTCATTCCAAAAGCTTAAAGGCGTCCTTTCCAAGAGGAAAGAGGCACCATTCCAAACTTTCCGTAGAAGGAAAGAGGCACCCTTCCACACCTTTCCAAAGGCTTAAAGAACGCCCTTTCCAAAGCCTCTTTGGAAAGAACGCATGGCAAGGGGACCTTTCCACAGCCTTTCAGACTAATAAGTACCTTACTTGTCTGACCAAGAGTTATGTCCCTTGTCAAAGTAGCCATGTTATGAATATCTTTGAAGCTTTTGATTAAGTCAACCTATAGTTATTTCTACATTTAGCATTTTGAAAATATTTGTTTGAAACATTGATTTTTTAACATGAAATTTAATTTGACCTTTGTAATAGAATTAAAAACGTTTTTCATTGCAATTTTTTAACAAAATTTAGACTTTGATTTTAAAATGATACATCAAATCCTGCATAATATTATTTTATCGCAGAAATTGTATAAATCATTTTACTATTTAAGGATTGAATTAAACACACGAACTGAATAAATGATATAGAGTTTGGAAATTGCATCATTTAGAATAAAAAGGTATTTAGAAAATTGGATGCATTTTTATCATGAAAAATGTTAAGAAAAACTTGTTTGCAATGATTATCATTTGTTCGTAATAAGTTTGTTTGATTTCAAAGGTAAATGGAGACCTAATCGAACATGAAGTTTGAAAGATTAGCGTCAGAAAAAGTAATCGATGAATTATTTGCAACTTGATCGACTTCCTGAATAATCCTATTGAATTTGGGTACCTCTCCAAATAATCTACTTTTTTCAAGTGATTGTAAGCATCGATAGCAAAGCAGAACATTTTCTTCTTATTGGAATGTATATTCTACAAGTTCATTGGTTTATAATGTTTGTCGTTGTAAAGAAGTACTAATTAGCTGTGTAATGCCAAGAGTTATGTCAGTATGAAAGGACGTTGACACAAGCCGCCATTTACCAAAGGGTCCAAAGCACAGGCGTGGAAACTAAATAAGTGTTATTAGAGACAATTAAATTAACAATAAAATTTGACAGGAAATAGATTATATATAATACCACTTTCTAAGCTTACAGTCATTAAAGAAGATATTTATAACGCCTAAGTGTGACTTTAGTGAGGGACAAACGAGATATAAAATATATAGTTTAGAGTCCTCATTAGATCGTTCAAAAAAATTCCAGTTTCTTCACTATTTTCTTCAGGAGAAAAAGATGAAAATAGGTTTTAGGAATGGCCCCAGAGGCCTTCTTAGGTGACCATATTTATAAATTTTAATCCTTAGTAGTCAAGGAATTGGTACACAAAATTATATTGGGACATCATGCCATGCCAGGCTAGATGAGGTGAAAAGTGAAACTAAATCACTTATTTGCTTGCAGTTTAATGCAATTCTAATAGAAAATCTAAAAACACATTCTTTGTACATCATCTGTTATATATCCAGCACAGATTTCTTTTGTAGCCCATATTTCACCTACTGTTAAGCACTCATTACAAATAATGACAAAATAAACTTTCCTTGCCTATTATTGATGTGTATATTATAGTCATAAAAGTTTTTGTATTCATTATTGAATTTCCTTTATAATTCACAAACTCAACCTTTTAAATATTCATAAAAACATCTTAAGCTCTTGAATGGCTTTTAAGAAGTACAACCTACTGATCATCTAAGTAATGTGAAGTGTTAACAATTAATCATGCTTAATGGTATTTAACTAAAACTTTGAAAAGGGAGGTGTTATCCATAGGTGTCTAGAAATTCATGTATTAAAACATGAAATATCTAACTTTACACTCCTCAAAACACAGGTTGAGTTCTTTGAAGGCTAATGGCACCTATAATGATCACATATCAAATAATCAGAACCAATTGAATTCAATACAGTCAATATAATGGATATAAGTGATGATAGTAAATGTATTTTTTTCTTAATTGGCGACTCAGTTGTATATCTGTATATATATACACAAAACATATCAAAGAATCCGCACAAATAAGTTCATTGATATTCAATTTATTTACTTTTTATTTTAAGATTTTATTGAATTACAATAACAGAAAATTTCAAGAGTGTCCATGTGTTAGAGATCCTTCTCCAAGTATGCAGCAAGGATATTCTCCAGCTTTAAATTCTGCCCTCTTGATATCAAATCATGTAACTGAAAAATATAAATTGGAACCAAATTCAATATGAGGCAAAAGAAGAGTGTTCCATTGTCATCATAGCTCCTCAAGTACTGCAATATTTACTGTATTTAATGTTACAAACTAACATCTTAAATAATAGAGTATAGTCAAAGTGGTTGCTCTCATAATTCAGACAATCACGGAACTTGATATTTGCTTAATCATAATCTACATTTTAAAGGTGTGTTGTATAATAATTCATACTTAGTAACTTACAACCTTTCCGTTTTAAGATAGCTGAAACAAATAGGTTTTAAATTCAAGTTGGATTTCTTTTGCCTTCTTTTTACAGAATTGCTCTTTCAAACTCTAAAAACAAACTGACACTTTTCACACAGAAAAGTTCCATATAGCATTAACAACAGTTTGCGACATGGTATCTAACCAATAAACCCAAAGCCCCTTCCTTACCCCCTTATTTTCCTCTGTGGTAAGACCCATCCACTACCTCTTCTCCCATAAAACCTGTTGGGACAATTGTCATCCCTTTAGTCACTCATGTTGATGGTAAACACAACGTTAATAGTAGTAATATATCTAAAAATATTACCCTGAGAAACATATTTCAAATGGATTCTGAAATCATCATGTCTCAGTGGCATATATCTAAAAACCTGCATTATCTGCTGAAATATATGAACAAAAAACGAAATAGTATATCATGCAAAGATATAAATCTTTAGATTGTGGCTGTTGTGCTTACCTGAAACTTTCAAGTAATGATGGGAAAGTGTCTCCACTCCCTCCTTCTGTATTGAGACACATGCCTGCGAAGAGAGAAAATGTTTTTAATAAAACACTTCTATATTAAAAACAATGCCCATTTCATCCCTTTTTTCTTAAATTCAGAAACAACTAGTGATAATTCTAGGCTACATCATGTCTTTGTGCTTGTCAAATTAAAACCATATATGCTCTGCTACTCTCTTTTGAAACTTTTTCCTGAATGAATAGATATGTACATGATCATATAATTGATATTTATTACAAAAAGCCAAAAGGCTATTGACCAGCCGTCACCATCGGTTTGTAAGTGTGATACGGAAGACTCAATCTTTAAATCATCTACATGTATATGATATCATAAAATGGTAGACACTCAGGTATTCTAACACTGTCTTGAATAAAAATGAAAAATATTGAGCAGCTTAGAAATAGAAGGGCTGGTAAATACATTTGATGGTGTTATATCAATTTGATAACCAGATAATTAAAATGACATAAATTCTCAATCAAATACTTACTGTTTATACGTATTCTGTGCCATGCCTTAATCTGAAATCCAAAATAAAAATCATGACTTAGATTTCTTTCAAATTGTTGAATTTAAAACAATCTGTTAAAATGATTTCAAACTTAATTGAACTAACCATTTATCTATTCTAGTTTCACATATATATTTTATAATCATATATAGATATAGCACCTTCATATTTTCAAAGGCCATTCAAACATAATTAATAAAGTTGGTATTATTGTTATGTGTTAAAAACATGGCACTATTTCATCTAAACTCAATAGTCAATGAAGCGTGTCTTATTATCTTTGTGGGGATGGAATATTTGCAAAGCAATTAGATTTATGAATAACCTTTTAGAGATGTTTAAACAATCACTAAAGTAAAATAATAAATTGATGTTCAAATGATAGATGTCATGGCAATTAAAGAAAAAATTTAAATATCTGTGAAAACATCGTATACGTCGATGCTTACCTGATTGTGGCTTGGCAAATTGAAGGCATCGGTCCATTAATTATTCCCAGCACTGCCAGCAGCAGAGAGAAGTGATTCGAAGCGCTTGGAGAATCGTTATTTTTCTTTTGCCGATTCATCCTTAAAAAATTGAACTCCAATAAAAGCCTCTTTATGTCATCTGTCCTAGATTAGATTACTATATGACTAATTTCTCAAAAACAGCTCCATTTGCTTGTGGTAAGGTGGACACGTCTAATATTGCTAATCCTTTTTCGACCACGTTGTGTTGTTTACAAACATGGTATTAATGGGACTGTGAGGAGTTCGATTAGAGTTCGGAGTATGAGGTCAAATGAATGTCAAGGCCACTGTTATGGCCGACAAGGCGACCGCAAAGCCAATGATTTTTCAAAGAAACCTGTGAACCTGTAGTTTGATGTCGCCGATCGAATCGAGCTCTACATTGGTGTTGTCAACATTGCTGGAATTAATAAACGATGTTAAACGGCGAGTTTTTGCTGTTTTTTGTGAGTGGGGATTTTGGCTTGAAAATCTGGCGGTAGCGATTTTCGGGGTGTTGTTGCATGTAACTTTTGAAATAATGACCCCATTTTGACAATTGATAGCTCGTTTTGTAGGGAAATCATTTTGTTTATTTTGACTTTGATATATAACTTTGTTTGAGCACGGGGTGGTTTGGTCGTTACATCCCTTTCCTTTTATATAGTATTAGGGTAGGGTCTATAGCCATACATGTCTTTCTAAAGCTATTTCTTAGCGATACACGCCCCTGTGATACATTTTACATGTGTAGTAGTTAAAAGTCCTAATTAATCCTGCCAATCAATATTTACATTTGTGTTTGATGTAAATAGGTTTTAAAAATTACGTTTGAATCATTGACGTGCGTCACTGTCCAGTTTTTGATCACAAATCGAGACTTTAACCTGTTTTATTGTTACTATACTGAACTCATAAGCACTAAGATGCTAATTTTTGGAAACAACCATCCCTTCTTGATTAAATAACATTATATATGAAGTTTGGCATATTCTGTGGCCCTTTAACTGTTCTGCGTTTTACAGTTCTGCATTTGGAACTATGCCAAACAGAGAGATACAAAACTGAATGAAACAAATCACTTACGTAACATACTGTAAATGATCCTTATCGTTCACCTTCATTTCCTATTTGACCTTCATGAAACAATAAAACGATGAAGACTTTATAGTTCTTGACATGGCTAGACAATTTCTGTTCATTCCTCATCCCCACAGCCTGAGTGGTGTTAATTGGCCAGCAGCTTCTGGTTCGACACCGCCTGTGAGTGACCAGGCGTTGAGCCGTGAAGAGAGTCCAGTGTTTAATGAGTTTTAAAATTAGTTAAGTAAGTTTAACATGACGCGTGCAATCAGTCTGAAATGAAATCTTAATAACCTAATGCTCTAATATATATCTTTGTTGCTCACGGGGGCTTTGTGATTTTCACAGTACATTAAATCACATTTTTTAGAAAGAACTTAATTACTTACCATCTGACATTGATAACATGTACCCGTTTAATAACCATTTCCTAATTTGATTTAAATGCTGAGGAGGTATCCTCCAAGATTTCCTTAAACTGTAAAATCCAAAGTTGCTGCTTTAAACCTAATACACAATTACAATTTAATTTGTTATAAATCAATAATGTTTTCAACTATAACGGAATTTTATGTCCATGTGTTTAAAGATACATATCAATTTGTATTATAATTTAGTAACAACTCAGTCATAATGACATGCATATATGTACGCAGTGTTATGTTATTCACATATTTAAATGCATTTAATTATATAAGAAAACAACATAGAGATAATCCGTTTACTGTCGATGGTTTCTGCGTATTGATAGGAACAAAGTTGAAATTCCTTTTCCCCAAATGATTTCATGTAGAAAAATGTATTCAGATGTTTAACCGCTTTACTGGTAACGTCGGTGTTAGTAATCTACATTAAAATATGACACGTTCTGTAAGTTTGCAAACAGTCATTTTAAAGTGGCACAGGGTATGTATTATGATTTGTCACATTACACAGATAATAGCTATGACTAGCTAGACTATGGGTCCTTAGTGAAGTTCTAATCGCCTCCCTAAACATGCATTTTTATCTCTAAAATGCCAAAATCAAGACATGTTTTCCTGTTTTTAAATTTGGAAACGGCCATATGTATGTTATAAAAGTTTAAACTTTTTGGTCACATTTACATGTCTATTACTCAATACTTATTAAACACTACAAACTTATATTTGTATTTTTGTCTGCTGTAAATAAGTTTCCAAAATAACGTTTTGCTCAATGTCGCACGCCATTGTCCGTTTTTTGATCACACATTACAACTGAAAAATGCTTATTGTCGCTATACTTAACTGATAAACATCGGGATGCTGAATTTCATAAACCACCACTACTTATTGATTAAAAAATAACACCATTAATACGAAAGGTTTTAAAAGGAATGATGACGAGTAACTGCAATAATAATTATTGTTTTACTTGCAATTTACTCAAATTTTTTCTAGCGATATATCTTTCAATGTGAAAAACGTCTTTCAGAACATTCTTATATATTGTGATATTAGGCTTTAAACCTTTAATGTTCATAACATAGATGTGACGTATAGTTAGCAATACCATGTGATTCAACAAGTGGTTATTGGTAGTACAGAACAATATATCTTGGTTTGAGAGATCGGGAGTTTTATCAAGGGCACTCTTAATAAAGTCTCTGAATTCGTTCCAGAAGACTCTAACGGTTGGACATTCAATATATACATGGTAAATATTCTCGTTACAACCACAAGATGAGCATACATCATTATCAACTAGTTTCATTTTCAACAATTATCGTTTAGTATAGATCACTCGATGAATAAATTTGTATTGGAATTCCAACAGCTTTGTGTCTGTTGTGGAATGACTATATTCCAAAAATACCGACTTCCAATTGATATGGTCATTTAGACATGCTTTTGGAAAATTACATTCACCATCACTAAGGTTATCATAAAATAATCTTAATCCTTTCAAAGGCTTAATCATATCATTCCAAGGGGAACATATTGGCAAATTTACAATAGTAGAGAAATCTTGAGTTTGAATAACATCTCTCCAAGTTTTGGGCAGATTGAGGATGACACGGTTTGGATCAAGGACTGTGCCTTTAATATCAAATTTTGCTTGTACAAAATACATTACCTTGACAAATATCTTTGACATCAATTATTCCTTTTTTGAACCAGTTGTTGATTATCAAATCTGTATTAAAACATTGGTGATTTAACCAGAGCGGTTGCATACGTATTTCATTTATGTTATAGTCATTCATATCATAATTTCGAATGTATCTAAACCAAGCGTCCAATGAAACCTTCCAAAATAGATTTGCAATTTTGTATCTATTTTTTATATTCGCACCAAACATGAGAACATGTTTTATGGGAAAACCAACTAGGCTATAGCAGTTTAATTTAGAAACGTATCTCTTTAAACAAGAACTTTTCAATGAATCGATAAATGTTTTGAGATTGACCATTCTCAGTCCACCTTCATCAAACTTACGCATTAAGTGTGTTCGTTTTATTTTGTCCCTTTTATCATTTCATATAAAATTAAAAAATATATTGTTCAAATTTGCTATAAAATCTTTAGGAGGATTACGAAGAGAAATGAGAATGTGAACAATAGTAGATAAAGCCAGTGTTTTGATAACAGTTATCTTCCCTATTAAAGTTAAGTTTCGTTTCTTCCAATTTGTAAGAATTCTTTTTATATTTTCAAGTCTTTTTTTGGTATTGATCACCCAAAGGCTTTTCAACTTTGAGTTCAGTTTTATTTCCAGGACTTCGAAATTTTCCTTCTGCCAATCAAGATTTAAATCATGGGATAAAATTATGTCACTGCCGGCCATAGCTCCGAGCCAAACTGCTTTGGTTTTGTCAATGTTTATTTTCAGACCAGACATCTTGTAAATTGTGACGAGCGTTTTCATAGCTTCATTAAGAGAAAGCTCTGATCCATCTAAGAATAGTTCCGTATCATCAGCATATTGGCCAATAATATGTTCAATTTCGTTTAGAACAATGCCTTTTATATTTGTGTTATCCTTTATCATCATTCCCAATATCTTGGCAACGAATAAAAATAGATATGGGGAGATTGGATCACCTTGCCGACAACCTCTTTCATTATCAAAAAAGTAGACAGATGCCCATTTTGAGTAATGCATGATGAAGCATTTGAAATAAGAATATTAACCCATTTCTGAATATTATTGCTAAAGCCGAACTTTTTTTAATGAACAGTTGTTGAAGATTTCACGTCTATCTTTGACATCTTTGAAACGGTTATTAATATCGAAACATTCAAATACATCGAAAGAATAATTTTGGGAATTTCTTATAATCGTGTAGTTCCACGACGGACAAGACTCCGTTCAGTGTATCCAGCATCAAATAGTGTTGCATATAATGGTGTGGGAGATATAAGAGGGTGTCAGCGTGAGTGGCAGGGGAGTTAATAAATTGTGCCTTAAAAAAGTCATGAAAGACTACGGCATAGAAATATGTATCCAAAAGCCGTTACCGATAAAGACTATCGTTAGTTTTGGTCATAAGCGGTGTTGCACCGATAAAACTTTGAACAACATTAGTGTTATGTAAATCTTCTCGTTTAATGAGAGAGTGTTTTAACTGTACCGACTGTGTTGAAGATGAGATTCTTCTTTTTATTGAAACATTTTTATTGATGTAAATGTGCAATTCATGAATTGATTGTCCAACAAGTTCATTTTAAGGCCACTCCGAAGCAATTAAATATGAGAAAGTATATAAAACTCTATGATAGTTACACGTATCTTATTGCGATCATAGGTTCAAAGAAAGTGGTTATGTATAAATAACATTTCGTTTGTTTGGCAGTCATTATGAAATGTCAAATCGATCATATCTCATTATGTATGATGAATAGAATTCAACAATCTAGTAATGAGAGTGATGTACATCCCCGTAGAACTGTTTTTATACTAAATTCTTTCAGAGAAAAGAATTATTACTGTCTTTATTCTATGTACTTTTGGCATGTGAAGAAATAGTGAACAGCGTTTTCGACTGGGTGACTACAGGAACAGGCCGGGCTTTCAATGGTATTTCTGTTTAACTTGTCAGCGTTCAAGTCACCACAGCGGGGGGAGTGGATAATCTAGCAAATTCATGGACCATAGTTTAAATTTGAAATAACAATGTTATTGCCAGGTCCTTGAACCGAATTTTTGAAACCGGATAATGTAACAATACTTTGCATGTCAGGAGTTTTCAATTCCTTAGTTTTATTGTGTCAGGTAAAACGTTCTTGCATATAACGCTGTCCTACATTTTACTGTTCGGACGGATAAATTTTCTCTGAGTTTGTCGTTATTGTTAGGTGTTGTAGGTAGAAGGTTACATAGATGTTCAGGCACAAGATTATTCTTCCTTTTGAAGAGCGTTGTCAATTTAGACATGTCTACGTTCCGACAGGTTTTTATAAGTTTGTTTATAAATATTGTTTTGCGATCCATCGAATTACACTTGTGTGATTTTGTGCCGATTGGTGGAATATGTAGACACTGAGAAAAGCTTAGTTCAATAATGAGGGGTAAGCGGGTTGTGAGAAGATGTTATTTTTTAACTGGGTAACTAAAAGTTCTCCTCATACACTCATAAACAAATAAAACAGACTTAGAGAGGAAGTGAATTGACAATGTTTATTCCAGCTAGTCAACTGAAGACATGGGAGAAGAGCGAGATTACCGTGACTGTTTTGACCAGACTTTCCAAGTACTATATTACTTTCTTGAAGTGCTATAAACTATGTATGTCGGCGATTTCTTACATAATATCTTTATTATCATTTCCTGTTCCGAGACAGCTGTGTTTTATTGCTATATGCCTCGCTGGCTGGTTGATTAATTAGATAACATCATTGTTGAATTAAGATTAACCGGTTCGTTCATGCATGGTATAGTGTCTGATAAACCAGGTGGAATATGATATCATTTCTATGACAAAATGTAAATAATGCTGTTTTCATTATGTTCAATCCAGCTATATATTTAAATTTTATCATCATATAAATGTCAAAAGCATGTATCCATCTACTCTGAATTGAAAAAAATAACGATAAGTCCAGCATTAGGACGAGATAATTTTTATTGTACTTTTAGTGAAGTGAATCTATCATTACTGAGGGCACAGAACGTTGGTGCCCCTTTCTCTGTAAGAGTGGTAAATACGTTAACCGGCACTGCCAGGCGTGTAAATATCATTTTTCAAGTCATTCTGATTCTTATCCATTGATGATCAGACACTCATATCGGAACGCATGACGCGCGAGGTGAATCCCCTGTCGATAGTAATGAAATCAATCTTCGATTGTATCATTATGAGATTGCCCTTAAAATTTCACTGATAAATAGTTAACTCAAATGCGATTTTATACACAGTGTTGTAAGACACACTGAACCAGACCTTTCATAACAGCTGTCTTCAAAACATGTTAAAGATAACTTTGTGTATATGTATGCCTTTATGTTGTTAAGGTAACATAAACATTTTTAATTTAGCGTAATAGCTAACATTATTTACGTCACTATTTTCATTTGGCCAATTGCAGTGCATTGTCTTGAGAGGTGTTTTGATATGCTAACAAGCTTGTTCACCATTCCTATGCCGTTTTTATTTGTAATAAAATGTTTATCCAAGTGATAATGTCGTATTGCGGAACGTTTGTTCTACGTCGCTTTAGGACTTTTTAAGAATTGCATAGAAGTAATCACAAGTAGGATTCTCTATCATGATATAATGTGTTCATGTTCGACTTGGGTGTAGTGATCTCAACGGAGATAGGTTCACTAGATTTATATCTAATGGCCATGTATGTGACAGTGGCTATCACTTTGAAGACGCCTTACATTTCTTCATCACCTGGCCAAATTTTAATGACATAAGATTTAAGGCATATTTCTTTCAAAAAGGGTTTAATCTGTCGTCAATTCTATTTGGTCACCCCGGGCTCATCACAAGAAGCTAACCAAGGACTATTGAAATCTGTTCTTAATTTTATCACTTTATCAAAAAGATTTTCGGAATTCAACAAACGATATGCTATGTGCCCTGCCTTGCTGAAACAACCAAACAACATGTAGTTATCAGCGGTATGAAATAAGTTTGTAAACATTTATTGTTTCATTGAAAAGTGTCCAAAATGATCATGCATCTATAGTGTCCTGTTTACTGTATGTATGTATTCATTCGTCTATATGTACGTCACTTTTTATGTAATAGTATATATGTTAAGAAGCGACATTTATATAATGAAATGAAATATGTTTAAACCATAATATAATTCATGTAGTGATAGATTTACACATGTCCCCAATGCCTCTTTCTTCATAAGCTCGCATAAATTATTTATAAAAAGGCAATCGCAATATATATATAACTTATGTCAACTATAATTACTTCTTTTATTAATGCTTTATTGCAAACTTATATATTACATATAAGTGTTATATTGTAACGACAACAAAAACAAACTACATGGGTCAGAACATCTTGAAGACGAGCGATCTTATTAGCGCCGATCATTGAGGTGCTAATAAACGACATGCGCTTTATAGACTGCCCCATTGTGCAGCGGAAAGAGGCGCGTTAAAACGAGGAAGACTTAAAGTTTAACTTTAATTATCTCTCTTTCTATTGATGCAATCTTGTTCAAAATTTCACAATAGGCAAAGTAAACATGAGGATTTTAAATCAGGTTATAAGTTTTGAATATTTTGAAAAGAGTGAAAACTCGAAATTTCTAGAAATTTCTAGAAAGTTTCTAGATACGTTATAGAAAGTTTCTAGATACGTTCTAGAAAGTTTCTAGACACGTTCTAGAAAGTTTCTATAAACGTTCTAGTGCGTTTCTAGATACGGGGTATGTTTATTTATTGCTTTACAGTAGGTGTACATCATTCTCATGTACCATCGACGTTGGATATTGAGCAATGACAACCTAGGTATAATATAATGTGATAAATATCAGAGTGCTTGGGAAGAATACCCTGCCGAAATCATTCTCTTCTCACAATCAGCTAACCATAGCACGGCTCGGTAGCAGGCAGACTTATTAGCCTGGGTCGGTAAGGATGTGGCACATTTAAAACTTAGGAATAATATCTCTCTAACGTAAATGCATGTTATTATCGTAGCATCTCAGTCAGTTCAAAACAAATAATTATCCACCTCAGTCATTAAAGTCACTGCACGTTATCATACACTCATTCCAGTAAGAACAATACTCGTTATTATCCAACGCCCCAGTAAATCAAATTCAAGTTGGTGTCTATCTCATTCAGTCAAATTAAGGTCATTGTCAAATCTTTATATGCCCGCCAATGCTCATTATCATTATCCAATAATATCCAAGGCCATTACAAGATATTTTCAATGAAATACAATCAAAACATTAAACATCAATTTAATGCACTTCAGTCAACCCGTTATACTTTATTATTTACCTATATCAGGCAGATCACTTAGCAGCATTATTAAAGCGCTGATGTCACGCCAAAATATAACATTTTTACCATGTTACTCAGTATAGGGAACTTTAATCCTTAATGTGTTGTTAGTATCGTGCAATTAGTACATATATAATGTTTTTAGTTTTATTCCATATTTCTTAAGGAATTAGATGCATCCTTACTTACCTGCTATCTCGGAGGGGTGGGTGTCCGAGTGCAACAACGACCTTAGTCTCCGCGCCACCAAGCCTTGACCTTTGTGTGGTCTGGCCTTGTGGATGTCTAGAAAGTAAGTCGAGGTTTTATCAAGTTTTAATTGATTATAGATGTGTTGTACCTGAGTGATTCTTACTGTCGTTACGTGTTTTGTTTTGTGAAAACATTACCTAAACTAAAACTTTTCTCGGAAATGCGCATCTTTTACTGTGAAAGATCATTGATGTCGATTAAGTAATATAATTATTTGCACTTTACATTCGTAAAAAGCACCAAAAGAGCGAGATAAATGGCAAAAAATTGATAAATGAAAAAACATTTGAAACTATAGAAAAATAACGTCTAAGTGCTATAAAAGCATAATACTTTAACTGGCTTTCTAGCATTGTTGCGGTAAAGATCAAAGGCGCCGCCTATCCTTTATTCCGCGATAAAGTATAGTTTTTTAATGACGTCACGAAACAATGACCCATGACGTCAACAACAATAACGTTATGACGTCACTGGTTATGGCCCTGGTCGAGCCAAAATTCGATTAATTTCATTTAAGTTGTTTTTGGCTGAAATATGATTTACACGAGTTAAAATCGACATGCTAGAAAAGAAATAGAGTAGCCTCAACCATCCTTCGGCCTCGTGCTTTAACTATAATAGTTCAGGGCATAACTATACTTTATTGCAAAACACATGATGGTTGAGGCTACTCTATTTCTTAATCAATATATCATACAGCATAGATTTCTACCAACAAATGAGTTTTTAACAAAACTGACATACAAGGATTCTAATTCTGCATATTTTGCATAACAGCGAAAGAGTCAATTATAGACATGTTTTACAACTGCAAATTTGTTAAGATTATCTGGGGGGGAATAGAAGGGGGCGGGAGAATAGAAGAAAGACTATTTTTTTTTAAAAACAAAGGACAAAATAGTCTTTTCTGAAATGAATATTGTTCTAGAATATTGTGGAAAGCGAAACTATGTTCTGAATTTGACACTATTGGTTTTGAAATACAGCATATAATGAATGAATCAACAGGAAAAGACAAAAACAATTTACCATGTAAAAGAAGACATTAAGACTGCATATTAGGTTTACCACTTTAATGCCTAGTCAAACTGCAGATGTGACAGCTTGAGGGTTTGTCATAACCTTTTCTAATTCACGGACTGCTGCATGCTGCTACATCCCAAGTACTTCCAGATTCAATTTTTAGCAAATTGCCTGCTGACTCGAACCATTTGTATGCTTATGAAGTAATGTCTGTGTAACATTCTTTTGTCTTAAACTGTTTTTGTATGTCTTTTTCTGGAGTTTCAAAAATAGCAAAACTATTTTGAAAATAAAATAAGATTACCATAAAAAAATAGTTATTATTATTATTTGCATTTTTCAATTTTCGTTTCAGCAAAATGCATTGATCGTTGATCTAAAAACACATCTTTTTGATGACATTGATAAATAAGATATTGCAATTTTATCTGAAAGATTAAAAAAAATAACATTTATGACATGAGTATTTGAGGGTTTTTTTCACTCTAATCCGATTTGAAAAAAAGCTTTGGACCAATTGCTTTTCAAACACTGGAACTCGGTTTAGTTCCTTTGCATCACTTCTTTTGCCCATGAGGGCAAGTTGATAAGTTTATAGAAGTGGACATAAAACAGAAGCAACTTGATTTTATTTTTCAATCTCTCTGGTCTTCGATGTACCATTTGTCTTGGATACTGTCCATGCCCTTGAGATAGAAGTATTCTTCAAGCTTCAGAAGCTGCCTTAAGTTCATCATCAACGCCAAATCTTAGTGTGAATTAAAATTGTGAAAGAGTCACTTTAGGCCAGATCTTGACTGAAATGGGGATGGTTTAGATGTTTGAAGCCACAAGCTGAAGTGCAGCCTGTTTAGTACGAATAATGTGCAATGGAGCGTTGTCATGAAGAAGTAAAATGTTGATAGTCAATAGGATCACGCCCCTTGAATACCAGAAACTGGTCGCCATGATATTGCCAGCAGATAGCTGGGTTCGGAACATTTTTGAGGTACAGGAGAGTTTTATGCTTCCAAAGCATGGATTCTTGCTTGGTGTCAGGATACCCCTCTTACCAGATGGGATGAAAGTTTTCAGGATCAGCATTGTATATGTCACTAGTAGTCATTGTAGAGCTCACTCCCTGTTGTTGATCTTGTGCATTTAAATTCGTGGCACCCTTCTTGCATCAAATTCTTTATTATTACACACTCAATTCACTGTCAAATAGAGTATGTAATACAGAAGTAAGTTGTGGATCGATCTATTAGCAGGGCATGTTTGAGAGGTGAAGGAGGTGCGTTATGCATCAATACAACTACAACAAATACAACCAACTGATAATAGACCAAATTCTTTATATTTTCGCCTATTTCAAAAAGAAATATGAAAATGCAATTAAAATTAAAATAAAGAGGAATATCGTGTCCAGATGAAAACTTGACTCACTGCTGTCAAAGGCCCGGGTTGTTCCTTTCAGCACCTCAAGGGTTAGAGCCGCAATAACATCAGCTTGCCTGGTGATCGCTTCCGCCCGCTCGACCGCTGATCAAGATAAACAGATTTATATAAAAAGACAACACTGTGTAAAAGTGTATCAGTAATTTATCATACTTATTTGTCATCGCATATAGTAGACTTACGAGCAAAAGAAACGTCCCCACATTTTCAACAGTGTAATAAACATTGCCGTCAGAGAAAGGGGACTGGAAACTATGCGATAGTCACACGATGTGTCAAGAAATACTCTAAACTTCATACCTTCTAGTTAGTAAGATAATTTTTTTTTGTCTGTTCAAATACACTTGGGGTCCTGAAATTACTTTTTCAAAATGTTTAGTGACCAGAATGTCTTGCATTTAAGGTACAAATTTATGAAATGTAGAAATTAAATTGAGATGTTATCGACATGTATATTAACCTCCTGGACATTGATTTGTTAATGAATAATTACTGAAAGTGGAATATGTTAGGTTCTGAGTTCGTGTAAGGGAGAGGAATAAGGTAGGCTGCGGCTTCAGATTAGAGAGAGGAATATAATTAGCTGTGGAGTTTTGTTTAAGAGAAGAATACGGTAGGTTGTGGATTCATGTAAGGGAAAGGAATATGGTGCGGTGTTGTTCAATGTTTAAAAATGTGATTATGGTGGGTTGTGAATCCATGTAAGGGAGGGGAACACAGTGTTGTTGTTCCTTGACGAGGGATGAATAATGTGTGTTGTTGATTCATGTAAGTCAGAATAATACTTGTGCTGTGTTGTGTTTGTATTAGTATTTTCGGGGGGTCATTATTTGATTAGATTTACAAATCACGCATTGTTATGCTAGAGCAGTAACCAGCCGCTGGTACTACAAAAACAATGATCAGTAAAAAGTATTAAAAAATAATATACCAAATTTGAACTTTGATATTAGTAATATTTGATTGGTCATACTTACTTTGAAACAATGTTACCAAAGATTATCTCGTAAAACATAAACTACAATAAATCCACAATAGTAAATGTATTAGTATTTTCAGGGGGTAATTATTTGTTAGAAACAACAGATTAGATTTTATACAAACAATTATAAAGACAAAATCATTCCATACTTTTGAAGAAGTTAATGAACCAGTGTTGGATATCATGTAACATTTGGTTATGCTGATAACTGAACTTTACAAAGGGTGGATATACCCTGAATTCGTTTGCCGGATCCTATCAAAAATGGTATACTGGGATCCGGCGACTGATACCTCAACGGATCCGGGATCCGGACAGACACCGCTGGATCCCTTGCCAGATCCCCAGTAGACAAGAATACGGGGATCCGGAGCCGGATCCCTCACCGGATCCTAGATCCGGACGGACACCACCGGATTCTCTACCGGATCCTAAATAGATAAGAATAATAGGATCCGGAGACGGATACCATACTGGATCCTCTCCTTATAGCGATGTAGGAATGTAGTTGAGAAATATGAAGTTTTTGTAAGTTAAGTAAGCTTTTGTCAAAATGTTGTCTGAAGCAACCAATACACAATGCATCTTAGACAACTTTAATATATTATTTACATGATATTGTCATATATAGGCCATTTGCATTTATAAAGAAAAAGAACTCTTAAAACATGTCTTTGTGAAAGTTTGTTAGCCAAAGGTGACAAAGTCAGGTTTAAATGATAAATGTTTTAATGATAAGATTTAAATTGACATACAATTTTTAGAAAAACAGTTTTTAGTCGGAATCAGAATTCAAGGGGTCATTTCGTATTAAAATTTATTCAAAATATTTTCTGAATTAACCAATGTAAGGTACACTATTCAGCACCAATTGTCACACTTGAATGCACACTCATCACACCTGTTGGTCAGTACACATATCAACTTGCCTAATTACGGTATTACGTTAGTGTATATATTGTAAATGAATTCGCTTTAGGTAATATATAATAGATCATATATAGTTGATGCAAAACTTAATCACACAAAATTAAATGAAAAATAAATATTCAATTATTTCAAACCTTTATTAACAAAAGCACACACACATAAATATATAAACATTCATATATACATATATACAAATCTGTATGCACCTGAGGGTAGTGTTCGTAGAAATTTCATGTGTGATTTTATATAAACATATATATATACAAAGTCAAGTATAAACCTGCACAAAGGTAATTGCAAAAATGTCAGATTTAAGAAAATTCATAAAACCCATTCTGTGAGTGAAATCATATACTTTCTTTAACTCATTAACGCCGAGACAGCTTCACGGTTTAACGCCTGGGCTGCTGACCACAGACTCAGCTCGCTGTAGCGAAACCAATTAGGTCAAAGCATATCGGCGAGTGTTGAACGGAAACTGTCTAGCCTTGTACCATAAAGTCTTCATTGTTTTATTGTTTCATGAAGATCAATTGCAGGTGCTGAATGTGGATACTTTACAGGAATATAACAGGTGATATTTCACCATTAAGTTTTTATCTTGCGGTCCGATTTCATTTCATAAACATATTCAAAGATGATCATAAGAATGAGAGAGAGTGAAATTGTTTTCATTGTCTCACCAAATACAATTGACAAGTAAACTGCATAAGATATCGCACCTTCTATATTGGTCAAAAGGTTCTGAGAGACAATTTGTCTTACTTATACCTAAACAACAGTACTTAAAGAACAACAAAAAATAAACACAGACACACACACACTTACATATTATGATATATATAGTATATACATAACCAAATATCACTTATAAGCGTTTGTCAATCTTCATGTTAGAATGTCTTTCTCAATCTACCACTACAGTGATTTGATGGCGGCATATTGTTTACACGTAACGTTCCTCATATTTTCACATATGTTGATTTACATGCATTTTTATTTGTAAATACATATACTGCATGTCTACACACCATGTTAAGTGTATACAGTGTGTCAATATTTCGACTATATGAATCATAATTAAGAATAATGGAAATGATATCACGATTTAAGGGATAGAACGTAAGTAACATTAACGAATGTAAAAGTAGTCGAATTATTAGATAGAAATATATTCATATGAAGAATTGACTTGTTGTTGACATACCTATTAAAGTGCATGTTACATCACTTCACAGGTTAGCTATATTTTTAAGTGTTTCATTCTGTTGGGACGACATCGACTCCAAGTATAATTTAACATGTGCAAAATATATGTACCGCGAATTAAATCAAATATTTGAACTCAAAAGAATACAAATAGGATTGAATTGTCATCTTTACAAAGTAACTATTTTTCATATGGAAGATTTCATCAAAACTCGAATGCATTAAATACAGATGATAATTGTGAATATGTATAGAATGATGGGCGTAGCTCCATGAAGAAAAGTGTTCAATGATGTAACCTGAACTTTATTCTACAATTGGTGTGTGACAATTAGCGGCGCGTATACAGATGTATCCCTACATGATTCTTCCTGTATCGGTTTTTCGTCAAAAGAGACTGACATTATTGCATCGAATAAACAGGTTATTGCCGTTTAGTGACTTGAACAACCCAGCGCTCTGATAAATAAATAATGCAAGCTATATGCAGGTGTGTATGTATCCATTCAATGACAGACAGGGGCGTGCATCTATTAAGCATACTGTTGAATAAAAAACATGTTTATGCTAAATCTGTTATTTTTACAGGACCGTTATTGACCGTGCTTGATATACGATGCGCTCAGCATGTTCAGTAAAGCATTACTCGAATAAACTCTTATATCAATAATAGTATTCAAAGTAGAATAACACTTGCGATCAAAATATCAATTACATGCAATAATCAAATTGATAGGTCATGACATAAGACTAAAGTGATGCATTCAAGAAGTAAAGTTAAAATCAAAGTGTAACTTTCAATAGCCTCAAATTCTTCACAAATGATTTATGAATAGATGTACATAAATGTATATAATAACGCTTCCTTTCGTTTCGTCTTAGATATATGAATTCAATGCGTTTTACAAATGTATCTAACACTGTTTCAAAATTGGTAACTTCACAAAGACTCCAATCGTTTCATCTGATTTAATTAACCTTCTTCTTTAAGTATTTATTTTTCCCTTTCAAGACCCACATATGCAGAATGTTTTCATTTACCAAACGTATTATATTTTTGCACAAAGAGCAACGATTTTCAATTCTTCTTACTTTCCTGAGGATAGCATCATACTTAAGAAACTCGTTTTCTTCATTTACTATATTGAAATCTATATGCTACACCCTGAGAAAAAGATTTATGAGATGACTATAATTATGGTTCTTAATAATTGTTATGGCAACTAAATTTGACAACATTTTCTAGAATAAAGAAGGCTTCTTTAATTTATTTCCTTTGATTTCTGGATGACAGGTTTTTTAAAGGTAGTTTGTATGCATATCCACAACATCATTTTGAAATTGGTAGGTCTACAAAACTTTATCATAGATTTTGTCATTGATCTGCATTATTATTTCAAAGAAAGAACAGTAACAGTCTCTTTCACGTGTATGGGCTACATTTACTACTATTACAATTTTAATTGATGAATGGAAATGTTACATTCATTCGGATATTAAACGAAATCAGTTAACCACCCTCCCCCACCCCCACCCGGTCTCTCTTGTCACGGATCATTGAGCTCCGCTCTATTTGAAGAAAAGAGGCTTGCTCCTGTCTGATTGCTCGTGATTGTATAAAGGTGTTTTATGACCCCAAAATGCTTATTGGCGTAGGAGTATAATTGCGCGGGACTACTTGAAGTCATCGGATTAAATTGACGACACATACACACGTAAAATATCTACTGGTATAGGTATTCCTTATATACATGGCACTCTGTATTGACTAACCACCGGAGGTATCTAACCCTTTGGTGGGTTTGGAATACACATCCACAAAAATACACCATAATGATTTGGGCGAAGAATTAAATTTGTCTTCCACTGTAAAACATTACATTAATTTAAAAACTTTATTATTTGAAAATCTTTCTATATCGTAATTGTAACTAAAACAAGTTGAACACATATTAAATATATCATTTATATTCATTCCTGCAATATAAACTTTTTGATCACTGAACAAATTTACTACAGATTTCAGATTTTGAGACAATCTCAATTTAAAGTACACTGACTCAATTTTTATTATTTATCGGATTTTTTTTTTTAAATTTTATAAATTGCTTTATTAAATAGAATGGGTTTAATATGTTGTTGTTCCCTTCAATTGAAATACCGAATTCATGCGGCTGTACTGTTGCAAACATGATTCAATAAAAATAAGCAAAAATGTGCTCATTAATGTTACAACATTCAGTACTTTTTAGATGATAGTAACAATGAAAACGTTTCCTGATGGGCTACGTTGACATGAAAGGTCACAATTCGCAATGTCATACTCAAATAAGCCTTCTAGTAACTATATCCCCTTAAAATATTATTTCCGAACGTCATTTCTCCTACACAGGATAATGTGTTTACTGCTTTGGTAGATGTTGAATAAGTTCATAATATCAGTTTAAGGTACTAAGGTACGAGAGCTTTTAGTAGTTTAGTACAAGTAGGACCCTACATATTAATTTTATCTCTTGCGCAAAAGGTGTAATAATCCTTGAAATTCCATATTCTAATTGAAGGCGATAAGTTTCATTGTACTTATGGTGAAGGAAAATAAATTTGACAAATTGCACAAACAAGCTTTTCAGTCAAAAGCAGCACTATCTTTGCATGTGTAGTTTAACTATGCGAATCCATTACCTTCCCCGAAAGATTAGAACGTGTTAAAAGAAAAATTGTTGCTAGTGGTTTTTGCTTGATTCTTGATAATTTCTTCGACTAGACTACTACAGAGGATCGGGTTGAGTAACCAGTTGTTTGACCTCTTAAGATAGTACATTTGGCATAAGTAAATGTTTATTTTAAAATAATTTGCTTCTGCACCGTTGAAGATGGCTTCAGTATAAAAGTATTTGGCCATTCTGCCTATAAATTGTTACTTATTATGTATATATCGTATCCCCTTTTAGTCAGTTCCTAAACTTTTGTACACCTTTTCTGTTCCTTAATCCTGTATATAAATTCCTGTATATAAATCCCTGTTATCGTCAAAACAAAGTGCTTTATTTGAATTCAGGTGAAAATGATTGTTTTAATTAGTTAAAGTCGACTTTACATACCATATTGAAAATAAAATATAAATGCATATCATCCTACTTCAATCGTTAACTATCGAATTAAAATTTTCAATTTCCTGCCTTATCAAAAGGGTAACTTTGATAATTCAGAAACTGTTTGGTAACATAAAATATTTCAAGTTTCACGTTATTCATTATTATTGTCCTATTATTTTATTAAAATAAGTATTAAACAGCTTTAACTTTATACTTACTGCCCTTACATGTAGAGATATAAGATGCATGTTTTTTCTAATGTGCATGTTAAGTTACAGTTCTAAATCCTGTTATTGCCGCTTGCCACTTTATTTAAGTTTCTCTATTTTGTTTTGAAAAATCAGTGAAAGAAAGTTACTGAACGGTAATTGACCACATGCTTCGAATACATGTATATTCTTATTTCATCTGCTGCAGCAATAAGACACAAATGAGTCTAGGTGAAATGTGAATACGCTGACAGGTGTAAATCAAGTGTGTGCGTTCAAGCGTTACAGTGTATAATATTGAACCTTACTTCGATTAAATTAAAACAGCCTGTTTAGAAAAACAAATATTTTAAAAGCTACAGGTTAAAACAAACACTTGATATTAATATATATATTAATGTTAATAGCAAAGTGACAATGTCATTTCAGGAATATGATAGTAGAAGGTATCAAAAATACTAGTATGATGTATTACTTTTTTATGAAAATCTTCATACTTGTCTATTCTTGAAGGTTCTGAGAAGATTCACCATAAGATGATTAACCTTGCATTCTTCCATTCTTGCCTACTCTTGTCACCAGGAGGGGATCCGGTATGGTATCCGTCTCCGGATCCTAGTATTCTTATCTACTTAGGATCCGGTAGAGAATCCAGTGGTGTCCGTCCGGATCTAGGATCCGGTGAGGGATACGGCTCCGGATCCCTGTATTCTTATCTACTGGGGATCCGGCAAGGGATCTGGTGAGGGATCCCGCTTCGGATCCCAGTAGACCATTTTTGCGAGGATCCGGAGGATCCGACAATGGATCTGGCTAACGGATTCAGGGTATATCCACCCTGTGTTATAGTCCTTCGGAAATTACAAAAAAGGGCGAGATAATATTAATTACTTTCTGTTCTTCTAAGTATGGTCATAGTATTCTTAATAGTTTAAGGAATAAAATATAAAATGTTATCGCAGATTTCTGTCATAAAGATAATATGACCTATAGAGATTAGTTTGTGAAAGTTGTAATTTTTTACAGCCATTTAGAAGAACAAGTGTTTATAGGAGTACTATTACTAGTTATCAAGGTATGTTGTCAGGTCATTTCTATTTGAACTCAGTACTTGTTATCAGGAGTCGATGAACAAAAACTGATACTGGGCTATCTGGAGCTGTGCCAGACATGTTGCATGTGCTGCTAAAGCTGTAACCTGCTGAAATGAAATTTGGTGCATCTGCCATTGAGAAGCCCTGGATGACCACTATACAGAGTATTGGCGTGGCCAAATTGACCTCAAAAGGGTACGCCTGGAAGGGTAAAAATTAGGGTACCTGGAATAAATCAAAATTTTATTACTGGAAAGTTATCTTATATGCAAAACACTTCAATGAAGGGGATTTTCCTAAAGATGTTGGAACTAAACTTAAATTAAAAAAAGTACTTTGACTGCATTTACTTCATTATTGTTTATAAATTTGAATTCACTGTATCATCTGTGAAGAATATCATGTGACTACTGACTAGAACCTTATCATTAACATACCAAACAAATCTGCTATTGGAGGAGAAGATCCGTTCAGAGTATCAAATTTCAGTGCCTTCCCAGGCTGACAGAAAAACCAAAACCTCCCCCATCCGATAAGTCCCCCAGATATTTAGCTATATTTATGGGGTTTATTGTGTAAGGTTAACAAAAGAATGTTGTGACAGGAAACGGAAATAGACAACTTTCAACTTTTGTCAACGATAGCAAAATATTTATTTAAAAAATATCCAAACATTGTTGGGCTATATGTTTGTTTTGAACGTTTTTCACAAACTGTTAACAAATATAGTTTCATGTTAAATTAGGACTATAGTTATTTCTACGATTATGGATCTTATGTAATGTTGTTTATCTCAAATATATAAGAGTAGATATCTAGATATTAATATCGGCCTTTTACACGAAATCAAAGTTCATGTTCTATGACTAATTACTTTCTTCCTAATAATCAAGCACCGAATAGACTTTTACCAGCTACGGGTATTGATAACATTTTGCAACCTTTGACCCTGCTGAGCTCTTACAGACACCAAAAACAACCGTTACTACTCTATCACTCAACACACTGATAATATCTTCTGTTTATGGAATCAACCAATCACAACAAAGATGACAAAGATAAGAAACGCATGGGTTTTTTGTAGGTTTGGATGCCAGCCTTTAACGCTTTACTGGTTTGCTGGTGGTATGGTCAATGCTTGCAGTGTTGCCTGACTCTAAGGGTGATAAGAGCAGTTTCACATTTTCCATACGAAAGATTTATTCTTGTTGTGAATGAAATAATTTCTTTCTTTTTTTCGTTTTGTTTTTAGCGTGGGGTGGGGGATAGTATCCTATATTCTCTGATGTTTACCAGAAGATTTAGGTAATACTACATCAAATATCACAGAGAAATACGAAATGCAATAGAATTATGAGAGAGAAATAAAAGAATTAAAGGAATTATCGGAAACTATATATGCATGAAGACCAGCACCATCTCCAGAAGCCTATCCTATAGTATAGGTTTTTTGGTCCAAAAGGACTATCTGCGCAAATGGCGTCACTTCCCTTCAACAAACTTGGGAACCAAAACAGAATGTAGGTCCAGGTTTTAAGGCCAACTTTCACATTAGAAAAATATTCTGGCAAACATAGCAAACGCAAACAGAAATCATATTTCTATTGGAATTCCCGCTCCTTCTTAACTGTATTATTTAGATAAAACTTGAGAAGCAACTGTAATTCGAGTTCCTGAAAGACATACAGGATCACCTGTGTCTATAAGTGCTCGGGGATAGGATCCTCACAAAATCCGGTCTTTGACTGACATAATGATGATTGTGCTCTTCTCAGATTCCATACTAATCCCTAAAATTAATTTCTAATACTTATTAATGAAACTCTAGTATCCTAGCGAAAAATCCTATTTGAAAACTATGAGCATCAGTCCTTGGTTAATCAAACCTACAAAAGTTCAACCTTTGCTGCATTTATATACTCCCCCAAAAAAGAGTGTGCATGCTAAAAAATAACACTAACAATTTATATATGTACTTTTATTTCATGGCAATATCAATAAATCACAGATCAATCAATTTGTGATCCACACGAGTGATATCATTACGCTACGGCAAAGAATCTTGGTGCCATGGAGAGTCAGAGACACTATGAGTCAAACACAAAAGTCACACACTCAATATCTGGTATGACCTCCGTCTGCATGGACTACTGCTGTGCATCTACGCCTCATGGGATGTTGTTCCATATTCTGATAAGCTGTCCTTGGAGTTCCACAAGCGTTGACGGTGCATGGGGAAGCAGGCGTAGCTAACGTTTCATTTCGTCCTATACGTGCTCATTGGGTGAGATATAGGGCCAGGGAAGAACATCCACTTGTTGTTGCTGCTGATACTTTTGAACAACACGAGCTGCGTGGGGTCGACCGTTGTCCTGCTGTAGAATGAGGCCGGGGCCGTGTCGTTGCAGAAACGCGACAACAACAGGTGCAAGCACTTCTTCACGATATCTGGCTGCATTGAGGTCGCCATCTATAATGACTCGCTCAGTTCTGTAACGGGCAGTGATACCACCCCACACCATGAGAGAAGCTCCACAATACATGGATCTGCGTAACGCTCGTTTCGACGTCTGTTAACTCTCTGGCGGCCATCTGATGATGAAAGATGGAAACGACATTCATCTGTGAATAAAACACGTTGCCACCAGTGTAAGGGATGCCTGAGATGTTGAGATGAGCACGACGGTGATGTAACGTCAAAATTGGATGGATTGCACGTCTTCGAGTTGGTTACTGTTTGCGGATGTATCAGTCTCAGGTTTTGGATGTTCCTGGCTGTCGTCGTTTGTTTGCCTGTTGCCGGAGATGGGCTACACGGATATATCGATCTTGTGCAGGGGTTGTTACCTGGGGTCTCTCAGAACGGGGTCGGTCTCGAACAGCACCATGTTGTGCATATCTTGGACTAGCCTATCTACAGTGTTACAGTGGCAGTTGAAATGCTGGGCAACCTCTCTGTGTATCCACCCAGCTCTTATACCCTGGGCAAAGAGACGTTGATTATTGGTCAATCTTGGCATGCTTGTGTGTAGTCGTTGTAACAGCAGCGCAAGTTTTAATGTGAACGATAGGATGGCCTACCTTTAGTGTTTAAATACCCAATGATTCACATTGCTGCATGAATTTTCAGACTCTCCACGTCTAAAACATGTCTTTTCACAAAAGTCCAGCACGTAATTTACCATTAACTCATTAACGCCTGGACACGGTTTATGGCTCAACACCTGGGCCTTTCGCCGCTGAAGCTGTTCGCTGTAGCGAGACTGATTAACTCAAAGCACCGGTCATTTAGCGAGAAGGTTTAGGGGGCCGATAAGAACGGAAACTGTCTAGCCATGAACCATAAAGTCTCGATTGTTTTATTGTTTTATGAAGATCAAACAGGAAATAGAGGGGACTGAACACTCATAACTTACAGAAACACCACCTGTGATTATTCTTCAACGATTTTTTCTTTATGCCATTGATTAAGGGGTTTGTCCGTCTCCAATTAAAAGTATATGCTTGGATCTTTATAAGTTACAAAAAATATATTACCTTGCGTCAATCTCCATGTTAGAAAATGTCTTTTTCAATTTACCATTCGAGTGATTTGATGACAGCATATTGTTTACTCTTTTGCAAGTACCAATTATATTTTCTTTCATTACGATTTGACACGCATTTTCATTTGAAAATAGAATTACGACCATGTCTAAGAACTATGTGTAGCAAATAGAACGTTTGGTATTCCAGCTGTAAATGAAAATTTATCCATGTATTTCACATGAACATGTTACCTATATTGGACGAGGCCAGATTATCATTTTTGAATAATCAATATAAATTGTTGGTGCCGTATAAACTCTAAATATGAGATCACCACGAACTATGATGTTACAAAATGTGTAAATATTGTAAATAAAACGAAAGTTACCGTCTTTTGTTTGAGCTCACACGAATAGAAATAGCATATTAGCAAACTAAATAATCTTTATATAGAACTGCGAGGTGCATGAATTACAGGTGAGGGTTCAGAGTATGTCATGAAAGTGGGAGTAGCTTTATGAAAATTTCGGTCCACTGATATAACATTAACTTTTTTCCTACTATTTTTACATAACAAAGAATAGCGGCGTATATACAGGTTCTTTTCTACAGGACTGTTAATTCATGATATAAGAGTTGCCCAAATATAGCGTTACTATGAACAGATTGAATGAATATTCAAACGATTATCATAACTGTGTATTTATCTAAAGAGACTCACTTAATTCATCTCATAAATTACGCATATGTTGACTGTAAAGTTGATTTGGAACTCCTTCAATAGTCATTTGTATAGTTTTGATTTTAGAATTATAAAATGATTTAGTCATTCTGTCAAACCCAGCGGTAGGGGTTTTCAATAGGTACATTAATATTAAAGTGACACAGAGTATGTTTAATGATTTTGTATGTTGTTTAAGTAAAAGCCCAAATAACATATGACCCAAGTTAAGTTCACATCGCCTCCCAAACATTTCATATTTTTCTCTTAACTGCCAAAATTGTGATATTTTCTTGTTTTCAATGATAATCAGTAAACTGCCGTATTAATGATAAAAAGTCAAAATTTTGTGTCCAATTAGCATGTGTATTAGTTAAAAGACCTAATTAACACTATCAACTTATGTTTGTCTTTGTGTCGGCTGTAAATAATTTTCCTAAATTTACATTGACGCGCGTCACAGTTTGGTTTTTTATCACAAATATCGACTTTAAACCCTTTATTGTCACTATACTGAACAGATAAGTATTAGCATTCTGATTTTCTGAAACAACCAATATTTCTCAATAGTATAACAGCAATTTTTGACATATAAGTTTGACATATTTGAGTCCAAAAAATTCTCTATGCCCCTTTAATATGCCATAGTGTTATTTGTAACACCTACAGATGATCGTATTTCTTTGATAGCAAAATTTTCCCTTAGCTGGCGTAATGGATTGAGTTTCTGACCAATATGTGACATTTTGTATATTTATTATTTTTCCATTGGAATCTTCTTTAATAAAATGGTTGAACATTTAAATTTCGATGATGCAGGAGATGCAGAGGGGGGTCATGCTGGAGATCATAAAATGGATGATTTGAATGACTCATACACTGTTGAAAGCCCAGGTACTAGAAGTACTTCATTCATTTCTGGAAATGATGGAATTAATCTACAACAAGAAATTTGGGCAGAAACACAAAAAGATTGATGGCTTGCTTCAGGTGTACATCCTCTTTATCTAGAATGGGGGAAAGAATTAGACAACCTTGAGGGGCGAATTTATATAGATAAGACAACAGGAAGACATAGACTAAAAAGTCACCCAACTGTTGACTCAAGTTTTCAAAATAGGGAAAAAAATGGTTACGACACATCATCTAAAAAATGTGCACTCTAAACTAGGTGTAAGGGATGTGATATTAATGTTTGTAACTTATACAAGTACACTAAAACCGAAGCATCAAAACACATTTCATCGATTTAGCAGGTACATTTATATTAATTTTCCACACTGTATGACTTTTATCAACTAGTATCATACGATGGCGAAGTATTCAATCATATTATATAGACAGGGGGTTATTATACAAAGAATGGATTTCGCATGCCAAATCAGGTTCTGTAACTTTGTAAAATTCTAATGCAATATTATTAATTTCATGTTTCATGATAACATGTTTATATTCATTAAATGTTAGTTCATATTCCAATCGATCTCCCAAAGCAGCTTAATAGAAAGGTATATGACTCTCTAAAAATTTGAAATCAAGAGGAATATGAAATCGGTTTCCTAGATTAGCCACTAATGCTTTATGTTCCACAACTGAATCTTTTCCAAGGGCAGATCCCAACCAATAATGTAAATTATTTCTTTCCTGTGTAGATCTCCAAAGATCCATATAAATGTGATATACATCACTGTCATCTATAGACAGTACTTCATTACTACTGTTATGAGTGTGTGATTGTTTAACATTGTATAACATTGTTGTATTGTTTAGTGGGTCACACTTACACTTGTTTTGATAGTCTTAGCTGGCAGTGTCTAGAATCATCTATTCTAAAATGTTCTATCTATTTCATGATTGCTTGAGTTGGCTACTTCTGACTGGAGTTTGTCAAGGAACTTTAAAGAACATTCTGGAAGGTATCTAACCTATATATAGGCCGGCATTAGAACTCTTACTCATCTTGCTTCTTACAATCAACTTTACAATCATCTGCCGTGCCACTGTTTTTGGATACCTTTACAAGCCGGATTCATCAATCTCCTATCAAGACCCACTGACTGTTTTCTACATTCATCATCTGTGTGATTCATAAGGACTGGTGAATATGTATCATCCCAACTGCGGATCCGCCCCATCTTAAGATGGGACGCGTCCCAACTTGGGATTCCAAGTTGGGACGTCCCATCTTGAGATGGGACGGGGGATACTTAAACATGTTAATAATATTCATATTTTATAATAATTTGTGTTAGTAAAACATGTTTTTAGATAGTTTTGTTATATTCTTTTCACACCTAAGAAGAAAATTTGATTTGATGTTCATTTACTTCACTTTTTCACTCGGTTTCATATGTTATCGAGTACGAACGATTCAACACACCTCAAACATTTATTTAAAGTCACATTTGATTACTGATTGAATCACATTTGTTAAGAGACATAACAAAATCAGATCAATGTATAGATTTATATTTAGATAGTAGTTTTCAGCATTTTTCAAACGAACAATACATGCGTAGATCGAACAGCTGACATCACAGAGACACCTTTGTATCTTAGTTTCTTAACAAAAAGGTGGTATAAACTATTAACAATCACAGATATGAAGTTATTCTAATACAGATCCAAGTTTTACAATACTAGTGATAAATTGCTTTTTCAAAAATATATAATTAAAAAACGTACCTGATACAGAGAAATGAATAATCCATGCAAAAACCTCCTATATATGTATAAACAGAAATTAAGGTACTCTCCATCGTTACAATGCAGCACTGACTAGACTGAATTTGTTAATGTGTCAGCTTGGCGTGACAGAGAACGGATGATTGGACACCAATTTCCCCACCGTAGGAACTGTTAGGCTAAAACAACATATGGAGACACCAAAACCCCATGTTGTTTTAACAGAGTACTATCTTGTTCATCTACTTGGCGACTTGGTTGATTGTATCAAATATAAAAATAATTAAAAGTTCCTATTATCGAAGTCTGGTTCCCCAACATTTTAGATATTTTCAAATAGTGCCAACCTTAGGGTTTGAATATTCCCTCGTAACTCATAACAATATACTAAAATCTATCTTAACGGCGACAAATCTTTGTCACAGAGTGTTAACGAATTCCTAATAATATATATTTATCATTTCATAAACGATACCAATCGATTTTTTTAAGCTCTTTCCTAAAATTTGTACAAAAAATGTAAGGTAGACAAAGCATAATATGAATTTGAGTTTAGTAAGAATAATTGCAAATGTATATTTCCACCAATGTACTTGATATCTAAATAGTTTTATGTTTGGTTCAGGAAAAGAATTTATATAAGCATTTGCTGCCTGTTTGCTAATCCTTTTTTCTTTTTGTATATAAATTCTGAATTTTGTGTAACACATGTTTTATTGAAATAGAATACCGTTTGAATCATAGAAATATACTTACTAACCATTATATGATTACACATATTGCATATTTTCATACAATGAAATATCGAATATTTTACAATAAGCAATGACAGTTTCAATATCAATTTTGTATAAGAAATGAGTTGAAATATTGCATTTCTAAATTAGCATAAAGAAATCGCCTTTGCAATATTGAATATCTTAACGTAATGTGCTGCAACTGTACATCGTATTTGTTTCACTTTGTGTTGTATGTTGGATGGTTTCAAAATATAATTTTTATTGGAGCGGCATTAATATAAATATAAGCTTCCAGCTTGCCTCCAAATCTAATTTCTTTTTATAGAAATGAAAAAAATTTGTTTAAACCATAATCTTCTTTTGCAAATCTTGGAAACTAAGTTATCTTGTTTTAAAAAATCTATTGAAAAGCGTGCTATTTCCCCATAATTAATCAATGAATGATGTTAGATTTCATTTTGGTTACTTGACATGATAATCGTTCTGTTATTGAAAAAAATATTTTGAATATATTTAGTGTGGCAAAACAACTTTCATCGAATAACAATACAATAACACTAAACATAATATTTGTTGTTGTTTTTGGTTAGGGTTTGATCACGTCTGCTTCCACCTATCAGAGATATTGCCGATAGGGGCAAATGCCTTGATAAAAATGAATGATGAACATTGACTAAAACAACAAACGCTCGGCGTGTACCTTTGTAGTGTTACAAGCATGCTCATGTGCAATTGGTACCCATTCTTGTCACTAATTGGAAGGTGACACACAGGTATTAGTGTCATAACCGAACCGGATGTTTACCAAAATCCCTTCTTTCGGACATCCCCCCCTCCATCCAACCCACATCCATCTCTGAACTACCAAGCAGGTATGTTTGCCATTTGCATCACGACACTGATCAGATCAGGTTCGATCGGAAATATGAGGAGACATAACTGGATTTATTTACTGGACATCTTATAAGCACTGACGGAACATCACTTATAGGTTAGTGTTTGTGAATTATGTTACATACATACATACACTTTTAGATTCGACTATCAAACACAATATATAAGTACATTGGAATCTTGCTTAACGGAACGGTTTATGTGTCAGAAATTGAACTGATTACAAGGCATTAGATTAGCATTCTTGGTATTCACTTAGAGTAGGTTTTGAGTGTATAATTGAATATAACTTCTTTTTTTATTTGCTTAACATGCTTTCATGATTAAAAATATTTAAGAATATAATGAAATAATTTATAAGACTTTGTGTAAGAATTACTTTTGAAATCGTATTGGGCTATGATGAAAGACTCGTATGCGATGAGAGATATATATAGCCAATAAGTCATGAAAATCAACATAAAATCAAAATATCTTTCGATGTCCTTGAAGCACTTATCTAAATGATACATGTTATCATGTTATTCTAAATTCAACATTAGAATAAGGATATTATAAACATGTTAAAGTATCTGCCGTCCCATCTCAAGATCGGACGTCCCAACTTGGAATTCCAAGTTGGGACGCGTCCCATCTTAAGATGGGACGCGATCCCAAGTTGGGATGATACAAATATATTTGTTTAGATAATTAGTGTGACTCATTTGATATTGTATTATAACTTGTATTAGCTTGATATTGTAACTTTGTTTATTATTTGATTGATTAAATTGTAATTAATATACAATTGTCTTGTTATATTTTGCTGGTTTGACTGGGGACATTTTCTTTTTACAAATTCATTCGTAACACTACTAATTTCAACAATGGTTTTCTTTATTATAGCTCTACCAATATTTTGTTCTATGGTACTATCTTCATCTTTTGTACCATCTGATGTTAAGAATAAATCAAAAGCCAATCGAGCTGCTCCCAAAATGACTACCTCCTGACTTCCAAGATCAGGATAACGAACTGACAGTTGTTCGTTTCAGTTGATAGTACTAGGGTTATTTGTAACACTTACAGAAGATTGGATTCTTTTAATAGCAAGATTCTCCATAAGCTGGCATAATGGATTGAGTTGTTGACATTAATGCGACATATTTATTTTTTGTCTATTTGAATAGAAAATCTTCTTTAATAAAATGGCTAAGCATGTAAATTTCCATGATGCAGGAGATGCATAAGGACCCATGCTGGAGATTATGAAATAGATGATTTGAATGACTCATCCACAGCCCAGGTACTGGAATTACTTTATTCATTTTGGAAATGATGGAGTTAATCTTCAACAAGAAATCCGGGCAGAAACACAAAAAGATTGATTACTGGATTCAGGTGTACATCCTCTTTGTGAAGAAGTTATACATTTCAATTATATATAGCTAGGTACACGGTTCACTCGATTGAGCATTCAGCAGTGCATTCTGTGGTGCATTCTGTTCACTTTTCGGTGTATTCAGCTGTACATTAAGTTGTTCATGTTTGGATGTTTTGAAACTGTAAGTTTTGGAGGCGTTTCTTCACTGGGTTCCAGTGTCTTTCTCCGATCCGACATCTTTATCATCTAAACTTGTATCTTTAAAACGACAATACTTTTGTTGTTTTGTTGTTTTGCAGTTGTTATAAAAGTTGAAAGTAGTGTGGGAACATCCCGTATCTATAGTAAAGCTCACAACAGGTTTTATTGATAGCATGATCAATGAAAGGGTCTTCATTAAGATCATCAATTAGTTGACTTTTATTTTCGGGAGGGATATCTAAGAAGTAGCTTTCAGCAGTAGAATATAAATGTAGAAAAGACTTTCTTAACCATAACAACAGATTGTTTTAGTGAGAATAATGTCAATGAAACTACAGCAGAGAGACAAAAAGATCAACACAGCTAAACCAAAACAAATACTCAAAATTGGTACTTTGCACAGATCACCCAATAGCTAATAAAATGTATCAATTTTTTACTATAATCGTTAGCAAAACCCCCCTGTTGACTTTTTAGCCAGTTACTCCTGGAGAGATACGAAACAGTAGACCCCAGGGAGAAGAGAACAGGGGTTGTACCTCCGAAGCTGTATGATCAATGTCTAGCTTTAATGTTCCTCTGTAGCAGCTCTAACCTGACATCTTAAATGAGGCGTATGGGAATGTGCACTTTTCCATTAAGGCTTTAAAGCTTCAGGTTTTTGGGGAGGTTTTCCGGTTCACAGGAGTTTATTGGAATGCATATTCTTAATTCCTTCTCTTAGAGCCTTAAGTTTAGGAGCCGTTAAGCCGCATCAGTGACCAGAAACATGGTTATTTTATTCTAGCTATTTGCAACTAGCCAGATTTGAACCACTTCCATCAATACGATAAAGCAGGATGATTTGGACATTGACCCACAAATCAATGGAGGACAACGATGTAACGAGGGGGAAAACATTTATTTATATCTAGTAAATTAATTTCCTGATTTTGACTAATTAATTTGATAATTCTAATATATATACTTCATAAATTTAAAATCAATACTTTAAGCAAAAACGAATTATATTTCCATCCAGCTGTAGCAGCCCTGCTCATTGTGTCTAGTGACTAACTATTGATTTTCACTTTGCGAGAGTAAGTTGTGGGAATTTCTCTCTGTGGTCACAGTAACCTGGTCACATCAATCCGGTGGATACATTAAAACAAACATAATATTTGTTAAACAGCTTGTCCCTTCCAACTAATGTATATTTAGAGTAAGTTAACAATAACATATTCTTACACAGCATTATGTTGGCCATTCAAGATGATCATAACATTTCTAGTTACATCTTCTTTGGGTATAATCCCTCAAAATGTCATTTCATGCCATAACCAATGCCTAGTCTTTAAGTCCAATTGGCAGATCCATATGCTATCACATATGTTGGATTAGTTTCCCATATAGGGGATTCTCAATATTGCATGTATACGACCGATGACTTCCTCAAACTCAAAAAGAGGCTAACCCCACATCCTACTTCCTGAATCGCTGAATGGCTGCTTTTTGACAGTATGATTTGCTCTGTGTTTTGAGTTTCTTTCGTGTAGTTACGAGTGTATCAAAATCAAGCCATATCATAGGGTACCACAGTTAAAACAGCTCCTTTTTACAGAGCTATGGAGCTATTACTAAGACAACAACTGATTGGTAGAAATGACGAATTGTCGTCATCATTTGACGATCGTGATATAAATTACACTTAAATTGATCACTTAAGATGTACACAAGAAAGAAATAATTAACATTACCATGGTAGTGACACAATGGAAAACCGAAATATAACCACATTGCGAAGGGGATCAGCATTTGGGAATGCTAATACAGAGGAAAAATTAATACTCTACTCTACTCTAGAAAAAAACATTTAATATTCGTTTAGAATTGCCCGAGATTAAATGCAAATTTAAGATTGTGCATAAGAACTTGACACGGTTACAGAGTCAGTATTGGTGAAAACTATTCTTCATATAAAAATTCCTTGTCTCTATACTAAGATTTCATATTTTATCAAAGCACGATACCTACAAATAAATGATGCGTTATGGTTGTATAATATAAATGACTAAATTAATGACCGTGTTTTCAATAACATTAGTAATGCAGTTTTATGCAGTTTAAATATAAAATCTTTTTAACACTACTTAATATCCGAATTAAATTATTGGAATGATTTGGGCAGGCTCTACAAACGGCGATGTTGTTCGCCAACTTCATGTCAGTAAGAATACTGTACAGCAAATAAAGAAACTACACAGAAGCAACCGAAACGTGGTACCTAAGAAGAGTTCAGGACGTCCACGGAAAACTGACGCCTGACAAGACCGATTGCTGTGGAATCTCGTCCGAAGAAATCAACGATTGTCAGCAAGAATTCTTTCTGATCGGCTGTGTCATATGATGAATGTTCAAGTTTCTCGGGAAACGGTTAATAAGAGGCTACAAGAACGAAGGTACAAGGTAAGAAAACCCCTTCGTCGACCTTAGTTAATGCAGGACCATAAGTTGTTGCGACGTGACTGGGCTGTACGTCACCGCAACGTTAGGTTTGGGTTGGTATTCCTTTCAACGGAAAAACTGACCGTTTTGTGCTGGAAAGAAACGTCAACCAAGTGACATACCGCCAAGTACTGGAACAAACGTTACTTCCCCATGCTCGCCAGGTCTATGGCAACAACTTTCTGCTACAGGACAACGCTCGCCTTCATCGAGCAGCAGCAATCAACAATTTCTTGTTGAGCAGTTACCTTTGCCTGCAAAAGTCCTGATATGAATTCGATCGAGCACATGTGCACAGATTGGACCGTGAATTACGAAAGGTGGATCCTCCACCACAGACACTGCGTGATTTGAGCCACCATTTGGTTCAAATTTGGAATGCTGTGACTGGAGCAAATGTCAACAAGCTTATTGACAGCATGCCACGAAGAGTTGCCTCCCTTGTGGAGGCGCAAGGTGGAGCCCCTCGTTATTCAACCTCATTTAACATTCATTGATATTCAGGGTATCGTTTTAATAACTATTCAGTATGCCTGACTTTCAAGTGCCGTGATGATTCTCTCAAACGTAATAATACAAACACTGTGTGTTTTTCTATATTTATATATTTGGCTCACTTGTGTTGTGTCTATGTTGAGACAGTAAGCGTACATGTACACCATTCAACAATAGATATTCAGTGCTAACTCATATGACAAGTAAATTGAATGAAAATGACATATTGTGTTATCTATGCTAGATTTCTCTCTCATTATTAGGATGTGTCAACCATTTTTACCATGAGTATAAGCATATACGTATCATCCCAACTTCGGAACCGACCCCATTTTAAGATGGGAAGCGTCTCAATTTGGAATCCTAAGCTGGAACGTCCCAAATCATGCTAATAATATATATATTCACATATGAAGTTTGTAAATGAAACATGTTTTTTGATCATTTAGGTATATACTTTTTGTACCAACATAGAAAATTCAACTTTATATTCCTCTACTTGTTCTATTGGCTCGAATTTATCTCTCATCGTCTACCAGCCATTGAAAATAAAATGCATTGCATACAAAAACTTATTTTAACGTACATTTGATGAATGATTTAATTAAGTTTGTGCCGCATTATATCACAAAAATAAAATATTGAAAATTGTTCATTACTAAATGTTTGAAATAATATTCATGTTGCTTTTAGTATCAACTTACAGAGAAGGAAAACAAAGACTTAGTTTAAAAATTTTAGTTTTTACATTTGATAAATTTGAGTTTTGAGGGTAATGTAATGATGGGGCATGCACAATGGAGAGTGGGGTATCAGTACCTGTCAACATGAAAGTTTGAAATGATATTCATATTGCTTACACTACAGTAACAACTTCTAAATATAACTCTTTGTTTGAAAATGTTATTGGTTATATTTAACGAGTTTTAAACAAAGAGTGAAATAAATAGCAGGGTACCATTAACTGTCAACGTGTGTATTTCTGGTCGTTTAAGAAACTTAAGCTTCTGGAAACAGCTTATGGAGTAGGAATATAATATCTTAGTTCGAAACTGATGGGTTATATTTAATTTCTAGTCAAAACTGAATGATATTTCATACAAGAAAGTTTGGGATTATCATCAGTCGTTATGTCTCTAAATGAAAAAGTAGCATATATTTCATTAATAGGAATATCATACCTGAGCTTTAAAGTGTTAGTTTATATATTTGTTCACAAATGACTTAATAGTTTGTATAAGTTTTTGAAAAACAGATTTTAGCAAAATATATCTGCACAATTCGTATTGTTTGAACATTGTTAAACGTGTTTTTCATCTAACAACGAATGATTTTGTTTTCCGATTAGTTTTAAGTGATTAATTTTTATGGTTGTTTAACACTTTAATAAATACAGAAAACAATGTTTTTTTAATAATTCATTTTCATGTGATAACATGGGGCATAAACATAATTCTATTATTCATGTACGTTTAAATCAGTTTTTGTACGCAATGCATTATATTTTCAATGGCTTGTAGACGAAGAGAGATAAATCCGAGCCAGCAGGTTAAGTAAACAATATAAAGTTGAATTTTATATACACGTACGAAAAGTATGTACCCAAATTATTTTAATACATATTTCATTAACAAACTTCATACATGAATAAGAATATTATTAGCATGATCTAATAACTCCAAGTCTTTCAAGATTGGATGATATATATTATCAAAAGTGGGTGACCCACCGGTAGTATATTTGAAGTATAGTGAGATAAAAAAAAAGAGATTGTGGTGTATGCTACTACATCAATGGTCTGGATCGATATACAGAGTAAAGTTAAAGACGAATTCAGTTAAAGATGCATGTTGGGGAAATGTTGTGGTTACCTGCATGAGGCATGAATCGGTTGTGATGTTTATAAATGTTATTTCAAAGAGAACGGTGTGTTGTAGTTCAATGTAAGGGAGAAAAACAAGTGTTGTGAATCCATGTTAGGGAAGTGACTATTGTGCGTTGCGAATCCATCAATTTGATATAATTACGGTATGTTCTTAACTCATGCTAGGGAGATAAGTACGGTTTGTTCTGGATTCATGTTAGGGACATGAGTATGTTTTGTTATAGATCAATGTTAGGGGTAGGGGGGTGAATAGAGAGGCCATCTCGATGTGTTGTGGATCAAAGTTATGGAGATGAATACGCTGTTTTGTGCATTCATGTTAAGGAGATGAATAGGGTGTATATTGGTTCCATGTAAGGGAGATGAATATGTTGTGTTGTGGTTCCATATTCTTATAACTTAATGAATTCAGTAGCATGTGTAGCACCTCTGACAGAGGGAAATGAGCAAAACAAATACAAAAATGCATGCATTAAAGTTAGGTTATACAGTTTTAGGCGTCCGTCTATTTAATTCATTCTCGTTATCGAAATCTGAACCTTATATTTATTCTTACATCCGAAAACTGGACTGGAATATTAGATTAATGATGTCAAAAGAGGATAAAACATGAATCTGAATGTACATTCTTAAGATAACGTTAAAAACGTGAATATGCCTACCTTCAACTCCCAATGCTGTAATAAGTTGCGTTCCATTTATCAGTGCTATCCCCTTTTGAAAGTATAAAAAAATGCATTAGGTAAGACTTTTATGCATTCATATGTATATTCAATGAATATCTTATTAACCTGACTTCCAACAATCAACGCCGCTAATGGCTGAAATATTGCCCAAGCGGGGTTAAACAATAACTCACTCACTCACTCCAACAATCAATGTTTAACCAAGTTCCCATTGCCTTCAATAATGTTTTTGAGTAAAAGCTATTGTCAACCATTTTTCTCTTTGTCAATTACAGGACCCGATGTTGCGCAGCCCTACCTAGTAGACGTGACAGTAATACGGCATGGAACAGTTCATCCTTCTGCCCTTCTCTTCCCTCGAACACTAATAACCTCAAACCCCAACCATTCATAAGTGTCTTCTTCCCTTGATTAATCAATCAAAACTGTACCTGATACCAAATTGAAATAACATCACATTCAAAATTACCTTGACTTGATTAAATATACCATCAGAAACCTCAATTTTATCTAATTTTCTCCTAGAGCAGAAGCCTCTTTTTTATTCTCAAAACTCCTTTCCAATTTATCAACTTCAGCAAGGGAACTGCTACTTTTAAGTCCTACAATTTCCTTGATCAATGATATCACATGATAACATCTTGATAATTGTCCACCAGTTTGCTTTATCAACAATAAAATGCAGAACATTTTGAATTATTGATCTTTGACCTGAATTGAGGAAGATGTGAGTTATCAATATGTGATCTAGTATCTTGACTATTTCATTTGAACTTGGACTTGAGTGGTGTTTCTTTAGGAAATAATATTATGTGATTGTGTGATTCATGGATAATGTTTTAACCAGAAAATTTAGAGTCACATCTTCCTTTATCCTTTTCGTAAATTTCAATAGTTAGATGTATAGTAAAAGGTTCATATTCTGATACTTTAGATAAACAAATCCATCGTGATTTACCAGGAAGAACAAAATGGATTTGAACGCAAGCTCTTTTTTGAATTTCAATATCGTGAATTGTCTTAAACTACTAAAGATCTTCGCAAGTTGACATTTTCATCCAAGATTGATTCAAGCTATGCAGAACCAACTCTATGCGGTGATTAACGCTGCCTTACATGCACAAATATCATAGTCTGAACTTTTGTAAATGAATGAAACTAAAGTGTTTTCTGTAAGACAAAACCTTAGTTGTTATAGCAAAAATGTTGTTTTTGTCATCACATGCTCTTGTTGCAATGAAAACATACTGGAAAAGCTGAACTGAAGTCGAAATTATGTGTAAATTTACTCAGATCTCAGAGTAACCATCAAAAAATACCGTACAATTCCATTGACTAAACATTAAGCTGAGTGTGCAAACGGGTAAGTTTCAGTTTTCTTGATGTATTAATCAAATTTTGATATTAAAGAGCCACTCCGTGATTTTCATAACATATTTTTTACCTTTGATACGAACCTAAATGTCATATGTGGTGATATAAAATCAAACATCTTAACTTTTCATGTCCAAAAGACAACAAGTACTGGTTATCCATGAACACTCTAAAATCAGCCTAATAAATGCACAGAGGTGTAAATATCACGTCCAATATACGTAGATACTAGTTATATAACCTAACAAACGCTATCGATTCCTAACTGCCCCCCTGCCTGTTTTAGTTAAGTCTCCAAAATTACGTTTGACTATTTGACGCGCGCCACTGTCCGGTTTTCGATCATAATTGCGACGTTCTACCGTCATATTGTCACTGTAGAAAAACAATAAGCTTTATAATGTGTCTTTTTGGTAACAGTCGATACTTCGCGATCAGATAACACTATTGATTAAGTTTGGCATATATGACTCCAACAACTCAGGGAGTGGCTCTTTACTAAGCTTATAGAAACAAAAGAAAGCAGATTTAACAAAACTTTTAACCAGGATTAAATAAAATTAAAACTCAACACTATACATGCGAAACTAACTGCAATCCCCAGTTAACAAGCTGTCCATCTATAAATCATGTTTACGTCGCATTTAATTTATATTTCATGGTGGTATGCCTATAACGTCATGAACCGTGTCACTATGCCATTGTGTAGCAACAACTTGTACTAGGGGAAGTCAGTAAGTTCATAGAAGTGGATATAGATGAGACGCCAATGGTTGTGATATTTTTCGATTAATCTCCCTGGACTCGATTTACGTTGCCCATTTGTCTTTGAAACTGTCTACGGTAGAAGTCATCTGACTGGCCCCTCAGTCACGCCCAAGTAGCTGCATTGAGTTAATAATCGCTATATCTTGTACCAAGCAAGTGGGATTTCAAATTACGAAACAGATTAAAGTCGCTTTGAGACAGATCTGGACTATAGGGGGATGGTTAAGTTGTTCAAAGCCACATTGTTGAAGTGTAGCCTTGTGCAATGGAGCGTTGTCATGAAGAAATATAACTCAAGCAGTCAACATGCCGTGCCTCTTATTCTTGATCACATCAGCAAAGCAGGATTCTGTTATTGTAGTTCTGGGTCGTTTATAGTCTATTAGTATCACGCCCTTAAAATCCCAGGAAAGGCTCTACAGGAGAGTGCTTATGCTTCCACAGCATTGATTACTGCTTTGTGACAGGATCCCAGTGATGAATCCATGTTACATCCCCTGTAACAAGACGGGCATGAAATGTATCGGGATCAGCATTGTAGATGTCGAAGAGCTCACGACTGAATTCAACTCTCTGGTGTCGATCTTGTTAAAATTAGTGGCACCAATCTTGCAGACACCTTTGACATGTGCAAGTGCGCAAGAATGATGGTGCAAATACTTCATTCGGAAATGCCACACTCTGAAGATATTTCGCCCTGGACTCAGGCAAACATATCATTTGTAATGGCTTCAACAGGCCTTCCTAACCGTGGGTCATCGTCCAAGGAGTTATGACCCCGCTTAAACTCAGCGATTAAACGATTTTGCAACTTTTTAATATTTAGGGGGCTTCTTTCTCATATAGATTGGTGATACGTTTATGTTTTTTGGTCACATTCATCCTTCTTTCCTGAGAAACTTGATAACCGATGCTCAGATTTTGAACTTTCCATGATCAAAGGAGGGTACCTGAGTTTAACAGGCTGTACATCTCAAGTGAAGTCCTCGGGAAGGGGTGTTTTTATCTTTAAACTGTCGTCAGATGGCCTATATCAATAATGACATCAATGATGAAGTCTTTAGAGGTGTATCAATACTCACTGAACTTACTGACTTATTCTCGTGTACTATCCTAATGATCACATTTGTGTGAAATCGGTTTTTTAGGGTATTGATATACAAATGTTTATCTTCAGTGTGTAATTTTTTAAGAATATGTACATATAAACCATTAACACTTAACCTTTTACATAAATATATTATATGCATAGACCAATTACATCTGTTTCCGTCTTTCGGACTGTAGCGTATTTGAGACATTAAATATATATCGTTTTGTTAAAATATATTTTGATCTCTTTGGTAATTCGATTGACAGGCTTAATGATACTGAAGGCCACTATTGGACAATTATTCTTGGAATGGATTAAAATACCTGCACATACTGATTGATTTAAATAGTCAACGGGGTCGGACGGTTTACCTAAGTCAGGAAATTAAAACATTTTGGAATTAAGCACAAATGTATGATACAGAAATGTCTAGAATGACGCAGCACAGTAATCTTTAACTCTTAAAACGCCACTTTTCACATAACTAGCATATTTAACACAGTAAAGATCACAATGTGATTTCTTTGAAAATTGCACACAGATTTGCGTTAAGGGCATCATCTTTCACAGGGTGATTGGTAGCTTAGCGCCGTTAGAATGGATTAGGGTTAAAACTATCAATAATTTGGTTCACTTCTGAAACGTCTTTCTGTGGCATATTCGTAAAAACAGTATCTTGTATAAGACAGCGTGTGAATTGTCGTTTTCCAACGAGCAAATAGGCGGACCGTAACGGATAGGTAAGCTATTTTAACCAAAGAATTCGATCAAGAATGAACCTTACCTCTTTTGCTTGAAGCTTGATTGGCGTCAGGTTTTGAGATTCCAGTACCTGGAAATGTAATCGCTCGTGTAAGGTGGCGTTGATAACGATAGTGAAAGACGTATATGTAATGCATGTTTACTTTCCTCCTTTTCAATTTGATTAAGACATTGTACATTTATACGTATTTACGTACATATTTAGCATCCGCCCAGCCACTTTTTGGCGACCACATCTTGCCCTCTCCCATCATGCCGAGTGCGAGGTGGGCCAGTGGAGCCAAGTCTCCACTAGCTCCGACTGTCCCCTTCTGCGGCACCCAGGGCAGACACGAAGCTGCAATCATACACACGCTCCTATATCTTCACTCGTCCCCTTTAGTCTTAACTATACCAAATGTCTTTGGTATTCTACTGGACACTATATTTATTATACATTATCAGCACAATTATTTGTTTAAAGTCTTAACATGTCTTTCAGATGAGTTTTCTCTAAACACGGAACGTATCATTTTGTATAATCATTCACATCACATACCATTAAATGCTGCAATGTATTTCCTTAATGTTTCAATGGAAATACCACTGTATCCTTTCGCTAGAACGTTGATACGGAGTGCGAGTAGCATTCGAGTCCTCTCTGGGGACAGAGGTGGTCCAACACCTGAAACATGGCGCATCATCATAATTATTCATACATGATAAATAAAATATGATCAAGGTACAATAATCTGGTGTTGAAACTACATCGAATGATATAGCTGAAGACGTAAGAGGTTACAATGAAATGCACGGTAGAGAGGCAGTGTTATAGTAAAAGGTATTGTTGATTAGCGATGTACTAGTAAGAAAGGATAGAGTGGTAGTGACAGGAATTCAATGAAAGACATGTAGACCGACGGTATTACCGTGAGATACCGGGTAGAGAGGCGGTATTACTATAAGATATTGTTTTGCTATTAGACGTCAGGTAAACATAAAGGGATCACGTTGCAGTTAGAGACCACGTAGAGAGGACCCAGCAAACATGACTGTACTGGGCCAGTACTGGCCTTATACTGGCTGGTAAAGTTGATAAAGGCATACTGCTTCACGGTATTGAACCAAATCGTGCCATTACAGGCAGAATTGCATTGGCCCAGTACTGGAAATACGGTACAGGTGTACTGTACTGGCTCAGTACCGGCCCGGTTAAGGCATATCACTTCCTGTCTTAGTGCATTATGGGATATTTTAAAAGGGCCAGTACTGGCCAGGAATAAGCCCAGTACAGGCCAAGTACAGATTATATTGAGTGTACATACTGGCCCAGTACTGGCCCAATACTGGCATGGCACTTCCTGTTATGAATTATGGGTATTCTTTTCAAACTGTCGTCTGCTTTATAGAGATGACTGGAGAAGGCATCACTCAAGTATCCTTTAAATGTGAGTTCAAATTATGACATCAAGATGAGTTAACTCAAGTTAGATAAATCTCTGATGTATTATTTGCATGTTTAATATCTTAACTACAATTGTATTTTGCTTTTACTAAAAATGCTTAGGTTTTATCAACATGAAAGGCTACTGTTTATGAGTTAAGCAAATTCAATTCCTGAAATACCTTTGGAGACATATGTTTTCTCTGTAGACCCATTTTGTTCAAAAGACTTGTTTTTCCTTTATTTAGATAACATGTTTTGATAGATTTTTTTATATGAATGACTCTCTAAAATTTAAGCATTTAAGATTTTATTTTAGAAACTGCCAATGTTTGTGAAGCAAAGTTCCATGCTCCATGATTTTAAATATGTATAACTAACTTTAAGGATAGTTAGATTAACAATATAAGAATGCACAGCTTAATAACAATGACTTAATCAACCTTGATTTCTGATAATTGTATATCTACGGTTTCGATGTATTAAATTTACTGAACAATAAAGGTCAAACTAAATAGGGCCAGTACTGGCAAGACATTGTTAATAGTTTTGGCGTAATACTGGGCCAGAACTGGCCCACTACAAGGACCCTTAAGGCTTACATGTACTGGGCCAGTATATGAAATGATACCGTTCCAGTACTGGCCTTATACTGGCCCATTATTGGCCCAGTACCATAAGCAAGTACTGGCTTACAATACTGGGCCAGTACCACGCCAGTGTGCAAGTTGGGACAGGGCCAGTACGGGATGCCTTTATCAGCCAGTACTGGCCCAGTACGTTTATGTTTGCTGGGGAGGAGTTGTTGTGTGAGGTCAGATAGAGAGGCGAAGTTGTTATGTGAGGTCAGATATTGGTAGTTTTGCACTAAAAGAACTGGTACACGCGTAGTTGCATAAATGTGTACTTACCGGCGGAATGTGATCGTATAAGATTTTCCTGCAACTCTCTGAAACATTAAAAAATTGGTTGGGCTATTTACACTTTAGTTTGAAAGGTGATAGTGATGTTGGATCCATGTACACTTCTACAACCTTTGTCAAATACAGAAACTTTGGATTCTGTTTTATTTTGATATATCCTAATCTGATACAGAATTTAAGGAATCAGAGATAATTTTTCGTATTCATACATTAACTTGTCCTTTGGTATCGTTGTTCTTGCGAATTTTCCGAATCCTGTTGTAATGCCATAGACAACTGTAAAAGAAAGCAGTGTGGGGAAAATTGTTACTGAGCGTCAGTATTTGTTTTCTATATTTATATATATATGTATGTATGTATGTATCATCCAAACTGCGTATCCTCCCCATCTTAAGATGGGACGCGTCCCAACTTGGGATTCCAAGTTGGGACGTCCCATCTTGAGATGGGACGGGGGATACTAAAACATGTTAATAATATTCATATTTTATAATGAATTGTTTCAGTAAAACATGTTTTTAGATAATTTTGTTATATTTTTTTCACACCTACGAAGACAATTTGATTTGATGTTCATTTACTTCACTTTCTGGCTCGGTTTCATCTGTTATCGAGTACAAACGATTCAACACTACTCAAACAATTATTTAAAGTCACATTTGATTACTGATTGAATCACATTTGTTAAGCGACATAACAAAATCAGATCAATATATAGATTTTTATTTAGATAATAGTTTTCAGCATTTTTCAAACGACCAGTACATGCGTAGATCGAACAGCTGTAAACAGAGAAATCACACGGCTCCACATTTTACAGAGACATCTTTGTATCTTAGTTTCTTTACAAAAAGGTGGTATAAACTATTAACAATCAAAGATATGAAGTTATTCTAATACAGATCCAAGTTTTACAACACTAGTGATAAATTGCTTTTTTAACTATATATTTAAAAAACGTACCTGATACAGAGAAATGAATAATCCATGCAAAAACCTTATATAAGCAGAAATTAAGGTACTCTCCGTCGTTACAATCCAGCACTGAATAGACTGAATATGTTAATGTGACAGCTTGGCATGACAGAGGACGAATGTTTGGGCACCAATTTGCCCACCGTAGGTAGTGTTAGGCTAAAACAACATATGGAGACACCATAAGCCCATGTTGTTTTAACGAATTATTATCTTGTTTATCTACTTGGCGACTTGGCTGATTGTATCAAATGTAAAAAAAACTAAAAGTTCCTATTATCAAAGTCTGGTTCCCCAACATTTTAGATATTTTCCACTAATTCTAACTTAGGGCTTGAAAATTCCTTAGTAACTCATATCAACATACTTAAATCTATCTTAACGGCGACAAATCTTTGTCACAGAGTGTTAACGAATTTTTAATAATATTTGTTTATCATTTCATAAATGATACCAACCGATTTTTAAAGTTCTTTCCTAAAATTTGTACCAAATGTAAGGTAGACAAAGCTTAATATACATTTTAGTTTAGTATGAATAATTGCAAATGTATATTTCCACCAATGTACTTGATAACTAAATCGTTTTATTTTTGTTTCAGGAAAAGAATTTATATAGGCATTTGCTGCCTGTTTGTTAATCCTTTTTCCTTTTTGTATATATATTCTGAATTTTGTGTAACACATGTTTTATGGAAATAAAATACTGTTGAAATCATAGTATTATACTTACTAACCATTATATGATTACACATATTGCATATTCTCATACAATGAAATATGATAATATTTTACAATAAGCAACGACAGTTTCAATATCAAATTTGTATAAGAAATGACAGTGTCTATATCAAATTTGTATAAGCAATAACAATATGAAACACTTAGTCCTCTGAAAATATTACTACATGTAAGTCAGCACAAAATAACTCGATAATTGTTAGTATATCAATAAAACTTTGTTGATGTGTTAAGTAGCATATTTAAGGTAACAAAACGATTAGTTAAGTAAACTTTTAGCTGTAAAACAACAATATTACACTGAAATGTAATTCTTCCCTCTCACCTACTCATCTTATTTGACTCAGTTGATCAGTTGATTAACTTATTAGCAGCAACAACACACAAAAATTCTCTCAATTCAACGCTTCTAACAAGCCTTAATAGACGCTTGTACATATAAAAACAACCTTTTCATACTGATCGAAATCATATGTTACCTCGGGTTAAGTAGAAAAAAATAATTTTTCTCAACTCTGTACCCTGGTTTGTGTCAAAAAATCTTGTGAAGGTAAACAAAGTTTATTAATGAACTCAAAGTCAACAAACTCCGTTTATGATCTTCTTGTGAATGAGTTGAAATATTGTATTTCTAAATTAGCATGAAGAAAGTGCCTTTGCAATATTGAATATCTTAACCGAATTGTGTTGCAACTGTACGTCGTATTGTTTTGACATAACTTTGTGTTTGATGGTTTCAAAATATAATTTTTATTGGCGAGGTATTAATATAAGCTTCCAGCTTGCTTGCAAATCTATTTTCTTTTTTTGAAATGAATAAAATATGTTTAAACCATAATCTTCTTTTGTGAGAAACTAAGTTCTAAATTTTTAAAATTCTATTAAAAAGCCTGCTATTTCCCCATAAATAATCAATGGACGATGTTTGATTTCTTGTTGGTTATTTTACATGATAATCGTTCTGTTTATGAAAAAAATATTTTGAATATATTTAGTTTGGCAAAAAAACTTTCATCGAATAACAATAAACATAAAAATTTGTTGTTGTTTTTGGTTAGGGTTTGATCACGTCTGCTTCCACCTATCAGTGATATTGCCGATAGGGTTACTTACTTATTTAAGTTGAGAGTTTTACGAGCGCTTTCCAGCGATAGCTGATTCACGCTCGGGCCACAGCCTTTATAAAAAGCCTAAAGTTTTGAAAGAGAAGTGGGAGGTATTTTTGGAAGCCAGGTCTAAAAAGTGGGGGGATGGGGGGGGGGGGGGGGTAATATTTTTTAAATTTAGAAATTTGGAATGTTGGATATGCCTGAGTTAAGGGAGATGAGAAGGGAGATGAGAAGGGAGGGAGGGAGGGGGGAGGGAGGTGTGATGTGTTGTGTTGTAATTTTTAGATTTAGATACGGGCCAGGAGGTCCGTGTCTTTTAGATATGTGCCTAAGGCGTGGTGTATGTGTGTTTTATTGAGAGGGTTTAAATATTTGGTGTATGTTGATGGGGTTTAGGCCACTTGCTGTTAATGTTGTATTGAGTGTAGCGCGTTGTGTTGAGAAGTGTGTGCATTGCGTGAGTATGTGTTGTATTGTTTCTGGGTGTTGGCAATGTGGGCAGCTGGAGGATGCAATATGTTTCTGTTTATGTTTATGTGTGTTGAGGCGTGTATGCCCCGTTTGTAATTTGATGATTGTCCTGTCTATGTTGGTGTTTTTGGAGTATATTATTTGCTTGCGGAGTGGTTTAGGAAGTAGTGTTTTGGTGTGAGTGGCGATAGTGGATTGTTGTTGCCACTTGCTTTTAGCGTGTAGTTTAGTGAGGCTTTTGGCCTCCTGTTTAGAGTGGTATAGTGGTAGTGTAGGTGTTGGTAGGCTAAGACCCTCCTTTGCCGCTTGGTCGGCTTTTTCGTTTCCGATTATTCCGACGTGGGCGGGTATCCAAAGGAGTTTAACGGCATTGTCCTGAGTGTTGAGTGTATGTATGGTGTGTAGTATTTTGGAGATGATGCCTGCACGGTTTTTGGTGGATTTACTTTGGAGTGCTTGCAGCCCACTGAGTGAGTCTGTGAGTATAAGTATTTTGCTGTGGTGTTTAGTGAAGTTTTGTTGTAGGGCTAGCAAGATGGCCATGAGCTCTGCCGTGAAGACAGATTGGTCATTTGGAAGCCGGTGGAAGTAGGTGTGTTGCTCGGGCTGCCGCATGTGCCCAAGATTTGTGGTGCGTGCCTTGGGGTCCTTGGACCCGTCGGTGTATATGTGGCACCAGTCGGGCCAGTTGTCCTGTATGTATTGTTGTGTGGTGGATTGTGCTTGCTGTGGGTTTTGCTTGTTGGTGATTTTGGTGAGATGCATGTTGATTTTAGGTGTAGGTAGGGGTGGAATGGGATTGTGTATTGTGTTTTGGGTGGGTAGGTTGATGTGGTGCATGTCTGCTTGTTTTATGAGCCGATAGGGGCAAATGCCTTGATAAATATGAATGATAATCATTGACTAAAACAACAAAACGCTCGGCGTGTACCTTTGTAGTGTTACAAGCATGCTCATGTACAATTGGTACCCATTCTTGTCACTAATTCCACTAAACCCCCCCCCCCCCCCCCCTCCCCCCTCCACCCACCGCACACCCACCGCACACCCATCTCTGAGTACCAAGCAGGTAGGTTTGCCATTTGCACCACGACACTGATCAGATCAGGTTCGATCGGAAATATGAGGAGGCATAACTGGATTTATTTACTGGACATCTTATAAGCATTGACGGAACACCACTTATAGGTTAGTGTTTGTGAACTATCTTTAAGAAACATAAAGTCTTAGATTCGACTATCAAACACAATGAGTACATTGGAATCTTGCTTAACGGAACGATTTATGTGTAAGAAATTGAACTGATTACAAGGCATTTGCATTCTTCTTATTCACTAAGAGTGGGTTTTGAGTGTATAATTGAATATAATTTCTTTCTTTTTTATTTGCTTAACATGCTGTCACAATTAAAAATATTTAAGAATATAATGAAATAATTTATATAATTTTGTATAAGAATTACTTTTGAAATCGTATTGTACTATGATGAAAGACTCGTATTCGATGATAGATAGATATAGCCAATAAGTCATGAAAATCAACATAAAATCAAAATATCTTTCGAGGGCCTTAAAGCTCTTATCTAAATGATACATGTTATCATGTTATTACTAAATTCAACATTATGAACATTAAATTATCCGCCGTCCCATCTCAAGATTGGAATTCCAAGTTGGGACGCGTCCCATCTTAAGATGCGACGCGATCCCAAGTTGGGATGATACATATATGATTTAACAGTTGTGTAAGTAACTTTGATGTTTATGTATACCGGCTAAAATATATGAATATGACTGTGACTATGCTATGACTGGTTACTGACCAACACAGATATGACTGTCACCGTATTTATTTAAGTAGTCAACACTCTTCTATGTTGAATTGAAAATAATAAATAATACATAATGTCAAATGAAAAACATGTAGCAATTGTACAAGCGCATTATGCTAAATCGAAAAAATAATGACCGATGTTTTTGTGCACTGGTGTGTGTGTACGTGCTTATTTGTAATTGATTGTTTACGTATATGTTTATGACTGCGTGTGTTTCTGTCTTTTTGTCTTTTGATCAATGGATGGGTATGCTCGTTGAGCTCACGGTGTTTATGTTAATGTGCTTCTGGGTTTATCTCCGTGCGTGTCTGTCTTATCTCTTCATGTGTTTTTGCTTGTTTTTGTATATATCTGTTCGTACGCTAGTGTTTTTTATTGTTATGTCTCTTTGTATGATAGTTTGTGTCTGTGTTCATCTCCGTGTGTTTTTCCAAGTGTGTGTGTAGGTAAATGCTTATTTGTACCTACGTGTAAGTGTCTGTATATCACCCACTCCTTGGGTGTGTTCTCTTTCCTTTGTGTAAGTGATTCTAGTGAAAATTTGCAGGTACGGATTTAGTTTTAATATAGGTATAATGTATGTTTTAATGTAACTATGAACTTTGAATTTGATATGTATTGTCTGATGCATACCTTTATTGGTGGCCAGTATGTTGTCAACGATTTCCCTTGATTTCTGAACTTTTAACTCGGCGTCTGCTGTCAACTGGGTCAATTTGCAAAAAAGGATAACAGTGTTGTCAATGACATATAATATATTCTAAATATAAACATCTTATATCACACTAATATCGAACAATGATTTATGGGGAAATATACATCAAATACAGCTATTTGTAGATATCAAAGTTTATTATATCTTCAATGATGAAGTTCGTCATTTATTGGTGAAAATAAAATCCGTATTTTCAAAGATTAAAATAACAATGTGGTCCTACTCAGTGAAAATAATCTACAATCATATTATGTCATCCGTGACGTCAAGAAAGAATTGAATGACGTCATGATATGGGCGCGATAGCGATGCGATCTTGCTACTGCATAGATACAGTAAAGGTCATTCAAATGGGGAACATAATAAATAAACATTTGCCATTTTCCTTGAAGTAGATAATTATCTTTTACACTCGTAATATGCCACTCGTGAAAAGATAAATTTCTACTTCATTCGATGAGATATACATGATATTCTACGAGATATTTCAGATATCCTGCATACATGTGTTGTCTTAATAGATCCCAAATACAATAGGAACGACATTTATACTTTGATATCTACAAACCGCTTTTTGTGTAAAAAGCATTTTTAAAATCATTCAAGTAAGTTCAGGTTTTGATTTTGAAAGAAACGTTAAGATTGAAAGTTTTTAACTTTTCGAAAAATAATTTTGAAAAAATATAGAAAATGTGATGAAAAAATTACATTGATTGATAAAATTATTTGATTTAATGTTGACGGTGAAAAACACAATTACTTAAATAAAAAATAGTTTGAAAAAATTGTGTGATGAAATAATGACTGATGAAAATGATTAACATCTTTTTAAAAAAGTTGATGAAACAAATACTTTGATGCGATAGGTTCAAAACTTTGACAGATGAATAAATTATTTCATTGTTATTCTAATAGAGGCAGAAAGAAATTTCGAATTTAATTCAGACATTTGAATAAATCATTATAATAATGAAAGACTTTAAAAAATTAACTAAATACAATTCTGACTTTAATGAACAAAGGAATTTGTTGAAAAAACAAAACTTGAGTACGCTTTACCTTGATTAAAAATGACGTTGATGAAAAAAATTACTTTGATGGATTTCAAATTAGTTTGTTGAAATATTGACTTTAGTGAGAAAAAAATAATTTGGAGATTGACTTTGATGGAAAATGACCATCAAAGTATTTTTCTTCCAAAGTATGTTTAGCAAAGATAATAATTCATCACATTATGTCTATTACCATTTTTAAAAAAATCATCTTTTTTCATCAAATCTATCTTTTAAAAAGTCAACCTTTCGTCAAAGTTTTCTTCCATTAAAGTTTTTATTTTTATTAGAAGTCATATTTTTCTTCAAAGACATTATTTCAGCAAATACCTGAATGAAAGTCATTTCTTTCATCAAAGTAATGTTTTTCATGAAACCATATTTTTCAAAAACATTATTTTCAAAGATGAAAATCTCAAAATTCATCATTTAAGCTAATGATTTATTCAATCAAAGATATTTTGCATCAAATAAACTTTATTTTTTATATCTATAATTTTCATAGTTGAAAATATTCAGTCTAAATTTAAAAAAAAGGGAACAAGCCATCCCATGTTATGATGGGATAACCCCACTTAGGATAGTGGCTCATCCAAGATGAGATAGCTCCTTAGTCGGGCTTCTACCTTGATAAGAAACTCTCCTTTTCCTAACCGAACCAGATCGTCAGTTGACAAACTGTCCCCGTCCATTGATATGTACTGCATCAGAAAAAGTATATTTTAAAAGTATTTCAAAGAAAACCAATCATACATCTCAAGTTTTGAATTATATCATTACTCTAACTGAAGGTACACTAATTACAAGGAATAAGGTGATATTTTTTTACTATTCAATTTCAAATGGAAAAGATGTTCTTTGTGACGTAATTTGAATATTATAAGAATAATTATATAAATGAACGACGTTTACAATGTGTATGACTTACATCCAAAGGTGTTTTTTCGGGTGGCATTTGGCTACTGGATAAGGAAAAAAATTAGTTTTTGTCCTTCATCTAAATTAAATAAACTGAATGTTTATATATAAAGATAAGTAACTGATGTCTGAATAAATAGACACGTCTTGATATGTTAAACCACTAATCAAGGTCACTTCTATCACTAATCTATTTAGTTTATTTCTATTGACGTGCATGTAAGAGTGCGATTCTTACAAATAAGTTAGTCTTCGACTGCTCCCAGGGATTGTTTTCACCTGTGTAATACTGATGCCAGGGAACAGGGTTTAAGACCAAATCCTTCTTATTTACTTTAAATTTGATTCATTCAGTACATTATTCTATCGTCTAAAGTTGGAATTGTCAAAATTCATATGTTCAGAATGTTTTCTTCTTATGTTAGCCATTCTTTTTTAAATCTGACGGGTATCATTCCAAATTGGGATTCTGTCCCATCTGAAGATAGGGAGCATCCGAACTTGGAATCCTAAGTTTAGTTGGGACATCACATCTTAAGATAGGGAGCATCCGAACTTGGAATCCTAAGTTTAGTTGGGACATCACATCTTAAGGTTGGGGATAGTAAAACATGCTAATAACATGCATATCCATAATTCAATGTTGTTAATGACATATGTTTTTATATCAGTTTTAAATTTTATGTTTGTTTAAATGACTTACTGACTCGGATTCAACTCTCATCGACTAAGAGCCATTGAATATGAAATGAATTGTAAACAAAAACTTATTTAAACATACACTTGATGAATAATTAGAGTTTGTTTGTGCCGCATCATGTCACAAAAAGAAATATTGAATAATCATCGTTTTCTGCATTGTTTACAGTATTAAACAACGAATACAATCGAATCGATGTAAGGAGATTGTTACCACCAGACCACTTACACGATATATTTAAGCAAAAGCGTTCTTTGTTACATAACAACAATATTTGTTTACCATGTTGACACTATACAAAGTGTACCTATGTATTTTGACAATATCTGTTTTTCAAAAAACCCCAACTAGTATGGATATTGACCGAGTTTGAGATAAAAGTTCTATAGATCCAATACCACTGGTCAATCGCTTTAAATGAAAATGACTTACCTGTTACAGACAAATTAATATTCCATGCAAAAACCTTGTATAACCGAAATATCAGTGTATGCTACAACGTTATTAAAAAAGGAATGAACACAGTGGAGATGTAAATTTGACAACTCCCAAGTTGGGATGATACATCTATACATTTCAGGACGATTTAAAGGATACACCTTCTCCTCCAGATACACGACCTCAGCTGGGCCAGTGGCGGGGCTAGACATGTCGCTCTCCAGAACTGCAATCAATGCATCTTCATAGTAACTTTAAATGGGCAGTAACATTGATGTCATTTGATAAAAGTCATTTAAGTTAAGCAGTCCTCATTCATATCTCAAATGACTAAACGGTGTTCACACCAAAATATCCGTCAGTGGATTTTGCTTGATACCTGATAAATTCTTTCACGACTACGGATAACAATGTTGAGTAAGTAGATATTTGACCCTCTGAAGTTTATACATTTGGCATTAACTTATCTTTGCTTATGAAAATTTGAAGAAATAACATTTTGAAAAACGTGCTACTGCCCCTTTAAGAGTGGTTATATACAAACAAGGTAACCAAGCCAGCGTAAAATTTATGAAAATGCAGGGGTTTATACAAATGATTAAAGACAGCATTATACTCAACTTCACAAATTGTTTCATTCCTAACTTATCAAATTAACTTGTCAAGCACAGATTGTGCTATCTTTTCCTGAGTGTGTTACCACCTCTTCCACAAACATCAAGAATGGTGCAATCATCTCTGTTTGGATCACGTCTGCCGCCATTCCTTTTGATTAAACTTTTTTTCGGAAAGAGGTTATAATTATTTTCGATGTGGTCTGACACTCAATTATGCACCTCAAAGATTCCTATCTTAACTATATTCAAAATATAGATGTAACTTATCAGCACTTTTTAAGAGAGAAAAGCATAGTTTCAGTTTAATCGGGAACCTGAATATTCTCTTTTAACCTCGTGTGTAAAACTTGCATAAATTAGCAATTTTTTAAATTCTGTGTCACTTCTGTTTACAGTTGAAACAACACTAACATGATCATGTCCCGAAGCGCTAATACTGAAACAAATTAGATAAATTTACCAGTTTTGATAATTTAAAGGGAAACATGATTAGCAAAAAGATTTTTGTTGACCATGAAAAAGTCTGCTGTTACACATTTGTATAAGAGCCAGGTAACGTAACTTAGATGTAAAGACAAAATGGCAGAAAGAGATGTCAACATCTGTATTACTACCTATGAAAAGTGTTACCATATTTTGAGACGTTTGGTGCAACAGTTAATGAAATTTTATGTTAAAATGAGTTTAAAAGTGATTAAGGTGTTGTGTCTTTGAAAATAATATAAAGGTCAAAGTAATAAGCAGTTGCCTGCAAAATCCAGAATGTAAACTTGGGCGCAAAATTTCGCGAGATATTGCATTTACAAGAGTTTGAAAAGTTGTCAAAGTGCCGCGGTGAGCTTGAAAATAAGGTTAATGTCACCATATTTGTCTACATAAGTCTGCAATGGAGGCTGTCACTAAATTTGGTGCAACAGTACAGATGCAATTGCGGTAACAAGCGTTTGAAAAGCACTTAAAGTGCTGTAATGATCTTTAACATGACTGTTGTCTGCGGAGCATTCCAGTGGAGGCTGGCACCATATTCGAGGACTTTGAACTGAGAGGTTCATAGGCAAGCGGTCAAAATGATGTAGTGACCTTGAAAAATAATCGCCACATGTCTACGGAATCCTTCAATGGATACTATTACCAAATTTGAAGACTTTTGAAGAATGCATTTGTTCTTGACATATCATGTTAAAAGGTTTTTAAGATAGTCACAGTGCCATAGTCACCTCGAAAATAATGACAACAACGTCACAAATAGACCGATCCATTAAGCCCCGCCCCTACAGGTTTTCGACCAATCGGCGCGCCGTATTTTTGACCTACCTTCCCGCGATCGCTTCCTCGGACATCAACAGGCAACATGGCGGGCTGTCTTTATGAAACAGGATTTTCGTCCAGACATTTTACGAAGAAATTGCAGTAATATCAAGTCAATATAGTCGATGGCAGTGTTAGTAACATTGCAAAAAGGGTCCTTTATTTCAGAAAAATACATCGGAGACAGCATATCCGACTCACATCGGAGATGTATCAATAAAATAATGAGAGGTGAGTGCACCATGCTCGGTTTGTTTACATAAATAAAAGTGTGTTTTGGGGGTTATTTCAAGCTAAATTTTCCAGTACAGTAAAATAAGTTGAATTAATTTAAAGGTAAGTTTGCCTCAGGCGAGGTGAATAAATAGAATCAAATATTCTTTTTCAAATAATATATTTCTAAAGGCTAAGTTGAAATCGATCGATAGAAGGCATTTGTTCCCCGACAGGTTGGGGGTGAAACAAATAACACAATAATTATTCTAATCAAACATTAAACAATTTGAAAGCTAAATAGATGTATGAATTGGAATTTCATAGATTAAAAACTAATTTAATTATATTTTTCCAAGTTTCCATTAGATGTGATACCAATAAATAGAATGTCAGATTAAATAAAAAATAATCTCATGAAAACATTGATGAAATACTATATTCATGGATTAAACATATATAGGCCTAAAGTCTGTGAAAAGATCATCTCATTAATAGGACAATTAATTCTAACCTTCAAAAATTCTTGAAAATATAGACATATAATTGATGACATTCTCTTCATGAATATATGATTGTCAAATAAGTTTTCGACAAAGGTGAAATAATTTAATGAAAATGATCCTATATAGACACACAATCGTCATGTCTGTATAAAATAATAAAAAAACAACCAGCAAGTGGAGCCTTCTAACTAATTCTTACAGTTTGTATTGCTAGATCTGTAATAATGATAATTTGGTCAGACTATTTATTTTATCTGATTTGATAACACTGACTTTGTCAAAATGTCTATCTAATAAGTTTAATCAATTTCTTTTTATGTGAACAATCAAAATAAACATTGCCAGTTTTTAATTTATTTTGAAAGGCTGTTAATTATCACTATCATCAAACCATATACAGTCTTTTATTTATGTAATTTTGCAAACCATCAGTTAGAATATTTTCAGGTTTACACCCTTATTGATTGTTAGATGAAAAGAAAAGTCATTTGATGCATGAATAAAACACACGCATAAGCTTGTGTTCCTTTTTTCAGAGTCAAGGAGGCAAAGGGTTTTGATAAATCTGCCCATCATTAATAAGTACAGATGTAAAAACAGTATGACATGGGCAAATAAAGCAGCATGTAAAATATACCTAATTATTTTTATGATTGAATAATGATACAAGTGAAATCATTGTTTTCTCATTCATTAGATAAAATCTTTTAAATACTTCAGCAAAATAGTTTGCAAATTAATCTGATTGTATCTGAGCAGAATAATACAGTCCTATAAATACATTCATAAATACATATATTGTGACAACATCTATAATGTACTAATAATTATATAAAGGTACTTATAAGAGTTCATGTTTTAGGCATGATTCATTTATTGAATGTAAATTATTTCTAATATTTTCTTTTTGCAGAAATGTTTACTGAATTGAATTAATAATTGTTTCTTCATCAAATGATATTATTATAAAAAAAGCACATATCACATTCTCCCTATGAATTGCTATATAGTTAAATATTGATAGTTATCACAAGTTTCATGAGTAAAAACAATTATATCTACTCTGAATACAGGTCATGTCCAGTCACTGGAGGAATGATTTAGCCAAAATACAGTTTAATGATTAAAACTGTCAAAATATTACATGAAAGAACACTATAAAGGGAGATAACTGACATATGTTACGATGTGTCATAAACTTTCCACGGGTTTCAACTCATAGATTCATAAAAGAAGCTTGTTATTTTCACTGATGCTAAATTAATTTTTTAAAAACGACTGTGTTGAAGGCGAATACAATTTTAGAAAAGATCAGTCTGCGAGATGAAAATCATGTTATCCAGTCCGTACGTGTTGCTATAAATAGGCAGTGCACGCACACATAATGCATATGAACCACAGGATTTTACGATTTTTTCAGGGTTTTTTACCAGCAGTTCTCAGAAATGAAAAACACCTGAAACCATCATCAGCAAATTTATTGTTGCTCGATTTCACAATTAAATATAAATCAGGGCCCATTGACGCGACAGAGGACCTGTTTTCGCGTGATCAAATATTTTTAAACAGTTATTTTGTTCCAATTTCTGCAGTTACATTATCAATAGACTATATTTTCAATAATTCAACCGTTTCTGAGACATGACAAAACTCTAATTAGCCGTAGTCGTCGGCAGAATACTCGTACTCAAAAACACGTGTCGGACACTTCCGCATGTTTGTCCGAGGTTTGCGGTTGCTAGGGGCGGTCGTTAGGGGGCGGGGCTTAATGGATCGGTCTATTGCCCCCACTTTATTCTACCAAGCTAGGCTATGACCAAATTTGAAACGGTTCTTGAAATATCGAGTTAAAAATAGATTTAAAATGATTGAATGGCCGCAATGACCTTGAAACTACGGTTTAGGTCACGATAATCGATGTGTGTCAACGTAATCCGCCAACGCATGCTGTGAACAAATTGAAATATTTAGGGTGCTACGGTTTCTGAGATACCGCGTTAACAAGAATTTTAAAAGTGGTCAATGTGCCGTAGTTACCTTGACAATGACGTCAAGGTCACCATAATCGACTAGTGTCTGCGTTATCCCCTTATGTAGAATGTGACGAAATGCGAAGACTTAGGGTGCAAAGATTCTTAAAATATTGCGTTACCAAGAATTTGGACATATGGACGGTTGTTGAATACAATGTGTCCCGTTTTGCGTTGCAGCAGAGCACAATAGTGACACATGGCTATGTGAATATCTGCAATAACTATTGAAGGATATCAACTTGACTTCTTCAGAGATTGATAAGTGAATAGGGAGTTATAGGACATTCAACCTATGAATCATGATGTCTATGAGTTGACTGAAACATAATGTACTCATCCGGATATTGAGGCTTAGCCTGATTTTTAAGTATTATTTTTCATAACAATAAAATACATTATTACTATCGAGCTCTCCTCTTATCATATTTCTATAAAAGAAAACTCAAAATAATTGATACAAGGTCGGAACACTACTATAGAGGTTGATATCTGATATCTCCCCGGTTAATATGAATAGTTTTGTTAATTGAAATTAACCATTCTCATTGAGGAGAAAACATGTAACATGTGGTCCGTGTTTGGAGGGGGACTGTTGTGGCACAAACTTTTTGCAGATGGCCGTTGGAAAGGTTTGTTTGCATGTAGATACATTTGTCATGATAGCCGTTATGATGTGAAAGTGTGCTAAAAACTATAAACTTTCCCTCCTCTATTGTAGACGATTTTATTATCCTGAGATCGGGGTGTAGGGTCATTAATACCTGAGAGCCGAGGGTAAGAATATTTCATCAATACTTACTAAATGTGTTGATGTTGCAAGCAATAAACTCTGCAATTACATTAACTGGCCTGAAATTGTTAAAATTGTAATGAAATGAAGGCTGTACACTAAAAAGAAATAATGTCATAGAGCCTACAAACATCTCAGCTACCTAATCTTTTAATTAATAGGTACAAAGAAAGTTATGAGGGCATGACCCTTGTGGCTTTTAAGTAGTCAAATTTCAGATTTGGACGCCATGCCGAGGTAGATGAGGTAAAAAGTAAATTTATCATCACTAAGAATATGTGATGAGGAAATTCCAATTGAAAATCTATTTACACAACCTTTGTACACCATCGATATATCCAGCATGAAAGACTAATTTAACTTGTAACCTACTTTTCGCTTACTAATAGGCACTCACCACAAGAAGGGACACCAGGTATTCGAAGACAATACGAAGTAGCATACAAAATCAACGTTCCTTGTCTATCGTACATGTTTATATTATAACTACAACAGTACTTGTACCTAATATTGAATACCTCTTAAAATTTTCTAAGTCAACTCCATTCATAAAAATACCTCAAGCCCTAGAAGACTTTCATCAAGTAAGACCTTCTGATCATCTAATCTATGCAAAGTGTTATCAATAAATCATTGTTAATGATATTCAAACTAAATTTTGGAAAATGAAGGCGTTATCCACAGGTGTCGAGAAGTTAATGTTTTTACACATGTAATATCGAACTTTTAACTCCTCAAAACACAGGTTGAGTTCTTTCAAAGCTCATTACACTGATAATGTTAAGACATTATAATCAACTGAATTCAACACAATCAATTTTAATATGTGTCTATGTGTATAAAGAAAAAATCTTTTTTCGTCAGCCGTATGTCTATCGTATAAAATCACAAAATAAAATTCAACAATCAAAGAATCAAAATAACTAAGTTCAGTGACTTGTGGCCTCAATTAAAACTGAAAATATATGCATATCATATCAAATCATATTTGCTGAAAATTTATGTGAATGTATTAGAAAATCTTCTCCAAGTATGCAGTATGGATAATGTCCGGCTTTCAAATGTGCCCTCTGATAGAGAATGTTGTAACTGAAAACCACAAATCGAGCCAAATTCATTAGGAGGCAAGAGAAGCTTATGTCAGTGCAATTATAGCTCAAGTACTGCAATTTTTATAATCTGCAATGTTACAGACTAAAATATTAAATATTATAACCTTGTTAATGTGTTCTCTCGCAAAATCACCAAACTTTTTGGTAAACATTATAATCTACATTGGTAAAGGTCTGCCTGTACACTCGTATGTCATAATTTCAACCTTTGCGTTTTAATATAGCAGAAACAAAAGGGTTTAATCTTTAAGAGTTAGACTTCCTTTTCCTTTATTACACACACAGCTCTATCAAACTTAAAGTCAAACTGGCACATTTAACAAAATAAAGCAAGAACACCATTTTTAAAGTGGTACCTCACCCCTGTATTTTATCCTATGGTAAGACCCCTCCACTGTCCCTACTCAAAGCAAACCTAGTGTGACACTTGCCTTTCCTTTCCTCACGTATTGTGATAGTAAACACAATTATTAAGTAATATACTTAGGAAATCTTAAGGTATAGGTTGGATAGATCAGCTATATTCTGGTTCGCTTTTTTCCTTATTTGGCATATGTATGGCAAAATATTACATATTTTGAATATACTGTTTAAAAAATCATGTTTCAGTGGCATATATGTATTAACCTGAATTGTCTCAATGAATTTTGTTTCCGCTGAATATTTAGACCAAACAACAAAAAAGTACATCCTGCAGACGTGATGCCAAGAAAAATTAAAACTTCCTACTTTTACTTGTTTCTGAAAAGAAACGACAAGAAGATGTTCTGGTGGGCACTCTAACATGTATATACATTTTTAAGTGAGATCATGACCAAAAGGAGAAACTTGCTGTCAATGTGACATAAAGGTTATTCTGAAAACATTCATCATCCTGTGCCAATTCCGGTGTGATTCCACAATATTCAGTGTGTCACTGTCATGCTTACTTGAAACTTTCCAGTAAATGTAAATGGAAAGTGTCTCCATCCCCTCGCTTGTATTAAGACATATGCATGCAAATATCTGCCCAGATGGAGAATGAATTAAAACATAACACTACTGTGTATAACACTACTTAGATTGAAATACAACTTATGATAATTCTTGGCTTCATCGTGTATTCTTGCTGTCAAATCAAAACCTTCCTTGCCTTGCTACACTAATAAAGTTAAATTTCCCCATATAAATATGATCATGTATTTCATATTTCTTACAAGGAGGGAGTGCACGGCACATCAGCGAGATATCTCTCTGACTATTGAAAGGAATGAATGTATTTAAGCTCTATCGGTATGAAATATGATATAAAATATCTTCTGCCTGAAGGAATATCAACAAATTCACCTTATAATACTTGATCTGGATCAGACACAATTTTTAAGGATAATTTTGAAAACTCCTTTTCATCAAGATATTTTTAAAGAATATCCGGCAATTTCCCCAGTGATTTGAACAACTTTTTCCAAGCGAGACTTGTTTGCAATAAATACGGAACCATACCAACAATGGAAAGAAAATGTTAAAATGCTTTCAACCAAACATCGATAAAAGAGGGACAGTACATGTTCATCTACATTAAAAGATCGTAGCTAGCGCATGAAATGTAATCTTTGTTGACTTTATTGAAAACTGCATCAGTGTTAGCATTCCAATTTAATTTACTATTTTATATTGTGCCAAGGTACTTGTATTCAACTTAATAAATCTCATAGAAATGTTTAAAGATACTGATGTTCCAAAATTAAGTATAGCTCAGCAAGAAAATTCTGAAGGAAAACTAAAATAGCAGGAAGTATTGAGTAGTCCGAAAAAATTGAAATATTAAAAACGTCCTCCCGCATCTAGTTTAAAGTGGAATTTTTCAAACTTGTTTGGTCCAATATTCATGAATATCTTTTCAGATCATTAGATTTAGCGTACGCGAAAGCAGAACTTTCGCTTACCCAAAAGCAAGGTGTCATAACCTGCTTTCCAGAAAGGACAAATGGAAACATATTCTTCAGAATCGATGACCAATCCCTTTACTGAATGAAGAGTATAAGATCAGATATGAAAACTGTCTTGCCCAATATAATAAATGATGATCAAAAAAGATTTATGTCAAAAAGATTTATTGGCGAATGTACCCGTTTAATAATCATATCATTGGCTATACTATATACATGAATACTCCAGGAATTTTACTTCTCACTGATTTTCAAAATATTTCGAATCTGTTGACTTGGAATTTCTTTCAAGGAGTCCTAAATTAATTAACTTTGGACAATCTATCCCGAGACTGATAAGCTCCTTTTTTTAATAACATCCAGTCATACGTTATGGTAACAAAAATTCAATTATTTTGGTAAATCAAGAGGAGTTAGGCAATTTGATCCTATATTAGACGGTACTGAATGACGAATTCAAATATGAAATTATTGAACAATAACCTTTTTAATCGTAGTGTAAAAACTCACGGCTTCAATACAGCATAATTCATAGCGTCGTGCAGATAAATGATTTGCTAACAAAAATTAATTAAAGATTCAAGTAAATACTCCTTCTGTAGTTCCTAGACAGAATCAGTATTGCATTTACTATATGAATGTATATTCGTTAAGGAAATTTGGTATGTATTATATTGATCCTTACAACTACTATTCAGAGTGCAAGAAAGAAACCTTGTAAATTTCTGGTCCAAATGCCATAATCTTTTCTGATATACCGCCTTTCAAATTATGTATATACTTTTGAATCATATTCATGTAATATTTTTAAACTACCAGGCAAAAGAAAGGTTTCACTCATTTTTCAAGTCTATAAAATAAAAACAAATTCCGGCAACTGGTTATAAACAAAAATCATTTTCCAATATTCTCTTTCAAAAGCATCCAAATATCGGCATTCAATTTGACAGGGAGTCAATATTAAAAATTACACAAAAGTGGAGTTAGAAGACAAGTGCACAGAAACTCTCAGTAGTCGCTGGAATCAAAGAGTCAGTAGAATCAGTAGCGAGTGTGACCACTCTGAACATCAATGCAAGCACGTACACGCCTCCTCATTGAAGTCGTCAGGCGTCGGATGACGTCAGCAGGGATCCTGTTCCATATGTTTAACATAGCTTGCTGAAGTTCCTGCTGGTTGTTTGGAGGTGACATCAGCTATCTCATATGGCGATCCCAAAGGTGTTCAATAGGGTTAATATTAGTTAAGTCGGCTGGCCACGGCAAAACAGTGACGTTGGCAATATCATTCTTCTTGTCTGTTACGCCGGTAGGTTTCAGTATCTCTGCAATGTATTGCTGCCAAGTCAGATTCCCTCGCAGAACAACCAGCAGCGTCGTCATTTGGCAGCAAACCCCTCCCCATGCAGCCTCCGCTTCCAACTCAAACCCTGCCATCGTTCCTGAAAAGGCAAAACCAGCTCTCGTCTGTAAACAGCCCCTCTCCTAGTCACGTCGCTGACACAGGCGTACAGTACGTGTCCATGGTAAACTGGATTGGCAGTGTAAAAGGCTCAGAGCCATTCAACGGAAGGAAAGGTAGGATCGTATACCAGCCAAACGAAGTTGCCGAAGGGTTGTTCTTGTGCTGATGACATGACCGAGTGCCGTAGCCGCTGTTGATGTCGACGTTACGAATCGGTTTCGAAGGTAAATCTGCCTGATGTAGTAATCTCCGGCCGCAGTTGTTACCCTCGGTCTTCCCGATCTTGGTCTGTCCACTCTGCTGGTAGCGTATTTACAGCCTTCTGATGGTGGTCTGGCTGTAGTTGAAGGTTCTTGCCATTTGAGGTTGGGAAGCACCAATTGTGGACATACCAATGACTTTGTCACATTGCGCTTGTGTAAGTCTTGACAAACTTTTGGTGTTCTTTATGTTACTGTGTGTCTGCTCTTTCCAAAAGGGTATTTATGCAATCTCTTTGAAATCAGTTCGAAACTTGTCCCTTGTACCTTGCTACGTTTTTTTTATCTAACCGGTTCCCCGTCGAAACGCAGAAAGCCAAAATGCACAATTGCCATAACGCTGAAACAATTAGTTATTTGCCAGGCTGTTCTTACAGTGAGTAGAGCGTCATTGTAATACTCCAAGGTATATCTTTTTTATACTGAGTGGTAAAACACAGTGACAACATATTCAACATTCGATCTAAATAATGGTTTATCTTCCATTGTATGGTTTAAACATGTTTTTAAGAAGAATCTGGTTCGGCAATCAAGCCAAACTCATGCTAAGAAAACCATGTGAATGATTATGTTAATTATTAGAATTACTTATCAAAGCATTTAATCTTAATGATGTATTGGTGAAGGGACTTGACTATGTTCATATTGACATCATGTTTCTTGATGTGTTCCGTAAAACACAGTTTGTGTAGAAAAATGAAGTATTTTTAACAACAGAATTTAACCGACATGTTTACAGATAATGTACAACACCTTCATTGTGGCACCATCAAGCGAATTCTGGATTGAAATACGTCAATCTCATTTATTTGCTTTCAGATCACTACATCCAAGCTTGAGCCGACAATATCTAATCTGACAGTAACGGATATGTTTCGGTTTGTCATTTATCATTTTTAACTGAAATGTTTCTGTTTATGCTACAGTTGATTTATTTATGTGTCAAAAATTCAAATAAATTCTTACTTTGAAATTAAAAAATGGAAATTAATTACTAAAGATTTTTTGACAAAATGACTGTCGACCTAACTTTGAGATAAATGCTTTGTAGGCCTATTCAATAATGTGGTGTAGTTTTGTTTTGGTAAATTTCTTTACTATTACTTCCCAAATTTCTGAAAACTGGTTTTGAATGAAGGAAAAGCCATATCAAATGCTATTATTGTCACGATGGTTAATTCCTCACTATCGTCCTCGGTGTCCAAGACATTGCTTAATTTCCGTCTAAACATGAGCGTATTCGTCATTATAGTAAACAAATACAGAACCATTTTGCGTTCATCCCAACTCGGCTTTTCTTGGGTTCATTCAGAAAAAGCTCGTATTCCGAGGTACAAAGATTAGATGTGAAGGGGTTTTATTTTCATTTCAAAAGTTTCCGATGTCTATCCAGCCTCGATGCTTATTGGCTGACACAATATCGGGCCGAATCGAGAAACGCAGGGAGGTACGAAGGACAAATTTCGATCTGATTTCAATGAGATTGGATACTTATGCAACATTTTGCACGTGTTTGTGAATGCACAATTCCAGTGACTATGTTCGATGCGATGCAGGCGTGTAAATAAACAATGCAGTTATACTATCATTTCCTGCTTAGAATCAAACCCGTACCTGCCCTCTTAATGTTTTTATGAAACAAATAAAAGTGAAACCTTTCTTTAGCCTGGGAGTTTATGTAATGAAATGAACTGTTTTAAATGACCTGTATTGATGTAGATTGAAAACCATAAAATAATTTGAAAAAGCAGGCTCTAAATCATCACCATACATGTTGCAAGTGTAATGCTGAAGGCTCAATTTAAAAATTATATACATTTAAATGATTCAATAAAATGGGTACCCTGATACTCAGGCTTGAAATAAAATCAAGATTAATATATATTATTTGTTATATCAAATGATTGGGTTTTTTTACAAGTCGATTACTTGGGATTCCAAGTTGGGACGTCCCATCTCGAGATGGGTCGGGGGATACTAAAAGATGTTAATAATATTCATAATTTATAATGAATTGTGTCAGTTAAACATGTTTTAGATAATTTTGTTCTATTCTGTTCACATCTACGAAGAAAATTTGATTTGATGTTCATTTACTTTACTATCTGACTCGGTTTCATCTGTTATCGAGTACGAACGATTCAACACTACTCAAACAATTATTCAAAGTCCCATTTGATTACTGATTGAATCACATTTGTTAAGCGACATAACAAAATCCGATCAATATATAGATTTTTATTTAGATAATAGTTTTCAGCATGTTTCAAACGACCAGTACATGCGTAGATCGAACAGCTGTAAACAGAGAGAAACCAAACGGCTCCACATTTCACAGAGACATATTTGTTTCTTAGTTTCTTTACAAAAAGGTGGTATAAACTTTTAACAAACAAAGATATGAAGTTATTCTAATACATATCCAAGTTTTACAACACTAGTGATAAATTATTTTTTAAAAATATATATATTTAAAAAAACGTACCTGATACAAAGAAATGAATAATCCATGCAAAAACCTTCTATAAACAGAAATTAAGGTACTCTCCATCGTTACAATCCAGCACTGAATACACTGAATGTGTTAATGTGACAGCTTGGCATGACAGAGGACGAATGATTGGGCACCAATTTGCCCACCGTAGATAGTGTTAGGCTAAAACAACATATGGAGACACCATAAGCCCATGTTGTTTTAACAAATTATTATCTTGTTTATCTACTTGGCGACTTGGATGATTGTATCAAATGTAAAAAAAACTAAAAGTTCCTATTATCAAAGTCTGGTTCCCCAACATTTTAGATATTTTCCACTAGTGCCAACTTAGGGCTTGAATATTCCCTAGTAAATCATATCAATATACTAAAATCTATCTTAACGGCGACAAATCTTTGTCACAGAGTGTTGACGAATTCCTAATAATATCTGTTTATCATTTGATAAATGATACCAAACGATTTTTACAGCTCTTTCCTAACATTTGTACCAAATGTAAGGTAGATAAAGCTTAATATAAAGTTTAGTATTAATAATTGCAAATGTATATTTCCATCAATGTACTTGATATCTTAATCATTTTATGTCTGTGTCAGGAAAATAATTTATATAGGCATTTGCTGCCTGTTTGTTAATCCTTTTTCATTTTTGTATATATATTCTGAAGTTTGTGTAACACATGTTTTATGGAAATAAAATACCGTTTAAATCATAGTATTATACTTACTAACCATTATATGATTACACATATTGCACATTCTCATACAATGAAATATGATAATATTTTACAATAAGCAATGACAGTTTCAATATCAAATTTGTAAAAGAAATGACAGTTTCTATATCAAATTTGTATAAGCAATAACAATATGAATCATTCAGTCCTCTGAAGATAACACATTTGAACATGTATGTCAGCACAAAATAACTCGATAATTGTTAGTATATCAATAAAACTTCGTTGATGTGTATTTAGAAACCTAATGCCTTTTTTCGGGGGGACATGTGAAGTAGCATATTTAAGATAACAAAACGATTAGTAAAGTAAACATTCAGCTGTAAAACAACAATATTACACTGAAATGTAATTCCTCTCTCTCACCTACTCATCTTATTTGACTTAGTTGATCAGTTGATCAACTTATCAGCAGAAACAACACACAACAATTCTCTCAATTCGACGCTTCTAACAAGCCTAGATAGACAACCTTTTCATACTGATCGAAATCATATGTGATCTCGGGTTAAGTAGAAAAAAAATAATTTTACTCAACTCTGTACCCTGGTTTGTGTCAAAAAATCTTGTGACGGTAAACAAAGTAGATAAGGTTATGGTTAACAAGTGTGCAAAGTCTGGTTGATCTAGTTTTTGAGTAAAATGACTTGACGGAAGGACAGACGGACGGAATGACCGCTATATATCCCCGCTACTTCCCAGCGGGGTAGCGGTGGTATTATTAACAACTCATGATAATTGTGGTTAGGTTGACCTGTCTAATAATCCCTAACTTCCTTTGACCACCTTCTGTTGTTTACTAACATGACATTGATAGCACTGTGAGGAGTTTTATTAAGGACGGAAGTTCAGTTACTTGCTAATTTGCTGCGGATTGTGCCAGGTCAAATGGATGCCAAGGCCTATGATATGGCTAACACTTTTTCACCTGTAATTGGTGAATGTTAACATTGCTGGAATATCGAATCGAGTTCTACATTTGTGTTGTTAACATTGCTCGAATTATCAAACGATGTTAAACGGTGAGTTTTCGCTGTTTTTCGTGATTAAGGATCTTTGCTTGAAAAATTCTTACGGAAGCGATTTTCGGGTTGTAATGGCGTTTAACCTTTGAAATATTGATCTGATTTTGATAACTTATATCTCGTTGTGTAGGAAAGACATTTAACTTTCGATCTGATCAACAATTTGGCTACAAAAAATATTTTGATTGCGAAACCTGACTTTGCTTGAGCTATGTAATAGGTTAGGGTCTAGAGGCATATACGTCTTTCTAAAGCTATTTCTAAGAATAAAAACGTTCCTGTGTTCGAAATCGTACATTCGCTTAATTATCTTTTTCATAAAAGTCATAACACCGCCAACAAATTAATTTCTGTCTTTGCGTATTGGTCCATGATAACGACACAATTTTCATGATCGCTTTTGAAATTCTTCTCAATGAAACAAAAGCTCTCGATCTCGCTATCTGAAAGATACTCCCTAAAATATCAAACGCAATACTTTTGTCGTAAGGTTCGTGCAACTTTTGACCTGGATTAGAATTTATATCTCCGGCAAGGTGGAGAAACAATAGAAATAGAAAAATCACACTTAAGAGTTACGAAATTTGCGTTATAAAAGGCAGAGGACTCAGAACACAATGCTTGTATTTCATGAAATAGAAATAACGATGCCGAATTATAACACCAGCCCTCATTATTTTGATTATTATCTTTTCAAACGATTGCCGTTCTCTGAAATCGTAGCCACGATCGACGTGTGTTCCTTACAAACTGGCTCATATAATGCTTTATCCTGTTATTTTCCTTGTAATATATCTCAATTTATTCTTATTACTTGTATTTTTCATGCGCCTCATTCCGAAGAAAAGGATCAACCGTTTTCCATATTCATTTAAAGGGGCATAACTTTGTACCAAATGAAGTTATGTGGAATTTCCTTTTTACAACCTTTTTCAAATAGAAACTAAACAATTCTGTGTTGTTCAATTCCATATAAAAGATGATGGTTTCACTGGACTTTAATAGATTTTGAATTTGAGGTATATTTTCTTTGGTGAATTATGACTCGTATACCTTTTCAAATAGCATCGTGATTCACTGATCGAAAGGTCCTTTCAAACTGATGCACTAGTAACAATAGTTTCATAATAACAATAATTTAAGGAAAACAAGAAAAGTATTTCCTGAACATAATGATGTTACAATTATGTACTTTTCACGAACATTCCAGTTTTATTAGTTTGAACCAGAACGGTAAAATGGTGAATACGTGAATCTTAATAGAAGATGTTTTCTTCATTACTTTTTATGAAATAAAGTATGAGAGGAAATTTTTTTACATCATGTGAAAGCCCATTGATTTGTGATTAATTCAATGTCAACTTTATTAAGATTTACGGAACTTTGTCACACACGTTTGTCGTACGTACATCAAACGTTCAAATCTCACTGACGTGTCAATTTGTCAAAAACAATGTTGCAGCAATTGTTGCCTAGATCAGTTTATATCACGATTGTTTGAACAAAATAGGCTTAGACATTGACCATATCTTGCCCTTGGTTTCAGTGACACATTATGTTTTAGCTTTTTTGAAATGACCAAGCTTCTGAGATCTATTACGAATAAGCAGATACATCAACGTAGGGAAAAAAGAAAGTACTTCGTCGTATTGCCGCGACACAATAAATAATTAAGTAAGCAAATTGTTTAAATCTTTAGGCTTGAGTTTGTGTGAGGAGTTGATCTATAGCTCTTATTAATTCGATCATGTTTAAAATCGTTATTCTTAAACTGAAAGCTATTTAAGGACGGCTAAAATAAACTCATCACCTTAAACGTTTCCAACAAAACATTTTATCTCAAATGAATTGTTCATATCAACAGAATTACCTACCCATTATAACAAAGTCATTATCGTCTAACACATCCTTAATAGCATCGTCTGGATCGAGAATAGCTCCGCCCTTTGCTTTTCGGATTTCGTAAATCTTTTCATCGGCGTGTCCAACTTTTATCTTTGATTTATAATACCTTCTAAGGCACTCTTCCCCAAGCCAAGCTATTTTCTCCTTGCCGCTACATGGAATTGCTAACCAGTCTCCTCGAATTCTTAGAGACAGCTTCATTCTTCAATTTCTGTTCTAGCCTGCTGCTCTCTTCCTTGACTAACGAGTGTGAAGTGCTCAGGTGGTGTATGGAAGAGAGCTGGTTGGATCCGCATTTCAGATAACGCGTTGACCCAGTTCGGGCACGTTAAGCTTACACGGAGCACTTTGGTACATCTGACACCTTCACATGGGTAGTGTGAAGTTGGTTACTTATTTATTATATCTTATTCGATACTTTTCCATTTACTTATTTAAAAAAACGTATGAGGGTACCAAGGAATATGTGTATTACCGTGTACGTGTCCAATTAGATTATTAAATCACTTATGAGATAACTAAAGAGGCGGACATACCGTAAAGTCAGAAAACGCCTTAGCATGTACTCAAAATGATAAACAACAACTACATCCATGGGTACCAGGCAATATTTGTACCACCTTGTACCATATGCATACTCAAATGAAAGATAATTTAATTGCCTATCCAATGAGGTGTCTTACGTCATAATACATAGAGGTTGTCGAATCGTAAAGTCACAAAAAGCGTTACTAAGTTATTATTGTTCGAACAACATCATCTATAGTACCAAGCTACATTTTTACCACATTGTATGTATATTCAAATGAAAGATCATTAATTACTACTCAAATGAGGTAACTTATGTCATAATACATAGAGGCGTTCATACCGTAAAGTCTATGGGTAACAATCAATATTTGTACCTTTTACATACACTAAAATAAAAGATAATTCAATTACCTATCCAATGAGGGGGCATGCGACACAATACAAAGTGGCGGCCATACCGTAAAATAATAGGGTAGGTTGGGACATCAAAGATATCTATTGATTCCAAAGAAGGAAAAAGAAACTGTCTGTATAACATAAAGTGACATCACACACCATGTGACAATTGATGCTGGTGAATGGAAATATGGTGTAGTTTAATCACTAGGAAGTAATATTTAAATTGTTTATTTTAATAATTTAACCCATTTATGCATACCGTCCCACTTACTGGACGGGTTCTTTGAACCACCAGTTCTCACTTGTGTTTAAAGATAAAAACTTACAGTAAAGTGTATTTTAAAGCTTAGGTGGTTGTCTATTTTAAAAAAAGCATAACGATTTCATAGAGTTATCTAACCTTGAACAGTGCGGCGCCATATTTGGGTACTTGTCAACTGCAAGTTTCATTGAGTTCGAGTTAATACCAAAACTAAAATAGCAAAATAATTTTTTATTTGACCTTGTGAGAATACCTTGTGGGGGGTTTTGGATACAAGTGTTTATAGCTGTTTGTTGTAATTATGATAATAAATTCATATAAATCATCTTTTAAGCAGCTTGAATTAGTTACTTTCAGCTTTTGACAGACATTGGGTTACATTTAGACATTTTATTACAATTGCCATAAACAATTTTACAATATGCCAAAGATACATGGTATATTTCTTTCAGACTAACGGTAGAAAACCAAATCCATTATATTTTATTTGATAAATAAGCTCAGGTAGATAATACTAACCCCATGAAGTAAATGAGGACATGTATGACGATAATGATGATGAAGAAGGTGCAGATTGAGACTCTCTGGATGTCCAGTGTCTGTTGGGTGTTCACTTACTCTGCGACCTTGAATCTAAAGAATGGACGTTAGAAACATCTATGACACAGGCTCCAAAACTTACAGGATCTATTATATTTGATTCTATTTGATCTGTTCCCTTCCTTGCCTCTAATTGATACTTTTACTGAGAGAGGAGTCCATTGCAAAGGCACAGTCAGACCAGATGGAATCTAAAAGTGTCCTCTCATAAGTCCTTAAGAAAAGAAAAATTCTGTGTGGTATTCTGTTTAAGTTTGCAGATATGTGAACATGTAAGATTGGTAGACAACAGTGTTTAGACATGTGTATCTATGTCTGCGTTTATCAGTTACAACCAGCTGGCAAGTGGTCCCCATCCAAGAAACCCGATGTCCACCTAGGAATGGTCTTATGTATTGAACAAGTGAAACAAGAACATGGGTGGTAAGGACTGGTTGGACCAAAACATTGCTGGGGCCCCTAGAAGAACATAATAATGTTCAGTTCAAAACTGTGCAAGATTACAACAAATACATCAACAAACTTTATGACTTGTTCCATTGAGTTTAATTGCCAATAACGTAGCTACAAACTTGTATTACAGATTAGTATGGCCAATACTCTGTCTGCTTTCTTTTTCTCCAAATCATAAGAAGCAGGAGAAGCTGCTAAACAGATTTATATTGGTTTTGTGGGCCCCTTCAGCGATATCATGTCGTGGCCTCTAGGCCGATGTGATTACCTTGAAACGTGTAAAGTCAAATCCTTTTGTCATAGTTTGATCAAGTGTTTGTATTCAATTTTATCATAAAATCCTGCCTTTTATATCCCTCCTATTGTATACTGTTTCCCATAGGATGTGAGAGAATCACCATTTGTGCAACAGTTCTGGGTACACATGGTTATCCACTTCAGTACGGGAGGTGCAATAGTCATGCAGGGTGTGTTCAAACTCTTTCGAACATATCTACTGTAAATAAGAATAAGAAACTACTAAAGTGGAAACATGAATTTGATATAAAAAGAGCATATTTCATATTTTATTACATGCGACAAAGATTATTGGCTTGTGAACAATCAACAGAGCATAATGTTATTCTATCATGATATAAAACATGAAAAAATAGCTTTTAAAGTAATGTTACTTAGTGTATTTTGACAAACAAAGAGATTTTGGGCATGTATATACTCACCTAACTGCCCTCCATCACCGATGTATCTCATGGGATCTCAACATGATGAAAACTATCGAAGCCGGAGAAAAATAATACTAACAAATTAATGTTGCTACCCATTTAAAAAACCCTACCCTTCCGTGCATACCGTCCCACTTAAGGGACGCTTTTTGAGAGGCTTCAAAAGTATGGGGGGGAAATTTATAATAAAAAATAAACTTTATTTCTTCCATTATGTCCCATAGAGATTATTCACACAGAATTTGAAAAAAAATTGAAACCCTATGCATATATGGGTTAAATATTCAATAGTTGGAGTAGCATTTTAGCATCTTAGTAATTATGATCTTATGTAAAGATGATTTACAGAACCTAGTTGATACATATTTTTCTGGAGGGTTCCGTCATCATGCTAAGTTAAAAAAAGTAATTACTTAACATGCTATTTAAATTTGCTAATATCGACTCTTTGTTTTGTGTATATAAAATGATTAGAATAATTAAACGTATAAATGATAATGATAAATAATAAGTAATAATATCTTCAAGAGTGCATTTCAACGGTCACATGCTAATAGGGACTCCAGCTGGTTTCAGAAAAACTGCGCACACTACTGGATTGATGACCACAACATGACTGACTTGACCACTTTGTCGACCACGAAAAGTGTAGTGTTGACAATAAGGTGCTGCTTCTGCTCGAAAACAACCAGAACCATGTATTCCATTGCTGCCAAATACTTCAGCATCTTGACAAATTGCGTACAGTCCCTTGATGAAATTCAACAATCAGGACAAAGACGCAATTAGCCAATGAAGGGGTCACAATAACAATATGCTATGTCACAGAATTACTGGGAACATCATATCCCAGGATATTTTACGAGTCAGGACATTTATTTAAATTTGTGACATATATACCCATTAGATCGAAATGTGTTCGATGAAAAGGATCTTCTGCTTTCTTTTGTCTCAGATAGTCCTAAATAACTGCAACTTGGACCTGGTAACCAATCTGTACCGCACATGGGACCACCAGAAGAACCCAAGATGGACACATGGACCACCATAATCACTTACCCAAAACGCACACATAGGATCACCAAAAGCACCAAAGATGAAGACAAAGGACCATCATATGCAAACACCCGATATGCACACTTGGGCCACCAGAAGCACCCAAGATGCCCACATTGAACCATGATAATCACCCAATATATGCACACATGGACAACCTGAAGCACCCGAAATGCATACATAGGACATCCAGTTAGAAGTACACAATATGCACCCACCGGACTATCAAAAGCACCCAAGATGGATACATGGAACCTAGAGCCAAGAACAGTGATTCAAAATTTGCCTGGTTCTTCATCAAGTGATATTCCATTGTTTATGTCACTGTAAAGATATTTATTGAAAAGTCATGTGTCTTTAATCATTATTTTCGACAGATATGGATATTGTCCCGATGTGCCCTGGCTCATGTCCCAACGCACGTAGTTTGGAACAGCAGTTTTTACTTTTTTGATATCTTATTTATTCAAAAGGTTCGTTAATATATTTCATTGTCTCTTGTATTAATATTCTAACAAGAAAAGTTACTTTAAATCTGCAAAGTTTCCTTATTGTTTGTCTTCATAGATTATGAACAAACAAGAAAATAATGTTATATGTCCCAATGTGCCCTGGTCTTCCCTACCCATTATTATAAACATTCAGAGGGTACCAAGCACTATGTGTATTCCCAAAAACGAATACTGAGTCATGTCACAAAAACAACACCGAGATGGTCCAGCGAGTTCGTTAAGGTCTTCAGTGCCTCAGCCGGTTGATTTAGAAGAACTGAAAAACTTAACTTATCATCTGAAAGTAATATCCGTTCTAAGATCGATGCAGTCAACGATCGACAGCACTTGGCAATTGATAAAACTGGAGGTGACTGTGCAACTCTGAATGCTTGTGTTGACGAGATACAAACAAACTCAGAATTCAATAGTGATCAGATAAATGAAATAAATTATCAAACAAGACGTGTGAAGGCTGACATTGAATAAGAGATTGGAAACATAAGTCGGATTATGTAATGAAGGATCTTCACGATCGAAAAGTTAATCTCTTATTCAATGGCGTGGAAGAGACACCAAACGAAAACACAGCTAATTGTTATGTGACCTTAATGACATGAAAATTCTTTTTAGCAATTATATAACTGCATGGCAAGTACCTCCTTGAAAACTTGCAGGCAACATCTATTTTATCCATATCTATATCTTAATATTAATTCTGCTTATATGAAATGTATGATTATATGTTTGCAAGTTTGTAATTGCTATCTATTATTTGTTTATTATGTAATCATTATGCATGTATATGTGTGTGTGCATATCTGTATGTAGATGTATGTATATATATATATGCATTCTCTTTATGCATGAGTGTATATATTAAAAAACACCACAATTCAAACTGAGACCTAGAATTAATTCAGATCCATGTTTGATGGTGATTATGTAAAAACATGAATTACAAAATCATGCATACATTCTTTTGCTGGTGTATATTGTATGGATAAGATAAAAACACAAACAAATCACTAATGATTATAACATTATTCATACTCATGGTTATGACATGATAAGATATTTACTAGTGCATGCTAATTATAAAATAATTATCTCTATTGATCAATATAAACTCAAGATGAATATAAAATATTATCTTTAGATAATTCCCAATTTATATGAATTACCAAAAACGTTTAAAGTATAAGCATGCTAACTACAGAAAAGCTATTCTAAATACAAAATAGTGTAAAACAGTGTGTATGTATGTTTAGAAGTATTTATGCATGCATGCATGTATGTATGTGCATATGTATGTGCATACTGAATGTGTCCAGGAATAAAGATAAAAGGATACTTATAAGATCTATTCTCTTACTAGCTATTCCATTTCTATCCAAGTGTGAGACTTCAGTGTAAGTGTGGTATGTGAGAACCCTCTGTATGTCAGTTGTCTTTCATAGCAACATAGGCAAAATATATGAAGCTTTTATACACATGCTACACAGTTGGCATAAAAGTGTTAGATTATGTTAACATGTTGCCATACACTCAATACCATTAGTATAAAAAAATAACATGTTACTATATATTGTAATATTAGAATGTGTGTGTGTGGGGGTGCTTATAAGTATTGAACTTGAGTGAGTGAGTGAGTTGGGGTTTAAAGGCAGCTGCTAGTATTATTGCAGGGAGAAAACCCGCAACACCATTGTGGCTATGCATTGCGGTGAAACCTGCGAGCATCGGCTGGAACTAGCGAACCATGGGTGGTACTGCGCTGAAACACAGTGTAGCATTGCATCCCGCCCTCCCCTCCCCCCCCCCCCCCCCCCCTATTGAACTTTAGTATTGATGTGTATGTATGTTTATGTGTGCATGTATGTATATGGTTGTATGTGCATGCATGTAAATATATATATATATATATATATATATATAATTATATATATATATATATATATTTATGTTTTTAGATGTCTATATGAATGTGTATATGTATACACACGTATATGTGTATGTGTGTATCTATATATATGTATATGTATGTATGTATGTATGTGTGTATGTATGTATTTATGTTTATGTATATCTAAGTGTTGGTGTATGTGCATGTTCATGTATGTATATGTGTATCTATGTAAATACGCTTTTAAGTACATATACATATCATGTAGAAAATGTTTGTTAAGTTATGCTTAGCGAGGTATTTTTTAACATAGGACATGTTTGAATTGTATTCAATCTATTATGCATTTATAACATACAAAACACGTTAACATATGGAAATTTCGTCCCTATATCTAACTTACAATTGGATTGTAGCCATATAATTTTATTGTTTCAATAATAAACATACATGTATAAAGATTGATTACATTATTAATATCATCAATTAGAAATATGTGTATGGCTGCCCAGACGTAAATATTATTTGCATTTTTAACATTTACTGTTTGTTGGATTTCTTTTATACATTTCAACAAAGTCGCAGCGCTTCTCTAAAGCCTGATTCAAAACTTTAATATACTCACATCATTCCGAAGGACTACCTTAAAATTAAATTTTCAACAGCGAACACACAGTCACTGAAATCAACTCTTCATACCAACATTCACAGTTACAGCATGCAGCACGTGCTGTTCCGTTTTTCTCACGCGCACGTAAACCATACAGTCGTCCTTATGTACCGAACGGTTTCGGAAAACCTTAACCAGGAACAGGCCCCTCGATATAAAACAACGCATCTTTTTTCAGTTTCTCCTCTATCTCAACCCCTCTCTACTTAGAGTATAATGTTCTTCGTCAAGAACAAGATGACCAGTTCGGTAATTATTTAGCAATGCAAATAAAATTTACTGATGCTACATTAACACTTACTACCATATATGGACCGAATACTGACAACCATCTGTCTTAAAAGAATCTGAAAAAAAAATTATATCTTACTTTGAATCGGACCACTTTTTCTGTCTGCTGTGACTTGAATTTTGTTCAAAATCCGGACTTAGATCAATTCAACTACAAACATGTAAATAACCAAAACGCAAGAGAAGTTGTTCTCGATTTTATTGAAGAAGAAAGCATAATAGATCCATGGCGATACCCAAATCCGCTGCGAAAAAGATATACCTGGAGACAAACAAAACCCTAAAACAAGCCCAAACCCTAAGACTTGATAAAAACTCATTATTGCACGATAAAACATTTGTTGACAAAATCAAAAAAATAATTAAGAACACAAAAAAACAATACCAAATAAACCAATTTACAAAACTGATGACCAGCTCTTATTTGAAACAATCCTTCTTATGATTAGAGGATATTCAATAAAATATTCATCAGAGAAAAAAAGGAAAAGGGAAAAGACGAGAAAGAGTTAAAGCAAATAACTGAACTTAATATTAAACTGGATGAAAAAACAATGTAGATGAACACAAAGAAATATCAGAAGAATTAAGAGCAGCAAATTCGAAACTAGAAAAGAGAAATGAAATAAAAACTGAAGGGATAATGATGAGAGCGAAAGTTGAATGGAAAGAAGAAGGTGAAAAACCAACAAAATACTTCCTCTCTCTTAAAAAGAGGATGAACGTTGAGACATTCAAGATTTCGAAACCTTTTCCCGTTCCAACTCATGTAAAACACATTTATAAGAATATGCTGGTATAATTAAGTTAATCAAATCACACATCAAAAATAAACGGTTATGTTGAGTACTTCAGTCGTGTACAGGGTTGGCTAACGTTATTCGAGTTTCTTAACTCGTAACTTGTCCAATCACCTACTGAAGGGGGAAGTAATTCCTGAAGAAAACTTGGAGCGTGACCTGTCTGAATTTTATAAAATAATGTCAATTTACGTGTTCTTCTCCTCTCAGAAAGTGAATGCCACCCTGTTTCATAATACTAAGAACTTGAAGAGGCATATCTTGGCAGACCAGTTACTATCTGAGCTGCTTCTAGTTGAAGTTTTTCTAATTTGCTAGCTTGTTCAATCAAACATCCATCCGGTACTTCACATGCGTATTCGAAATGTGGCCATATAAATACAGTATATATTTTAGATAATGTGGTTCTATTAAGTAGAAATTTTAATTTCCTAAATGCTCCGATCATTTTGGAGGGTTTTTTTGATGATAGTCTATGTATATATTTTATATATATATTTTACGCATCTGTATACAGAAACCGAATTGTTTTATAAATGTGAAATAGGTATCAACAAATGTAAATGTAATGTACTATAGGCCTGAGGCCTTCTGAGTACTGAATAAAAGATTGATTGATTGATTGATTGATTGATGATAGTCTCTATATGATGATGCCAACTTCCATTTGCCGAGAATGTTAAAACCCAAATGTTTATGAAATTCTACTGTTTTAATATCTATGTATCATCCCAACTGCGGATCCGCCCCATCTTGAGATGGGACGGAGGATACTTAAACATGTTAATAATATTCATATTTTATAATAATTTGTGTTAGTAAAACATGTTTTTAGATAGTTTTGTTATATTCTTTTCACACCTAAGAAGAAAATTTGATTTGATGTTCATTTACTTCACTTTTTCACTCGGTTTCATATGTTATCGAGTACGAACGATTCAACACACCTCAAACATTTATCTAAAGTCACATTTGATTACTGATTGAATCACATTTGTTAAGAGACATAACAAAATCAGATCAATGTATAGATTTATATTTAGATAGTAGTTTTCAGCATTTTTCAAACGAACAATACATGCGTAGATCGAACAGCTGACAACACAGAGACATCTTTGTATCTTAGTTTCTTTACAAAAAGGTGGTATAAACTATTAACAATCACAGATATGAAGTTATTCTAATACAGATCCAAGTTTTACAATACTAGTGATAAATTGCTTTTTCAAAAATATATAATTAAAAAACGTACCTGATACAGAGAAATGAATAATCCATGCAAAAACCTCCTATATATGTATAAACAGAAATTAAGGTACTCTCCATCGTTACAATGCAGCACTGACTAGACTGAATTTGTTAATGTGTCAGCTTGGCGTGACAGAGAACGGATGATTGGACACCAATTTGCCCACCGTAGGAACTGTTAGGCTAAAACAACATATGGAGACACCAAAACCCCATGTTGTTTTAACAGAGTACTATCTTGTTCATCAAATTGGCGACTTGGTTGATTGTATCAAATATAAAAATAATTAAAAGTTCCTATTATCGAAGTCTGGTTCCCCAACATTTTAGATATTTTCAAATAGTGCCAAACTTTGGGTTTGAATATTCCCTCGTAACTCATAACAATATACTAAAATCTATCTTAACGGCGACAAATCTTTGTCACAGAGTGTTAACGAACTCCTAATAATATATATTTATCATTTTTTAAAGCTCTTTCCTACAATTTGTACAAAAAATGTAAGGTAGACAAAGCATAATATGAATTTGAGTTTAGTAAGAATAATTGCAAATGTATATTTCCACCAATGTACTTGATATCTAAATAGTTTTATGTTTGGTTCAGGAAAAGAATTTATATAAGCATTTGCTGCCTGTTTGCCAATCCTTTTTTCTTTTTGTATATAAATTCTGAATTTTGTGTAACACATGTTTTATTGAAATAGAATACCATTTAAATCATAGAAATATACTTACTAACCATTATATGATTACACATATTGCATTTTTTCATACAATGAAATATCGAATATTTTACAATAAGCAATGACAGTTTCTATATCAGATTTGTGTAAGCAATAACAATATGAATCACTTAGTCCTCTGAAGATATTACACTAGTACATGTGTGTCAGCACAAAATAACTCGATAAGTCTTAGTATATCAATAAACTTCATTGATGTGTATTTACAAACCTAATGCCTTTTTTCGGGGGGACATGTTAAGTAGCTAATTTAAAGATAACAAAACGATTAGTTAAGTAAACTTTCAGCTGTAAAATAACAATATTACACTGAAATGTAATTCTTTCCTCTCACCTACTCATCTTATTTGACTTATGTACGGATCAGTTGATTAACGTATTAGCAGTAACAACACACAACAATTCTCTCATTTCAACGCTTTTAACAAGCCTAGATAGACGCTTGTACATATGAAAAAGCAACCTTTTAATACTGATCAAAATCATATGTTACCTCGGGCTATGTAGAAAACAGTAGAATAATTTTTCTCAACAAGGGTTTGTGTCAAAAAATCTAGTGATCCGTTTAAAATCTTCTTGTAATATTGATAAGAAATGAGTTGAAATATTGCATTTCTAAATTAGCATGAAGAAATCGCCTTTGCAATATTGAATATCTTAACGTATTGTGCTGCAACTGTACATCGTATTTGTTTGACTTTGTGTTGCATGTTGGATGGTTTCAAAATATGATTTTTATTGGAGCGGCATTAATATAAATATAAGCTTCCAGCTTGCCTCCAAATCTAATTTCTTTTTATAGAAATGAAAATAATTTGTTGAAACCATAATCTTCTTTCGCAAATCTTGGAAACTAAGTTATCTTGTTTTAAAAAATCTATTGAAAAGCGTGCTATTTCCCCATAAATAATCAATGGATGATGTTAGATTTCATTTTGGTTACGTGACATGATAATCGTTCTGTTAATGAAAAACATATTTTGAATATATTTAGTGTGGCAAAACAACTTTCATCGAATAACAATACAATAACACTAAACATTATATTTGTTGTTGTTTTTGGTTAGGGTTTGATCACGTCTGCTTCCACCTATCAGAGATATTGCCTTGCCTTGATAAAAATGAATGATGAACATTGACTAAAACAACAAACGCTCGGCGTGTACCTTTGTAGTGTTACAAGCATGCTCATGTGCAATTGGTACCCATTCTTGTCACTAATTGGAAGGTGACACACAGGCATTAGTGTCATAACCGAACCGGATGTTTACCAAAATCCCTTCTTTCGGACATCCCCCCCCCCCCCCTTCCCACCCAACCCACACCCATCTCTGAACTACCAAGCAGATATGTTTGCCATTTGCATCACGACACTGATCAGATCAGGTTCGATCGGAAATATGAGGAGACATAACTGGATTTATTTACTGGACATCTTATAAGCATTGAGGGAACACCACTTATAGGTTAGTGTTTGTGAATTATGTTACATACATACATACACTTTTAGATTCGACTATCAAACACAATATATAAGTACATTGGAATCTTGCTTAACGGAACGGTTTATGTGTCAGAAATTGAACTGATTACAAGGCATTAGATTAGCATTCTTGGTATTCGCTTAGAGTAGGTTTTGAGTGTATAATTGAATATAAATCCTTTTTTTATTTGCTTAACATGCTTTCATAATTAATAATATTTAAGAATATAATGAAATAATTTATAAGACTTTGTGTAAGAATTACTTTTGAAATCGTATTGGGCTATGATGAAAGACTCCTTTGCGATGAGAGATATATATAGCCAATAAGTCATGAAAATTAACATAAAATCAAAATATCTTTCGATGTCCTTGAAGCACTTATCTAAATGATACATGTTATCATGTTATTACTAAATTCAACATTAGAATAAGGATATTATAAACATGTTAAAGTATCTGCCGTCCCATCTCAAGATCGGACGTCCCAACTTGGAATTCCAAGTTGGGACGCGTCCCATCTTAAGATTGGACGCGATCCCAAGTTGGGATGATACATCAATACCATCAAAATATAATTTAATGTCATGTTTGCAATCTCGTGTAAATAACACAGCTTCAGTTTTCTCTGGATTGTAGGAAATTAACCAGTCATTTGCCCATTTGGTCAATAGCTCTAGATTTTCATTCATAATACTTTCCATTAATTGTTTTTCCTTTGCTAGGGCTCCAAATGATACAAAGCTCCAGAAGGGACATGGTGTAAAAGATTGTTATTAATACGTACGTACGTGATATCATCACGTACGTACGTAATAAATATCACGTACGTACGTAATAAATATCACGTACGTACGTAATGATAACACGTACGTACGTAGTAAGCTAATACGTACGTACGTAGTAAGCTAATACGTACGTACGTGATAATAACACATACGTACGTGATACTTTAGCATGTAATGAGGAAGTACGTCTAAACATGGAGGGGGACATACTTGTTCGACTCTACTTCGATCTGGGTTTTAACCAGACTGAAATGCTTTATTTACTAGTTGCAAAACACCGGATAGTAGTAAGCAATAGACATCTGAAACGCATTTTGAAAGGACTACGTCTGTATCGACGTAAGCACTCAGATGACAGAAAGGCTATTGCACAAATCGAAAAAAAACTTCAGCTGAACCTAAAGATTTTTTATAGAATAGTATCGAGAAAGTTTATGTAACTGATAGCAGAAATGAGAAGATTCCGTTTGAAGTTAATATGGGTGATGGGCGTTTGTCTAGTGATGGCCAAACTGTTCTGGGACCCTGGAAAGGTGCTTTGTCGAATCTTTTGAATTGTAATACGACTTGAAAATGCGTAAATTGTGATGTGGAAAGTGAAGATAATAATCTCAACAAAAGGTCCGAATGGATTTAATTCAACAGTCGAATAGCTTTCTCCTTTCTCCACATGATTAATACTTTGTTAATTTAGGTTGAGTGAAATCCAATTTAATTTGATAAATCGTTTATTGATTTCAATGTATTATACAATGTACTAATCTTTTCTCGTATTAAAGTTTTGACACAAGAATTTACAATAGTCATTTTGTGAGGAAATCACCACCATTAAAAATGTTGTCGTAATTTATGTGGACTTGACAGTTGACAGATTCCTTTTTTTTGTAGAAACAAATGTCGAACATTCGACATTTAATTATGTTTAGAATAGTTTCTTAAGTCAAATCATAATTTGAGAGTCAACTGAAAAGAATGATAAGTATTTTTCTGGAAGAATACGAAGCCTATGTGACTACATGTGCTCTTAAATAAGCTATTTTTAAAGCAACAATCATTACACTATAAGTAAACTCATAGTTAAACTTACATTTTCACTTACAGTGTGATGCAAACAAATAAATTTACAATTTTTGATGTATCATAAAATATTTGACTGTATTATACCTGTCTAAATGATGTCTTGTTTTAAAGATAAATCCGTTTTTTTACTTATCATCCTTGAGGACATACTACGAAATATAAATATAGTTTCTTTCATATGAAGAGTTTCCTTCCTTGGATATGACAGTTTGACTGACTACTGTTGCTCGAATGTGAATACATTTGTTATCCCCTGGCGAAAAAATATTTTTTCTTTTTGATTTCAAAACGTGAGGTTAATTTAAATGGGTCATTTTCGAACAAATCAAAATATACTTATCTATACAAATTCTAGTTTTTACTGAAAGCTTATGATATTTATGCTCTGTATTTCTCTGCTAAAGTCAATATAAAAAATGCAATGCCTCTGTAAAAAATATGATATGGTGAAGAAAAATGAAGGTCCTTTGCGTTATTTAGAGGCCATATTTTAACAAATGCTGTTGCAAATGCTTGTAAGGTGATATGATAAGGAGCATAATCTTACGAAAATATATCTAATTTAATTTAATTTCTTCTGTCTTCAATTAGAGTAATGTAATCTTTAGCAACGTACCGACAAATGCAAACACTTATTATAGATGGCGATCAATCAACGTAGCCGGTTCTTCAATTACGACATACCGTAAACCCTTGAATAATCGCCTGCTTTCAGTATTGGCCAGGGCTAAGGTCTCGTTAAAATGAATAATCGCCTGCCTTGCCTTGTTGGATTTGCTTGAGCATTGTGAACAACATTTTGAATATAACCTTTTTCTAAGTTTTCTGGGTTTTTTAAAACTAATATTTGCATATTTTGAAAACGGTAAGAGAGTCTATTTCAGTGTTTCAATACAAAATTCACGATGATGATGGTTTTCATTAATTTTTTTTAACATAGAAACAAATATTATGGCTTCGAAAAGAATAATTGCCTGCCTCTTAAAAGTCAAATCGGTGGTTGAAATTAATAAGCGCTTGTTAATTATTCAAGGATCTACGGTATATGTTATTTTCCTATTGGACATTTAACAAAGTGAGTGTTTCAATAGATATTGTTATTTTGTTATAAAAAGTCTTTTTACAAATATTCTTTTAGGCTAGAAGTATTTTAAAGAAAGAGAAATTAACAAGTGATTACATAGCCGATTAGACATAATTTATTTTAGGCGACATTTTGTTAATGTAGCCGGCAATTCAAGAATTGTCGATGCATCAATTCTTGCCCATGACCGCTTAGAAGGCTAGTTACTAGCTTGAGTTTGTATGACTTTCACTAAAGACTCTTGTTGTATACTGTTTGCTGACGAAAATAAGATGCCTTTGTTTATGTCCAATGTCTGTCTCATGAACATTCTTTACGTCTTGAAGTGCAATAACCGTACAACGGGAGATAACTCAAAAAAGTTAATCCGAGCCACGCTCTATTTCTTGTATATATATGCAAGATTATTGATAGATAGACTACTTATGGGTTTTGCAAAAAGATTACTGCTACTCAATCGCCTTCTAATGAGGTTCAAAGATAAGAAATTAAATGTTTATTACAGCTTAGTGAGGCTGTGTTCAACATTTACCTACCACGTGGTTTGTGTTTGTCACTTGCTACACACGATGAGTGGTGACTGCTTATGTTATTTCTTATCTGACCTCTCAATTATCAATGAAAATATACATTTTCTGAATCCATGACAGAGCTGAGTTGACTCAAATAAGTTTCTGCTGACTAGCGCTTTCTATCTTCTATCGACAGCTCCTAAGCACAACATTCAAATTTAGTTATTACGTACGTACGTAATAATATTACGTACGTACGTGGTATTTTACTACGTACGTACGTAATAATATATGTTTTTTACCATGTCCCTTCTGGAGCTTCGTACAATGAAGTATCATCAGCGAAAAGCCGAGTTATACAATACAATTTATCAGCTATCTCATTTACATATACAATGAAAAGGAAAGGGCCTAAAACAGATCCCTGAAGTACTCCCACTTTCAACACTATAGGCTTAGATAACGCTCCATTAACAAAAACTGACCGGTTACGAAACGCTTACAAAACCAATCGAGCAGCTTTCAGCGTATTCCATACATCTGTAATTTATACATTAGCCTTCTGTGCCAAACTCTATCGAAAGCCTTTGGTACATCACAAGATACCATACAATAATATTCTTTTTTATCAAGTGGTGTACAGATTTGGTTATAAATTTCAACAAGTTGTTGTACAGTAGAGTGGCCTCTCCGAAATCCACATTGGTATTTGTATAACACACTGTTTGACACAAAAAAATTATAAACACTCTTTCTAACAACTTTCCAACACATCTAATAAATGAAACCGGACGATAATTTGATATGATAATATGATCACCTTTCTTAAATAATGGCATAACATTTGCATACTTCCACTGGCTAGGATATACACACAAATCTAGCAACATATTAAATAATATATACAGGACTGATAGAGTAAACAGTTTGTCTGAGTAATTGATGACTTATCTGGTCTGGTCCAGCAGCATTCTTAATAGGTAAACTTTTAATGATGTCAGACATTTTTTATCTTCTATAACAATGGTTTCTAATTTGGCATCAGTTCGTCTATCGAATTCTGGTACACATGCAGTATCTGCACCATGTGAATTAGATATTGACACAAAATATTCATTTAAGATGTTAGCCTTATCAACATCTGAAAAAGCTGATGGACATTCTTCATTCACATTTCCTTTCAAAGCGGGAATGGAGGAAGCCGAACCTGACGTCTTAATAAAACTGCTTTACATTTTCCAATAAGAAGATTTATTTTCTCCATATAATTCGAATAGAGGTGAGGTGAGGTGAGTTGGTGTTTAACGCCGCTTTCAAGAGTATTTCACTTATATCGCGGCTGCTAATATTATTGCAAGGAGAAAGCCCGCAATACCATTGTGGCTATACATTGCGGTGAAACCTGCGAGCATCGGCTGGAACTAGCGAACCATGGGTGGTACTGCGCTGAAATTCAGTGAAGCATTGCACCCAAACCTGACTGCGTGTAAAACAGTTCTCCACTGCAGACAAAGTTGCCGAGCCTCTAGCTGGATTCGAACCACGGACCTCATGATCCGAAGCCGAACGCGCTAACCACTGCGCTATCCGCCCCCAATTCGAAAAGAAATTCGTCAAGATTGGAATAAAAATGTTCCTTCATTACGCTGGGTTTTTTTTGTATTTTAAAGCATCAGAGTTTTCTTTGCCTTTTTCCTTAGTCGATCCCGCTTCCTGCTTTCACGTCGGATGTTTGAGTCATACCATGGTTTGTCATTAGGTCTAATTATCAAAGTTCTAGATGGTATACTCTTTTTTTTATAATCATTAAAACGTTCATAAAATACACAACAAGCATCTTTTACATTAGAACAATCGTTGAACAATGATAACCAATCAGTACTGTTTATAAGTCTATTCAATTTATCATAATCTCCATCTTTGTAACAAAAAAACCTTTCTGGAATATGCAACCTTAGTTGACATTTGCACATCAATGGTGACAAAGGTTCCTTTATGATCAATTATAGATCTATCAAAATCAACAACCACGCTTTCAACAACATCAACTTCATCGCTGACTACAATCGGGTCTAAAAGTGTACTGGTTGTCTTGGTTACCCTTGTAGGTTTCTTTATACCATTATGTAAGTTGTTTCTGAGCACTATATCCGTTAACTTCAGATTGGATATAGAAAGTAAATTTTCATTCAAATCCCCAACAATAGTGACCTTAATGTCAAATCTGCCCCAAATGTTAGCTGCATTATTTTCTGGCATATAAACAGTGCAAAATATCAGCCGTTTTTGAGGAATAAATATTTTTACCCAAAAAGACTCATCAAATATATTTTCAAGATCAAAAAGTCTTTCGAAAGATAAGTGTTTAGAGATGTATATCATTACTCCTCCACCAAACGCATTTCTGTCTCTACGTATTGGTATATGAAAGTTTTCCCTGGTTAATGTTTCATTATCTACGCTTTCATCTAGATGAGTCTCAGTAAAACTTACAAACTCATAGTCTGATAAAGATTCGGACAAATAGGATTGTTTGGTACGACTACTTCTAGCATTCAGGTGAAGGACTGACACAAGGTTGTCATTCTGAACAATAGGGCCTGAAGCAACAATAGAATAATCAGAATGATATTCACATTAGTAGCTTGTGATTGAAGCAGACATAGAATCATAAACACGCAATAGCAATTAAATTCCAATGATACTAAATTAAACATAGCTTTTGTTTCAGTACATAGAATCTTGAAAAGTACACTTTTGTTACGAAGTAGAAAACTGACTCTGAAACATTTCTTATTGTTACTAGTGCACTTGAAATAATTGAATAACCCGATCGCAGCAAGATATTGCATTATGTCATTACCCATATGGCGTATTTATTTCTTGTTGGTAAATATTACACATGTGGACTCTTGATCGGGTTATTAGACATGACAGGGAACTAAAAGCTACATGATAGGATGGCAATGCGATGTCTCTCAAACGAGCTGATAAAAAGGACAGAAAACTGTATATACACAATGACTTAATTTTGAATACATTTGTACATGGACATTTAGCCGAGACTACAAAGGTGAGATAAATAATGATATATACAGCTAATAATACAAACATAACAAGTGGAAAGATATATTATGTTGTGTTTTTATATAGTACATACATTTCATGACATGAAAATAATAAGATACTTATATTTCTGAATATCTATACACATTTGATCCGAACATGAATGTGAAGCACATGACAGTCACTAAGAACGGGTATATTTGTCCAGGTCAGAGTCCTTGTAGATGACACAAATAAGTCCATCCCACTGTTCGCAAACATACACTCTTCCATCAAATGTCCACGTTGAGTAGATCCTACCGTTCTTCTTCAGATCCCTGGCGAGCTTGAACAAGTGATTTCTGTGCTTTGTAAGATCCTCGTTAATGTAAACATTGTCTTGTTTCCCTTTTAGTCTGAACTTGTTCTTAATCACTTTGTTTCTGTCCCAATAACTCACAAATTTCACCACAATACTTCTGTTCTGACCTTGCTTTCTCTTGCCCACCCGGTGGCACTTGTCAATATCAGTAGGCGAAATATCCGAGTGAACATCCTTCATCCTTCAGCACATCAAGCACAACCTCGTCGATATCCTCCTCCTCTCCCCACTTGGGTTCCTTGATTCCTGAGATCCTTACAGAGTTTCTCCGACTGTACTGCTCTAACTCGTCAGTCTTGAGGTGCAGTTCGTCTTTCAAAATTTGGATTTCTTGTTTGAGAGGGACCACAATATCCTGGATTACATCTTTCAATGCTTCCTTTGCAACAGCTACAAATGACTCCTTGAACTTCTGCTGTAGGGTCGGCAACATGAGTGCATTACTCAGCTTAATGGTGATCACATCCATAGAGGCCTCGTTTGTGACGTTATACAGAGAAGACGGATAGGAGTTATCCGGGGTCTGCTCGTCTTGACTTTTCCCGCTCTGTTGATGTGTTGGGGTCGCCATCTTGGTTTATGTTAACATCGGCGTACTGCAGGATCAAAATGTGAACATTTCTGGCTGATCTAATTGAAGGGTTGATTGGACAAGTGGCTTTGCAGATTTTGACGGCAAAGAATCCAGAGGAGAACCTGATGGTTTCTGTTTCTCACTGCTGCTCCTCTGAGGTGGGGCCTTGCTAGATGAGTTCGTACCAAATCCCATCCTGCCATACTTCATAGAAGATATCTTGAAAGCAGACAAAGGTTGCAGGCTTTTCTACGACGTCCTGAACAGTACCAATGTGAACACACCTAAATATAAACCAAAATTCTACCATGACATTTTAAAATCCTTGTTTTTGATTGGTTTATTTCATCGTCGAATCTACGTTCGAACATGATTTTTTAGATAGCCGATTAACCGCGTTTGAATACATCTGCCTCAAGGCTCTATGCAAAGAGAGACGCAACAGCACTGTGCGGAGTTCGACGCTCTACCGCTAAACATTATGAAAACGTGCTTTTGATAGCCTTCTGTTACCAATTACCATTAGGCATACATACTTCTTAACGCTTATATAAACAGTCTACTACTCAATCACATGATTTGTTTGCATTAATGTGGAAAACGTTTGATTTCAAGCCGCGATGACTGGATCAGACTCGGCCACGATAGTTTTCATTCTAACACTGTGACGTCATGGGCTTGTGCAGTGTGACATGACGTCACAAGACTGATCACGTGATCAGCTTAAGGAATTCGGTATCGGCCATTTTGTTTGAGGTGATTCAGTACTTTGGAAGTCAAATTCTCATGTTTTATACTGGTACAATGAGTTTCAAGAAAAACGCAATGCTCTGACTTGTTAACTTGACAATTCTTTTATTTTTAACGTTCCCTACTCTATTTTTTCACTTCAATAATAGTTTAGGTGTTACCCATTCTACCTATTTCAAATGGAAATGCCTATGATCGCGTCACACCTAAATTTTCGCGACATCAAAGAAATGTAATTTAAAAGTTTATTAACTCGTCATGGTAGAATGGAGATAAACCAATTGTGTTTTAAATTTTTTGTGATTCGAACGTAAATTCGAAACCTGTTGATTTTAAATTCGAAGCCTCACGCTACGCGTTTGGCTCCGAATGAAATCAACAGGTTTCGAATCTACGTTCGAATCACAAAAAATTAAAAACACAATAGGTTTATCTCCTAATTGGAAACTGATCTTAATCACTTGATAGCAAAAACCGATTGGAACGAACCCTTTTAATGTCACCTTGGTACAAAGCAAATTTGGTTTTAGTACTCAATAATACATAGAATTCTTCCGTTGAATGATCTCCTATTTAAAAGGAAACTGAACGACACAAACAAATGTGCCTGTAAATGTATCCATGATTGCCCGATAAAGAACAATATATGAGACAGACTAAAAACATGGATAGAGCACAAACAGATTCAAAAGTCTCTACTCTATTGTCAATATTTGTTCTCTGCAGTTTGTCTGTATCCTATATTCTATGCAAGTCAATCTTTATTATTTATCTTTATTTATAGGATATCATAGGATACACAACAACAAAATCAAAATAGATATTGTTAAAAAGTATTATACACTTTTCAAACACATCTTAACCTTACAACTTCTTTAACAAACTTTTCCAAGTTAAAGGGCCACAGAGTGTGTTGTTGCAGTCAAATATGTCAATATTCAATAATGGTGTTATTCAAAAGAGAAATAGTGGTTGTTTCGGATAATACAAATCTTATGCGTATCAGTTCACCATAGTGACAATAAACAGGTTATTAACATTTATATTAGCGTTCTGCGATTATCATTGAAAACAAGAAAATATCGTTATTTTGACAGTTCAAAATTTAAAGACGCGATTTGACCTTACCTCAGGTCATAAAGTATTTTGAATCTATTCAAGCTACATACAGAATTTATGAAACATGCTCTGTGTCACTTTAATTTACATGTCTATTTTATGAAAACTTAAAATGACATTCCATTAATGGATAGAAGGATGTTTCCAGAAATATTCAGGAATTTACTTATAGACTGTAGAGCTCAACCCAAAAATGATATTTTTATTTAATAAATCCTTCCAGAGAAAATTTACAAAATCTTTGATTTAAAAAAATGCCGCTAATTGTTAGAGGTACACCCACATTTTTGATGATCCCACCCTTGACCAGGGTACTACACAATTGAATAAACGGGTATATGTTCTTAAACTTGTATTGTAATTATATTCAATTAAAGTCGTTGATGTCTTCTGAACGAGAACATCAATTCCAACAAAACTGGTTTGAAACCGTTAACCAAAATTAATGGTTTATTGTGATTTTCTATTAATGTGTTGCCAAACATCCACAATCTATATTTTCATTCTAATCCAGATTGACATCGAGACCCCATTTGATGCTAAACTGTTCCTGTTCTGAAGAAAATTCATAATTCTTCATTTTAAGTTGTTTAGATTCATAGTCATTCGCCAAAACGAAACATGGGCTTGAAGCAAGAACCTGTTTTTCATTTGACTTACATGGAGTCAAATGCACGGGATTTTCTTTGTCTGGTCGCCAAACTTGTCTAGACAGTTTTCATTACACGCTAGGCAGCCGAAACATTTAGGCTGCAGACGATTTGAACATATATTTAGTTGATCAGATAGACCTTATTGTTCTTAATCGAAAAAGAACAAAAGTCATTTCATAGGCACTTCAGATATTCTGTGTCTCATTCGTAAGAGCCAAAACAGCACGCTACACAACATACAAGATACCAGATCTGTGTACATCAACGAAGACCTCACACAGACGAGGAGTCTCATATTCAAGAAAGGTAGAGAACTGAGAGCTCAGAGGTAGATTCACTCAACATGGACAAAGGACTGAAAAATATGCGTTTGTGAACACCTTGAAGGACTTATCAGAGTGATTAAGTGTGATTCTGATCTGGACAAGAATAGAGAGTAATGAATGTGACTGTTGATTCAGAATATTGGATTTAATGTGTTATTTAAAAAATTCATAACAATGACACATCAAGGAAAAGTAAGTAAGAATGTGAATATATATAATCTGTAAATAATCAAATACCCACAGTGACACTAGTAAGTTTTGTGCATGCGCCATTCTTATAACTATATAATTTTGTTTATATTGTTTATAGGTAGGCCATCCTATCGTTTACATTAAAATTTGCGCTGCTGTTATAACGACTCCACACAAGCATGCCAAGATTGTCCAATAATCAACGTTTCTTTGCCCTGGGTATGATTAGAGCTCGCAGGACACATAGAGAGGTTGCCCAGCATTTCAACTGCTACCATAACACTGTAGACAGGCTAGTCCAGCAGCATGCACAACATGGTGCTGTTCAAGGCCATCTTCATATTAGCCCAACTCGCACGAGGCACGGTAGCACGATTCGATCGTACTGGTATCGTATTGTGGTTTTTACGATCTGTAATGTGAACACGGTTTCTATGCGGAAGGTACACGATGTGGATTCATTGCACGAAGGATTACGTTTCTAACACGGTCAGAACACAATCAACACAAACTTAACACGACGCGATACAATCACGAATGGTGTAAGAATAATGCACGATTTTAAATAATTTGTGCAAAGTCAAAAAAAGGTTAACCATTGCTTTCCATGATCAATGTAGAATTGTTATTCATCCTGTGATGTGTAGCAGCTATGGAATACAATGTAATTGCGATAAAGACATTAGAGCATATATTACTAATTCTAACATTATCTTCGGACAATCTTCCTGAGTATTTCTCTTATCTTCTGGCTTTATGCAAGTAACTACCGATAGTGTTTCACAGGCATTGCTTCTGATTCAAAGCAGTTGAATTTCAAGACCACGTTAGGAAGTTTACATCTTCACATCGAGAAACTTGCCAAGTCGATCGATGATTTTAGGACATTCTAATTCGCTTCCTACCAAATTATGAAACATCCGCATTTCTACATGTTGATGATCATCTTCCCTTGATCTATGAGAATATTGAGCGCCAAAATTATCTTTTGCGAATTCTAGGTAATTAATTGTTATCACTCCAAAAACGTGAGGCTGTGGTAAATACTTTACAATTGGCCTGAGCGAGCAATGATGCGTGAGTCAAGCGCAATATAAGTATCCCCATTGTTATCATTAGTACTTGCTTTGTTCAATGAATTAATCGATGATTGATAACAAGTACATCTGCGATGTTTATTCAGACAGAGAATAAACCAAAGCAAACATCATATTCCATTTACCAGTGAAATCACTATTTTCTGTCTTATGTGTTCGGGAGTTGATTTCTATTTACTTATACATTATACATAAAACTTATACATAATTTTGATATGTCATATGCACATAATCTTCAGAACAGCAGGAGGATCTTAAACACTAATTTTTCTGATATGCGATTTTTGCAGTATACAGTTTAAAGGTGTACCATACCTTTGATGGGCTACCACATAATTTGGCTTGTGATGGATTGTTGTTGCATTTTATCATACTTTGAAGCGAAATCTTCGTAACCTTTTCATTTCTATCATTTCAAGGTATACCTTCATGTCGAAAATTCAATGTTAGTTTTCACACATATTGCCCATTTTTGCATCTTTAAACTTGGCATCCTGCACAAAATATAATTTCAAATATCTAATAATGTCAAAAGTACACAAATATTTAAATCGAATATGCACTTTGCTTTTTGAGTCTTCTTTACACAGCAAAGCATTTTTTGCATAGGCTTGTGTGACGACAAATATGTTATCCCCGCATGCAGCGTTTCCATTGGCTGAAATATTGCATTGTCTATGTATGTTGCAATATTTTGCCGTTAGGAAACCTGCTGGAAGCCCGAGAAGAGCATGTATAAGAACATTGGTTGTGTAGGAATCAATCAATTTTAAATTGAATTGTCGGCAGTAACGTGGCAGTAACTTCGCTCGTCTCCCTTGCTTACCATCAATACCTTACCATCGTTTGTGCTGACATGTTGACTGAAAGTAAGACGCGCAAAGCACACGTAATGAAAACGCTTTTACGGGAAACGCTCTTATTCGCGAAAGTTCAATCCAATATCGTGCGACCCTCTACCCATCGTCCTGACATTGTGTACATCACCTAAACATTACAGACAAAATATACACATTGTCACATTGACACTCATATTGAATTAAGAACAAAAAGTGACGTTTATGAAAATATCAATGATGTGGTACATGCGGTAGTATGTATAATGTCATCTGCAGATTAATGTAACAAACAACGTTTTGGAAACTTTTCACCATCAAAAAGTCCATCAGCGCTAGCTATGATGTTGAATGTAGGACTATGCCTAATGAGATTATTTAGAATCTAACTTGGTGGTACATTTTGACAGAATCTCAAAAATCTAACTCAATTCGTCGACTATGTCACACCAAATGTAACAAACTTTTTGTATAAATAAGAAATCAAAAAGAAAAAACCCACGTTGGGACATGAACCGAGGCACTTTGGGACAATATCCATATCTGTCGAAAATAATGATTAAAGATACATGACTTCCCATAAATATCATCACAGTGACATAAACAGTAGAATATCGATTGATGAAGTACAAGGCAAATTTCTTATCATTGTTAGGTGCTCTTGATGGTCCGATGTGTGCTCATTGGGTGCTTGTAACTGGATGTCCTACGTGTACATCTTGGGCGCTTCGGGGTGCTACAGGTTATCCATCTGTGTATCTTAGATGATTGTAACTTGTGGTGCCATGTGTGCTTCTTGGGTGCTTCTGATGGTGAAATGTGTGTATCTCTGGTGCATGTACTTGGTTGTCCCATGTGTCCATGTTATTTGCTTTGATATTTTAATGTGTTCATATTGGGTGTTTGTAACTGGTGGTCCTATTTGTTCATCTTTGGCGCTTCTGGTTGCCCATGTGAGCACCATGGCTGCTTGTATCTGTCGGTCCCATGTGTCCACCTTGGGTGCTTCTGATGGCCCATGTGTGAATCTTGGGTGCTTCTGATGACCCATGTATATTTGGTGCTTGTATCTGGTGGTCCTATGTGTGTATCTTTGGTATGTGCTTCTGGTGGTCCCATGTGTGGGACAGAATGATTTCGAGGTCCAAGTTGCAGTTGTTTCAGGTTTGTCTGTGACGAAAGAAGGGAGAAGTTCCTCTTCACCGAAGACATTTCGATCAAGTGGGTGTATACAGTACACCAATAAATAAACATACCCCGTATCTAGAAACACACTAGAAACACACTAGAAACGCACTAGATACGCACTAGAAACTTTCTAGAACGTATCTTCAACTCTATTTCACTCTTTTCAAAATATTCAAAAATTATAACCTTATTTAAAATCCTCATGTTTACTTTGCCTATTGTGAAATTTTGAACAAGATTGCATCAATAGAAAGAGAGATACTTAATATTGAACTTTAAATCTTCCTCATTTTAAGCGCCTCTTTTCGCTGCACAAGGGGCAGTCTATTTATAGCACACTTCGTTTATTAGCACCTCAATGATCGGCGCTAATTAGATCGCTCGTCTCCAAGATGTTCCGACGCATGCAGTTTGAATTTGTTGTCGTTACAATATAACACTTAAATGTAGTATATAACTTTGCAATAAAGCATTAATAAAAGAAGTAATTATAGTTGACATAACTCATATACATTGCGATTGCCTTTTCATAAATAATTTATGCGAGCTTAGGAAGAAAGAGGCATTGGGGACATGTAAAAATCTGTCACTGCATGAATTATATTGTGGTTTAAGCATATTTTATGTCATTATATAATAGCGCTTCTTAACAAGTATACTATTACATAAAAAGTGACGTACATATGGACGAATGAATACATACATACAGTAAACAGGACATAATAGATGCAGGATTATGTTGGACAGTTTTCAATGAAACAATAAATGTTTACAAACTTATTTCATACCGCTGATAACTACATGTTGTTTGATTGTTTCAGCAAGGCATGGCGAATACATGTAAACAAAAGTCAAGTAAACAATTTTTCAGTCAAATCCATGAAGTAAGAAGTTATTCACATGTTGTAATATACTACAAGAACTGTTCTAGAAGAAATAGTTGAAAGTTGTGTCACGAGTCGCAAAAAGCAGCTATTTATAGACAATTTATATAGTTTCTAATTACAATACAGTCAACATGGATGATCTCAAGTTTAGAAGAAGTAAAGCCAAGCTTACTACACTTACATGCGCCAGAAGGTTGATGTCTAGAGCTGAGAGAAATCATGAGAAAGAAATTCTTCACAATTTAATGGTTGAACTAGAGAAAGCATACAGTGACTTTATTGACATTGGCAATGATTATGCAGATGCATTAAAAGGGGAGGATATGGAAGAGTATCAAGTTGTAGATGGGGAAAATCAGGAAGAATTTAGAAATACTGTTTCTAAAGTGTATGAAGATGCAAAAGCCAAGTATAATGAAATTAAATCAAAAGAACAGTTACAGGAAAATATGAGAAAAGCAGAGCCAGTACAAGACATTCTCAAGAGAAATATTAACAAAATCAGCCTTCTTATGGAAAGAATAGGAACTAATCTACATTCACCAAAGCCTGATATCCATACCCTTCAGTATGATAGTGATACAGCTACACAGTTGTTAGATTCCATGAACACTCAACTAGGGACCCTGTTAAAGCTGCTCGAACATAGAAACGTGCAAAAAGAACAGAAAACTCTAGATGAAATAAGTGATTCTGTAGACACTATGAAGAGAGAAGTATGTGTTTTCATCTGTAAAACTAAAAGTGAATCTTTGCAGGAAAGATATACAAGAAAACTCCAAGAAACTGAGGCAAGCCATGCAGATCATTCTACCAATCCTGTTGAAGTCAAAGTAAAGACAGAGAATTACAGTATTCCTTTTACACCAATTCATCTTATTCCACGTGGCACAGACTGGAGGTAATCAAGAAATAAGTCAAACAAGTTCACCAAACATGTCACAACAGTCTCTACAAACCTCATATACAGGAACTTCAAACACAAGAGCTGATGTCAAGCTTAAAAAGTTGTCATTTCCCACTTTTTCTGGTAAGAGAAGAGATTGGCCTGAATTTAAGGCAGTGTGGAGAGAATTGGCTGAATATGGATGTAATAGTAAGACCGCCTTAGCTCATGAACTCAAACAGTCATTAAAGGGTGAAGCTGCAGAGCATATTAAGTCAGTATTTGCTACCAAACCAGAGGCTTACGATGTGATGTGGCGCAAACTGGAAGCATACTATGATGATACAAGTTCAAGTGTACAAGCAGCCATTGAAAACCTTCAGAAATTGAAACTAGTAAAGGAAGAGGATTATAAAAGTCTGATAGAACTCATTGATGAAGTCGAGGCTACTCACAGTCAACTTGAAGAATTAGGTCAACTGGACATAATGACAATGAGAGATGTAGACAAAATTTCAGAACTCCTTCCCACTCATGTTAGAGTTGAATGGATGAGAAGATACCATGACCTAACCCAGGCAGAGAAGATAAAACCATTTGTACCTTTCATGAAGTACCTTGAAAAGGAAAGAGACATAGTGTCAAGGTTAGCAGATACACAACAATACAAAGGCAAACAGAAGTACCATGCATCAGCATCCAACCATGGAGATACAACAAGAACAGAACGCAGAAGTTTTTCAAGATGTGCATATCCCGCTCATCGACGTAACGGAATCAACCACAATACAGAAAATTGCTTTGAGTTTAAGAAACAGTCAATTTCAGACAGACTCAAGTTCCTGAAGGAAATAAATGCATGTTTCCTATGTTTTGGAGATCACCCACGTGCAAAATGTCCCAAAAGAAAACCCTGCTCAATATGTCAGAAAAGCAATCACCACCATATGCTCTGCAAAGATCAAGAACATGGACAAAGATCAACAAGCCCTGCTAGAAGTTCAGTCCAAAGCCACACTCTGTCAACATCAACACTTTCCTTGTACCCAATATTAGAAGCCCAAGTACCTGGAATGAAGAAAAAAGCTACAGTTTTCTTTGATGGTGGATCAAACACTCCTTACATCACACACAAAGCCGCAGATCGTCTATATGCCAAGAAATTGAAGAAATTCACCTTAGAAGTTACAACAATGGGGAATGTCAACAAGACTTACAACACTTTCCAATATGAGATTGGCCTACAAACTCAAAGTGGCAAGAAAGTAACAATCATTGCTTTTGGAATGGAAAAGATTACTGGAAAAATCAGCAAGTTGGACACAGAAGTACTCACAAGACTATTCTCTGACTACAACGTCAATATCCTTCAGAGGTGTTCAGATACAGTGGACATTCTAATCGGATGTGATTACATCCCAAGATAGAAGTTGCCCGTGCTGGTGAGAATCTGAGCATAATGAAAGGTGAACTAGGGATTTGTCTACAGGGAACTCATCCAAAACTGAAAGAAGGTACCGTTTTTGACAGTTATCTTGCCAAAACTATCCACGAAAGTTTCCTTCTGACTTCAGAAACAGTCCATTCAAGTGACATTTATTCTCACACAGAATTTACCACACCGATAAGCACAAAGTTGAATGATGCAACAAGTAGTTTCCTGATAGCGGCAAAAGAAAAGGATACACACAACTTCATCATGGGTGAAGAACTATGTATTGGATCCACACCACGTTGTGGTACATGTCGCTGTGGCAAGTGTCCCGCTGTTGGACATAGCTATTCCTTCAAAGTGGAACAAGAACTGAGGATGATTCAGGATAATCTACGGTATGACAAGGAAAGAAGTTGTTGGGTCACCAGTTACCCATGGATTGTTAACCCTGATAAACTACCAGACAGTTATCAAGTTGCCTACAAAACTCTAATGAACACAGAACGAAGGTTAGAGAAAGATCCTGAATGGGCAGTCACATACAGCCAACAGATTGAAGACATGGTCGAAAGAAGTGTAGCAAGAAAACTTTCCAAGCAAGAGCTAGATGATTGGAATGGACCAAGTTTCTACATCAATCACCTTGCAGTTCAGAATCAGAAGTCCAAGTCAACTCCGGTTAGAATTGTATTCAACTCAAGTCAAGTCATACAAGGTATCTCCTTGAACAGCTGCCTAGCAAAAGGACCTGATTCCTATCTCAACAACCTAGTTGGACTCCTACTGAGATGGCGCGAAGAGAAGGTTGCAGTAGTAGGAGATATCAAGAAGATGTTCAATTCCATACACCTAGAATCTCTTGAACAGCACTGTCATCGTTTCCTATGGCGCAACTTAGAAACCGACAGACATCCAGATGTCTACATCATTGAGCGAGTGAACATGGGAGACACACCTGCCCCAGCAATCAGCACAGAGGCGATGTACAAAACAGCAGAAAAGTTTAAAGACGATTGTCCTAGAGCAACGGAGCTACTAATCAGCTCAAGTTATGTGGATGACCTCATAGACTCATTCACAGATATCACTGAAGCACAACAAGTCACCTCACAAGTCGAAGTCATGCTAAGTAAAGGAGGGTTTAAGGTCAAGTGCTGGCAGTTCAGTGGAGGAGATGAAGATCACATCAAAGCATCAAAGGGTCTACTCAAAGGAACCAAAGAAAATCTCAGAATATTGGGTTTGGGATAGAAACCAGATGAAGATGTGATAATCTTCCAAGTAACCCTGAACTTTTCACAGAAAAGAAAAGGTCAACGTACAGGACCAGATCTGAAGGAGATGGATGTACCTGCCAGCATTCCCACAAAGTTAACAAGAAGAATGGTCTTGGAGCATGACAATCTATGATCCGTTAGGATTTTTGAGTCCATTTACACTTCAAGCAAAGGTCTACTTGAGAGAAACATGGAAACTTAATCTCGGATGGGATAATCCAATTCCTAACAATCTTCAAGCAAAGTGGATAAAGCTGTTTCAATCATGTTTGAGATGGAAGACTTAAAGTACGACAGATGTCTTCGCCCATCTAAAGCCATTGGATCACCAAGTTTGGTCATACTGAGCGATGGAAGTGACATTGCCTATGGATGTGCTACTTACATCTTGTGGACACTAGAGGACGGAAGCCACTGGCTAAGGTTGATTTTAGCAAAATGTAGGATTGCGCCTATCAACAGATTATCCACTCCACAGATGGAACTGAATGGTGCAGTGTTGTCCAAAAGAGCAAGGGCCACTATTGAAAAGGAGATGAGATTCAACTTTGAGAAGGTCTATCACCTAGTTGATTCAGAGACAGTGCTGAATATGATCAACAAAACCAGTACAAGGTTCAAGGTATATGAAGGGGTCAGGATAGGAGAAATACAAGCATCAACAAATGGTGACATGTCAAGTTGGGCCTGGATAAGCGGAGAAAATAACATTGCTGATTGGCTCACCAGAGGTCGCTCACCAAGACAACTGGCACCTGACTCAGAGTGGTGGCAAGGACCAGACATATGGTACAGACCAATACAGGAATGGAGATTGAAGTTTGGAATGCAACAAGAAGGAACAATTCCAGGCGAAAAGAAACTCTGCTCGACAGCAACTGTGGCGGCGCTTGAGTCTCTACTGGACTACACAAGATTCAGCTCTATTAATCGAGTGATATGGGTAATTGCCAGACTGCGCAACATATTGAAGATCAAGTCCTTTAAAGGGGGTAAGAGTTCACATGTTACTCCAGAAGGACTACGTGAAGCAGAAAGATGGATTGTCAGGGATGAGAAAGTTGCGGCAAAAATGGTCGCTACTCAAGATTGAATACAGTGAAGGGGTCTGATGGAATATGGACTGTCGGTGAACGGATGAAGAGGTTCAATGCAATGACATCAGACTCAGAGCTACAGCAACTACTACCTTCAGCTCACTATGTGACAAGGCTGTTTATGAGGAGAGCTCATGAAACAGGACACAGGGGAAGAAATGCTACTCTGGCAAGGTTCCGACAAAGTTACTGGGTACCACATGGGGACAAATTGGCAAAGAGTGTGAAAAGTAGCTGTCAAATGTGCAAGTTGAGGGAGCCAAAACTTATCTCTCAATCTATGGGTCCACTTCCAGAAGCACGGTTAACCATCAACTCCATTCAATCATGTTATGGTTGATCTCTTTGGACCATACAAAATCAGAGTTGAAGTTCAGAAACGTACAACAGGAAAGGCTTATGGGGTCATCTTCACTGATCTTGCTTCCAGGGCAGTACACATAGAGCCGGTCTTTGGTTATGACACGTCTTCCTTCCTACTTGGATTCAGCAGATTCGTCAGTATGAGAGGCTGGCCGGACACCATATACAGTGACCCAGGAACTCAGCTAATTGGAGCAGATCGTGAGTTAAAAGAAGCATGGCAGAAAGTAGACAGAAGTTCTGTTACAAGACAAGGCGCTGAGAATGGTCTCAAGTGGATCTGTGGGCCTGCAGATAGTCCATGGTACCAGGGAGCGGTAGAGTCACTAGTGAAGGGTGCCAAGAGAGCCATTCACTTCGCAGTACACAATCAACGCCTGTCCGCCTCAGAATTCATGACAGTTTGTGCTGAAGTAACAAACCTCATGAATGAACGTCCTATAGGGGCTCGGATCAGTGAGGACTCTGACATTAATGTGTTCACACCTAATTGTCTGTTGCTTAGACGTGCCACAGCTAAGAATCCAGGTGGCTGGCAACCAACAGGCTCAGTCCAGTCAAGGTATCATCTCGTCCAGAACATCACTGATGAATTCTGGCGCAAGTGGACTGAACTATATGCTCCTCGTCTAGTGATCAGGCAGAAGTGGGCAACGTCACATCGCAATGTGAAGCCAGGCGATGTGGTGCTAGTTGCTGACCAATCAGTACTCCGTGGGGAGTACAGGCTGGGACTCGTCAAAGAAGTTTTCCCAAGCTGTGATGGGAAAGTGAGAAAGGTCAGACTGATTTATAAGAATCACAGTGTGGGGGAGAAGCCCTCAGTCTACACTGGTGTAAAAGACACATCCGTGACCAGAAGTGTTCACCGCCTAGCGGTGTTGGTTCCTGTGGACAGTTAAATTTCCAGAAATTCGAACTTTAAAGTTAAAATATCTTTTTAGTTTTCAGTTAAAGTGACTTTTCAAGTGTGGTTTAAGTTAAAAGACTGATCGCAGCGACGCCAGTCCTCCCGGTGTGTTGGAATTCATATAACAAAAAACTTTGTTTTCGCTGCTATCAAAGACATTTTACGACGCTTTCAGGAAAAGATAACTCTAATTTGAGCGGAAGTGAGTAAAAACGTGTTTTTGTCGTCTGCACCAAGCGTGCATGACATTGTAAATTTTTCACCTAGTTTATCTAACTTTTAACGCTTGGTTGATTAACTGTAAAGTTAGTTTAATTAAAGAAGATTGAGGAAGATGAACTTGAGTTGGCGTTACATTCTGGATGTAAAGACGCGAGGTAACAGGCAGGCCAAAGACAAAACAATACAGTTGTAGGAACAAACTAATTGCTTAGTTTAACAGCTACGAACCACATTCGCTGCTGGCACTAATAACTTTGTCACAACCAGTGAGAATTTAGTGGGTTTTTTCACCACAAAATATAAACCAAGGATAGGTGAGGTGAGGTGAGTTGGTATTTAACGCCGCTTTCAAGATTATTTCACTTATATCGCGGCTGCTAGTATTATTGCAGGGAGAAAGCCCGCAACACCATTGTGGCTATGCATTGCGGTGAAACCTGCGAGCATCGGCTGGAACTAGCGAACCATGGGTGGTACTGCGCTGAATTTCAGTGCAGCATTGCACCCAAACCTGACTGCGTGTAGAACAGTTCTCTACTGCAGACAAAGTTGCCGAGCCCCTGGCGGGATTCGAACCAGGGACCTCCTCCTAACCACTGCGCTATCCCGCCCCCCAAACCAAGGATAGGAGGGAAGAAAAAACTTACATGAAACGCATAAACAGACGACTATGTTCCATCAAAGTTTTAACTTAATCAATACTGAGAGTAACGATATGCTAGACATTTCGAACATAAACGTTACCATAGATAAATGACCCTAAACACGGTTCGAGTGTTGTAGAGCTTGCTGTAGGTATTTTTGTATGCGGGGTCACGCGGAGGTGTTGGTGATAAGCGAAGGTGTTATCTCTACGCGACCTAGTACGATAGCACATGTGAGTGGAGGAGAGAGAGGGAACAACAATATGAGCGAGTACAAGCTGCTGATACGGGGCGCTAGTCAGGTAGTGCAGGTGTGTGGGGACGGGGAGCGCTGTATGCGCGGGGAGAACCTGCGTCATCCCACCGTTCTACAAGGCAACCACGTTGGATACAGTGTCCTCGTCGACTTGTGAGTAACTAGCATCATGTTTAGTTGTATAGTAAAACCCTTATGATAACTATTCCACGTGTTCAGATACTCATGAAGGGATCAGAATAATATCAAATATCTACATGTAGGACATTGTTAAACTTTTACACAAAAATCGTGATTTAGAACGTGCTGATATTGACTGAAGATAATATATAAATTATAAAAGAAATCTTCTCAGTAACTTTACAAAATTGTATCAAATGGAATATAGTAGAAGTCCTCAGAATGTAGATGTCAGTATGCCTCGATTTGATTGAAAACAGAAAAATGTATTATCTCCGATAACGAAGCTATCCATGAACAAAGTCCAAACTGAACACATATCCATGTACACGGAAACAAAAGCATAATCAAATAAAAGTTTCAAAATTATGAAAATATCAAAAGATAACATTTCAGTAGGTTGGTAATGCACGTGCAAAGTTTCAGAAAGATATGATAAGGCGCTTTGGTAATTTGCTCCGAAAAGGAATCTATTATCGCATAGTGTCGAAATTTAAAACATTTCCATTGGAAAAAAAGGAATTCAGGATTCTTAAAATAGCTAAAGACACCACTTCATTAGGTGGGTAATACTTATGACAAAAATCTTATTAACGCTTATGATTACAGACGAACCCGGGGGGAACAAATATATCCATAGGTAGAGGGATACAAAGCAGGTAAACTGAGCGATTGCTTCCATATATTTTGTATATGTTTGATAGCTTATTCTCTAGTATATGCAAAATAATATTTGCACATGGTGCTTTTACATAACAATTTTAGCATCTATAGACATTTAGAAGTACAATGTTTAAAAGTAAGCCACTCGTTGAGGGTTATTGAGAGACTTTGTTGTGCAGTGCCCGAGCGTAGCTAAGTAACTACCGTAGGTAAGGTGGTTATATTAAACGGCGTACACTATGTGGGCATACTTATCTGTTAGACCCGTTACCTGTTTTGGTATGATATAATTAGTACAATTTTATCGTACCTGATTAAATAATTGCCCTTGGTCGGTTATTGTTACTGGCGGATCGAACAGTGCACCTGAATCGTCACTAAACTATGACGTAGCAATGACTAGCCGCAGCGTACGCAGTTCACGAGCACGACTTTTCGCCTCTTGTTAATTGTTTTGAAAACAGAGTTTTGGAGTCGCATGAGGTAGAAGCAGAACAGGTGATGAGGAGAGTAGTGCCTGATAAGGATAAAGATAATATCATATGATGACAACTCTTGGTATTATCGGATAATAAAGAGCCCTTTCCTCCATGTGATACTTAACTTACTGTAACGCAGTGGAAGCTAGTGTTTTTAAACGGTATAAATAGAGCACTTTGGTCTTAAAATTTAGATATTTTATTACAAAGAGGTAACCAAAAAATATAACCCAAACAATGTACAGTTTTATTTACAAGACAATGTTTTTAAGACACAAATGTCCGATTATGACTTAGTGTCATAAATTCCTATGTAAATAGAGTACGAAGAATACTCTATTTTTCACGAATGTATATCAATTTGAGAAGAGCCACCGAAAAAGTGTGAACTTTTTTCATAGATACAAATACAAATATCAATTTAAACAAGTTCGAAATGGCATATCATATGGCTAAAAACAATTTCAATTTACTTGTTTGTCATAATCAAAATCATGTTGAGAGACAGCCGCCGAAATATGCCACTGTCAAAATCCAAAGTGAAGCTACCACGTGCTTCTCAGTACGGGCAACTACAAAACATGTCAATATCAGTTGCGTTTTTGCGATTGTTTTTAACACACAGATGTGAGGTGAGGTGAGTTGGGGTTTAACGCCGCTTTCAAGATTATCTCACTTATATCGCGGCTGCTAGTATTATTGCAGGGAGAAAGCCCGCAACACTATAGTGGCTATGCATTGCGGTGAAACCTGCGAGCATCGGCTGGAACTAGCGAACCATGGGTGGTACTGCGCTGAATTTCAGTGCAGCATTGCACCCAAACCTGACTGCGTGTAGAACAGTTCTCTACTGCAGACAAAGTTGCCAAGCCCCTGGCGGGATTCGAACCACGAACCTCCTGATCCGAAGCCGAATGCGCTAACCACTGCGCTACCCCGCCCCCTTAACACACAGAACCCTTCAATCCTTAGTTACTTAACTATATCAAATCATAATAAAATCATCGTTAAATTCAATTAAAAAATATTTTTTTCAAATTTCATAAAAATGGTATTGACAATGACATGGTAATACAGTTATAATACTATACAATGGACAATGACAAAAGTGTGCTTATTGTAATATAAATAGGCTGTCATGTTTTATTTCCAAGTAACAAATGCAGAGTTGACCAGTATTCAAAAATCATTTGTGCAGTGCCCGATGATAGGAACACGTATCGAATGATTATTTGGTTTCTAAATTCTAATTTTAACTGGACTGAATTCAACCATGATTCGATATCTTTCCATAATCTAAAGATGGGTTCACATGCTTTGGGAACATTTATTTGCAATGATGTTATGAATTTTCCAATCATTTTCATCCAAATCACATTGTAGGACTTGTTTCCATTTGGAAAAACTTGGCAAGCGAATGGGTTTTTTTAGCCAAATTATATAAATTTTTTCTTGCAATAGTATTTTAAATTTGTGATACATTGTAAGGATGAATTGGATCTTGCAGTTTCAGTTTTGAGTTGTTTACATTTAATGTTCCAGCGTATGTCACTATGACTCTTTTTACTGATTCATATGTTAAGAAATTTGTTTTGATCGAAAATGTTTTGGAAAATTCATCGTACTTAACATTCAACTTAACTAGTTTCAATGGGGTCTTTATTGTATGAACAGTTTATAACCTAAGCAATATACACTATGACATCAGGCCAGTTTTAGGAGTGACCGACGGCATCCAGAAATTCCATTGGTGTATTCTGCCTTGAGCACGTGATCAACTTCTCCTTCAGACGCAGCAATCTATTTTCTGTTTCCCGGTAGAGACGTTTCCTTGTGGGTGGTGCCGCTCCGAACTCAAGCTGGGAAATCCTTGCCTTGTCTGCTGCTTCTATTTTCTTTATCACATCAGCGAATCTGAAGATGTTGGGGTGTCGATGGGGCAAGGTATGGTTTAGTCGATTGTGGAAACCCTCCAAGTTGTTGTTAGCTCTCGGTCCGACAGTCAGGTGATGATTCCAAAGTTGAAGTGGGAATCTGGCGTCATCGTCGACCCACGTAGAGATGATGTAGTCATTGAAGGCAGTTGCCCTGGGCACTTCATGGGCTGCTCCAAACGAATCATTCCAAGTGTCTTGGACGGTATCACTTGGAAGAAGGGGGAGGCCGGCAGCGCTTCTTATCCATGTCTGGACAGCAGGCTCTTCCTTGTATGGAACAACAAGTTCGAGGTCCTGTGTCTTGCGCCAAATCGCCTGGCAGTAGTGAAAGAAGCAACCCTTAATCTCTATACCAGAAATTCATCCTCTACTGCACGTATGGCACTCATTTCAAAGTCAGTTTGAATACGGAGGGGTGCTAGGGGTCGATTCAGTCGTTGTTGCACTTCAGTCTTGAGCAGTCTGAACAGTCTCGTGTATGTTGATGACTGGCGGTCGGGAAGTAGGGAGTACACTAGTGGATAAGTTGAAGATCTAGACATTTGGCATGAGTAATCATAACTTACCGGTAGAAACCGGCAGATGGCGTGGTCAACCCCTTGAGGATAGAACATGTCCTCTGTGCGATTCTCCAGCCATAGCAGATGAAATACATTACGTATTCAAATGTAAAGCTTTTGAAACAGAACGTCTCTATTTTAATGAATATTACTTGAAATGGCCGAATATGTACAAATACAAAAGCCTTATATATACTAATAGAATGTCAGATATTAAAAACCTTCTATCTTCGTATTGTTTACGAAAAGCTTAAATGAATGTCTTGTCTGTTTATGTTAATGTAATATATGTATATTTGTATTCTCTTGTACCACCGTGGGTGGTTTTCGAGAAATAAACCTTGATTGATTGATTGAATAATGTACACTTGGCTCCAAAGTTCTGGGCAAGAAGTGAATGTTCCGTCCATATACAGGGTTTCAGCTGTTGTTAGAGTATACACATACAACTCTCTGATCTTACCTAGTATTTAATTAGTTGTTACAGAAGCTATTCATAATCCTCCACCTCTAACTAATTGATAATCCCTACTGGGCTGTTCCATTAAAGTCATAGGTATGTGAGTTGTCTTGCTTTGATTTTTTGTAGAAGTTTTGGCATGTAGAAGTTTTGGGAGATAATCACTGGCACGTGTATAAATCCGAATCCCTAAGGCTTCATTCAAATAACAACGCCTCTGATTGCATTGTAACGGAAATTGCCTGGTAAATGACAACTCAAACATCTCACAAATTTAATCACGGTGTAAACGACCGAAATTAGATATGAATAAACATGACATACAGATTAACTGTCTGTGCATGTGTTTTAAGGGTTTGGAGACACAAACAAATATCTTAATATAATCCTTATGAAATTGGTACCTCCATTGATACTTATGATACTTATGCTTGGTTAAATGACACATTACTGATGAACTTCGTATGGTAAAAAAAAACCCATATAAACTAGTTCTTTCTTAGGAATTTTACAGTAACATTTATCTAACTATTGTTATTATTACAAGGGAAACTCATAACGTATTAAAAACTACAATCGGATTCATTTAGGACAATATGTGGTGCCGTCAGAGGCACCAGTCACAAAAAGCTGGATGAAGAAACCGGGTTTACATGCTTTATGACAACGTCACAAATTGTCTTTTTAAAAATTGAAGTTTAACTTGACATCAGAATATTGTGACCACATGAACAGGCGGGTGTGTCAGAAATATATCTTTTGTATTTGTCTCCATTTAGGTAGCTTAAGCCAATCCTAGGGCGGCAATAAGGCAATAGGGCAATAGGGCTTGAGCCAATATCGTCCGGAAGCATATTCCAATGCCGTGTTGTGTCTGGGATTAAGGATTTTGCAAAAAGTGTGGTTTCATATGGTGTATTTTGGAGGTCTGACTGATGTCTTAAATTATAATTTGAGGTTTGACTGACTTGCCTGGGCACAAGGTCACTAAGATAGTCTGGTGTTAGTTTATTGATCATTTTGTAAAATAGACATAGTTTTGAATCAGTTCTCCTATCCTTTAACGGTGTTGTGTTCGTTTCTTTGTAGATGCTTTCATGACTTGTTCCTTTTTCCGTGCCACAGATTGTTCGTAATGCATCAAGGTGTAGTTTCTCAAGTAATAGTTATTGTTGTATGTACAATTGTCCCAAATGGTGCTACAATAATCAAAGTACGGTTGGAAAGAGTTATACATTATTCTAGGCTTTTTATGGAAAGTCGATATTTGAAACTCCTAAAACAATTAACTGTTGGACTTACATTTTTCACAATAATTTCAAAGTGAGATTTCCATTGACAGTTATTCTGTAACATTAGACCTAGGTGTTATATGTTCTTGTGTTTAAACTATAACCGTGCCACTCATTTTTATTGGTGGAATAATACGAGGGCTGTTTTTTAGATAAATGTGATTGTTTCAGTTTTATCTGGATTGAAGTTTACCTGCTATGTTTTTGCCCAATTTACAATGTAATGTAATGTAATGTAATTAAATTTTATGGATGATTCTATACTGTAGCCATCTGAGATCAGTGCTAGGAGTACATTTGTTTGCACTCGTGCTAAAACATTCCCATTCTGAATCAGTTTGGTGAGAACCAGTGACTTATTCCAATTTATCATAGCAAGAAAGTGACTTGTTCCCATTTATCATAGCAAGGGAGTGACTTGTTCCCATTTATCATAGCAAAGGAGTTTAACAAAGCGTGAGTCAAGTAACAGATCATATAGTTTCTGATGACCTAAAAGAGTATTTGTACATTTAATTATGAAAGGATATACAGGATTGCATAACTTACTATCGGATATAGTAATACCTATTGAATTAGCATAAATAGAACTGCACATCTAATGCCTTCGTAATGAAGGAAGTTTGTATCAAGGGAGTACACGGTACACAATTCTTTCTTTGAATAAAATTTTCCATTTTCATTAGGTAGATCATTCACAAATATTATACCGTTTTTACCCAGCTTCTGTATAAAATACTCTCATTACCAATCTTTATGCAGTCATTATTCCATATATTTTGAGCGATTATATCATACTTACTTTTAACGTGACATTTATATTTATCAACAATATTGGACCAATCTTTAAAGACTTCTTTCCAAAATGGATTTGAAATTGATTATATCACTTTACTTTCAATATACATTTTATCCGAAATCCACTAAAGATTTTGATTGGGCAGTCTATGAATGAGTAGATATTTCCAATTAGATGAATTACTAAGTAATCTTTGAACCCATTTTAATTTTTGCGAAGATATAACATTTTTGATAATTGGAACTTTAAAACCCCCACGTTCCGGATTAAGAATAATGGTATCTCTTTTAACCTTGTCTGGCTCATTTCTCCATATAAATTGAAAACATTGCTTTTGGAATTTGTCAATAACAGATTCAGGTGGGCGGAGAAAAGGTGGTTAAACTTGGGCAGTAGGAGGGATTTTAGAACTGTGTTTCTTTCGTAGGGTGTAAGATTTCATACAAGCCAAATGTTCATTAAATGTTTGATTTGTAAAAAAAAAATTCTTCGTAATTATTTTTTCTCATGTGGTCAATATCAATGGAAAAGTTTATTCCTAAGAGTTTAAAATCTCCCCTTGACCAATCAAAGTTCCAATCTTTACATAACTTTATACGGGATCTGTTTTTGGAACCTATCCATAACAATCTTGTTTTCTCTAACCGTTAAACTAGAAAAACGTGCAAAGAATTGTAGAGTTTGTAAGACAGACATTTTTCTGACCCGTCTAGTGTTAAAGATGTATCATCGGTGAACTGTGACAATAGATATTCAACATTTCCAATGTTTATCCCTTTAATATTAGCGTTGTTTCTAACAAGAATGTCTAAATTTTCGACGGAGAGAATGAATAGATATGGCTAAATATGGCGCTACCGGATCTCCTTGACGAAAACCTCTTTCTATTTTAAAGGGGGAGGATGGAAACCCATTAACCAAACTCGTGATATTAATAAATGTTTAACATAGATAATGATGCATTATCCATCATGTATAGTGCTATGTACAGTTTTTCAATCATCGTCAAATACGTAAATGGAAGTGTCGTCAGCAAGTAAGCGTATGTGACTATCAATGCCATCAACTTTATCGTTTATGTATATGAGGAAAAGTAACGGCCCCAATACGGAACCTTGTTGCAAGTACAGGTTTATAATTGGAACTGTATCCGTTAATGACTTTCGGTAATCGGTTTTCTAAATAACCAGCTCAAAAGAGTGTCACATATGCCATAGTTTTTAAGTTTAGAAATGATGCCCTTGTTCCAAACCTTGTCAAATGCCTCACTTATGTCAAAGAATACAGCTCTAACCTCTTTACCTTCACCAAGCCCTTTCGCAATAAAACCATACAAAAATATTAATTGGTTGGCGGTTGAGTCACCTGGTATAAAGCCCGACTGTAAGTTGGTTAAGATATCATTGTCTCGAAAGTAATGGAAAACCTGTTTCAAGTCACATTTTTCGAAAACTTTAGACAAACATTTCTAAGTGCGACTGGTCTATGATAAGGACATTCCTTAAAAACTATATTTTTATGAATAGGTTTAACTGAAGCTTCCTTCCAGATGGCTAAAAACGTGAATTGTTGAAGAGACATATTAAATAATTTTGTTAACAAAGGTCATCAGGTTTTATGGTGACCAGTCTATTTGGTGAGGTATTGTTCATATTTTATATTAACTTTTCAGTTAATAATATGTTTATGTTACCAGTAGAAAATATATCGTTTTCATCAATTATCCAAATTAAAATCATACACAACTCTATTTATAGCTCGTGTTTTGAATTTTTTGTCGCTAATCGTCAAGAAAACAGGACAATTATTATTATTTATGATTATTATGGGATCGAGAACGCCGGAGCTAAGCACGCTGTTTTCATGTGTAACAAACATCAAAACAATTAAAGTGCTAGAGCTTTCCGTTATTCTTTTTGCGGTAGTTATTATCTGGTTTAACCCGCAATAGTGATTGAGTGTTTCAAGTTTAGTGATACTTTCCTGCAGAAACTCTATGTTAAAATCTCCAGCAATTATAGTAAACAAATCAAGATCGATCGCCATTTTGATTGATTGGTTAATTAAGTCCAAGTAATGTTCACTTTTATCAGTGCGGTAAAGAGTGCAGATAAGATCATTTCGGTTTTTGCATTTTATTTTTATCCATAATGCCTCAAGGCCGGCAATGTCTAATGTTTCCATGTCTATACGCATAAGTTTTGTTAAACATAAATGCCTACGCCCCCACCTCGTGTTAAACGATCTTTTCTGAAAGGACTGTGGAAGCCTGGTATTTGTATATCATTACTTTTAACATTATCAATCAGCCAAATTTCTGTAAGGCATATCACATCATGGTCTAGGAATTCTGCATAGAGGAAATCAACTTTATCTTTGAGACTTATAACATTGAGATGTATCATCTTTAGTATTCTATTAAAATTTGGTCCCGGGTTTTGTTGAATATTTATGTAACTAAGAAGGACAATACTTATTAATATGGAGATACATGAATTGTACAAGCAAAGAAAACTTGAACGATACATATATAATTGAAAATTGTATGAACTTCTTGAATGAAGTGAAACCGCATAGCCTGTACTGCATTATCTCAAGTGAAATGTTACAGATATGAAAACAAAAACATCCAAACAGCTGGCAGGGGGATCACACAGTAGCCACATACAGAAAACAAGAACAAAAAACATTGAAAATTATAAAAACTTTGGTTTGAGATCTGGCATAATTAATCAAAGCAAAATTCCTCAAAGAAGAAACAAAAACAAATAAAAAATATAGTTACAAGAGACGACAATGACAGGATTCAGCAGAGATATGAGCACCCGTGGCTTTTGGGGGCAAACAAAGTGCTTTTCCAAGTTAATGTAGCGTTTTGAAGACATTTTTAGTACACTGCAGTCGATTTAGCCATATTCTGAAGCAAAATGACGTTTTGTGTACGTTTTTAGTACGTAGGGAGCGAGACATATGACCGGAAGTGAGATTTTCTCAATGTACATAGCTTCCTGCCAGTTTAGCAAAGAAAGCAAAAACATCAAAATGTAAGGGATATCTAGAGGGGAGGCAGTACAGGTTTGAAAGTTGGAAAAGGGCTAGCGTTTTCGTTTAGCGAGATCAAGTCGTTTGCTGACACTGGAATATTGTTTCTTAATGCTTGTACATAGGTGGAGGGTCTTCGAGGTTAGAGTTAATCTAAACTTGTCAGTCAGTTCAACTAGGCGAATCAAATTAAATTCTGTGCTCGTTACCTTGCCCTCTAAGACGAAATGAACAGCCTGTGTCGCACATAGGCGCTATTGGACATCACGATTTAGTCCTTCTGTATTCGTAAAGCAACAACAGCATGTTTCATCTGACCTAATATCCTAACGAAACTGCGAATATTGCAAAGAAGTTGATAACGTAAAATAACTATGCTACTCTATAGGATGAAAACATATTTTTTGTAAAAAAAACTAAATTCGGAGCAGGTCATATCACCAATATTCTGATATACATAAGATATAGTTCAATCAATCCAATTTTAGTTCATAGGAAATGAAATAGAGGAATCGTAACAAATATACTTATGTTGCATGTAAAGTGCATTAGTTAAATCCATTAGTGCATTAGCTCCATGTTTTACACTTTGCAGTCATCATGTACTACAATTCTGATCATTTCAGAATATCTGCTGTTTTTGCTCATAACTGTTTCATGTATTACTGCTTACAGTGTTGCTTCTAGAGCGCGGCCTTGCGGGAATCCCGCAGATTTCCTGAAAATGCCCCCTATCTCAAAATTCCGTGCGGCAGAAAGGCCGCAAAACATAATGAAATGCCGCATAAAATCCTTCTTTCCGCGTTATCTGGTTTTTAAAAATCATACTAATTACGGTACAAACACAATAAAGCTTTCTCGCAGCGAGTGACATAGCGACTATCACCCCGTCGATGTAAACATTCTGTTTCATGTCGCTAATAATTTCGACCAATTACAGCTCTCCGTACAAAACTTCTGTCTGTGGAGCAGTAAGTTTACTGTTTTAGCCAATCGCAGGGCTCGTAGTATCAGGGCAACAATACATGGTCATTGCGCATGTACCGGGAATCTCGTCTGCTCGCGATCGAGTTTCAAAATAAAAAATCTATATGATTACAAACTGATTAATATGAAGAACAGAACTTTATTTGAGTTTAGTTTTAAGAGAACACCGTCAAAAGAAGCAAAAGAATCTGGAATGACCGCTGATGAAACAACAATCGATAGGAATTCAGCGGATTCGACAGATCGGAATCGGAGTGCAGACGACGGAAATGCTAGCGATGACAGCGTGAGTGTCAGTGACGAACCGTCACACAATGCGCCTGTACGGAAGAAAAAACGTAAATTGTTTCAATCAAAATGGATAAATCCGTGGTTCTGGTTAGAAAAGAGAGACGACACTGGAATGCATTGTACTGTTTGCACTATACAAAACAAAAAAAACACGTTTACAGAGGGCTGCACAAATTATCGGACAAGCACTTTGAAACGTCACGTGAAACCATCCGACCATGTGGATGCTGTACGTGCTGAGGGTTTGCAGAAAGATTTTGCACAGGTTTGTAAAACAAAATTAAAGGGCCTAATAATTTAAAATGTATATTTGATTGGTTTTAATATTGGATCTAATCTATCTAAAATTGTAATTTTAATGAGCAATTCAATGAAATATTATAAATTAAAATACAAAACAGCAAGCAGCTATTTATAAATGGGATACAATAATATTTAAATATTTGATACATTTTTATAAATATAAATTGATACAGAATTTTAAAAGAAATCAAATGTTGGCTGTTTATTTTATTGGCTATATATGATAAGGTGACTGGAATATAGATTACTACAAATTAACAATTGTGATACATTCTTATCAATCTTTAACAAATTCATATATGATATTATTTAGCATGTTCATGATGTAGATTCTCCTACATGTAGGTAGGTTTATCAATGATTGAGTAAAATGTAATAGTATTACTTTTCAGTGAGCAAATTCAATGGCAGTAGCATAGAATTATGGCTTGTCTGACTTAAGATATGCCAGATAATGCCTAATTTTACCAATTAATGATTTATTTCAGGCACAGCAGGAGGCAGTAAGAAGGAGCTATGCAGACACAAAGGCTATTGCAGCAATCAGAACGTCTTTTGGATGGCTAAAGAGGATATTCCAATCAAGAAGTACAGCAGTTTAATGGATCTTCAAATTCAGCAAGATTGTGAGACTTTAAAGAATTTGTCTGTTGGAAAAAATGCTCGTACATGTCCAGATCATCGGGTCAAGAATTTCAAGAATGTGTTGCAGATGTTATTCATGAAAGTTTTGTGACAAAAATATGAAATGCTGGCATGTTTTCTGTTCTTGTGGATGAAAGTACAGACATTGTGTAAGCAAATGGTTCTATATGTCCGAATAGTTGATGATTCATTTACACCCCACACCTGCTTTCTTCAGAACATCACAATTGACAACCCCAAATCTGATGCCTCTGTTCTGTTTACAGCTTTGAAGATAATTGTAAAGGTTTTGGCTTTGATGGAGCATCTGTTATGGTAGCTAAAAGGGTAAAAACAAACCTGAGCCAACACTGCATAGGGATACAATGTATGGCACACAGATTCAATCTTGCAACGTCACAAGCAAGCAAAAGCATTCCCTATATGAAAGAATTTGAAAAGACTCTAAGTGATCTTTCCTATTACTTTGGTGGGAGCAAATCTGGAAATAGAAAGTGTGAGTTAGAAGCCATTCAGAAAATTCTGGAAGATTCTCAAGTTAAAATTAAAGAATGCCATGAGATCAGGGGCCGTATTTATAAAAATTCTTATAATTCTTAAGTAAAAAATATTCTTAGAATTACACACGATTTGCTCTTAAATGGTTAGAAATTCTTGAGTCATATTCATAAAACGTTTTACTCTAAGAATTACTCTTAACTATGACTAATATTTAGGAGTCCTCATGTAGCACTCCTAACTATTTAAGAATTTTCTTATCTTGACAAACATGGCGGCTCGTGTGCGCCGCTTGAGAGATTTCAGGGTAATGAGAGATGTGATAATCGAGTACAATAATGACGAATTAATAAGGAGGTTTCGCCTGGACTTCGGGGGAATTCTTTTTGTCACTAATTTGGTCCGACATCGCTTAACAAGTCCTACGAAAAGGAATCACTCTTTAGACGCTGAAACGAAGATTGCCATCACACTTAGGTACTTAGCTACTGGCAAAATGCAGCTTTGCAGTGGAGACGATTTTGGCGTAAGTCAGCCTACAGTCAGTAGAGTTATATCTGAAACTCTGGCTGTACTTTCAGAACCACAGATAGTCAGACAGTTCATTACTATGCCTACCTCCAAGCAGGGAACACATCGTCACAAACGGCAATTTTACGCACTTGCGGGTTTCCACGGTGTGGGCGGTGTTATTGATGGCACACGTGTGAGAATTATCGCTCCTTCTCAAGATGAAGTTGAGTTTGTTAATCGAAAGAATCTGAATGATCATCAAGCTTTCACGTCGATATGACGTCTTTTCAACGTCGATACAACGTCATGGCTTCAACGTTGAACCGACGTCGAAATGACGTCAGATTTCGACGTCGCCGCAAATTTCAAATCCAATCAAATTTCAACGTTATTTCAACGTTGATAAACGACGTCGTTTCAACGTCGATACAATGGCAGATTGCCTGCTGGGACGATTCCCCTAGGATGCATTCCACTGTTGATGCAACAGCCGATAGGGGAGCAGTACTTTGGCCACCACCTGAAATTATGCATACACAACTCGGATAGATTTTTATTCTTAAGTAACAGGATAACTTAAATGTGAATTTAATTCCTAAAACAAAGTTACTTGTTTTTCATATAGTTTTTTTCTCCAATCAATTTATTTCTTTACTTTACCAGAAATAAGACAATGTGTTCACAGGGTGAAAATACCCTGAATCCGTTAGCCGGATCCCTTGCCGGATCCTCGCAACAATGGTATACTGGGATCCGGAGCCGGATCCCTCACCGGATCCGGGATCCGGCCGTACACCGCCGGATCCCTTGCCGGATTCCCAGTAGATAAGAATACAGGGATCCGGTGCCGGATCCCTCACCGGATCCTAGATCCGGACGGACACCACCGGATTCTCTACCGGATCCAAAGTAGATAAGAATACTAGGATCCGGAGATGGATACCATACCGGATCCCCTCCTGATGGCAAGAGTAGGCAAAAATGGATGAATATGAAAGTATGAAGATTTTCATTAAAAAAAAAGTAATACATCATACTCGTATATTTGTTACCTTCTACTATCATATTCCTGAAATGACATTGCCACTTTACTATTAACATTATTATATATATTGATATCAAGTGTTTGTTTTAACCTGTAGCTTTTACACTGTAACCCTTGAACGCACACACTTGATCATAACAACTGTTAGCGTATTCACATTTCACCTACACTCATTTGTGCCTTATTGCTGCAACAGATGAAATAAGAATATACATGTATTCGAAGCATGTGTTCAATTACCGTTCAGTAACTTTGTTTCACTGATTTTTCAAAACAAAATAGAGAAACTTAAATAATGTGGCAAGCGGCAATAGAAAGATTTAGAACTGTAACTTAACATGCACATTAGAAAAAACATGCATCTTATATCTCTACATGTAAGGGCAGTAAGTATAAAGTTAAAGCTTCTAAAATACTTCTATTTTTTCTTATAATATAGTTTCAAAATGGTTACTAGTGTTTGAATATAAAATAATAAGACAATAAAAATTAATAAGGTCAAACTTGAAATATGTTATGTTACCAAACAGTTTCTGAATTATCAAAGTTACCCTTTTGATAAGGCAGGAAATTGAAATTTTTAATTCGTTTGTTAACGATTAAAGTAGGATCATATGCATTTATTTTTTATTTTCAATATGGTATGTAAAGTCGACTTAAACTAAATAAAACAATCATTTTCACCTGAAGCCAAATAAAGCACTTTGTTTTGACGATAACAGGAATATATATACAGGATTAAGGAACAGAAAAGGTGTACAAAAGTTTAGGAACTGACTAAAAGGGGATACGATATATACAGAATAAGTTACAATTTATAGGCAGAATGGCCAAACACTTTTATACCGAAGCCGTCTTCAACGGGGCAGAAGCAAATTATGTTAATGTCATTATTATCCAAAATTTCACAAATAAACATTTACTTATGCCAAATGTACTATCTTAAGAGGTCAAACATCTCGTTACTCAAACCGATCCTCTGTATTAGTCTAGTCGAAGAAATTATCAAGAATCAAGCAAAAACCACTAGCAACAATTTATCTTTAACACGTTCTAATCTTTCAGAGAAGGTAATGGATTCGCATAGTTAAACTACACATGCAAAGATAGTGCTGCTTTTGACTGAAAAGCTTGTTCGTGCAATTTGTCAAATTTATTCCTTCACCATAAGTACAATGATACTTATCGCCTTCAATTAGAATAAGGAATCTCAAGGATTATTACACCTTTTGCGCAAGAGATAAAATTAATATATGAGAGAGAGAGAGAGAGAGAGAGAGAGAGAGAGAGAGAGAGAGAGAGAGAGAGAGAGAGAGAGAGAGAGAGAGAGAGAGAGAGAGAGAGAGAGAGAGAGAGAGAGAGAGAGAGAATGTTTATTAAAGTGTCACGCACTTTTACAACAAAAAGCAATACAGACATAACATACAAGAGATATTAAAAAGCACCCGGCCATATGGCCTATGAGACACTAAAAGCATTGAATATCACAGCAGTACAATAATATAAGAGAATACATTAAAACAAATAAGACTTACAAGCCTATCACACGGCACACGTCTGCACTCACACACTGACATGTTCTCGGCTCACCCACTCAACCTTAATCACAACCTCACACACATATACACACACGTACATGTTCACATAAATAATTCTTACATAAATTCCTTCATTCATTCATACATACAAATATATAGGGAGATTGCTAAAAGTTAGGGAGATTGCTAAAAGTGCGAGTCGTGCGCTTTCATATCTGATCACCAAATACAGGCAGTGTGGAGATACAAGGTGTTTACGAAGCTATATGAGACAACAATACAGCCAATCCTACTCTATTGTGCACCAATCTGGGGACTATATGGACATCGTGAAATCAGTAATATTCAAAACAGAGCTGGTCGTTTTTTCTTGAGTGTTCCCCGTAATACCTCTAACTGTGCAGTGCAAGGAGAACTAGGTTGGAAGACTTGTCTCACTAAACAGCGCATTGAGAGTTTTCGTTGTTTCGTCAAGCTTTATCATATATCAGATGATAGGCTCCTCAATAAAGTGTTTCGGTGGTCTCTCAATCGAAAGGGTTCATTCGCTTTTAATTTGGTGAAGTTGAGTAAACAGTTGAGGTTACACGATACGCTGTTGGAGCCAGGTTCTTCCTTGAAAAGTAAATTAACAGTTATTAAGCAATCCCTTTGTAGATTAGACGAGGAAAGGTGGTTCTCAGAACTCTGGAATGACGTAGGCAGGGTAAACGGTAATAAATTACGTACTTACAGGTTGTTTAAGAAGGACTGTAGACCAGAACTTTATGTCAGTAATATTATGTCCATAAATAGGCGTAGTAACCTTACTAAGTTACGTTGTGGTGTTTTACCCCTTCATATAGAGACAGGACGATATTGTAAACCCCCCACACCCCTAAATCATAGATTGTGCCCGTTTTGTGATGCTTTTGAGTCTGAAGCACATTTTCTTTTTAACTGTGACTTTTACCATGATCTTAAACGTACCCTTCTGAATAGTATTAGTTTTAACTCTGACGAAAGTGATTACCTGAAATTTAATGTACTTATGAATACAACTGAAACCAATGCTCTTAAACTTTTAGCTGACACTATTAATAGTATGTTCCGCCGGAGACAATCTCATTCTTGACATATTTTACCTCTGTGTTATTTATATATGTATTTATTTATCTTATTTTATCATATTATTCATTAACATAATCAATGTTGTATATACATCAGTCTTAATAGTGTCTCGTAAGCCAAAAATATGGCTGGGTGATATGTTATATTTTATGCTATTACAATTGACATTTTAACTGTAACATATCATGTGACACTTTAATAAAATAATACTGTCTGTCTGTCTGTCTGTATATACATACGTACACGTACACATATTCACATATACAAACACACCCTACAAAATGTAGGGTCCTACTTGTACTAAACCCTCTCGTACCTTGATTAGTCCTCTCCCCCCCCCCCCCCCCCCCCCTTCTCTCTTTGAAAGTCGTTGCTACACTCCTGATTAACATTTAATCATTCGGAACTGGAAATAGGTTCTCTCTGTCTCTATTGATAAAATGGGACCGGCTTTTCTCATTTTTACAGTTGTGAAACGTATTGTTCCTTAAGATGGTTTGACTGATTTAAGAATTCTTCAGTCTAAGGAAATTTTACGAATTTTTGTGAATCCAGTCGTTAAACTGATATTATGAACTTATTCAACTTCTACCAAAGCAATAAAAACACATTATTCTGTGTAGGAGAAATTACGTTCAGAAATAATATTTTAAGGGGATATAGTTACTGGAAGGCTTATTTGAGTATGATAATGCGAATTGTGACCTTTCATTTCAACGTAGCCCATCAGGACACGTTTTCATTGTTGATATCATCTAAAAAGTACTGGATCTTGTAACATTAATGAGCACATTTTTGCTTATTTTTATTGAAACATGTTTGCAACAGTACAGCCGCATGAATTCGGTATTTCAATTGAAGGGAACAACAACAAATTAAATCCATTCTATTTAATAAAGCAATTTATAAAATCTGAAAAAAAATCAGATAATTAATAAAAATTGAGCCAGTGTACTTCAAATTGAGATTGTCTCAAAATCTGAAATCTGTAGTAAATTGGTTCAGTGATCAAAAAGTTTTGATTGCAGGAATTAATATAAATGATATCTTTAATAATGTGTTCAACTTGTTTTAGTTACAATTACGATAAAGAAAGATTTTCAAATAATAAAGTTCTTAAATTAATCTAATGTTTTACAGTGGAGGACAAATCTAATTCTTCGCCGAAATCATTATGGTGTATTTTTGCGGATGTGTATTCCAACCCCACCAAAGGGTTAGATACCTCCGGTGGTTAGTCAATACAGAGTGCCATGTATATAAGGAATACCTATACCAGTAAATATTTTTGTGTGTATGTGTCGTCAATTTAATCCGATGACTTCAAGTAGTCCCACGCAATTATGCTCCTTTTGTTAGTTCCCCGCCAATTAGCATTTTGGGGTCATAAAACACCTTTATGCAATCACAAGCAATCAGACAGGAGCAAGCCTCTTTTCTTCAAATAGAGCGGAGCTCAACGATCCGTGACAAGATAGACCGGGTTGGGGTGGGGGCGTGGGGTTAACTAATTTCGTTTAATATCCAAATGAATGTAACATTTCCATTCATCAATTTATATTGTAATAGTAGTAAATGTAGACCATACACGTGAAAGATACTGCTACTGTTCTTTCTTTGAAATGATAATGCAGATCAATGACAAAATCTATAATAAAGTTTTGTAGACCTACCAATTTCAAAATGATGTTGTGGATATGCATACAAACCCTTTAAAAAACCCGTCATCCAGAAATCAAAGGAAAAAATTAAAGAAGCCTTCTTTATTCTAGAAAATGTTGTCAAATCTAGTTGCCATAACAATTATTAAGAACCATAATTATAGTCATCTCATAAATCTTTTTCTCAGGGTGTAGGCATATAGATTTCAACATAGTAAACGAGGAAAACGAGTTTCTTAAGTATGATGCTATCCTCGGGAAAGCAAGAAGATTTGAAAATCGTTGCTCTTTGTGCAAAAATATAATACGTTTGGTAAATGAAAACATTCTGCATATGTGGGTCTTGAAAGGGAAAAATAAATACTTAAAAAAGAAGGTTTATTAAATCAGATGAAACGATTGGAGTCTTTGTGAAGTTACCAATTTTGAAACAGTGTTAGATACATTTGATCTGTAAAACGCATTGAATTCATATATCTAAGACGAAACGAAAGGAAGCGTTATTATATACATTTATGTACATCTATTCATATATCATTTGTGAAGAATTTGAGGCTATTGAAAGTTACACTTTGATTTTAATTTACTTCTTGAATGCATCACTTGTGTCTTGTGTCATGACTTATCAATTTGATTATTGCATGTAATTGATATTTTGATCGCAAGTGTTATTCTACTATGAATACTATTATTAATATAAGAGTTTATTCGAGTAACGCTTTACTGAACATGCTGAGCGCATCATCTATCAAGCACGGCCAATAACGGTCCTGTAACATTAATAAATTTAGCATATACATGTTTTTTATTCGACAATATGCTTAATAGATCCACGCCCCTGTCTGCCATTGAATGGATACATACACACCTGCACGTAGCTTGCATTATTTATTTATCAGAGCGCTAGGTTATTCAAGTCACTAAACGACAATAACCTGTTTATTCGATGCAATAAAGTCAGTCTCTTTTCACGAAAAACCGATACAGGAAGAGTCATGTAGGGATACACCTGTATACGCGCCGCTAATCTTTGTCACGTAAAAATTGTAGAATAAAGTTTAGGTTACATCATTGGACAATTTTCTTCATGGAGCTACGCCCATCATTCTATACATATTCACAATTATCAGCTGTAATTAGACATTCAATTTTTGATGAAATCTTCCATATGAAAAATAGTTACTTTGTAAAGATGACAATTCAATCCTATTTGTATTCTTTTGAGTTCAAATAATTGATTTAATTCGCGTTACATATATTTTGCACATGTTAAATTATACTTCGAGTCGATGTCGTCCCAACAGAATGAAACACTTAAAATATAGCTAACCTGTGAAGTGATGTAACATGCACTTTTAATAGGTATGTCAACAACAAGTCAATTCTTCATGCTTATGAATATATTTCTATCTAATAATTCGACTACTTTTACATTCGTTAATGTTACTTACGTTCTATCCCTTAAATCGTGATATCATTTCCATTATTCTTAATTATGATTCATATAGTTGAACTATTGACACACTGTATATACTTAACATGGTGTGTAGACATGCAGTATTTGTATATACAATTAAAAATGCATGTGAATCAATGTGAAAATATGAGGAACGTTACATGTAAACAATATGCCGCCTTCAAATCACTGTAGTGGTAGATTGAGAAAGACATTCTAACATGAAGATTGACAAACGCTTATAAGTGATATTTGGTTATGTATATACTATATATATCATTATATGGAAGTGTGTGTGTCTGTGTTTATATTTTGTTGTTCTTTAAGTACTGTTGTTTAGGTATAAGTAAGAGAAATTGTCTCTCAAAACCTTTTGACCAATATAGAAGGTGCGATATCTTACGCAGTTTACTTGTCAATTGCATTTGGTGAGACAATGAAAACAATTTCACTCTCTCCCATTCTTATGATCATCTTTGAATATGTTTATGAAATGAAATCGGACCGCAAGATTAAAAACTCAATGGTGAAATATCACCTGTTATATTCCTGTTAAGTATCCACATTCAGCACCTGCATTTGATCTTCATGAAACAATAAAACAATCAAGACTTTATGGTACAAGGCTAGACAGTTTCCGTTCAACACTCGCCGATTTGCTTTGACCTAATTGGTTTCGCTACAGCGAGCAGCGCCTGTGGTCAGCAGCCCGGCGTTGAACCGTGAAGCTGTCTCGGCGTTAATGAGTTAAAGAAAGTATATGATTTCAATCACAGAATGGGTTTCATGAATTTTCTGAAATCTGACAATTTTGCAATTACCTTTGTGCAGGTGTATACTTGACTTTGTATATATATGTTTATATAAAATCAAACATGAAATATCTACGAACACTACCCTCAGGTGCATACTGATTTGTATATATGTATATATGATTGTTTATATATTTATGTGTGAGTGCTTTTGTAAATAAATGTTTGAAATAATTGAATAGATTTATTTTTCATTTAATTTTGTGTGATAAAGTTTTGCTTAAACTATTTGTGATCTATGATATATTACCTAAAGCGAATTCATTTACAATATATATGTTACAGTCAATGTCTAAAATCAGTCAATCTGTAGATTTTTAGTCAATCTGTAGATTGCCTGATTCACTCAGGCAATGTATAGATTGACTGAAAAAAGCAGTCAATGTACAGATTGACTGAAAATTTAGGCTGATTTTCAGACAGATTGACTGAAATGAATTATGCTCATTAATGAAATCACATGACGCTTCTGTAATCCTACAGAAAGTTAATTAATTCATGTGGTATGCTTTGAAAACAGATTGGCAGCTAGTTCAAACAATAATTCGATTGCTTCTAAGCCAAAGATTAACTCTGTCTAATGTTTTAAGAGATCAGAAATGGTTAAGCAGCTGATAAATGTGATTGTGTGAATAACTAATAGGAAGCCACAGTTAGATTCCTCCTCAATCCTGTAATCCTACATGGTAAGCCGAGACATCCCCAGAGTCAAGGTTCAGTAGAACGTTTGAACTGTGACGTGAATGACATGCTCACTGCATGGCTAGGCGACAACGACTCAACAGACTGGCCTATGGGACTTCGCTTTGTACAATTCCAAAAGAAAAGCAGCTACCATTCTGGAATAAAGCAATCACCATACATGAGGCCCTGTTTGGAACTGAAGCAAAAGTTGGATTGGATTACAAAAACTTCATATTTCTCAACTACATTCCTACATCGCTATAAGGAGAGGATCCGGTATGGTATCCGTCTCCGGATCCTATTATTCTTATCTACTTAGGATCCGGTAGAGAATCCTGTGGTGTCCGTCCGGATCTAGGATCCGGTGAGGGATCCGGCTCCGGATCCCCGTATTCTTATCTACTGGGGATCCGGCAAGGGATCCGGCCGTACACCCCCGGATCCCGGATCCGGATCCGGCTCCGGATCCCAGTATACCATTGTTGCGAGGATCCGGAGGATCCGGCTAACGGATTCAGGGTATTTTCACCCTGTGGTTGTATTGTAATAATTTGACATTATTGATATACCATGAAAATAGATGACAACAAATAAATTAGTAAATCTTGACATCTGTTTTTAAATTGTCAACAATTTTTTTTTACAAAAGAATTAAATAACTTTTTATTTAACATTAAAAATTGGGAAAATATGTAACCTATCATTTATGATGTTCAGGATGTTTGTTATTATCAGCAATAACACTTTTAGGACTGTATTTCTTTATACCACATAAACAGGTCACAAAATTCATAAAAACATTTTTATAGTGATACTTCTAATTTAAGAAGTATTTCCAAATGTTATTTTCATTTTGTCAGGGTTAATAAATCACAAATTTATTTTAAAACAATTCACTATCTCATTTCATTCAGTATCAATTGTATATATGTATTTCATGGATGATTAATATTTGCACTTTTTACTGCTATTAAAAATACAATATTGATCAACACAAAATGTTTTGTATTCTTCTCATAGATAGATTGTAGTGAATTTTTGCGATTCAGCCAACCTGTTCCTGTCATTCCTCTCCTGAAGGCTGCAATAACTTATCTAGACTTAGATAATATGTTGTACCACTTCTTTTCTACCTCGTCAGTCGATCGGATAACATGAGGGTGTGATACATTTATCGATTCCGTAATCGTCAACCATGCCCTTTTCTTTTCCTCCGATGTAATTTTCGAAGAAAATTTTCCTCTTATTACATCCTTTTTTGATTCCACTAACTGGACAAGCGACAGACATTCATCACTTGTCCAGTTGGGTTTTCTATTACCTTTTTTCGATACGATATTATCATTCATTTCGATATCCTTTTTGTCAAACAAAACCTATGTAGCCTACAAAGTCGTCTGCTGTAATAATCACACGAGCTAAAAACGTGCAGATATTTATTTATTTACAAGCAAATTTGATATAAAAATAACTTTACTTACCCTCATTTACAATCAATTTGATTGCTCAGCAAGCTCATTTCCGGTCACTCGATGTCAACAAACTAAACTCGACTCTGTCTACTCTTCCGCAAGTGGTGCTAGCGCAAACGTCGCCATCACTACATCCGCTCTAAGCTATAAATGACTTCAGGGAAATCCCGGATTTCCCTTGGTAACCGCGCTAAGAACTTACTTACGACTCCGCTCTCATTCTTAGTAAAACGTTACTCTAAGACCTTTTAAGAATACTTCTTAAGAGCAACTTTTAGCTAAGAATTTTTTAGTGTACTCTAAGAGTAAAACTAAGAAAATTCTAAGAATCTTTATAAATACCGCCCCAGGTGGATAGCTTTTTATGAAGCAGTTCATGCCGTGTATAAATCCTGGAAATCGTTGGTGACGTACTTCAAGGACAAGACAGGCAAGTCACACTATCAGGACCAACTTCAGACATCAATGAAGAGAAGTAAGAATGATGACAAGATTACTGTGTCTTACAAGGGACACTCCCTGCATTTCAAAGATTTCAAAGAAACATGCAAGGATGTGGAACAAATAAGAAATCCATTCTGTGACAATTTGACAAGGAACATCTCTGACAGATTCCCAGCTGAAGCAATATCAGTTGCCTCAGCATTTCACATTCTAGGGATGAGAACACTCTCATTAGTCCCTGACAAAGAAAACTATGGTAACAAAGAAATTGAAATTCTAACAAGTCATTATGCCAATGAAGCCAAGTCTGGAGAATGTGAAAGTCAACCATTGATAGACAATGATGCCATGAGGAATGGCAACTAGCCCAAAAAAATGTCATAGAGCAACAATATCCAAGAGACAACTTGAAAAACCTATAGAAAATTATGTTCAACTTTCACAAGGATGTTTTGCCTAATTTGATTGTTCTTGCAAAACTGTGTCTTCTCATGCCCTACCAGACTGCAGACTGTGAACGGGGATTCAGTTATCAAAATTCCATCAAGAGTTACAAAAGAAACCGAATGCAGGAAAAACATCTGAATACATTCATGACCATAAAGCTTGAGGGTGGGCCTACCGCCCACTATGACTTTTCCAATGCAGTCCTAAAATGGAAAGGAATGAAGGAGAGGCGCCTTTGCAAAAAGTAACAGATCTGTAGTAACCTTTTTTGATTGCCATTAAAAAGGTAAACTTAATATTTTTCTCTTGTTTTGTTAGGTTATATCCTCTCCCTCACCCCCACCCCCTGTGAATTACTGGAGGGTTCCTATTTTGAAATTTGGTGGGCCCAGGCCCCATTTTGAAAAATCCTAGAAGCAACACTGCTGCTATTTGTCACGCTCAAAATGAAACGTGAAATTGACCAACTTTGAATGCCTGTATCTCAGTTGTCATGAACACGATTGAATTAAATGTTAATATCATTGATACAATATCTTTTTACCTGTCTTTTGAGGTATTACACAACGTTGTCAGATTTGTTATGTTTGTTATGACATTACAAGAACACACTGTTTACACGTCTTTTTCTGAATTTGCGAACTTTCACCTTCACTCATGACCGGAAATGAATGTTCGCGATCAATATTAATCTTGATTCTGAAAGACCTCGGTCATATCTACCTCTCATGCAAAAATCACGAAATTCGACAGGTAGGTACTTGAGTTATCTGCCCTTGAAGTTTGCGATTTTTGAAAATTCACTGACTTTGAGTGGATGCTGCTGGAAAAGTAAGAAAAACTTGTTTCAGGGCAATCATTTAGCTGTGAGACAGTGTAAGTATCATATCTCTACGGCAAGAAATAGCAGTGTAGTGTCCGCTAAGTGCATGGGGTCGGACATTCAAGATAGCGCCCAAATCAAATGACTTGCGATTTCACCATGATTTACTTTTTTGCTTGCAATGTTACTGCTTTTAAACAAGTTGCAAGTCTCTAAGTGCATTTTGAAAATTTTACCAATGTTTATTATCAAAACTTTGTGTCGAACTGGGCCCTTAATGCAATGTCCGATTTGGATGAAAAGTTTCGTGCCCTGAGTTCATTGTAAGGGCTATAAGATCGTGAAGTTCACTTGTATTTGAGCCGTTAGTTTTGGCTGAATCTTGTTCACAAAAAGCGTGGAATAATAAAAATAATAATCACGCAAATAACAATAAGGATTCAGCAAAATTGCTGAATCCTTATTAACCCTCCAATAACGATAAGGATTCAGCAAAATTGCTGAATCCTTAATAATTATAATAATAATAATAATAGTAATAATAATAATAATAATAATAAACACGCCAAAAAAGCAGAAAAAGCCCAAATGGTTTAAAATACCAATTTGGCAAGAAATTAAATCATAAAAAGGTATATGATATAAATGTATTTTTCTGTGAGAACACATGTAAGTCTAGCGCTGTAACCGTGTGTAGAGATACACACAAGTCACAGAAACATATCCTACACGTGCCCTACACGTGCGCTTTGGGAGTAATGTACATTTCCTAACAAACTGAGAATGCAGTAGGGTCATTTTGGATACCTTGTGATTCGGAGTAAATGTAAGGTTCAGTTTATGATAATATATTACAAATGAATAAAGTTGTTAACAATTCTAGCATGTCAATAGAAGACAGATATTATAGAAAATAATGTTGATTGTCCTCTTACTCAATTATTTTATGACTCACAGTCAACTTATTTAATGTATCAATTAAAGTAGAAAGGTTAAATTTCGACAACGAAATAAATCATACATTATCACTTGGTGCAAGATCGGGTGAATAGGGGGGATGCGATAAGATTCCAAAGCCACATGGCCGTGCCTCCACAGCAGTAAAAACTTAAATACTAGTACACTGGGCGCTTCAATTTTCTCCATAATAGGGGGTACTGTGCTATTTGGTCAACAGACGTAAAAGTGGCTGTCACGAAAAAGACTATTGTTGACCCAGGAATTAGACATGGATCACGTATGCTCCAGTGACCATTTGGTTCGTATTCACCAATTCATTCTTTTTGATAATTGAAACGTTTTGATATCCCTCGTAGGACAGCTTCACTAAAATATATTGTGAAAATAATTAGTTAGGGGGAAACTATCCTTACTTACTGTTCTATTTAGACATTGTAATGCTTACTTATCCAAAGCACTTCATTACTGATATGAACAGTACATATTGATCATTATTGAGATAATCTATACTAGGATAATTATGGATGATATTAACAAATGATCATTGGCATTATTTTCTACTTTTCAAATGGTTACTATCCAGACTGAAATTTGTAAATATACATGTACGTATTTAATGTATTAACAGCACACCATTCTGCACATGAAGCATTGATGTATTCCTTGAAGTTGATAAAGTTAGTCATAATATATTCTTGGTCAGTCTTAATTCAATTCTCTTATATCAATATACTGACACATTTGTGTAATTATAAATAAGGTTAAGATCAATCTGTCTAATACGAACTGTTTTCGGAAAAATATAATATTATAATATTATAATAATACCTACGTGAAAGGATATAATTTAAGTAAGCAATCTTATCATAAGCTATTTCTAGATGCTAAAACGGTTGGCAATGAGTCAATATTTACCTGCAGGAGGATTTAAGTGGGTTAACCCTAACTTTGAGCAACTAAGGGTGGCAGCAGGTAATAAAAATTCCAAATGTGATGAACAGATTAAAGAATGTAGTTCATTACTGAAATCTCAAACTATATATTTCTTTGGGTATGAAACTAACTAGAGTACATAGGGTTCTTCAATATGACCAGAGTTCTTGGATGGAACCTTATATTCGATTTAATACTGAACTGAGGAAGAAAGTGATACGTGATATCAAAATGAATTTTTACAAGTTAATGAATAATTCAATATTTTGTAAAGTTATGGAGAATTTAAGAAAGAGAGTGGAAGTGAGGTTATTCAAGGCAGATGTGAAAAAACCTCTTATAAAGTCTATTGCTTATCCAGCTTTTAACAAATTCAAAACATTTGATCATGATTTGGCTAAGATAATGATAATGTTGGTAATACTAAAGCATATTGGTATTGGTATACATATAAAAAAATTGATTACTTAAAAGTTTGATTCATTTCTAATAAATATGGAAAAGATACTCCAGAGGGTTTATTACAGTCCAAGGGGATATTGGAAAGGCCTTGTAGCTATAGATAAATTTGCTAAAGTTAGTAAATTTGAAGCCAAGAATTGGTTAATGAAACAAGCTATTTAGCAATTCTATTTATCTCCACCCAAAACATACCCAGACGGATATTTGATGCTACTCGACCAAATGAAATCCACCAAGCTGACTTATTATTTTACCTCATAACGGAGTTAGGAGAAAACCTTACAGATATGACTTAACGGTCTTGGACATTGCAAGTAGATATAAAGTCAAGTCAAGTCAATTCAAGTCATGTCAAGCCACAGGCCCGTATACAAAATCATTATAAATACATTTATAAAAAAGCATAAACATATTATACATTTTTGATATTTTCGTTGATACATAGAGCTTGCTATGAAGAATACGATGAATTAAAACATGGGGTTACTTTAGCAATGTCAAACGATTCAATTCTCTGAGTCCATAGGCATGATACAAATATTTACACAGATTTAGTATAAGTAATTTGCTGTTTGTTGTTAACAAGGATTTCATTTTATGATAAGTAGGTTTTTGACAGTAAAGTGGTGATGCCCTAAACGTCTAAAACCTCTACAGAGTTTGCTAAAGATTTAGAAACTATATAACCCCCCCCCCCCCCCCGAAAATTCTTTATCGTCGCTTTGGCAATTTTTAAGCCATTATCGGCGAGGAATTTAATCGGATGAAACAAGGTCATTGAAATCAGATCGAACCTTGTCCCTCCCAACCGCTGCGTTTCTTGATCTAAACACGGCTCCATAAAAGCCGTGTCAGACAGCCGTGACCTTTCACCTTTAATTACACTAACCAATCACAGGTCCGCATTCATATCACTTATGTCTGATCAACAAAGATTGCAGAAAGTTGAAAGAAAGGGACGCTCTGAAAAATGTTTTGCCAAAGTTTTGAATAGATAGCAAAAAATAATGAACATAATTGTTGTTGCAACAGATATCTATCGTTTTGAATTGTATGATCAGCTATTTTACTTTAAAAATAATTGTCACTCTTTAGATACACAACAGTGTCAGATTCAACAATTTTGAATGAAAGCGAAAGAGCGATAGGGGGCACCCTCGGGGGGTCATCCACTTTATGGTTGATTATCAAATCGGGGGAGAGGGCGGAGGATTTGGTGTCTTGTCCACCATTGCACATTTCCTGAGTTCTAAATATGTAAATGTATGTCATTTATCAAATGCAACTGCAAATATTTCTGTTTCCACAGTTGATTTATCTATCGCTCCCCATTCAGAAAAATACTTACTTTGAAATTTGGAAAAAGAAATGAATTTTTCGAAACCCTTTGACAATAATGTGTCGTAGTTATATTTGGTAAATGCTATCACTATAACTTCAAAAATTTCTGAAAATTGCTTTTGGACGAAAAAATTGCCAAAATATGAATAAATTAAATCGTCGCAAGACACATGGTTTCTGTCGGGTAAAAGAAGATAGAATATATATATAACCTTAATGAGGTTGTATTGCATGAAGTTTATTGTGTTGTTTGTCCCATTGGGATTGCCAACCCTGTTTGATATAAGATTAAATAGCAGGTTTTGAATATGTATATGGAACTTTAGTTTGTGAAACATTTTTTTAAGTTTAAAGTCGAATTAACTGTTACATCAGCTTTATTGTTGCCTCTTGTACCAGCATGGCTAGGAAGCCTGCAAAAGACGATGTCGCATATGAGAAAAGAATTATAACAGATGAAATATTCCTGATTATTGGGTGATCACCTGCAAGAAGGAAAGAGAGTCCAAAAATATTATACAATTATTAGGAGATGAATTTTTAATGTGCTGAATGGCCTTTAGGATGGCCTTTGCTTCTGCAGTGAAGATGCTGTTGCCATCATGCAGCCTTGAAGCATAAGCTGTTGACGATGTGACAGTTGCTACTGCAATGGTTGGTCCATCCTTAGAACCATCATGTAAATTGGTTTGTAGTCAAAATAAAAATCTCTGAGTCCGTTGAAAGCCTGCAGGAACCTAAGTTGTTTGGTTTCAGATTCTTTATGAGTAGTTAAGCTGAGATCAGAACAGGACTTAACCAACTTCTGTGGTGGAATGGCCAGCAGACATTGTTCTGCATAAGTTGAGAGGTTGATACCCGAATCTTCAACATGTTGTTGAATACGGTTGAGCAAAACCATTTCCGCAACCAGCAGAATGACTGTGGGCTAAATCTGAACCATCCCTGATCTGCATTAACATCCCTAATCAAGGACAAATCAGCCACCACATCAGATGACTTCTTAAAAAAAAACTGCAAGCATTGATGTCACTTTTCACTAGGAAAACTATCCTGAGAGCGAATGGGTGAGGAGGAAGTGATTAGGCTAAACTAAATCCAAGAGGAATTGTCTACAAACTTAGTTGGTATGTTGGTGAAACCTGTCAACCCATCAACATCAGACTTAAATAACATTAAACTTCAGTAGACAAATCGGACCTCAAATCTGCCCTTTCAGAACACATTGTCAACAATCATTCAATTAACTGGCAAAACACCGAAATCCAGGCTTCAAACATCAGTTATTGGCGAAAAAGGAAACTCCTAAAATCAATCAACCTAAAACGATCAGCTCCCGAGATTAATCAAGATCAAGATCACCCGCGCAATCATACCTCAATCTTTTGTAACCACATTGCTATGTATACATTTCATCTGACCAGTGTCGTTTGCTTTTTCATCTCACTACTTTGTTTGTACATACGTAATTAATTCATTGTCTTCCCTAAAATGCATATGCCTAATTACCCATCTGGTTTCATGTAAACCTATGTATATGTATATATACTATACTTTGTATCTTATCAACAGTTACTTGAAGGGGCAAGAATTAGCCCAGAAACGTCTTGAGAAATCAAATTAAGAAGTTGTTATCCATAAGAATTGTCTTGTATTGTATACTTATAGATGTCATTCGCCGCTGGCGTAGAATTTCTGCAACTAATTTGAATTAAAAATCACAGGACATTTTGCAATTTTGATTATTTAAAATAATTGACATATTTGACTTCTATGAAGTTGACAGACAAAGTAAGTGTTGTGATCAAAATCTTTAAGAATTAGAATGGTCGTGTCAATCCTACTTAATCATTACTTTCTAACACATGAACTTTGGTCGATCCAAAGGTACGAGTTTGTTTTTACATTTTTTACATAATTTTACTCGAGGCACTGTGACTCCCGCTTTTTATTTGACATTTGAAATTAGCGAACGGATTTGTGTAAATATGCTTACTTTCAGAGAAAAATCTAAATATGCTTTTTTTAGTTCTGGATAAGGTATACCTTTACAGACTTCACAGAGAGGGGAGAGTTGTGTAGACATTGCATAGATCGCGCCAGGTGTAACTACTGTGAGCTACTGATAAAGGAGAGCTGTGCAGATGAAGACTGTACGACTTCAGAACGACAGAAGTGTTTTGTAGGTGTAGAAGACGTGCTGACTACACTACTACACTGACCTTAGCCGCTCTTTATGAAAAGTAGTAACCTTTAAATGATGTAATATTTTTATCTAAATTAAGAATTACATTGGCATTTTAGACATATTTTTGTGGTATTTGTGAACTTCAGAGATGGACGTATAGCTGACATTGATGAAGATGACATCATACAGGCACGATACAAGCATGCTGTATTCAAATCGGTTATCGACGCCAGTGGGAAATGCGTGATGCCAGGTAGAAAGATAAGTGGCTGATGTGGACGATAATTTGTTAGCATTTGCTTTCCATAACTAAACAAAGAAATTACAATACGAGTCATACCAGGTATAAATGTACAATTCAGTTGAATAGGCACCAAAAAAAGAGGAATCTTGCTTTTTTATGAAACAAGAGCTGTTTTACTGATTGTGTTTATAAAACGGATATCCTGGAAATCATCAAACTGTGCAGTCCTCTCAAATTAATATATAAAAAAGTGTTGCACCCCCTAACTTAAAGTTTAGTTATTCTGGCATATACCAACCCCGTTCCTGTTGTTCGCAATCAAATTTGATTTATGACCCTACTTAAATTGTTGCCTTTTTACACCAATTTGAATCACAAAATTGAGAGCAAAATTTTGATATACCATTGGATAAGCGAGTAGGCATTTTTTCATTTTTTTCTTGAACGACATTTAATATTATATGGGTATATGTATCATCCCAACTGCGGATCCGCCCCATCTTAAGATGGGACGCGTCCCAACTTGTGATTCCAAGTTCGGACGTCCTATCTCAAGGATGGGACGGGGGATACTAAAACATGTTAATAAAATTCATATTTTATAATGAATTGTGTCAGTAAAACATGTTAAACATGTTTTTAGATAATTTTGTTATATTTTTTCACACCTACGAAGAAATTTTGATTTGATGTTCATTTACTTCACTTTCTAGCTCAGTTTCATCTCTTATCGAGTACAAAAGATTCAACACTACTCAAACAATTATTTAAAGTCACATTTGATTACTGATTGAATCACATTTGTTAAGCGACATAACAAAATCAGATCAATATATATATATGTAAACAGAGAAACCAAACGGCTCCACATTTCACACAGAGACAACTTTGTATCTTAGTTTCTTTACAAAAAGGTGGTATAAACTATTAACAATCAAAGATATCAAGTTATTCTAATACAGATCCAAGTTTTACAATACTAGTGATAAATTGCTTTTTTTTAAAATATATATTTGAAAAACGTACCTGATACAGAGAAATGATTAATCCATGCAAAAACCTTCTATAAGCAGAAATTAAGGTACTCTCCATCGTTACAATCCAGCACTGAATAGACTGAATATGTTATTGTGACAGCTTGGCATGACAGAGGACGAATGTTTGGGCACCAATTTGCCTACCGTAGGTACTGTTAGGCTAAAACAACACATGGAGACACCATAAGCCCATGTTGTTTTAACAAATTATTATCTTGTTTATCTACTTGGCGACATGGCTGATTGTATCAAATGTAAAAAAAATTAAAAGTTCCTATTATCAAAGTGTGGTTCCCCAACATTTTAGATATTTTCCACTAATGCCAACTTAGGGCTTGAAAATTCCCTAGTAACTTATATCAATATACTAAAATCTATCTTAACAGCGACAAATCTTTGTCACAGAGTGTTAACGAATTCCTAATAATATCTGTTTATCATTTCATAAATGATACCAACCGATTTTTAAAGCCCTTTCCTAAAATTTGTACCAAATCTAAGGTAGACATAGCTTAATATAAATTTGAGTTTAGTAAGAATAATTGCAAATGTATATTTCCATCAATGTACTTGATAACTAAATCGTTTTATTTTTGTTTCATGAAAGGAATTTATATAGGCATTTGCTGCCTGTTTACTAATCCTTTTTCCTTTTTGTATATATATTCTGTATTTTGTGTTACACATGATTTATTGAAATAAAATACTGTTTAAATCATAGTATTATACTTACTAACCATTATATGATTACGTATATTCTCATACAATGAAATATGATAATATTTTACAATAAGCAATGACAGTTTCAATATCAAATTTGTATAAGCAATAACAATATGAATCACTTAGTCCTCTGAAGATATTACATTAGTACATGTATGTCAGCACAAAATAACTCGATAATTGTTAGTATATCAATAAAACTTCGTTGATGTATATTTACAAACCTAATGCCTTTTTTCGGGGGGACATGGTAAGTAGCATATTTAAGATAACAAAACGATTAGTTAAGTAAAATTTCAGCTGTAAAACAACAATATTACACTGAAATGTAAATCTTCCATCTCACCTACTCATCTTATTTGACTCAGTTGATCAGTTGATTAACTTATTAGCAGTAACAACACACACAAATTCTCTCAATTCAACGCTTCTAACAAGCCTAAATAGACGCTTGTACATATAAAAACAACCTTTTCATACTGATCGAAATCATATGTTACCTCGGGTAAGTAGAAAATATTTTTTTCTCAACTCTGTACCCTGGTTTGAGTCAAAAACTCTTGTGAAGGTAAACAAAGTTTATTAATGAGCTCAAAGTCAACAAACTCCGTTTATAATCTTCTTGTAGTATTGATAAGAAATGAGTTGAAATATTGTATTTCTAAATTAGCATGAAGAAAGTGCCTTTGCAATACTGAATATCTTAACCGATTGTGTTGCAACTGTACATCGTATTGGTTTGACATAACTTTGTGTTTTATGTTTGATGGTTTCAAAATATAATTTTTATTGGCGCGGCATTAATATAAGCTTCCAGCTTGCTTGCAAATCTATTTTCTTTTTTTGAAATGAATAAAATATGTTTAAACCATAATCTTCTTTTGTAAATCTTGGAAACTAAGTTCTAAAATTTGAAAAATTCTATTAAAAAGCCTGCTATTTCCCAATAAGTAATCAAGGGATGATGTTTGATTTCATTTGGTTATTTTACATGATTATCGTTCTGTTTATGAAAAAATATTTTGAATATATTTAGTTTGGCAAAAAAAACTTTCATCGAATAACAATAAACATAAAAATCTGTTTTTATTTTTGGTTAGGGTTTGATCACGTCTGCTTCCACCTATCAGTGATATTGCCGATAGGGGCTAATGCCTTGACAAATATAATGACAATCATTGACTAAAACAACAAAGGCTCGGCGTGTATCTTTGTAGTGTTACAAAAATGCTCATGTACAATTGGTACCCATTCTTGTCACTAATTGGAAGGTTGGAAGGTGACACACAGGTATTAGTGTCATAACCGAACCGGATGTTTACCAAAATCCCTTCTTTCGGAAATCTCCCCCCCCCCCCTTCCCACCACCCCCCTCCACCCACCCCACACTCATCTCTGAACTACCAAGCAGGTATGTTTGCCATTTGCACCACGACACTGATCAGATCAGGTTCGATCGGAAATATGAGGAGGCATAACTGGATTTATTTACTGGACATCTTATAAGCATTGACGGAACACCACTTATAGGTTAGTGTTTGTGAATTATGTTTAAGAAACATAAAATCTTAAATTCGACTATCAAACACAATGCGTACATTGAAATCTTTGCATTCTTCGTATTCACTAAGAGTGGGTTTCGAGTGTATAATTGAATATAATTTCTTTTTTTATTTGCTTAACATGCTGTCACAATTAAAAATATTTAAGAATATAATGAAATAATTAATAAAATTTTGTATAAGAATTACTTACTTACTATGATGAAAGACTCGTATGCGATGAGAAATAGATATAGCCAATAAGTCATGAAAATCAACATAAAATCAAAATATCTTTCGAGGGCCTTAAAGCGCTTATCTAAATGATACATGTTATCATGTTATTACTATATTCAACATTAGAATAAGAATATTATGAATATGTTAAATTATCCGCCGTCACATCTCAAGATGGGACGCGATCCCAAGTTGGGATGATACATATACGTAATATTAAACATGTTATGAATAATTTTTAGTACAGGTTCATTTTACCAAATGACATATTAGGACAGGTTTTCCTTGGCAGATTAAAATCTTCAGATTCATATTAATATTCAGAATAATGGTGTCAGTGAATGTCCCCTTATTTATCCATACTTCAAAATAACCAAAAACATGTAGGATGAATTCTGACATAAACATAACACCATTATATTTGCATACATGATCACATACACATGCCACCGATTGCTTCAATCTCAGGTTTCAAACTTCAGGTTTCTATCATTTCAAGACTCAATAAAAGCCATTTTAGCCAATCGATCATAAGTCTTAACTTAAGTTCTTGAATTCTTAACACATGTAAATCATGATGTAAGAGGAAAAGTAAGGTTTGAGAAAAACTAGACAAAAATATCTATTTAATTCAATATAACTCATACTTTATTAAATAGCATCATTTTATACAAGATAATTGCCACATTTACGTTTTCTTCAAAGGTGTAAATGCAGTATCATTCAAGCGTATCGCTTATGAGAGCAAAACCTAATGTCTTGCAGGTCTCAATATTGAATTCACTCGAGTTTGTGTGTGATATCTCTGTGCATGAACGTTCGATTCTAGAAGTCACTGTATTCCTTAGAAGGGATTCCTCCGTTTCTGACATTAACGCAATAGAATTATAAAGAATAAAGAGTAAAGACAATTTTAATGGATAAACAATTTCTTTATTCTGTGGAAGCGACGTTTCGACATAGATTAAAATGTCGTTGTCAAGCAGATAATAACTTTTAGGGAGTGGATAGAGTATATATACATGAGTTGTTTATACAATGAATAGGATTGATGTACAGTGGTTGGATAGAAGAATGGAAGCCAGGTAGATGTTTATACAGTAGATTAAGTTGATGTACATGACATCACGTGAGATTTTAAAGCTGTGTGACCACTTCACAATGTTTACTTCCGATAACTTGTAAAACCTTTCCGAATTATTTGTTACATACTTGCTTCACAAGAAAAATTGTGTTGAATATAATCATTAGTTTAAACATGACAACTCACGACTTGTTAGTTATTAAGTCTAACTGTCACACTGTGAGAATGAGCAAGCCTGCTCAAATATCGACAACAAACTGTCAGCAAAACAGTCAATAACACTTGTATATTCAAGTTGAAGATGGTAGAAATTAGAAAATGTCCTGTCACTACACCAGCCTGCACTGTTCAGTATGGTAGACATGGGCACCCCGTGGGTGCTGCTGCAGACGTCGAGGCTGCTCGTGTGCTGTGAGCCCCCGTAGTACAAGACGAATCCATCTGACAGGTCTGAACGGTTTTTTGGTAACTCAAAAAGAGCTCGCTAGTCCCCTTCCTGAGAACTGCAGTGGCATTAACATAGCACTGTAAACATTTTAAAAAAACACAAACTAGAATCTGCTTCATATTTCCTGAGCAATTTTTGTGTTTGATGAAACCCAGGTCTTGGCTGCCTCAAAAGTTGTGCCCAACACACTGTTCTGAACTGAACTTCAATGAATCAAGAGTAGATTTTGACATCTCCAGTTAAGATTGCTAATGACAAAACAAGTTAATGTGTCAGCTGCTTTAGTGATATTGACTCGTAACAACTCGAAACATTTTTAAGTGTACAATGTTAAGGTTCCTGACTTGAACATATCTTGGTAAGCCCGGTTTAGATTCAAAAACCACCTTCAAAAGTATTTTAACAATTGGGTGTTTACTAAAGGCTGATCCATTCGGCATTGTAATTACAGACGGTAGTACAATTCTGGCTGTGTTCAAAGCACTGTATGCAACCTTCTGAGCAATTTTTGCAAGAAAGTTTACCCCAATGTTGAAACAGGCAGGAATAACAGAATACTTCCCAGTCTTTAAGGTAGGTCTGATACTGGATTTGTGTTGTGGTTCTCCAAGCACTGAGGACAAAGTCCAGTCTTTTGCCGCTGTTGCCCGGCAATAGACAGATAAGGAGTCTGAGAGGGTGAACATCCTCCGGGTAACATGGTAGGTGCAGAACACTGTGATGTACTCGAAGCAGTGTGGGCTGTGCAATCAACATCCTCATGACGACTGGATACTACACTTGAGTCGGCCAGTTGGGTACCACCAACACTGCCGTTGCCCACTCCCTCTTCAAATTCTGAAGAGTCTGTGGTATCACACTGAAAGGAGGAAAACAAGAAGTTTTCAGTGAAGATTTCCATGACTGAATCAAACAATTAACAGCACATGAGCCTGGATGTGACCTAAATGACGTGTATTGATCAAATTGGTAGTTGTGTCTAGAGGCAAACATGTCTATTTTAGGAGAGAAATTAAGCACATCCAGATGTGAGGACAGCATCTATGAATTGAGCTTCCACTCGGTGTGCTTTCTAATTTGCCTTGACTCTTTATCAGCTTGCTAATTATCTATACCAGCAATATGACCAAGACTAATCCAAATATTAGTTTTAATGCACCATTCCCAATTCTGTTTGGTAATTGAATTACATTCAATAGAATGAGTGGTACCCATATTATTCAAGCATGATACAACTGTCATACTGTCATAATTCTTACATGCTTATCCCTCAAACTTGACTGAAGTGATCTCAGTGCAAATAATACTACCTTAAAGATGCATTTAAACTTTGCATTCCTAAGAACATTTTCATAGATCGCACATCCAACTATACAGTTCGGTAGAAAAATCTTTCAACAATTTTTTGAGACCATAAACAGAATTTACAATCAATGAGGAAGTATTTAATTTTGATTTCAAACCATACCACCCTCCAAAACTTGCTTTAGCCAAAAACGAACCCACAATCCATGACGTCATAGTTTTATGTGTAGGATTTACCACACTTCCTGTTTATCGCGATCTCATTGTCATGGCTTCCGATCACGCTGACGGATATCGTCTTCGACGGTCTCGTTTAACCGACTCGGCGAAAAAGAGAAGAAAATCAAGTCGTGCAAGAGAAAGAACGAGTTTGAGTGTCTTCCTGCATTTGTGAGATGGCAGCAGCTAATGACCCGACTCAATGTTGACAACGAAGAATTGGCTGTCCCTTTGATGGACTAGTAAGGTGTTTTTCTCCAATGTTTGTATGGTCATCTCTTCAACGATATCACAATTTTCATTTTAAATTTCATTTATCAAGGACACCACAACTATTTACAAGTTGTGGCTTCAACGCCAGGACGGAGTAGGGCCCCTGCACAACGACAACCTGTAGATGTATCAGCATGAGATCGGTATGATTGTACTTCAACTGCTAGTTTTGTCGACGAAAATAATATTAAACCTTTTTTCGTGCAATTACATGAAATATACATTATTTGAAGATGTAGATAGTTTTATCAAGAGCATATTATGTCGTCGAATTTTCACATATCTAATATTTACACATTTGTGTAGACGTCAAGTTAATGGACACATTATTTGTGTATCACGAGGAGTACTATTTGTAAAAAGTGTAGGTCTGGGCATACTAATGTTAGAAATAATTATACTGAAAAACATTATTCTTGTATAATTTTCAAATGTTTATAGTAATGTAAACATAACAACAAATTCATGAGGAATTTAAGGTTACAGAAAAGAGGTCCTTTTTATTTATGGGAATGAAGCAGACATACTTTCCCACTGTAGAGTTCTTGAAGAAACAAGGGTGTATGGGAAGGACAGTTGCTCCTCATCCTCACATGAACAAAACGGCAGTCATGACGAGCATACAAGCCAGTTTGATGATGCCTCTGAGGGTGATTAACAGGGCTGATAAGAGCTGTGGCAGGAGAATGGTAATGGCCCAGATGATGTAACGTGGGAGCCAACATAGAGAGTATTCACTTAGATGATGACACCCAGTTAATGTGAGTATCTTTTCTCATATTAAAACCAGACTGATATAGGTATCCTTTCAAATATGACATCACATGACTTTGTGGACATGAAATGGCTTTTATGTAAATATAATTTCCTTTACATTTGGCAGTCTTATGTATATCCCATTATCTGTGTAAGCATTTTCCCAACCTGGTTTGCTTCAATATTTCAAGTACTTCATGATTGTAAATTCTTTGACTCTTTTAAGGTGAATGCAAACTCTTGTTTATATCGTTTATATCGACTGCGGTATTTAATAGTTCCAAAAGTCTGTGTGCATTATATCACCCTGATCTTTAAACTTTTTTCAAATCTTGTCTTCTTATAAACATATATAATCCCATTGACCTTAGAATATTTACAAATATGTTCATAAAACTTATATATGCAAAATTTCAATTACTGGCACTATGTGGGTCTACATAGTCATGTCTTGAGCTGTTATTTGTATGTGATAGTACACTTGCAGAAGTGATAAAAAAAGATATTCTGATTCACACACAGTTATCATCCTACAAGGCAAGTGGAGAACTGCTTCCTTGGAGGGGCACATAATCAACCACTTTTGGCACAGTTGTCAAACTGCAGAGGGCAGTGAAGTAGACCTAATGGTGAGTACAATGATAAAAGAGGATAACCATCCTATTGTCAATTCAGGAATATGAAATGAGTATATGAATAAACTCCATATTGAACCCAAGCAGCCTTTGGTTATCTCTTGACCAAATGAACCCTGCTACAAAATGGCGCCCGAACAGAAACTAGAGATTGAGGATTGAGGGATTGGATGGAGGCACCTGAGGAACAATAGCGCCGATGGACTCTGATTCTCGAACACGTGTGACTGATGACTACTCATACTATTTATGTGACTTTTGAGCTCAATTAGCTAACAATGGTTTGAGTTAGTTAAGTGTAAATTAGTGAGATGCCGCTTTTAGTTTAGTTTGATTAAGATTATGTAAATTTTCATTATAAGTTAAGTTTTTTTTTATTCATTTCATTCACAGCACTTAGTTTTTGTTTCTTGAGTATGTTATCTTTAGTGATTTAGTTTTATTAGGTATGCCTAAGTAAGCGATAACATTTGCATATTTCAATAAGCTGTTTTCCTAAATACCTTTAGCTAAAGTTTGAAGCAATGGGTGTGGATTGACTGTTGAATGTGTGTGTGAATTGCATAATTGTAGCTTATTAATCAATTTACCCAATACCATCATGTGGGTAGAGGTTGCATATTCTTGCTCTGTCTTTATTTCCTTCTTTGACGGACATAGACTGAGTTGCACATTGTCACCGTTCTTATTACTGCACAATTCCACCTTAATTGCTTAACTTAACCATGCTTTACATATAGAGCTCATATCTTGTGACTTTTCTGCCTTCTATACCTTTCATGCTAAATCTTTACATGAAGCAATGTGATAACTTCTGAAACAAAATATTGTTTTCTTTCAGCATTTAGTTTTGTCAAGTTTTCTGCTATAAGTATTATGGTATGTGCTTATCATTATGTAACTAATAACAGTTTCTATTTTAGGGTAGTTTAATAGTATTGTAAATGTATGTTAAATTTAAACATACCTTCGTTTCAGGTTATCTAATGTAATGTGACATTTATTTCAGTTTTCAAACACGTGCTTCTTAAACCATATGAGAGTTGCATATCCCTCTCCGGATCTATCTTCTTAGAGACGCTATTCCCTCTCTGGATATGGATTACCTATTCTGTGCTCGGTGTATACGAATTATTTGTGTGTGAATTAGTGCTATTGAACCGGATACTTGTGTTGTAAAATGTGATTTACCATAACCTGGATATTATATCGGATACCATGTGACACTTTTGTGATTACTCTTTGGATACTTGTCTACATGTGTTATTCCCCTGGATACTTACCATGTGATACGTGCCATGTGAACCTCAGTGTATGACTTGATCTTTTGGATTTATTTTGGATACTTGCCTGTGAACCTGGATATATTAACCATGTTCTTCACAGACAAGGAGGTCAACAATATGTTGGAGGTGTTCAAACGCCAAAAGTTAAGATAAGGCCTGGGAGTGACCTTAGTACTCTGCTAAACAAGTTCAGGATAGTTTTCGGTACTGCAGAGAGAAGGGAATCAAGGATGGCAAAGTTTTACAGCGCTAAACAAGGGGAGGATGAAAATGTCTCGCAGTGGGGCTGTAGACTCGAGGACTTGTTGACCCATGCCATTCAGGATAGCCCACAGAGTTCCTATGATGCAGAGGAAATGCTTAGAAGAATGTTGTGGACAGGGCTTAAGCCAGCACTGAAGACTATCTCTGGCCAAAAGTTTGATACCATTCATGATTTTGACAGTCTCATGGAAGCTCTCAGAGAAATAGAGAATGACCAGGCATACCAAGATCATATCCCTTCAAAGACTCAAGCCACATTAGAGATGATAATGAAGAAAGAGCCAGAGTGGAAGAAGGAAATGTCAGAAATAAAGGATATACTGAACAAGCTCACAACAGAGATTTCTAATATGAAAGGGTTGGCGACAAAACAAGTAGTTCGTCCTCAACAATACATGGGAGCCCTCCAACACTCTGCTGGTCTAGGTCAAGATCAAAGTCAATGATGCTCACTTTGTAACCAGGGATTGCAAGAGCCGCCTCAGGACTATGGAGTTCAAGAACCAGAAAAAGGACCTACATGTTGACGTTGTGGGCAAGGTGGCCACATGCAGTACACCTGTAGCATAAGGGGACTTGTGGGATCATCCAATGAAGTAACTGTTTCCATAGAAGGAGTCACTACAACAGCTTTACCGGATACAGGAGCAACAGTCTCAGTTCTTGTACAGTCGTTCTATGATGCTCACTTATCTCACATTCCGATTGAACTTTTGGAGAACATGCTGAATATTGAGTGCGCGGGAGGAGAAGCTTTACCCTATTCAGGATATGTTGTTGTCAAATTGAGGACATCTGGAATATCACGAGCAGAACCTTTTTCATGCATGTTTCTTATATCATCTGATACAAAACTCAAAGAGTACCAGCCCATGAGAAATTCCATGATTATTTGTATGGACATCGCTTCACAGTTCTTCCAGATAACAACCCATTGACCTATGTTCTTACCAGCGCAAAGCTTGACACCACAGGACATAGATGGCTTGCAGCCCCATCAGCCTATGATTTTACTGTCTCATACAGGCCAAGAAAAGCAAATACTGATGCTGACACACTCTCGAGGTTGCCAAATGAAGAGGATTGTTCTAAAGGCCACATATCAACTGAGTCATTACAAGCAATCTGCAACATGGTATCAGTCCCAAGTCTAGTGGAAAGCGTGTCTTCAGCAACAGATATCGTTGAGGAAATACGAGAAATCAGAGAGGAGACTTGTGAGATAAATGCTCGAGACTGGAGAAGGGCACAAGCAAGAGATCCAGCGTTGTATTTTGTTATGGCACATCTAAGGAATGGAACAAGACCAATATATAATGAAGTCAGCACAGACCCGGAAATGACAAGTCTGTTCAAGAATTTCAACAATTTCAAACTGCAAAGAGGGGTTCTCTACAGAATAACAACAGTAAATGGTGAAAAAATTGAACAACTTGTACTTCCAACAAGATGCCGTCAGTCAGTATAACGTTGCCTCCATGATCAAATCGGACATCCAGGAAGAGATAGAAGATTCTTCTGTCCTGGGATGACCAAAGACATCGAGAGACATGTACAAACATCTGAAAGATGCGTCAGAAGGAAAGCTTCAACATCTGTCAGAGCTCCATTGGTGAATATTTATACTACTCAGCCTTTGGAACTTGTTTGTATGGAATTCTTGACACTAGAGCCATCAAAAGGAGGACAACAGCACATCCTAGTAGTGACCGACCATTTCACCAGATATGCTCAGGCCTATCCCACTAAAAACATGACAGCAAAACAACAGAAGAGGTATTCTTTCAGAATTTCATTGTTCATTATGGTTTGCCAAGACGTATCCATCCAGACCAGGGAACGAATTTTGAAGGACACCTTATGCAGGAGCTTTGTAACCTCACAGGAATGTCAAAGTCAAGAACAACACCATATCATCCCATGGGCAATGGCATGACTGAAAGGTTTAACCGTACATTGTTGGACATGCTTGGAACTCTTGACACAGAAAAGAAGAAAGACTGGAAGACCCATGTTGGACCTCTTGTTCACACTTACAACTCAACAAGGCATGAGACAACTGAATACTCTCCATTCTTTTTAATGTATGGAAGACATCCAAGATTACCTGTGGACTTAGACTTTCCTGGCTCTATATCAAGACCAAATGCTAAGACGCTATGTCAGTACACCAAGGCAATGCGAGATCGACTATGTCACGCCTATGACCTTGCTACAGAAAATGTCAAGAAGTCACAGGGTCGGCAGAAGAAGAATTACGACACCAAGGCCCGAGCTGCCGGACTAGAGATAGGTGATAGAGTGCTGGTGAAGATCGTTGCTTTCAAGGGAAAACACAAAATTGCAAACAAGTGGGAAGAAGAATCGTACATCGTCCTCAAGCAAGCGGATCCACTCATCCCTTTTTATATTGTAGGAAAGGAAAATGGTGAAGGACATCAAAGCACACTGCATAGGTATCTTCTACTTCCAATTGGATATTTGTCAACCCCCGATGTACCAGTGCCAAAACCACGCCCAAGGAGACAACGAGCTACAGTGAAACTACCAACCAATGGATCACACCCAAAGGATGAACTGGAGGACACTGTTAGTGAGACCCTTGAGGACGAGGAATTGATCCCTGTTATGCTTCCAGAACCTTCAGTGTCAGATGAAAGACCATCTGATAGGCCAACTGAGGATGAAGAGTTTGAAGTTGTTACGGATGCCGCTCTTGAAGAGGAAGTAACAGAAGCTGCCAGAGGAAGTGCTGTTGACGAAGTGCTGTTGACGAAGTGGATGATGTAGCTGAAGTCATTGACTAGGATATCGGACATGATGTAGCGGCATCATCAGAAGCAGCAGATGAAGAAGAGTCTCAGGACCAGCCTGATATCCCACAGCCTAGAGGATCTCTGGGAGGGGAAGCAGCAGCTCCTGGACCAAGAAGATCTGCACGGGACAGAAACAGACCACTGTGGAACATGTCATGGCAGCATCGATTGAACCAGAATGGAAAGCATGGGCGAAGTACCTTGGTACACTTCTAGCAAAAGGAGTTTTTGCTGCTACTAGAACCAAGGCAACTGATGCTCTAGTGCACATAATCACAGGAAAACATACATGACGAGAACGTCATTTGACGGAGGGGGGAAGTGTGTGGCAGAGTGATATATTTTAACATTACATGTTTTAAATGTATATATGTTTGTTCTAATTAATTATTTTATTCCAGGTACTTTATAAAGCAGCCAAACTACAATGATCATGCTCTTGTAGATTTCACAAGCCTTCAATCAAGCTGTTACCTATCTTTCTATTGTTCTTTGGCGTGACTGCTTTCACAGTTAACCATCTCAGCTTTTCTTCCTTTGCTATTTCTATTGTTAGTGAAGCATACCTCTTAAGATGCATTCTTACTAAATCTATAAAGTTAACCAGCACAAATGTTGAAACGCACTGCAATATTTCCACTGATGGTCAGCACATTTCACTGGACATTTTCTGTCAAAATCTCTCTATTCTTTACACACTAGGTTAGTTAACATACTTCTAAGGCTATTTCATTATAATCAAATAGGGCATAAATATTGTTACATTTATGGTTAGGTTTATGTGTGTATGATGTATGAATGTACTATCTTATTAGTGTTTCATGCTAAAGGAAGGATTTACATCAAACATTTGGCACATGTAATGGTTGTGTCAAATTATGCATATTTTAGAAGGCAACCAGATCAAGTGCTGTTGCTTATATTCTGTACATATCATATGTTTTTATAAGTATTAAGGCGTACATATGACCATATGGCATTTCTCTGATAATAATGTGTTGTATATATTTTGATAGGCATAAGTATTTCCTTTTTATGCTTTGGTATATGCTTACAAGTATGGCATAGATGTATTTACGTATTCAATAAGAATAATGTATTATATAATATGGTTCATTGGATATGATCATTTGTGTTATTATCACTAAGTGTAAAAGACATGTTTTTATGGTGAAGTGCAGTTTGTAACTATACTATGATAGTATGTATTGAAGTACAATGCTATATATGTGTTTATATGTTATCCATTTAGGTGCTTTACTTATTATGTGTCATTAAACATGTTAGGTTCATGTCATGATGTAACTGCCTGAGGAGGTACAAATGGGAACAGGCACCTGAGTACCATATATTTGGTATGTTTATATTTGGTTACCATAATCATTGTACTATTATGCATACTTTGTATTATCCATAGTCATCATCACGTTTAGTGACAGTTCACCTTATCTTTCGCTAAGAGTTTGATATCAGATTATATTTGTATAATGTGTAACTGTTGTATGTAATACCAATGGTTAACTTTTCATTTAATATATTTCATGTATTACATTACTCTTATGTAAAGTATAAGCATTAGCTTATGTATCTTACGTCTTAAGTACCTGTTGCATGGAATGATGTAATGTCTTAGATATGCATGTAATGTATGATGTGTTATATATTGGTGTAAAAATATAAAGGGAGATATTACTGTTACCCACAACCCTACTGTGCTATCTTCACATGGCATGAGTATATGAATAAACTCCATATTGAACCCAAGCAGCCTTTGGTTATCTCTTGTCCAAGTGAACCCTGCTACATTTATGATCCATAAAGAGTGAGGAGATTGTCTTCAAGATTTCACCTGTGTAGGATTAACGGTTTGTGAGATAATAACAAAAATGCAAAAGGGTCTCCATTAACATTGACGGACGGACAGACGATCAGACAAAAATAGGGTGGTTTCACAGTATCCTTTTTGACATTCTATAGGTTAATGAAACTTAACTGAATAGTTAAAATAGCTTTTTAGAAAGAGTTCAAAATCCTAAAAAAAAATGACTGGTCCCTGAGATTACATGACATTTGATTATCTCCTTTTAATTCCTCAGGAAAACTGATGATGGATATTGGAGTAATTTTGCAACATTTGCGAAATTATTTCTTTAATTTGTGATGCACACTTGGTCTATTGCAACATTTCAACAACTTTTCCATATAGTTTATACTATATTTCAGCAAATACATACCTTTTTAATGAGAGTCCATGATGTGCTGCGTCGTGTGCTATCGGCCATGTTGAAGGGAGCAGTCATTGGGTTTTTTTGTAAGAAATGCATAAAAAATTCAAAGAAAGTGTTTTTTTCTACACCTGTTTAGAAATAGAACACAGTACAGTTACTTAGTCTTGACTTAGTCTAAGTTTTATTTCCATTGTAACAAGCGTGAAAAATACATCAACGAAGATTTGAATATATTCTTTAATACTATTGATTGTTGTCACTTTGTAGACATTGGAATGTTCAGCTTTAATTTAAATTCTTAACACTGATTGCTACAAATTATTGGTGAGCAAATGATGTAAGCTTGATGTTTTGAATGCTTAGCATATTTCTCTTCATATTATCAAATAGATAAGATTTTCTGTTTTTTATTGTTACTGTTTGTGGCTGAAAAAATGGCGGCCATCTTGAGTTTCAGGTGGCCAGCGTGTTTTTTCCAAAAGGTAACCCCTAAGGGTTGTTTGTACCAAGTTTGATGCTTGTATCATATTGCTTGTATCTCCGTTGATATCATTGCTAGAAATTTTGCCATGGAAGCAACTTCTGCAGAGCTGTCTAGCGGTCTGTGTTCGGTGTGGTAAACCCAAAGATGACAACCACTCTGAAGACTACAAGTGATCGTCGAACGCGAAGTTGGCCAACTGGGCATGCGGACACATGACCGCCTCCAAGGAATGTCCTAAAGTCATTAGGAGTCACAAATCCTAAAGCTGAAATACAATCAAAATATAACCTTTTCCAGACGCCAACAAACTCTTCATATTCATCAATTGAATCTTCATTAAAAGTCCTGTTACCACTCAAACAGAAACCGACTCACTCACTAAATTCAGGGATCACTTTGCACAATAACACAGCATCAACAAAAAGGTTCCATTACATTTCTACTTTTTTTCTGTTGCAACTCCTGTCAAGTTGGTAAGTACCGAAACAACTAAGCAAACAAATTCACAATCAAATTCAAAATCTGACCGCATTCCAAAAGACCAGCGGAATCTGGTGAATGTCCATAACAAATTCAAATGTTTTGACCTCGAATCTTATGATGTCTCCATTGACAAATCTGACGTTGGTCCATCTGCCACTTCGGCCAAGAAGGTCCCAAGGTGTCAGTCTTTGATTTATCGCCTTTTCCCTGTAAAAGGACCCCCGTGAGGCTATTTTTTAACATCGTATACTAATGGCAGATCTTCAGTGTAATTGTCGAAGTTTCTTGGTGAATAAATATAACTGAAGATATTAGCTCCAAAGCTATTTGCTGTCAAGAAACTCATCTTATAAAAACGGATAAGATGTCAATGAGACCATTCACTATTTACAATTCTTTCTCCTCTTCTTGTTGAAAGGGCAAAGGGAGGTGCATCAATTTTGGTGGGTGATGGACTTTACTCACCATTGCAAGCTGTTCTCACCAGCTTATCATTATTCAAAACTTGAACTCTCTGTTCTTTACATATTCCATCATCTCAACATCTAGATATCATAGGTCTTGATCCAGTTATGTGATAGATACATGATGACAAAAGGGGTGTGAGATGATAGCTCGCTGATATTCCATATACATGTACACCCCTTGTGTCAATCATGCATCTGATTTATCCAATGGGTAACCTTTTGCTATATGCGACCTTTCACCTGACATGATTACTCTTAGTGAGTATCGACTATTGAATCAGTCATAAGAAGTAGTCTCAAGAATACTGAACCTTATTTCCTTCATGGCCCGTAATTTGAACTGATGAACAATTGCGATGTTAACCTCAGGATAACCTGATCGGCTTTCAACAGCCTTTCGTTTTCCCTTACCCAAACAGGCATGTATCTTGATATCTTGGAGCGGGGGCTACCGTGACTTTAGAGGTAAAAGACTTGAAAATGTTCTTATTCAAAATGGTTTATGATTTTTATTGATGGCACTAATACATACTTGTTTATATTCTGCAATAGATTTATTAGTAAATGATCCAACTCTTTTGGACGACAGACTCAATACCTTCTCGTGGTGTGGTTTGCGTGCTTCAGAAACCCCGAGAGCTAAGCCAGCTGGAGCCTAAATGATCCTGGTAAGGTCACCCAAACTGGACCGGAGTGTACCGGACACTCCGGTCGAGTGTCGTTTGAGTCGTTCTAAAACCTGTTTTAAACTCTCACTATGTCTCTCTTTCCGTCTTTTCTCTCATCATGTTGATCCCTTTCTCCCTTATCTATCCACTGTCTTTTGGATGCATGTCGTCCACGTGTTTAATACCCCAAGAAACTCACTCATTCTGTAATAGAAGATAGTTATGGAAGTGATCACTTCACCATCGTATTAGAACATTCTTTACCCATTCCCGAGCGATAAATTCCTCGTTTGAAATTCAATAAGGCGGAGTTGAGTACATTTTTCAACTCTCTGCCGTGAGCATATGATTACTTACTTACTTAAACAGCTGATGCGGTTGAGGCCTTTTCAAAAGGTCTTGTCAATATTGCAAATGAAACTGTCCCTAAAACCTCGGCAAATTCATACTTTCAAAATCTTGATTAAATGATGCTTGTGGTGAAGCCTTAAATGCCCCTAAAAAATCCGAGTGCAAGCTCTATAAACAACCTACAAGACATAACCTTGACAGTTGCCGAAAGGCACGAGCTATAGCTCATCATACTGTCATACTGCGCTGAAAGTCAGTGTAGCATTGCACCCAAGCATAACTTCATGTAGAAATTCCCTACTGCAGACAAAGTTGCCAAGCCCCTGGCAGGATTCAAGGCAGGCTCATTGATGGGGAATATTGATCAAAGACAAAGAAATTTAATTGTAACCGGTGATTGTTAAAATCATCCAACAAGCATCGCAATGTTTTAACCATCAAACATTTTCAGTCGAAATTTATGTTGCAGGGGTGCACAAATTTAAGGATAATTGCTATCAATTATTTTGTTGAAGCCTATATTTGTATGAATAAAATATGAGTTCAATTTTTACACCATTAGTTTAATTTATCATGTTACATGTACGATTCCACGTATGCTTCTAGTACCACTATAGATAAAAGTTCAATACTTAATTAAGTTTGATGCTTATTACGAAATTATTCGCCTTCATTTATTTTAACATAATGACTTATATAATGTAGAGTCACTGGTGACCTGTCACAGTTCGAGGGAAAGATAAATAAAGTCAAGGGGAGCCTGATAAGAAGAAGAAAATAACGTTCAACTAAACCAATCAATGTTTATTTCTCGAAAACCACCCACGGTGGTACAAGAGAATACAAATATACATATATTACATAAACATAATCATTTGAGTTTTTCGTAAACAATACATAGATATTTCGACAGGTTTTTAACATCTGACATTCTTTTAGTACATATAAGGCTTTTGTATTTGTACATATTAGGCCATTTTAAGTAATATTCATTATTATAGAGACGTCGTTCTGTTTCAAAAGCTTTACATTTGAATATTTCGTCTGCTATGGCTGGAGAATCGCACAGAGGACATGTTCTATCCTTCAATGACTTCGGTGTTTTCATTCAACGTTAGCTTGAGATCGCGTTCACGTGACTTTTTAAGGGACTTCGCTCTTAACCTACTTGTTTCGCGAAACTGGTCAAAAACAAAAAGCATTATCAATACCTTTAATCATAAACATATTAATAACCCTAAAGCTAGAGAAGTAGGTGTAAATGGGTGTTCTGGACCACCGGAGGCCAAACCGTATTTTCTCATTAACAATAACACAAAAACTACTCCTCAGTTTTATCTGTTATGGTTAATGTGAAAACTCACCACTAATCCGAACCCCTCATTTATACCTACTATATCACATTACTATTAACATGATGTATCAAATATTTAAATCAAAATTAAGCAAAAAAGCTCACTATGTCTTCAATACTGATTCTATCACAATTTTCTCAATAAACTTATTCTAAATATTCATTAGATGGAAGGGACAAGCTGTTTTAACAAAAATTATGTTTGTGTTAATGGGTCAAATGGATTTAAGTAACAAGGTTACTGTGACCATATAGAGAAATTCTCACCACCTAGTATTGCAGGCACAGAATGGGAAGACAATAAACACAATGAGCAAGTAGCGACAGCTGGAGGGAAATATTATGCATTTTTACTTATTATTACATTTGTAAGCGTAAAAATGAGTATAAATTTTCAATCTGTCAAGTATATCTATCATAATTATCAATTTTGTTTATCAAAATTAAGAGCATTAGTATACTTAGATATAATTTTATAAATTTCACCCTCCAATCATTTATTGTTTTCATAGCTGTGAGCATTAGGCTTTAGTGTCTCGTTCCAAGCAGATGAGTGACACATGTTCGAATCTGCTTAGTTTTAGTTTGATTTTTGAAAAGTATAATTAACTTTTACTTTATTTTATGCTAATTACCGTAAAATAAAGTATAGATTTTCAATCTATTAATATAAGTTACCATGTGTGCGCGAGTTTGATATGGAGATATAACATGTGTCCGAGTTTAATATCAAATGAGAACTTCTTATCATGTGTCGGAGTTTAATATCAAACAAGAACTTTTAGAGCACAAAAAGTATAGTCTAGTACCAAGCAGCAGAAGTTACCAAGAACAAACTTGAATAAATATAACAAATATTGTGGGGTTTTTAAGTTTGGATTGTTTGGTCACGTGACGTCATGTATACGTTCACCATTGGAGACGTTCGATTTGAAGCGGTGCTAAAATTGCCTTAGATTTCTAACTGTCATGGCATCAGGATCGGGTGAGTTTGAAAGTGTTGTACGCACAGAAAATACAGGCATCACAACATAATCCTCAAATTGGTTTGAAAGTTTGATATGAATTAAAAGTCGGCGATGACCTCGACTAATATGTGTATAGATATGTTTTCTAGTTCACCATTCAAATCTCCATCTCGCTGATGAACGACTTTGCTGCAAGCGAGTGAACCGATAGGCAATGGCAAGTCTTGTGACTTGTCAAGTTTTTTCACACGAACATTTCCTTTTTACAAGAACATACTTTTTCCCGTCCAGAAATGACTTTAAATTGTGGGAAAATACACTGAGCGTGTAAAGGTAGGCTTCAACAAACCAGCGTTGCGTAGTCTTTGTTTACCTAACAGTGGGTCGAGGGAGATAATTCTTGGCAGTGCGCTCTCTCTAGTTACTAGGTTTGCACGTGACCCAGTTTAACATAGAAAAATATACCAACAGCACGTGACAGCTTTTGGCCAATGAGTAGCCGACATTGCTGTGCGAGTCGAGATAAGTACATATATTCTAATGGTAAATTGAAGCTTGAAACTCCAAAGATACAATTATCTTAACCCAACCTCTGGCCACAACTTTATGTCGTCCCTCTCTAGTTAGAGAGTTATTGGACTATAAACTTGTGAAAGCGAATACTCTGTGAACATTTGAAGCTTTTACCATTTATAAATCTTTTTAGAATGTTCTTTCTCTCTTGTGTCTTCTAGTTGTTAATTCGACAAATTTTAACATATAATATCGTGAAATATGGTTTGACTTTTTATTGGCGCCTTTAGGTCTAGTGGATGCTCACACTCATCCAGTATGGGCAGGGGACAGAGTTGACGAGTTCGCACTCAAGGTAAGAACCAACATGAATAACATTGCAAAGACGAACAGAAGAGGAAGTCAGTTTTCTTTGTTGCTGTCTTATCCTTCGATTATACGATCTTCAAGTTCTTAAAGTTATACTCTTTTTTCCTTTATACCTTGAAGTGTTTGCAGGTCCATTTCAACAATCATACAATGAATATAGGAGACTTTTACCATGAATTTGCCCTTGAAATATTTAAATTATATTTATTCACCATTTTCATAGTCTGTTGCACTTATGTGATGATCTTTCACCTCTGGGAGTGAAATACTCAGAGTTATCAACTGGCGACATTTTGCACTGCTTAACCGACAATGGATCCGTAATAAAGTGATACGTTATTACTTAAAACTGAAATTCTCTCCATTACGTAATAATATTAATAAAAGCAAATCCACAGTGTTATTGTCAATCTTAACCTACCAACCCCTCGGTGAAATTCTAAATCAATCACAAATGCAGCCATTATTATTCATTAGGTGCTTTTCAGAAAAGATGCACGGTTTAGGGTTTATAAACTCGTCAAAAAAAAGGAACATGACACTGACTTTCAAAGTTCAATATAAAGACCACAGATGCAAGTTAAACATTGAAATGAAAACAAAAACGCTGTTTGAAGATCTCTGTTCAGTAAATTTTATTCAGAATAAGCATGATCTTGAAATGCACAGGTGCACAAGTGTTTCAACGTCACAGGGGTGCACAAATGTCAGTATCGGGTGTGGCCTACATTGACATTGATTATTGCTTGGCACCGACGACCCATGGATGCAATCAAGTTGTCAATCACAGCATATGGAATGTTCTGCCATTCGTGCTGAAATGCTGCAAGAAGTCCTGGAAGTGTTTGGGGTGGTGGATTCCTACTGCGCACGCGTCGATCCAGTTCGTCCTAGAGATGCTCAATTGGTGATAAATCTGGTGACCTGGCTGGCCATGGCAATGTCTGGACATTATTGCGCTGTAAAAAGTCTTGACAAATACGTGCAACATGTGGTCCAGCATTGTCCTGCTGAAAGAGACCACCATGGACGTTGACGTGAGGAATAACGAAAGGCTGTAGGATCAAGTCCCTATGTATCATCCCAACTTGGGACGCGTCCCAACTTGGAATTCGAAGTTGGGACGTCCCATTCTTATTCTCAAATTACAACTTTTATGTTTTCTATAAAATAAAAATGTGACTTCGAAAAAATTGTCGAATATCGGAAATTGGAACATACGACTAGCAATTGATTGGTGTAATTTAGTGGGTCGTTGTTGTGTCTCTGTGGTACTGAGCGTCGTAGTCGACAGGTTTTGATTGGGTCGATTTGGTGAAATGTCGCAAAATCGCCTTACACCTTCATTACCAGTATTTGAAACAACCTTTCACCACACCAAGTAAACAACAATTGTTTTAATTTTCGACCTGTCATAGTTTAAAACAGTGCATGAAGCCATCCACAATATTGTTTATATTTCCCGGTGGGCGGGGCTATCGCTCCGCTGCAAATAATATCATGTTTAGCAAAATCCTTTGCCACAAAAAATATATGTGACGATATTCCGAGTTCTAATTTTATTTGCATAGGTAGATGCTTGTCTTTAATATGTCGTGGCTACAGAGCGAGAATGAAGTAAATTTGTGATCGCTATGCATAAAATTGCCTTGTCCTCCATCTTGGATCGCTGCTCTGCGCACCGCAACGCCATTATACAGCCAGTGCCATGGCCTCAGTGTAGCGCAAGCGGAACGAGGCCTGGGAACCAGGTTGCGATTGAACCTGATCTGATCTAATCTGACACTTATACCTGTGTGTCAACTTCTAATTAGTGACAGTACCAATTGTACATGAGCATGCTTGTAACACTACAAAGGTACACGCCGAGCGTTTGTTGTTTTAGTCAATGATTATCATTCATATTTATCAAGGCATTGGCCCCTCGGCAATGTCACTGATAGGTGGAAGCAGACGTGATCAAACCCTAACCAAAAACAACAACAAAATTGTATATTTATTGTTATTGTACTGGTATCTGATGAAAGTTTTTTTTGCCAAAGTAAATATATTCAATATTTTTTTCATAAACAGAACGATTATCATGTTAAGTAGTAACCAAAATGAAATCAAACATCATCCACTGATTATTTATGGGGAAATAGAAGGCTTTTTCTATAAAAAAATTTAAAAATTTAAGACGAACATTTACAAAAGAAGATTATGGTTTAAACATATTTTATTCATTTCAAAAATAGAAAATAGATTTGCAAACAAGCTGGAAGCTTATATTAATGCCGCGCCAATAAAAATTATATTTTGAAACCATCAAACATACAACACAAAGTTATGTCAAACCAATACGATGTACAGTTGCAACACAATTCGGTTAAGATATTCAATATTGCAAAGGAAATTTCTTCATGCTAATTTAGATATACAATATTTCAACTCATTTCTTATCAATACTACAAGAAGATTATAAACGGAGTTTGTTGACTTTGAGCTCATTAATAAACTTTGGTTACCTTCACATGATTTTTTGACACAAACCAGGGTACAGAGTTGAGAAAAATTATTTTTTTCTGCTTAACCCGAGGTAACATACGATTTTGAACAGTATGATATGTTGTTTTTATATGTACAAGTGTCTAACTAGGCTTGTTAGAAGCGTTGAATTGAGACAATTGTTGTGTGTTGTTACTGCTAATAACTTAATCAACTGATCCGTACATAAGTCAAATAAGATGAGTAGGTGAGAGGGAAGATTTACATTTCAGTGTAATATTGTTGTTTTACAGCTGAAAGTTTACTTAACTAATCGTTTTGTTATCGTTAAATATGCTACTTAACATGTCCCCCCGAAATAAGGCATTAGGTCTGTAAATACACATCAACGAAGTTTTTTATATACTAAAACAATTGTCGAGTTCTTTTGTGCTGACATCCATGTACTAATGTAATATCTTCAGAGTACTAAATAATTCATATTGTTATTTCTTATACAAATTTGATATTGAAACTGTCATTGCTTATTGTAAATTATTAGCATATTTCATTGTATGAGAATATGCGTAATCATATAATGGTTAGTAAGTATAATCCTATGATTTAAACAGTATTTTATTTCAATAAAACATGTGTAACACAAAATTCAGAATATATATACAAAAAGAAAAACGGGTGTTGAAACGGGTCCACAACGAAGAGATGGTCTGTCTGGACACGCCAAAGTGTGTTGCAACATCTCGCTGTGTCGCTCCTGCCAATAGCGTTGTTGCATTGCGCTCTGTTCAGTCTTGGCATTCTTCAGGTCGCTGTACCAATGTTGTGTAGTCTGAATGAACAGCAGCTGATATGGCTTTTTATACCCTTAAAGCAGACGTGTCTGCATGTAAACATTTCAAACTATATGGTAATATATATTAAAAAGAAGAAGTTGAAGTTGAATTATATTTGGCAAACTTTTTCAGCAGGTACATTTAATGTACTTGCTTTAAATGTATCTGCTTCATCAGGCCGTACACAGTATATTTCATTTAGTAAATGATATTTGGCTTAGAAAAAAGACAATATACCATATGTTCCATAAGTGTAGACTTGAATATACATACCTTAAATGCAAAAATTATGATGTTAATTTGTTTTTCAATCACAATTTAAAAAAACTGTTATATGGATGTGACAAAGTTGACATTCTAAATCCCATTTTCATCGAAACTAGTTATTTGACCTGATAAACTTTACTAATCCATATATTTCTTTGTGTATGCTGTAAATAAGTATGAATGTATATAACTCGGCTAAGTTATATACATTCATTTACCAACTCCTTGGTAAGAATGACAAAGCTTGGTATCCTGTACACGATTCTGATTAAGTTCTTGCCAATGACTTTGCGGGATATTTTGACACCAAGATCAAAGTCATTCAACGTGATCTGAAACCCGCCGAGTGAGTCAAGTCAGAGTGATAATTTTGATGCAGTAACTTGGTCACAATAGGTCACAAACCGTGGTTATTAATCAAATTGAATCTAAACGCTATTCACTATCGTGTGGAGTACCTCAAGGATCCGTCCTTGGCCCTGTGCTGTTTGTGATAGAGAGTGATAGAGAATAATAACATTGAATATCAATCTTATATAATTATGCTGATGACAGCTTCAAGCCAGAAGATGTGCAACTGGTTCTGCAACGTACAACTGATTGCACATCTGATATCAAGTCCTGGATGTCTTTAAATAAATTGAAGCTAACTGATGAGAAAACAGAGGCTTCGTTAATAGCACTAAGCGTAATTTGCGTAACATTCCGGTTAGCTCTGTTGATGTCGGAAGTGCTGTAAATCCTTTCATGACCGAGCAAAAAACCTTGGTGTCATCCTTGATTCAGAACTGTCAATGGAACCACATATATACATAGAGAACAAAGTTAAGCACCCCTCCCCCCCCCCCCCCCCCCCCCCCTATTTTCAAAATTGCAAAATGCATCTGTGGAGAAAAAGACGATGGATCCCCTTGACATAAAAACTAACGTTTTCGTGACTTTATAATCTTCATACATGATGATATTTTGGGAACTTAAGGTTAAAAAACGTAATGGTACTGATTTTTCACCCAAAATAACTAACGTCCGTTTATCAAAAGTATGCGATGGATTCTGATGTTAGTTGTCATGAACAACAATTTTGTTGAAAGGTACAATTTTACACTTTAAAAAAATCATGTATCCTTCACAATAAGGACATAATTGGGTTTTGAAAATTGATAAGAATTTTCCATACTTTCTAGAAAATGGTCATAACCAGACGATTTTGGAATAAAGGTGGTCTTTGATACAGTAACCCTATACTTCTTTTTGTTGTTACGATTAAAACCGCCCAATTTGGTTCCTTTTTATAAACGGGTCATTTTTAAAAAAATGAGATTTTGGAGGTCCATACTGCTGTAACTAGCTTTTAGCTTTTAGCTTAAGAGAACCATAATAAAGTTTGATCAGTGGAGTAGGAATAATGGAATAATACACACACACACACCCACATACACACACACCCACACACACACACACACACACACACACACACACACACACACACACACACACACACACACACACACACACACACACACACACACAAAATATTAACTCTCTGAACATATTCACCTTTGGTCTAAAAATTATCAATTTGAATAACTGCAATTTTCAAAATATCCGAAATGATATATTAATGAAATTACGTTCTTAAATTGCAAAAATATGATTCTATCATCATACAATTACTTTATCTGCAATATTTTATTCTCAGACAAAACTTACTGGTGAAAAACTTGAGGGTGCTTAACTTTTTTCCTTATGTATAGATAAACTTTGTAAAACCATCTCCGTTGCATCAGTCAAATACGTCATCTTATAACAAGACATGCTGCAAAAATACTAGTACAAATGCTTGTTCTAACTTCTGAATCATGTCACATAACACCTGTACTTAAGGACACTGGCTTCCAATTGAAGAATCAACAATCAAGTTTAAAGTCCTCTGTATGACATACAAATGTCTAAATAATTCCGCACCATTATACCTTTCAAAGATGTTAAATGACAATATCCCTGCAAAAACTCTTCGATCACAGAATTTGAAGTTTCTAAGGATACCAAACTATAATTATACCAGTTGTGAACAGAAATCATTCAGTAATGCTGCTCTTCGACTTTGGAATCAACTTCCTCACGACATCAAGATATCACTTTCATTGACTGTTTTTAAATCAAAACTCAAAAGTTATTATTTATAGAGATTATTTCATGATATTCATCTGACTTTATATACTGTATTTATTCATATGTTTTAATTCATATTCATCTCTTAGATTTTACTCCATGCCAAAACATAACACCATTACCTTTTCTTCTACCATGTATATGCGCTTTGAGCATGCACCTTGTGTATAGATATAGCGCTTTATAAATACTCATTATAATTAGGTCTTCAAGACAAAGTCTGGAAGACCTATTGTTATTATCCGATTTCTTCAAGTTCTTATTATTATTATTATTTGTACTTTTTTTGTGAATCGACTACAGCCAAAACGGCTGCTTCAAATTCAACCAAATTTTGCATGCTGATAGACCTTACTGAGGAATAGTCGTGCAAAGCTTTTGGGCACAATCGGGTCATGCGTTAAAGGCATAGGCCCACTCAAATTTTCAAAAATTAACATTGGAAAATTTTTCAAAATGCACTTAGAGACTTGCAACTTGTTTTAAACGATAGGCAATTACATTTGGAGCAAAAAAGTAAATCAGGGCAATTTCGTAGCGTTAGTACTTTCGCCGCCATATTTCTTTCTTTGACTTTTTTCAATTTCCGGACCCCATGCATCTTTGACAATCTTCTCCTCTGAAGATACATGCATCTAAGAGCTGAAACTCACATATATCATAGCTGAAGGAGTGGGGAGAAAGTTATCGAGCCACATTTTCAATTTTCTTAATACTTTTTTTTTCTGCAACCCTTCAAAGTCGGGCGACTTAGCTCCTGTGACCATGTTCAAGGGCCGATAACTCAAAAAGTAAGACTCACAATTGCACCATTTTTTCAGGAATGTAAGACCTATATGTCGACTTGACGAAACTTTCGAAACATTGATCGCGAACATGGTCTTTTTTTCACAATTAACGATCGAAATCGGGAAAAATCTTTTGACAAAATTTAACATGGGGTAATTTTTCAAAATGCACCTACAGACTTGAAACTTGTTTTGAATGAAGCGTCATCACAGTGCAAACAAAAAAGTCAATCATGACGAATTCGTTACTAGCATACTTTTTTCGCATTATCAACTTCTTTGCAATAAAATTTGTTTCCTCATGAGATTTGCTCACGTAAGCAAGTTACTGTTTACCACTAAGACAAAAAAAAACATGTGAAGGTCAAACACCGTATGAAGGTCAAACATTATGTGAAGGTCAAAGAGGAAGTCTTGAAGACCTAAGTACTGCCTCGGCAGTCCTAGTTATTATTATTATTATCATCATCAAATAGGTTTCAAAGTAACGTTTTGGTCAATGGCGCGTTCCATTGTCCAGTTTTCGATCAGAAATCATGACTTTAAAGACGTTCCGAACGTTTGTCAGTGCGCATCCTTTTTGCGTATACGAAACAGTACCGCTTACATTTAGAGTAAACTCAAGTTATAGGTAAACTTTGTAGAATAAATGTCACCGAGACGTTATCGATGTTCGGAAATTAATTGATTTTTAATTGTGGAATACAGACTTGTCTATCATTCGACCAATGTATGTTTTGGTCATAGATTTTAAGAATTAAATAAATATGCACTTATCATAAACAGTAGCAATGTTTTCAATGAACGTGAATCAAAAAGATATTATTAAAGTTATCCTTGAAAAAACAATTTAAGTTGAGATTTATATTTTCTGTCAACGCATTAGTAGGACTTCTGTAAGAACGCTAGCACCGCATGCTTACCGAACCGGGCCGACTTGATTGAGGCGTATCCCTCATCGTAATAGCTTCGCCAATTTGCCGCGCTTGAACGCGTTGTTCTTATATCGCGCAATAAATAGATATTTTGCGAGGAAGTTTTAAGGTTACATATTTATATTTTGTGATGATTATTTTGCGTGCGTTAAATCTACATAACAATACCACTATCTGCAATATTCATCTATGCCGGACGACACTCAAACTTACTTCCATAAACTTAAATCATTTACAAATAGAAAACATTTGTAATTTTGTAAGGTGTGCTTTTGAAATTACTAAGAGCTTGTCTACACATAATTTGACAAATATGTCATTTTATGATGTCTTTTGATACTTCAAACATTTCATAAAACTGAACTTAAAAAATCATGAAAGACTTTGAAATGGGATATAATGTGTTGTATATCATTAACATGAATTATCTTTCAAAGGAAACGGAGAGTTACCTCCCCTTATGATATTTTCATAAGTTATTTAACTTCAGCTTAAAAAAACTCGGAAAATAGGTCCGTGACATATCTTTTTCTTTTATATTATTTTTTGCAATATGTTGTTTTCTATTTAAAACATATTAAAACTAATTTTCATTTATTTCTATAATCAAGCACGTCTAGTTTAAAGCTATTTTTGTAGAGATCATTATTGAAAGTGTATCTTTAACAATTTAGATAAATTACAAAAGACATCAAAATAGTTACAAGAAACCATTTTTCTATAACATGATCATTCCATTTATTGGAAAAAAAACTAAATTCAACTATGAATGTTTTGTTTTTTGTTTTTTTTAAGATTTAATTTGAAAATTAGGTCATTTCCCCATTCTTTTAAAACAAAGCCTTTAAAATCATCATTTCTCTGAAAAAAAGGTCCGTGAGATGAATTTTTTATTTTTGAATCTTGAAGAATACATATCCAGCTTTCACTATGCAAATTTACAGCAATTTTTCATTTATTTTGTTTATTGGTTCGAACCTCTTTAAGTGATATGACCTTTATGAGATGGTCGTGTCCTAACACGTGAAATATCCGTTTTACGGGAAGATTTTAGCACTAAAATCACATTCAACCATCATCATGCTGCCTTTCATTCAAATTTCTGATGTGCAGACTTCAGAAAAACGATCAAGATGGATGACGAAACATTGCTTGGATGCAGGGCTGTTTAACACAGAGAGTTTTCACGCTCTGGATACAACCAATTCCCTGGGCCACATTTCGCGATGTTGACCCCCCTGCATCTACAGAATGGTTCTTTCTTCATCATGATTACTTTATTGATGTCTGACCAAAGTCGCCGATTAAAGGTAGGTAGGCAGATAGGTGGAATTTAAGGGCGACGTTTGGGCAAACAGATGACCTATATGCTCCCAGGGGGAAAATGGTTAAATGTTATAAAAGGTGAAAAATGAAAGCGATTAAAATGTTATATGCAATCATATTTGCCCATACTGTGTATGAAATTTAAAAGGGCTCTTTTGTATAATGTCACCGAACAAGAAATTGCCTCCAACTATAGCCCTAAGATTGAACGTGCTGGATTTCGCTGTTACAACGTTTTTAAGATCTTCTCGGTGTTCATTGTGTCATTCAAACTCAATTAAAGAGCGAAAAACCGTTTCTGGACAATTGTTTGAACAACTATGACACATAGGGGATACTTCCTTGTCTAGAATGTGTTTGTATGTATTTAGGACACAATGAATGAGTCGCAACCGAATAAGTTTGACTTCATCTGTCGGGTTTCTAAGTTTCTCAACTGTAGGACATTGGTTGTACATGTGTCTATTTGCCATTGTTGACAGATTGCGTTATTTACCACTGCGAAATAATCTATTGGTACTGACAATAATTCCTCAACGTTGAGTTCTGATCTTGTAAGAGCGGACTTGGCAAGGTGATCTGCTCTCTCGTTACGAACGAGTCAAACGTGTGCGGGAACCAATACTATATCACAACAAATATACATGTCATTTAAAAGAGTATCAACATGAAATATTTCATATATGATATCACTTCGTTGACCTTGTATTCCTGATTGAATAGCCTGAACTGCGGCCAAAGAAATCAGCAATCTCGGTCATGCTTTTTAACTCATTGCTTTAAGAATTGCAGTTGATTCTGCTGCAAAAACAGATATGTGATCAAGCAATCTGAGTTTTTTTCTGATATATATTTATAGATGGTACATTAAACGCGGTACCATCACGCCTTGATAATGGTTCTTTCGAAGCATCTGTATAAATATGGTTGAATTCGGAGTAGTTTGTGTCAATGAAGTCTTCTGCAATTGTCTTGATAGTGAGTGTTTGTCAACCACTGATGCCAAGTCTACATTCATTGATGGTTGTGATAGGCACCATGGGCTAGAATTAGGTAGACTGAAAGAGGTATTTAATTTTAAATCTAGAATTTTGCACTGTTGTGCTAGTTGTTGAACAGCTAAACCAAAAGGTAACTTCCAATCACTCGCAAATGACATACTCAATGTAATCATTCAAAACATCTTTTGCGGATTGGTAGTTTGTGGAAGATGTTAAAGAAAGATATGTTTTGAGTACTGAATTTGCTGGGATTACTTAAGGGAAGGTTCTGATCATTCAACCTGCATTGTAGCAATTGTTGTTCATCTTTAAATAGTGACACAAATTGATACATACTAGGTCTTACCCCATATTATTGTTTAATATAAAGCTTCCTAAGCTGTAAGTAGTTTGGACAGATCAGCATAAACTTGTACTCATCTTCGATAGCATTAAAACTTTGGCTTTTACAGTAATCACACTTTCGGTCTTCCCTAGGTATATTACCATATCTACCGACCTCTATCATTAGGCAATGTGCAGACGTTCTTAGTTGTGTGACACATTTACTATCTTTAGAACATTTAATCTGATCAAGATATTTTTCATAGCCCAAGTTTATTTTGATATTTTTATAAAGTAATGATTTACCATTTGAGTCAATTTTGGGTATACATATCAATAACACGTGGCTTAGCTAATTTGCAAAAAATATCGATATTAACATTTGGGAATTCCCATACATGTCCAAAACCAAGCTCATACAAAAGGGATTTAATACCAGACGAACATGTCTTGCTCCCAGATGTTGCGCTATCGTAACATAAACCATAAATGACCCTCAGTATACAGTTTCACTTTGTAGTAACTTAAACCAATAACGTAATACACGAATATACATAGTTATATACAATGGGTACCTACCAAGTTCACCACATACAGCAACCGTTGAGGATTTAGGGTTGATTTGTAAAATACGTCTACAAAATTTTAAGTGAATTATTTCAAATTCCCCCACAATTCACAGCCGTACACCATGGTAGACGTTACAAAAGTATTAAACAGTTCACACATGGTTTTCAATGAGAAAGTGTACCTACTCACATTTCTCAACAGAGCATTCATCGCTTTCATACCTTTTCCTGCTAGAGTCTTATATGCTTCAGTAAAGAAGCCTGTGCACAAGTGTGAGCACAATTCCTAATTAATTAAATTGGTCAACAGTTTCTAGCTCAGATGCGTTGTATGTCTATTTCTCAAACTCTCGAATTTTCCCTCATCATAATTTTCGTTTTCTCTGGGTTTCCTTTTAGTCACTAGTCTGTTAATAACTTTTTGCTGCGTTCATAGTCCAATCTTAAGTAGACTAGAGCTATCAGAGGCGGAGGGAAGATTTATCAGCACCTTACTTGGTTGAAGAAACACATTTAAGTAGGTTCAAACTTTCATCATTTTTTATATATAAATACGCAATATGACGAGCCAAAGTGAGTTTGCTATCGAAAAAGATGCTTAAAAACTTTGAATTTGAGACAAAGTTTATACGCTGGTTACCACTAGTTAGAAATAAGTGAGGATCGGATTTACGTCTGGTAAATATCATAGCCATAGATTTTAAAATAAACATATTTAATCCCTAATGGGAGCACCATTGGAAAATAGAGTCTAAACTTGATTGGATAGATCGATGAACGAAATCAAGATTTCCAAAACGTCTCTGAAATGCTCCATCATCTGCAAACTGTGATGCATCAACTTTGTCCGGTAGCGCGTCAAATATATCATTGATCATGATATTAAAAAGCACTGGAATTATAACACTTCCTTGAGGTATTCCGTTTTCAATAATTTGTACACCAGACAATTTTGGCCAATGCGAAATTTAATACTTATATTTGACAGAAAAGAATTAATCAGGCCAAACTTTAGCCCTTTAACACCAAGACTTAGGAGTATGTATAAAAGTCCTTGTGTACAGAGCATGTCATATGCATCATGTACAAATCATGTACCGCAGATTACCGATAGCTATTTGAGCCTCTGTTTGGAGTCGATTGTGTTGATCTTGATCTGCCTGATTGAAACCTGGTTAGTAGTTGATTTGATTCAATGTGGTCAATCAATACGATGATGGGATTGATGAATCCTTACCAGGTTTTGGAATTGGAACAACCAGAGCTTCTCTCCGTACATTGGGAATTTTACCTGAAAGCAAAATTTCATTGATGGCATTTACACAGGGTGGATATATCCTGAATCCGTTTGCCGGATCCTCTCAAAAATGTTAGACAGGGATCTGGAGCCGGATCCCTTACCGGATCCTAGATCCTGACAAACACCACCGGATTCTCTTCCGGATCCTAAGTATATAAGAATATTAGGATCCGGAGACGGATATCATACCGGATCCTCTCATGGTGGTAAGAGTAGGCAAGAATGTAAGAATGCAAGGTTTATCATCTTATGGTGAACCTTCTCAGAACCTTTAAGAATAGATAAGTATGAAGATTTTCCTAAAAAAATAATATATCATACTAGTATCTCTGATACCTTCTACTATCATATTCCTGAAATGACACTGTCACTTTACTGTAAACATTATTATTATATATATTAATAGTAAGTGTTTGTTTTAACCTGTAGCTTTTGAAATATCTGTTTGTGTAAGTGTGCTATCAATAGTGGACAAGGTCAGGATTACCAAAAGCCTATTGCTTGAAAACAACGTCTCTAAATTAAAACTATTAGGTCTTAACTTGTCTTCTCAGTACATTGCACATTTCAATCTATATAAAATACATGAGCCACCCAAAAACAAAGTTGGGTTATGAGAGACTAACCATCGTGCATTAATACATTTAAAAGTAGAAAAGGTCTTAAATATATAGCATCGAGGTAAAGTACATATAGAAGGTTGATAAACAGTAGTAGAAAGTAAAATTAGTACTTTTTTAAAAAACAGGAGTATAAAACATAAATACAATATATACAGTAAAAGGGGAAATCATTTTTAGCTAAAACACTCCGCCATTGTTCTAAGATAAGTTTGCAGCTTCTGGCACTATCTCTAAAATACTTGGGCTTGCTAAAATAAATATAAGACGCTCCGGGTCTGTTGCAGTATCAAATAAATTCCATATTTCTTGGCATTCATTAAAAAGCTTTTCCCTAATGGAACTGTACAGCGGGCAGTGAATAATGACGTGGGTTTCATCTTCAATTACATCTTGACAATGAAAACATGTTCTGTGTTCCAGCGTTGTGTTTGTATATCTGCCTAGCTCAACCTGTATAGGGGCAGTCCCACAACGAAACATGGCTAGCGCACGTCTATGAGAGCGAACAAGATCCTTACCTATATAAATCCTCACAACCAACTTCATCTTTAAAAGTTCTGTATAAACGTAGCTTATTTCCTCCTCCTCTCTTGCCATCATGGTTCATCAATTCCATTTTCCATTCATTTAAAAAATTCTTTAAAACAGCCTCCTTAACATATGATACCAGTTGTTTTGATAAATTTCCATTCTTGAAGATTATCCAGTTTTCAAGTTCAAACTTCTTGAAGTTAATTCTAACTCTGTTTGTCCAGTTTCTTGTGTTTGAACTTGTGAGGTCACTTGTCCACTTGAAGACTCTGGAGGAAAGGTTTGATGGAAACAGACAGCTCAGTCCACAGTAGAGCCTGGTGACGCTGCTCCATTGCTTCACGATGGGTGGGATCCAGCCCATATCTCCGATTACAGCATTGTTGGGTGCAAACTTGTATAGCCCCATAAAAAACCTCATCGCTCTATTTTGGACAGCGTTGATAGCCTGTCAGTCAGAAGTGCCCCATATCGCCGAACCATAGTCAATAACTGACCAAACCATCGAGTTGAATAACTTTGTGTTGATGTCATGTTAGAGGACCTGCATTTGATAGAGGACCTGCATTTGACACTGAGAAATTCATTTCAACCAGAAATTAGCCATGAATGGGCACTAATTACACACTTGTTTGGCTAAAATAACAGATAGGGCCAGAAAAGTTCACAATGTATAACCAGACTGTTATCTTATTAATATGTCTAGTAGCTAAGTTGACTGATTAACTCAACTTCAACCTGGCAGAAGATTAATCTGGACGAAACACCTCGTCTCTGAACATTTCGGATGACCATGATCTGACTTAATTACCGTAAATATATGTGAAAACAAGAATTCTTTGGATAGTCTGCAAGTATCAAAATAGCCATTTTTGTTTTATACAAGGTTAGTAAAACCTATTATATATTTTTATTTTTATTTTTGAAGTGACCTATAAAACTTTCTGTTACATTGCTGTTTGGTTTTGATAATTATTAATTGAATGGACACTAGGCCTAAACATGTGATTTATTGACATTATGAACACATGGATTTGTTTACACTTGATTTTCGTGACCCGGATGTTGACCGTAAAGGTGAAGGTTGCTCTCAATATGGAACTTGTGTTTTTTCACATTAACGTAGTAGACAGTCACAGTGTCAGTGTGTGTCCTTTTGTGAGCTTGGTTCTTTATTTCATCGTTTTGAGTGCTAATCATGGATACATTATGATTATGAACTTCTGAATCCTCTTAAATATAAATAACAAATGTCCGAAAATTGCATTATTATTTTTACGTATGTCTGTAATTTTACCATCAATAACTATTAGAAATTACTTCATATGCATTTATCGGAAGCTGTATTTGATGTCCGAGGTTGTACTTAACAATATATATGTGCTCATGCAATCAATGTTCTTAATAGCATTGATTATAGGCCGAAAGGTGATGTGTGATATTGGCAGAATCTTCATAGATTGAGCAACATAATATAGGCCTATATATATATATATTTTTAATTCATTTCTCTTTGAAAAAATTTAACCACGATTCTTCGATCATATCAGTATATTGATTTAATCCATGTAGCCTCTACGGTGACCAGCATATTATTTTAAGTTTACTATTGTAACTATGTTTCATTTCTATATTTTTGTTAACAAAGACTGTGTGAACTTAAATCCTTGTGACACATAAAACGCTGAACATTTCTTTTTATTGATTCTATTTTTGTATTATTTTTTTTCTTCACTCACCTTCATAAGGTGTTGTTTCATCCTTTTAAAAAAAAGTCTTTTTGCTTTATATTGAATTTGATTGATATTTATATATTTGGGGTGGGTTAGGAATGACTTGGTTAGACATACTCCCACAATTTTTGTTTTTATACCCTTGTTAACCATTTTTGTTTCTAATAGCGTAAAACCCAGCATTTCATTTCTCAAAATGTTTATCGTAAGTTACACTTATCATACTCTCTTCACATATTTTGATCATGGGTGATAAAATCAAGATAGTTTCCCTGAACTGTAGAGGCCTGGCAGAAAGAGAAAAAAGAAAAGAAATTATGAATATTTGGAGAAAAAAAAAGTTTTCAGTGATTTGCCTTCAAGATATCCACATCTCCCCAGAGTTAGAATCCACAATGAGAAATGAATGGGGCCTGTCAAGTATTATTGCTCCTTTTAAGTCTAACGCTAGAGGTGTTGCAATTTTGTTTAACAATAATTTAGAAATTCAGATTCATAGATTCAAGAAAGACGTCCAGGGTAACTTTATTATTGCTGATACAACTGTTGATGGTATTAGATTAACCCTGGCTAATTTATACGGGCCTAATTCTGACAGTCCCACATTTTACAGAATAACTCCTTACTAATATGTGGGGACTGGAACTTAGTTCTTAACCCATCAGTTGACCTTGAAAACTATAAAAATATAAATAACCCTAAGGCGAGGCAAGAAGTAATGGAGCAGGTAGAAAATAATGACCTAACTGATATATGGAGAGAACTCAATCCATTAAATAGAAAATACACTTGGTGGGGAAAAAAACCAAGACAACAAGCAAGACTTGACTTTTTCTTAGTTTCAAATGACTTAGCTAACATTGCTCTCTCAGCTGACATCCTGCCAGGATATAAATCTGACCACTCAGCAATAACACTTACTCTTTCAAACTCTTTGAATAAGAATAGAGGAAAAGGCTATTGGAAATTCAATACATCTCTTTTGAGAATAAAAGAATATAATGACTTGGTGAAAAAAACACTTTTGGAAAATAAGTTAGAATATGCCATAAATAACATAAGCTTAGATGACTTATCAGAGATTCAAGATCAAGATTTGGAACTCACTATTAGTGATCAGTTATTTCTAGAAACCTTTCTTATGAAAGTCAGAGGCAAAACAATCTCCTTTGCAACTTATCATAAAAAGAAAAAAGGCACTGACACGGCTGATTTAGAAAATAAAATCAAAGAAAAAGAAGATGAAATTAGAAATAATTTCCAAGCTATTAGTGAAGACTTTCTTGCTGAACTATCTAAACTTGAGGTTATAAAACAGGAAGAAATCAGAAATCGTGACTTCAAGAATAGAATTCTTTGGTATGAAGAAGGTGAAAAACCTACAAAATATTTCTGTCACCTAGAAAACCGCCATTATACCAGTAAACTCATAAATTCATTAATTAATGACAATGGTGAAGAAATTTTTGAGGGTGAAAAAATCATAAGTGAGCAAAAAGCTTTTTATGAAAACCTTTTCAGATCCCGTGATAATACTTCTGTTGATTCCCAAGCTACTTTGAATAATATCAAAGTACCAACCATTGATGACGAAATGAAATAGGCTTTGGAAAAACCCTTAGAGCTAAAAGAAATTGCCTGTGCAGTCAAATCAATGAAAAATAACAAATCACCAGGGCTGGATGGTTTTTCCCATTGACTTTATTAAATTTTTCTGGAAAGAACTTAAAATATGGATTTTCAGATATATAACAGCTGTATTTGAAAAAGGAATATTACCAATGACTATGAATAGTGGGGTAATTACTTGTATTCCCAAAACTAATAAAAACAGAAAACTTCTTAAAAATTGGAGGCCTATTTCACTTTTAAATTCAGTCTACAAAATTATTAGCTCATGTTTAACGATAAGGATAAAGAAGACTTTGTCTTCTCTAATTTATGAAAATCAAACTGGCTTTATTTCTGGCAGATGTATAAGTGATAACACCAGACTTCTCTATGATATAATGTTTGAAATGAAGGAACAAAATAAACGTGGAATGTTACTGCTGGTCGATTTTGAAAAAGCTTTTGACACAGTCTCTAAAGATTTCATAATGTTAGTTCTTGAAAAGTTTGGTTTCGGAATAAACTTTCGAAAATGGATTTCAATCTTGTCCAATAACGCCAACTCCTATGTCATCCAAAATGGGCATTTATCCCCACCCTTTCTTATTGAACGTGGATGTCGACAAGGAGATCCTATATCCCCCTATCTATTTTTATTTGTAGCTGAAATTCTTGGTAGTATGATAAGACAAAATAAGGAAATAAAGGGTATCACTTTAAACGGACAAGAATACAACTTAGGCCAGTATGCTGATGACACTCAACTTTTTCTGGACGGTTCAGTGTCAAGCCTTAAAGCAGCTATTGAAACTCTTAATATATTTTATGACATGTCAGGCCTCAAAATGAATATAGATAAAACTCAAGCCATCTGGATAGGCTCTATGGCAGGTAAAAAACTCAAACTTTGTGAAAATTTTAAACTTGACTGGCACTCAGGAAATTTTGAAATTCTGGGCATCACCTTGAATTCTGATTTACAGGACCTCTGGGTAATAAATACAAGAAAAAAGATTGAAAATATAAGGAGAATTCTTGCTTCTTGGAAGCACAGACCATTAACTTTGATTGGGAAAATAACTGTTATAAAATCCCTAGCTTTATCAACATTGGTCCATATATTTTCCGCCTTGCCTACCCCACCTGAAGACTTTGTTAAAGATTTGAATAAAATATTTTTTGATTTCTTATGGAATGGTAAAAGGGATAAGATAAAAAGAATCAATATGATTAGAAAATATGAGGAAGGTGGTCTTAGAATGATAGATCTTGATTCTTTTATTCAAGCCTTGAAGCTATCCCATTTGAGAAAATGTGCTCAAAACCTCAACTTTGTGAACCCGAGCCAATTCCCTTTGGATAAAGTTTTTACATTGGGTGCCAACATTTATTTGTATAAGGATTGTAAGAATCCTTTTTGGAGAAGCATTATGAATGATTGGTCCAAATATCAAAGATTAGAGAAAAGTAACCCTGACAACATTAATTACATTTTATCACAACCTTTATGGTTTAACCACCACTTTAAAGACAAAATATTCTTTATTGGAAATTGGTACAGTAAGGGATTGTCCTGTGTCATGGATATTTGTAATACTAGTGGGCTAATGACTTTTGATGAACTGAAAAAGGTTTATGACATAAAAGGAACATTTTTAGATTATCAAAAGTTGGTTCTTGGTATTCCTGACTTATGGAAGCAATGTATTAACCAACAAACCTGTATAGTTAAATCCAATCTGGTTATAAATGACTTTGTTCTAGACTTGCTCAAACCAGGAAAAGGGTCACGATATTTTTACGACCGCATAATTACTTGTAATGATAGCCCAAAAGTTTGTGAAAAGTGGGCAGCAAATTTTGACATCACTATGTTAGACTGGAAAAATATTTTTACTCAGTACAGATGCTCAACTAAGGATGTCAAATTATTAGAATTTCAATTCAAATTTCTGCACCGCGTAGTATATACCAAGAAGGAATTAAAAGCCATGAAATTAGTAGATGATGATAACTGTTCATTTTGTAAATTTGAGAAAGAAAACTTGGCTCACGTTTTTATAAATTGCACTCTTGTAAAAGAATTTTGGATGAAGATGGAACTATTTTTTAACACCCACACAAAAATGGGTATAGTTCTAGACACAAATGCTATTCTTTTTGGTTTTCCTGCCAGATTTAAGTTACTCAGTCACCTAATCTTGTTGAGCAAAAGGCATATCTTTTTGAGTAGTCTTAAAGGTGAAATCTTGTCATTTCAAAAGGCTGTTAAAAATTACAAACTAGTCTATGCCATTGAAAAGTTTATTTCTTGTAAAAATCACAATGTTTTTGCATTTGAAAAAAAATGGTCTCCACTTTCACGTGCCTTGACAATGTAACAGTTTACAATTTTTATGTATACTGCAACCATTATATGTTATCACAAATATTTTGTCATCTACCCATAAGGACTAACTATGAGTATACATGTAACACTGTACTTGACTGAATGCTGGAATAAAAAATTTAAAAAAAAAAAAAAAAAAGTTGACTGATTAAAATATGAAAATATTTAAATTACATTGTTTTTATATTCTTGTAAGTTGAGTGTCCCTAATTTGTAATATTAAGCATAAGTGAACGGCTAGAACCTAACCTTGCCTTAACAATAATAAAATATACAAACAAATAATTCAATGGTGACGAAACATAAAAACTAACATCATGAAGCAAAGATATGATATTATTTTCAATAATAGATATCTTACTTTTTCAATAAGCGACATAACAACTTTGATAATCCCCAACTTCTTTGAACAGGCGTCCCAACTTGAAATTTCTTTCAGTTTTCAAAAATCATTGATTATATAACTAATCATTTTGAAACTAAGATTTTTTATTCCTACTCTGTAAGCTGTTACTGTAACCGTTTAAAAAAACGTAATACAGCTGCAGAAGTTGACAGTTGGCCGTCCTAGTTTAGATTTTCTTTGGAAGATCTTATGGAAGAGTAGCGGATAATGTATTGCCTATTACTGAACGTTAAGAATCATATTCATATTACTATTAGTAAAATATTCTAGAGAAGGAACATAAAAGCTTAGTATGGATATGTTAGCGTTTATAGTTGATGAGTTTTTAGTAGAATCGGAAATAAAGTCCAAGATGACAGGACAAAATGGCGGCCATCAACTGTCAACAGGTTCATTACTTAACGTTTGAAATAATAATCATTTGCTCATAGTAATAACGTTTAGAGTAGATATACAACATCTAAGTAGTTTTAGGTTTTATTTTTGATGGTTTTTGGTCAAATCAGAAAGATATTCCAAGTTGGGATGACTAAATAGGAGAGTAGAGGAATTATTAAGTCTACTTATTAACATGTGTATAACTGAGAGTTTAAAATAGTATACACATTGCTTCTATAGACTGCTTATTCAGTGGAGATACCACATCTTACTTTCAAAATGATAAGTTATATTATATTATATTATATATATAATGAAAGAAGTTACAAGTTGAAGCGGCCATAGAAGAAAGTCTCTTGAGGAAAAATTAAGGTATATTCTAATCGTAGAAATATCATATATTGGCCTTAATATATCAGTTTATGCAGCAATGCAGCACAAGTATGAAAGATTCATATCATCAACTACAGCGAGCAGCGTCTGTGGTCAGCGGCCCAGGCGTTGAGCCGTGAAGCTGTCTCGGCGTTAATGAGTTGAAGAAATTACATCATTTCACTCACAGAATGGGTTTCATGAATTTTCTGAAATCTGACAATTTTTCAGTTACCTTTGTGCAGGTGTATACTTGACTTTGTATATATATGTTTACATAAAATTACATATGAAATATCTACGAACACTATCCTCAGGTGCATACAGATTTGTATATATGTATATATGAATGTTTATAGATTCATGTGTGTGTGTGCGTTTGTAAATATATGTTTGAAATCATTGAGTAGAATTATTTTTTATTTAATTTGTGTGATACAATTTTGCATAAACTCTTGTGTGTTATAAGAGGGAAATGCCCTTGCAGTATTGCCAACAGGTTATAGAAAAGTAAATTTGTGACCGCTTTGTATAAAATAGCCTTGTCCACCATTTTGGATCGCTGCCCTGCGCTGCGCCATTACACAGCCAGTGCCATGGCCTCACTGTAGCGCAAGCGGAACGAGGCCCGTGAGCCAGGTTGACTCTAATGCACTCTCTGGCATATGTTTGAATTGTTTGCAGCATATGTCATCAGCACCAGGAGAGGTGTTTTTCCCTTTTGTAATTGCCTTCTCTAATTCTCTTAGTGATAAAGGCATACCAAGGGGGTTGGGGGGGACATGGATCTAACTTGGCCGTTTCAATAGCTATTTCAAATTCCTGAGTTACCATATTGACGGATTTCATGTCAGGGGAGAGTTATCTAAGTTGCTGGTATTTTCAAACCGTTGAGCAAGAAGTTCTGCCTTTTCATTGCTAGTAACAGCTTCCCCATTGGCTCCAAGAACTGGAATGATATTTCTCCAAGTCCCACTTGTCGGCTTGACTTTAGACCACACTGATGATAGACGTGTGTTTCTATTAATTGTGGAAATATAAGCTCGTCAACTGGCCTGCTTAACCCTACCAACAAAAATGTGTTGAAAGTCTGCACGCTGCGTTCGGAAAACTTCTAGATAAACTGAAAGAGAACTTCTGCAGACTTTGTTGTAAGATTTTTGGAAATCCTAAGTTTGGACGTCAAAAAAGATGGGACGAGGTTATTAAATCATGTAAATAATATTCTTATTCACATATAAAGTTTGGTAATGATATATTTTTTTAAATCATTTAGGTATAAACTTTTCGTACCTGCATAGAAAATAAATTCAAATTTATATTTGTTTACTTGACCTTCTGGCTCGGATTTATCTCTCATCGTCTACAAGCCATTGAACATAAAATGCGTTTCATACAGAAACTGAATTAAACGTACATTTGATGAATAATTGAATTAAGTTTGTGCCGCACTATATCACAAACAAAAAATTAAAAATTGTAAAAATCATTGTTTTCTGTATTTTAAGGTCTTAACATCCATACAAATTGAATCGATGTAAACAGAGGGAAAACACTAATTGGCAAACAAAAGCATTCATAGTTAGATAACAAACATCTTTATTAACAATGTTGAAACAATACGAAGTGTTCTTGTATATTTTGCTAACATCTGGGGTATTTCTTAAATAGGATGAATATTGACCGAGTTTGAGATCAAATTAAATTTGATTCAAGTTATAAATATTATTGACACATCGTTTCTTAAAAGTGAGTAACTTGGTACAGGGATATTAATATTCCTTGGAAACCCCTTCTATTATCAATGTATCCTACAACATTATTGCTGAATCCTTAATAACCGTGCATCATTAGTGTTAGTGTTTCATGAGCAATTAGTATATGAGAAATGCTTTCGGGATCTCGCGTATGGGCGCAGTCTGATTGTTTTGACACCATTTCACCATATAGGCTAGTCAATACCTTTTTCACACCTACTGTAGGACAGTGCGCATGGCACCGTATTTAATGAGGTTCATGCCATCAATTACCAGATAATGAATTAAACAGTCGATTAATCAAAGTTTTGAGATGTTTTGACAACGTTTAATATGTTTAGCATGCGAGCGACAAAGGAAACCTTCTCTTACGTCACACGACATTATTCATGCTTCATTGACCACAACACTCTTTAAATTCTGTTTGTCGGCACATTTTAGAAAAAACATACTGAAGGTGTTGATCCGCCAATTCTGAAATTTAAAATCGAGACAATGTGAAATCAAAATTCTTATTAACGAATTCCAAAATTGGCAATGGGCTTCAGCCATTGCAACATTGGCTTTATTCTTGCAGCTTGCAGGAGCATCGTACATGGACGTGCACAAGGCAGGAGGGGGTATCCACTTCACGGTAGAGTGTACCCGTCAAGAAACAGAAGACAAGCTCTACGCCACCTTCAGGCAGCGACTGGACACAATGATTCGCTTTGGCACCACGTTAGTGGAGTGCAAGAGCGGTTACGGTCTTGACGTGGACACAGAGATAAAGATGCTCAGGGTTATTGAAAGGGGGCGCCGCAATGGCCGCATTGACATCTCCAGCACCTTCTGTGGGGCACATGCTGTTCCGAAGTAAAACTCTCACTTATTTCTATTCCCATTACGTCTTATGCATACAAAACTTTAAATTATATCTTTTCAAATTTTATTAAAGTTCTGCTAAGAAATAAGGCTACATTTTATCGAATCATGGTCGATTAATAACCTCCCATGTTTTTGGAATGAATGATATCTAGTAGTAAGTCTATACGCTGAAATCAGTAAAATTGTGTAAGCAACTACATAACAAGATCCACAAAAGTTTTGAATTACAAAATCTGCTGAAATTTTAATAGATTCTTGTTGCAGCCGCTATTTGGAAAACTCTTTTATTTTAGTCCTATCCTACATTTTGATGTATGTAATAATTGCTTACTCAACAATCAGAGTTAAATGCCAAAAATCAGCTTAGTGTGTGTCTTAATGGAGTCTGCACTCTCCAGCGGCTGGGAGGCTGCTGTATATGCAGATGACGTCGTGTCTACACAGCTTCCAGCAGTGGAGCGACTAATGCGAGCGGATGAGCTGCACGTTGACAATATTGATGTATTCTGTGAAATGGGTGTGTTCAACGTAGCCCAAAGCCGGGATATACTGATGGCAGGATTGCAGGCGGGATTGCAGGCCAACTTCCATGGGGATGAGCTCTCCTGTCTTCACTCGGCTGAGGTACGCATCATGGAAATCCACTCAGCGTCAGACGCTAAAATCTCTGTCCCTGCTCTTTTAATCAAATTCTGACACATTGACATATCACATGTTACGAAAAATTAATACTCATCGTCCAATGTAAAAACAAGCTTTTCAAAACGAAGATGTAAGTACCTAAATATATTTATGACAAATATAAGTTTAAAGGCATTATATAGAATCTTTGTTGATTGTATAAACAATGTTGTGGATTATGAATTTTTAGACAGTGTCCAAATAGTTATTGTGTTTACGAAGTTTTGTTATATATACCGACATAGTTGATTTTGTGTCCATTATGATTATGTGTGCATGATCTTTGATGCGAGTGTTTTGTGGTCTGAATTTTTCCTAATATGATAGCTATGTAAATCACACCATTGGCACGTATTACGGTTTTGATATGGATTTGGAAAAGTAACTTAGTAAGTATTTGGGTTTAACTGTCGGGATGTAGGTGTCCATGCGCGCTTGCTGTTAAACTGAGTGACGTGATGTTTTGCAAATATAGCATAGTAAGATGCAAAATGAGAGTGGGAGGATGCTTGGTAGTAGTGGGTTTAGGTGGTCTGTTGAGAGTGAAGTTGATAATGTTTTCAACAAGTTAAGTTTCGTAGTTGTAGTGGTTAGATGAAGACATGCCCGGGATGTGTGAGAATAAGTTGACAGCTAGGCCAATAAGCATTAAGATACACCAGTTTTATGTGGATGGTTAGTTAATACGAAAGCACTGGTGATTGTGCATTGGCTCTGCTTTCTACCCAGGTTTGGTAAGTGTTAGCAGTGGGTGGCTAGGATGTCAACGATAAATTTGAGTTAGTTTAAAAAATCAATAGTGAACTAAATTGTTTTAATCCTTTATCAACATCTTCAAACTGGTATCAAATACACTTGTTAACAGCGCACAAATTATGATTATTTGAAAATCGAACAGACATACAGATATAAGTGTAGAATAAGTGTGATTATATAATCAGAGTCTTTCAAAGAATCAATCTTATGTGTGTTCATTTTTATTTACTGAAATCAAAATCATCATGGAAGGTTCTTTTCAGATGGGAGCTGAAATTGGAGCCTTGGCCATAAGTCACCTTGAGAAGGTTTCAGAGAGTGGTATACAAGCAATGGCTAGACAGGGAACGGTGGCTGTCATCCTACCCACCACTGCCTATATACTGCGGCTTAGCACGCCCCCAGTCCGCGACATGATAAACAGCGGCGTCGTGGTAGCCCTCGGCTCTGACTTCAACCCGAACGCATACTGCATGTCAATGGTAAGCATGTAATTAAGATAAACATATACTTTTACAAGAGTGTTTGTTTTACTGAAATATGAGAGTAAAAACTGTTATGAGAATACATGCGGATGGGTGTTATCAGAATACATTTTCAAGTTTCAGGGTTTAGCTTCAGTACGTCAACTTTTGATCACATATTTGAGTGAAGAAAAAAGTTGATGTCCTGTTATTTTTTATAGATCTTAACAATTCGATGGGGATTAAAATGAAAAGGAATTGACTTAATATTAGAAGACGAAAACCCCAGGTTATGCAGGTGAGCGCACACCTAACGAGAAAACGTGCCTGATATCAAAAGATAATAGTTTTTTATTAAATCGTTAGGTGACTTGAACGAAGCATATTCGTGAAAACTTACAGATAATAACTGGACTGGCCTACAAGATTCGAAAAGCTTATGCTAAGACTGTTCCACTTTGCTCCAGCAAATAATGATATTAAAAACTAGCAACCGCTTACAGCAAGCAATCATCAAGCTTGAAAATACCACTTAAACCAGTGTAGCAAATGTTATTATCATTAGTTTTTAAGTATGGTGGTCTTAAGTTTCAACTTCGAGAGGAGAAAACACACGAACAAAATCGAAATTTTAAAATACGATAACACAACTCGTAAGGTTAGGTTATATTCTTGAGACGTGTTTCTGTGGCTGTCTGATAAGCTAAGGACACGTGGTCCTGTCAAGTACATCAACTAAATCTTCATATCAAAGACTTTAGCTGCAAAGACTTATTTTATCTGTTATCTGTCCTGTACGTGATACCAAGGCGGAGTTCATTTCAGCATACAAGAATGTTTTTCTTTCAATTGTTTGGCGAATTATTGCTTCGAAATAATACTTTAGGATAATAAAACCATTATCTGTTATTATGTTGTGTTTGGTTGTATAAGCTGTAGTCGATTTTAGCATACTCGGGTTTATTAAATCAGTAAAAATAACACGCCAATAACAATAAGGATTTCTTGATTTTGGAATTTTACAAAATGAAAATAGTCGATTATTCTTTTCAGGAGAGGCCGGGGATTTTAGCAAAAAATGACAATTTTCTCATACCATCTCTTAACCAATGGCAACGCAAATATAATTTGAAGCGGAGAACACATGAATGTTTGTCACTTACATTTTCATTGCGCTATACTGTGCTAGAATTTTTATGCTGTTTTTCATTCTCCATGAATAAGAACCCGGTGCCATGTACAGTGTTAAGCTTCTGAAGCTATAGCTAAGTTATAGAACAACAGTAATGACCATTACTGCAAGGGGCCTGTAGCTATTATCATGTCGTTTAAAACACAATAAAAGGTCTTCCCGGTCATCTACCATGCTTTATGTGATCCGTATGTCGCCAACAGCCTTTTATTCATCTTTCTTTCCATCAGAAGGCTGTTTCGCCGCTGTCTTATATGTTGAGTTTAACTTCCAGCCCGTATTTTGCTCATATCCAAATGACGGGCTTCTACATCTGTGACGAATGACAATTTGAATTAACATTCAATTCTCTTCCGTCAACCATCAAACATGTATGGGTAAAGATTCAACATCTTCCTAATATTGATCTTATGCATTGTTACAGGTGAACAACTCTCTATATTCTGTCTTTTTAATCATGCTAAATATGTAATCATTATCAAGTATTTTAGTAATCATAAAAAAAACGATCGCACACAAAGTAATCATATCTATCGCGTATCACTTGCTAACTCAAGCACTAGCATGTAAGAGAGTGTGTCAAAGGGTATATTTATATAGTTCTATCATCAACACCAGTTTATAGCCATATAGCCATAATATATGATTCGTGACCTATAGCTAGATGTGACGTCATCATGTATACAATCATATAATAACCATAATCATAATGTATGTAATGTAACCATTCTTTATTTAAGCAATTGTATAACATGTTACATGCCGGATAATTGCATTGTAACACTGTAAATTTACAAGAATTCTGAGTATGAGGTGTGCACTGTAGAGGTAGCACGCCTATTCTTTGCTCTGACAAATTTGTATGATTTGAGATGTTTATGATCCACCTGAAGATTCAATATTTTACCAGCAGAATCTGGAAGTGATACTTTGTGTGTTCTGATGGAATTTGGAAGGAAAAAAGGTGTCATTAGAAATGTGGTTTTTGATGCAAATACTGTATATATTTCTATGCAAATTCAACACTGAGACATTGATCACCACCCAAGCTGACTTTCCACTGTCCTGCCTAAAAATGGATACCAATCAACAGGCTATTGTCTACACCAGGGACAAGCTTATTTCATTGATGCCTTGTCAATGTGGTAATATCCCTGTCAAGGAGTGTATTCAAAGACTGCAACCAACAACTTTTCAACTTTTACGTAAGCTAGGACTTACTAAAATACAGAGAACAAAGAGAGGTAAAAATACTAAAAAGGAAAAGAAAAACAACCTTAAAGTCCTTTACTTGAATGTGAGGTCATGCCGTCAGAAATGTATAGAAATACATGAAATGATCATTGACTCCAAAGTAGACATGATGCTGATGACGGAAACCTGGTTATACCCTAATGGAGACGAAGGTTTTATAGCATCCATGACACCGAGCGGGTATGTGTTTCACTCTTTCCCCCGAACAGGCTCAAGAGGCGGTGGTATTGGTGTGATGATCAAGAAACATCTCTCTCTTAAGGTATCGTCGAAATTAGTGAATTTCAAGTCTTTCGAATGTGTAGAACTGAAGCTTTCATCTGGGAAAACTGTATCAATCTTCTATCTCATTTACAGACCACCTCCAAGTAAAACAAACAAACAGTCCAACTCAAACTTTGTGAATGAGTTCTCTAAACTACTGAACATGTGTTCAGATAAAACAAGTAACCTATCTATTTTGGGGGACTTCAACTTTCATTATGACAATATGAACAACCCTCTAGTGAAACGACTAAAGACCCTTCTAGATGATTTCAACCTGCATCAGATCCAACTCACAAACATGGACACACACTTGATTGGGTGGTTGTAAGAGAGGATGACAATTTGATCACTGTTGATTCTATTCAAGACTGTGCTGATCTATCTGACCACCATTCAATCCACTGTACCATTGATGTAACGATATCCAAACCCCTCAAACGTACTATACTCACAAGAAACATCAAATGCGTATCAAGGATAGATCTGCAAAATGAAGTGAAAGAGTTCTCTCAAGTGGTAAAATCTCAAACTCCCCAACACGACCTTGAATCCCTTGTATCAACATACAACACGACCTTATCAGAGGTACTCGAGTCCCAAGCTCCGCTCGTCACCAGAACTGTTACTGACCGCCCATCAGCACCATGGATGAGTGATCGTATAAGGATTGCCCGCCGATATAGACGGAAAGCTGAACGAAGGTGGAGGAAATCAGGTTTGACAATTGACAGACAAATGTTCAAGGCACAACGGAACTCTGTGAAGTTTGAGATAGAATCTGCAAAGAGAGAATACAATTGCTCAAAAGTGAATTCTTCTTCATCCCAAAAGGATCTTTATTCTGTTTTCTCTGAACTGACAGGTAGACAGAAGGCTTCGCCACTTCCAAACAATATTGAAAGGGCCTCCCTTCCCGAAGTGTTTAGCACATTCTTTACAGAGAAAATCGACAAAATCAGACAAGAGTTAGATGCTTCTCTACATGAACCAGCTACATACAAGTCTTTCAATGGTGAAACATTGTCTGAGTTCAAACCCGTGACCGAGAACGAAATATTTGAGTTGATTTCCAAAGCACCTCCAAAAAGTTGCATGTTGGATCCTCTACCAACCTCCATGATCAAGGAATGCATATCTCAAATTACACCTGTAATCACAGAAATTATTAATCTCTCTCTTCAAAAAGGTATTGTTCCCAAGTCCTTCAAAGATGCAGTTGTAAAACCAATTCTGAAGAAGACTGGACTTGACCCTAACATCCTTAAAAACTTCCGGCCGGTTTCAAACCTTCCGTTTATTTCCAAGTTATTAGAGAAAGTCGTCCTGAAACAGTTACTTGATCATCTCACATCAAACCAACTCCTTGAGATCAACCAGTCTGCATACAGAAAGAATCACAGTACGGAAACAGCTGTCCTGTGCGTACTCAACAACCTTCTTAATAAAGCAGATGATAGACTTGTGTCACTTGTCGCGCTGTTAGATCTAAGCGCGGCCTTTGACACGATAGATCATGACATTCTACTGAAAAGGATGGAGGTTACTTTCGGGATTAAAGGCACTGTCCTTACATGGTTCACATCATATGTCACAAACAGAACACAGTCCATTGTACTTGATTGCCAACAGTCCTCTGCCAAGCCTCTACGATACGGAGTACCTCAAGGCTCGGTCCTCGGGCCCGTTCTTTTCACCCTTTACACCCAGCCTTTATCAGATGTTATTCATACCCACGAGTGTGATTATCACAAATATGCCGACGACACGCAGGTGTCTAAAAGTAACACTCCTGCAGACTTTGACCAAGTAAAGACTGGTGTACAAACTTGTGTTGCTAGTGTGTTGTCTTGGATGACAAGCAACAAGCTCAAGCTGAATACAGAAAAGACTGAGCTCATGTCAGTTGGCTCAAAAGCCAGATTACAGCAAATTCAGGAAACATCTGCTCACATCGGGGACACAGATATCCAATTCCAACCCTGTGTCAAGTACCTTGGCGTCAAGATCGATAACACACTATGCATGAAGGACCAAATCGGTAACATCTGTCGAGGATGTTATGTCGAACTACGAAAGCTTGCATCCATACGGAAGAGTCTGACATCAGAGTCTACTGCCAAATTTGTAAATGCTTTTATTACCTCGAAATTGGACTACTGTAACTCTACCCTCTATGGTCTACCTACAGAACAGATTGATCGCCTCCAGGCAGTTCAAAACTCTGCAGCTCGACTTGTTCTAAAGAAGCGAAAGTATGATCATGTCACTCCTCTACTGCACGAACTACATTGGCTCCCAATCAAGTTCAGAGTGATGTATAAGCTGGCAACAATAGTGCACAGATATTTTGATGGTCAACTTCCTTCTTATCTCTCAAGTGAACTCTCAAAGTATGAACCAGAACGCAATCTACGATCAGCTAAAGTTTCATCTCTGTGTACCCCAAAGTTCAACCTTAAATCAGCAGGTGCAAGGGCTTTCAAGTGCGCTGGACCTACTGTCTGGAACTCGCTGCCTCCAGTTCTCAGAACTCAGCAAACACTTCAAAGTTTTAAGTCAGAACTGAAAACGCATCTCTTTAGGCTAGCTTTTGCTTAATCTCAGCAGTCAATTTTTCAGAGAAAAGAAAAAAGCGCACAGAGTCCTCTGAGAGGAGAACTGCGCTATAAAAGAACTATACATTATTATTATTATTATTAACACGACAATATCATGGCGGCCATTTTGGATTCAAGATGGCCGTTCCCTCAACACACAAAGCTCATGCTAATTTGACTTCAATATGTGCACTGATTTTCTTGTGATTGAACTGACATATATCAAATTATAAAGTTGAACATCATTATTGGGACATTTGTGAAAATACAAATGTCTAAAGATGGAAATATTTTATCTGATTTTACCTGAAATTGTCATGAAAATCTTGAAATCATGGTGTCAGGGATTCGGTAATGTAGTCCAATGTTCAGGAGATTTTCTAGAAATATTATTTACAAAATTTGATTAAATGGGGCTGAGGAAATGTTATCAATTCCTTTAGTGTTCTATATACAATGTAGGCTGTCTTATACAGATCTGATCATAAGCAATGGTCCGTCATATTCCTTGCTCAAATCTTGTGAAATTATTAGTCATATCACTGTCAAAGACATAAATATAATTAATTAGGTTAAATTCTCACTTAAACTTCAATTTGTGAATACTGTAAGAATAATCCCTGAAGAGGAAAGTTCAGTCATTCTTCGGTGATAGCTCCAAGAAAAGGAGATTGATTCAAACATGGCCCCTTACACTTGCAGTGGATGATACATAGAATTCTCTTCTTGTAACAGCTGCAATTGTTACAAAGTTGTGACCTGGCTGCACGCGAATTTCTTTTAACAGGTTGGCTGGGGCACCACATTTATCAGTTTTTACAGGTGTATTGTTGTTGTTGACAGTTTGAAAACCATGTTCATGTTTGTCCAGCACCGTTTTCAGATGGATGCATGTTGACACCTGGTGAAGCACTCGTGGGAAGGGAATGCGCATGTACTGCTTGTTGGTGGCATTCTTTCAGCAGATGTGAACTTTGTTGACACTGCAAAGAGGTATCTTAAATCATCAAGCCTGTTAAACAGCCACTCCATGATTTTCATAACATATTATTTACCTTTGATACGAACCTAAAGGTCATATGTGGTGATATAAAATTAAAACCTCTTAACTTTTCATGCCCAAAAGACATATATAAGACAAATACTGGTTTTCCATGAAAATCTAAAAACAGCCTTATAAATTCACAGAGGTGTAGATATCACGTCTAATATACATGGATACTAGTTATATAACCTAAAAACGCTATAAGCTCCTAACTGCCCTCCTGGCTGTTTTAGATCAGTCTCCAAAATTATGTTTGACTATTTGACGCGCACCACTGTCCGGTTTACGATCATAATTGTGACGTTCTACCTTCATTTTGTCACTGTAAAAAACCAATAGGCTTAAAAATGTGTCTTTTTGGTAACAGTCGATACTCCGCGATCAAATGACACCATTTATTAAGTTTGGCAAATATGACTCCAACAACTCACAGAGTGCCTCTTAAATGTCATCTGTGCTACTAGAGAGAGAACTCAGAAAATATTATCCTGCTTCTATGACAATTTCTTTGGAAGATGATAGATCTCAAATCTTGACACAATCTTTCTGAATTCGTGAGATTTCTGCAGTAACTTTAGGTGGTTCACCTTTCCTATACCAAATATAGTTGACGTCGTGTCACATCAAGACATCGCATGTACAAAAGGGAGCAAATGACATAGCTCAATTCCTAAACTTCCCTTACATTGACTTATAGACACTAGTTGTTTCTTCGTCTTTATAAATATGTTAGTGCTTGGTTTGATGTGGTGAATGAGTAAGACAAGGATGTCTGTATCATCAGCCAAAACAACAATTTCAGCAGAAATCTCAGCCATGTCCAGTGCCTCTCTTACAATAACAACATCAGCATCACCTTCATCAGCCGCATGTTTCACAGATATGCCATCCTCTTCCAGCTTGTTTTCAATGAGATGGACCTAAGCTTGTTTGTTATGCTTGTTTGACATAGCAGAAGACTTGTCTTGAGGAACTGGTGTTGTGGCTGAAACTAACATTTCAAAGTTGAGCCATGTCTGGTGGAAGATGACTTGAAAACTGATCCAGTAGGTCTTGAACAGTAAACTGTCTTCCATGCTCAGTATTTACAGGGAGTTCCTCACACCATGACTTGACAGTTTTGTCCTGGATATATCTTGCTGACTCCTGAGAAGAATTGTTCATCTTTCTATCATTGTCAGACATGAAGGACTGCGAGCAGTGTCTGTGATATGTTACCTCTCTCTGTGCGAATGTCTTCTGTGACGATGATGCGGGCTTTAATAACAGCTGCCTTGTGATCCGTTCTTTCATTACATATAGAAAGAAGTGTATCCTGTAGCAAGCTTTTCTTGTTTTGGGCTTTCAACACATTAAGTAAGTAAGACTTTCGACAATGTTCATGATCTTTCTTCTAGAAGCAAATAAATCATCTTTTCGTTGAGCCAACACTTTTCCTAAAACTATGAATACAATACAGTGTTGTTCCTAACTGCTCAGCTCATAGGGGGTCAATTAGGCCTTTTTTGGCAGAGGGAACCCTTTACAAAGGTAAAGGTATCATTTTCATTAAAAAAACAATATTTTTATAGCTGTCTTTTTTTCTGCATGAAAGTATTAAGTGCAATTGTATTTCACTTTATTTTATTAATTCAGGAGCATATGAGCGCAAGTGACCACCATTTCTGAACACAAAAACTTAAACTTGATAAATGAACCTTAATGCCAGTGTGATCACAAAATATGCTTGGTATATTTAGAAGAAAAAGAAGAAAAAGAGCTTTATTCAGTATATATGGCCATATGACCAAGAGTACAATTTCACAAAACATCATGAGCACATGGACAGACAAAGAATTTTAAAACTATTATACAGGCAAGTTTCGTTTCAGAAAGACAGCAATTTTTTAAAGTGTATTTACCTTTTTCGTTGTAAATAATTGTTTGAACTTCACTCTTGTTGGATATAAGTTATAAAAATCGGGAATGTACAATGATCGCTTCTCTGCATAAAATGGACAAACGAGTAGAAAATGATATTCATCTTGGATTTGGTCTAATGTACACTTATTGCATTTGATGGATCTGAAATTAATGTCTTATAGCGACAGAGCTGTATTCAAGTTTGTGACTCATGCATCTGAATTTGAATAAAACACGTACAAGGTCTTTGTCATGACATAACTTTTAAGATATATTTTTCAGGTTCAAGTACAGATTTATATGTTTTAAGAATGGCGACGAGGTTATTTTTGAATACTAGTTTTGGATATCTATGTCTATACATCTTTGTTTACAGGCGCTAATGAAACTTTCAACAATGGCACAATGTAGCCCACATACGAAAAACCAGTATGACATAAAAGTAGACGAACATGAGATAACCATGTGCAAGTTCCGTTGTTGTCATGATCTTTTAATATTTCATATGAGGCGTTTGGGTAACGGTAACTTTCCATATGGAGGAGTCTACACCAGTACTTAATGCAACGGCTGAAATAATGTACACAAAGATGGTGTTGATACATTTTTGCTGTCACGATAAGTATTACCCCATATTTCTGCACCATAACGCTGAATTGGCACAATTTTACAATAAAAAATTTTAGATGCTACTTTCAAAGATAGGTTCTGGTACCTTTTGAAAAGGGAGAATATGGGAAAGAAAGCCTTCTAGCCTGTAGAGCTAACTTCTCACATGCTTTGGACCAGTTCAGTTTGGATGAAAAGACAATACGTAGATATTTATAGTGGGATAATACGTTCATGGCTGTACTATCATACATCCATATTTCAGTTTTTCTAAGATAACCACCATTCCTGAAGACAACAATACAGGATTTATCTAAGTTTACTTCAAGACCCCATTTGAGGCAAAATGTTTGTAGTACATCAAGTTTCGTCTGTAGACCTATCACAGTATCGTCTAAAAGAGTTATGTCGTCTGCAAATAATAATAGAGGTATGTCCTCCACGCCATTGTTTACAAATATACCTCATAGGCCACATGGTTGCATCTCATCTACGAACTCATTAATGAAGAAAATGAGAAGAACTGGACTTAGAATGCAACCTTGATGTAGTCAAGATGTGGTCGAGAACATTTCTGTGTGAACATTATTCATTTTTACATAAGCAGATACTTTGTCATACATATTCTTAAGGATTTGTAACAATTTTCCGTGTACAACTTTGGAAATGAGAGCATATAAAAGCTTATTTTTGTCAACAAAATAAAAGGCTCTTCGAAAGTCTATAAAAGCTGCAGAAAACAAATGTTTTGGTTTTCTCAAATATTTTTGACATAAAGCTTGTAGAAGGAACATATTATCAGCTGTCTAATAGTCTGGTCGAAAGCCCGCTTTACATTCATGTAAGATTTCATTCAAATCCAATCAGACAGGTATTCTAGCTTCTAAAATAGAAGTGAATCACTTCCCCATCACATTCAATAAAGAGATTCCGCGAAAGTTATTTGGATCTTGTGTATTACCTTTTTTGAAGATTGGAATGATTAAGCCAACATTCCAAGTATCAGGAAATATGCCACTGTCTAAAACAGCATTAAACAACATTTCTAGATACGGGATTATAAAGTGGTTATTTTTGTATAATTATGGCAGTATACCATCGATACCTGGGGATTTACTAGTCTTTAAGTCGTTGAGAGCATTATCAATTTCCGACTTGGTTCTTGAAGTTCAACGGTTCTTGAAGTATGTCAACCATGTACCTGCCGTGATTGAGGTATTTACTTTAGAATTGCACAATAGTGATTTTATCTTATACCAAAACTTCTTACAATCACCACTTTTGGATGCATTCTGAATATCATCAAATACTGTTGTTAAACATCCTGCTTTTCTGGCTGCATAAAAGACGGAACTTTTTTTAGCATCATTATACTTGTTGAGGTTGTCATTTGTCCTGCATTTACGGAACATGTTAAGCCAGTAGTATTCATGTCTTTTACAACGTTCACATTCTTCATTGAACCATTTTGGTTGAAGTTCTATTTTGGGGACCTTAAAATCACGACATTTGAAGTGACTACCAATGCAATGGAGAAGTTCAACAAGTTTCTCAGTGGCACTATTGACATCAGACAAAACAAGATCACGAAAGTCATCTAACATACAGCTAGATGTAGATGACGCTACAGACTCGTTGAATTGGTCTAATCCATTATCATCCAATCGGAATTTAACTATTTGCTCACCAATCTCCTGACCATCCACATCTACGTTAGAGACATCATTTGACTATCGACACACAGTTGTACTATACACGTTATAGGAAGGTGGTCAAAGTCAGACCGAGAGTGGACAATCATATAAGTGATAAAGTAAAAACCACTAGTAGCCAGTATGTAATCTACGCAACTCGATCCATTGTGTGTGATACATGTGATAATAATAATAATAATAATAATAATAATAATAATATATTGCATTTGATAATGCGCAACATCAACCCAAGAGAGAGTTCTCTGTGCGCAGAGTACATGTGATTGGTTGTTATCAGGTTCTGTTCTAATAAAAGTTCTGATTGAAAAGCAGTGTTTTGAGTTGAGTTTTAAATGTTAACAGGTTTTGACATGACTTGATGTTGGATGGCAGAGAATTACATTTGGTAGCTGCAGCATAAGAGAACGTTCTTTTTCCAAAACTTGCTGTGTTGAAACGAGGCACTGTGAAGAGAAGTTGATGCTGAGAGCGAAGTGATCTAGTAGGCTGGTAGAGAGGAATCAGCTCTGATAGGTAGACTGGAGCAAGGTTATGGAGACACTTGTAGGCAAGAAGGAGCAGTTTGAAATCTATTCGGGAAGATATTGAAAGCCAGTGGAGAGACTTAAGCACAGGTGTTATGTGGTCAATTTTCTTTGTCCTGGTTGCTATTCTGGCTGCAGTGTTTTGGATGATCTGAAGACGTTTTATTTGCTTCTGAGAGATATTTGCCAGAAGAAAGTTACAGTAGTCAATCCGGGAGATAACAAGAGATAGAATCAATTTGGTTGCTGCAGTTTGATTGAGGTAGTTTCTGATATGGCTGGTGTTTCGCAGATGTAGATTTGCAGTTCTTATGATATGTGAAACTTGATCTTTCATCACAAGGTGTTGGTCCAACCAAACCCCAAGGCTCTTGACTTTGAGTGTAGGTGTGACAACCGCATCTCCTATCTTGATGGTGACAGGTTTGTTCAGCTGGCTAAGTTTAGATTTGGGACCAATTTAAGGAGATTATCTTTCATCCAAAGTTTTATATCTGAGCAACATGATTGGATCTTGTTCAGACATGGTGTCAAGGTGTTCACAGATGATGACAGATAAAGCTGATTGTCATCAGCATACTGATGTTGATTAACTCCATGCTTTGAGGCAATAGCACATAGAGGCTAGGTATACAGGGTGAAAAGTACCGGTCCCAGGACTGATCCTTGTGGAACACCTCGTAGAAGAAACTCTGGGGATGATGTTTCTCCCTCTATCACAATGCGCTGAGATCTGTCAGAGAGATAAGAGATGAACCACTTACTGCATGACTTGCCCTTTGATGCCGAGATCCTTCTCCATTCTTGATATCAATCTTTGATGACTGATCGTATCAAAGGCAGCAGAGAGGTCGAGGAGAACAAGTGATGAAATCTTGCCTTCGTCTGTTGCCATTAGCAAATCATTTGTCACCTTCAAAAGTGCAGTCTCTGTGCTATGGTAAGCTCGATATGCAGACTGGTTTTTCTCTAAAATATTGTTTGAAATAGACCCAGTTACAACGCCATTTTTCCTACCGTTGACTTTATGTATACCCCATACCTTGCGAACTTCTAATAAAGCTAGGCCAAACTTATTGACCACAGTGTCTTGTGTTGCTCTAGTTTCATTGAAACTGTCGGGGAGATACAGATCTGATGGTGGTAAGGAGTTAAGATCATTACCATCTTCTAATAGATAATCGTCATTTGTGCCAACTCTAGAATTAAAATCACAAAGAAGTAGTATGAGAATGTCGTCACCATAGTCTGCTCTAATAGAACCTATTTAAGAGTAAAGGTCATCGAATCAAAAACATCCTATTCTTCCACGCCAACAATCAAGTGAGTCTCCCATATGCACGTGAAATTGACAACTTCACGCTTGACTTGTGAGTGACAGCTATTGACAGTGCAATTTGTTCAGCAACATTCAGTAGAATTCAGAATCAAGTAAGTACTTTTTCGAACTGGCGAGTATACGCCCAATGTACTCACAAAAGTATATGGATTCCATTTTGTTCTTAAATTCCAGATAATATTGTGTTGTATTTCTACATCATGCTTTAAAGTATCCAAGGCCTTAGCAAAATAAACAAAAATGCAATAAAAATTACCCCCTTTATTGCTTAAATATCTTTTTAATAAAGATTGCAAGGGAAACTATTAAAACATAAACTTGTTGAATAATCCTCCCTTAAGCCTGCTTGAGATTCATTGATAATATAATGATCTTCACACAATTGCTGCCTGCTTTAATTTAGAATAGACATGTAAACACTTTACAAGTAACATAAATGAGAAATATTCCCCTGTTGTTATTTGTACCATCCCTGCATTCAGATTTATAAATAGGACATATAATATTTGTGCCCAAACAAGAGGGATTTACCGCTATCAAGAATATGATTAAAAAGTTGGGTAAGATAAGGTACAATAAGATGACTAAAAGTCTTCAAGAATTCAGCAGGTCCTGGCGAAAAATAGGACCATCTAACCCTTCTATTATCTGAGATGGCAAACACACATTACTATCCCCATCTGAAGAAATGACACATATTTTTCGGCACCAAGAAGTGACAAAAAATGTTTAACGCACTGGCCATTAGTTATAGATTGTGAAATACCATTTGATCAGTTAAACATTTTTAGACACAGTTTTAGCTCTCTGTAATCAGGGAAAGAAGAAATCTCATCAGCACAGAAGTTCCCAGTTGGATAAACTCCCTCCAACATCTGAAGCAGCTTCAGAACATACCTTACACTGGAGTAACGAGTGTTCATTCCAAAAGCTTAAAGGCGTCCTTTCAAAGGGGAAACAGGCACCATTCCAAACTTTCCATAGAAGGAAAGAGGCACCCTTCCACACCTTTCCAAAGGCTTAAAGAACGCCCTTTCCAAAGCCTCTTTGGAAAGAACGCACGGCAAGGGGACCTTTCCACAGCCTTTCAAACTAATTAGCACCTTACCTGTCTGACCAAGAGTTATGTCCCTTTATTCTGTTTGTCAAATTCGTCAAGTTATGAATTGCTTTAGAAGTTTTTGATTAAGTTAACCTATAGTTATTTTTACATTTTGAAAACCTTTATTTTGTTTGAAAGATTTACCTTTGAAAAAGAATTAAAAACGTTTTTCGTCGCAATTTTTTAACAAATGAAGACTTTGATTTTAAAATGATGAATCAAATCCTGCATATTATTATTTTATTTCAGAAATTAAATAAATCATTTTACTATTTAAGGATTGACTTAAACACATGAAATGAATAAGAGATATAGAGTTTGGAAATTGCATCATTTAAAATAAAAAGATATTTAGAAAATTGTATGCATTTTCATCATGGAAAATGTTAAGAAACAATTTTTGGCAATGATTATCATTTGTTCGCAATAATTTGTTTGATTTCAAAGGTAAATGGCGACCTTTTTGAAAGTGAAGTTTGAAAGATTATCAATGACAAAGTACATACCTGTTTCAATCGTCAGAAAAAAAGTAATCCATGAATTGTTTGCAACTTGATCGACTTCCTGAATAATCCTATTAAATTTGGGTACATTTCCAAATGATCTACTTTTTTCAAGTGACTGTAAGCATCGATAGCATTGCAGAAGATTTTCTTCTCATTGGTTGAACGTATATTCTACAAGTTCATTGGTTTATAATGTTTGTCGTTGTTAAGATGTACTAATTAGCTGTGTAATGCCAAGAGTTATGTCAGTATGAACGGATGTTGACATAAGCCGTCATTTACCAAAGGGTCCAAAGCACAGGCGTGGAAAGTGCTATTAGAAACAATTAATTTAACAATGAAATTTGACAGGAAATAGATTACATAATAGGCACCTGTTAATTATGACAACATTAGGACCCAGCTATTGACAGTATGCATTGAATCTTATCAGTGTCTTGTGATGTGCAATTCTAAACTCAGCATGAAGTACATAATTTGACAAAACCAGTTTCATAAATAAATATCAAAACTGTTTTGCAGTGTGGTGTAATTTCATTTTTTTAATGTTTTTTTAAATTCCAAGCTTCATAGGTTCAAAAATCAATTGGATAAGGTAAAAACTATTGTGCATACAACAATGTATGAATGAGTTTTTAAAAGGAATATAGAATGTTGATGAAATTTGAGCATTATGAAGATGACAATATCCCTTTTATATAAAACAATTAAATACAGGATCATATAACGAATATTTGTACTTAAATGTATGACTACATTCATGCATGTTTATGATTGTTCGATATGTATTTCGAAAAGATATATATATCTCATAAATTATCTCATTTCAGGAAAGTAAATTCTAAGGCAACAGCTAGTTTGCCGATCCGTTCACTGTCCAAATTAAGATATGTGTATGTAAATTGCAACTTACAATGTCATGTATACTTATGGTAAAACTTATATCAACAACAAAGGGTTGATCTAATATTCATTGTTCATGAGCTTAACATAATAAAGAACATTTTAGAAATAAAATTTAGAAACATACAATCTAATGTTATCGTTTGATAATAAAAATCTTATAAAACAGATCCACAAAAATATATTATGGAATCTTACATATTCCCTATTTCAAATAATGCACCTTAGGCTTTCTGTGAAGTGACACTCGCTTGGAAGGAGCGTCTGACAGGATTGTTTTCATCGCTATTTGGCGGTCTATGCTATAGTATTCCCGCTATGCCATTGCCGAGACCTGGACTAACGGATTATGAATTGAGTTTCACTGTAAAGTGAAATGTGAACTGTGAATATCATATCTAAAATATAGATTTAGCCAGTGATCGAGTTTACAATTTAGGATGAAAATATTAGGCTATTCATTATTACATTAACAGAGTTTATTTCGGAGGTCACGTTTTAATATATCAAACGTAGAACCACATACTTGAACCAAAACTCCACAAAAGAAGTTTATAGAAAGCTCAATCGGCTCATACATAGCTTAAAATATAGTTTTATGAACAATTCATTTCTGTTGATAGGTTTGCTCATACATGAAACGGTATAAGATTGTTTTCTGATAATTCCTATATTGTATCAATTCTTTTTAAAGTTAATGAAATAAGGAAATAATTTAGATTTCTGTGTCAAGATTAGAAACACCGCGTAAAGTAAAATTATCAAAATATCAAGTCTATTTTTGTAAAAGAACACTGAAATGGATGTATGAAAACAAATAATTAATGCATATTTATAATCAACTGACAATAGGATATACATACTGATTCTACAACATGTGCACTTATCAATTAAAAGTGGTAAATATTGTAAATAAAAACTTACCTTGCATATTAACCTCTGTCTAATAAGTAAAATTTGGACTTGACTTCCATGGTGTGCTAACAGTGAAATAAATGGATGTTTAAGACAATCAACAACGGGTTTCATATCGTGTCATAAGATGTCTTACATTTCTTTTATTAACTCTCCATGCTCCAGATCTTGCTTCATATGTCCTTCTGTGAATGTTATTTTAGTCATTCAACAAACGGTTTCATACCATGTGATAATGTCGGATACATTTTAAATTCAAGCTCTTGATTTTGTCAGATAATCAAGTGTCGCCTCAAGCTCGCTTGTAGTGAATGCAAACAATATAATAAACATATATCGGACACGCCCAGATGTTCTTGCGGACACGTAAATTGACAAAGTATGTTACATTATCTATTAATTTGTCGAAAATTTTAAGAGCAAATATATTTCTATATTCATGGATATGATGTAAAGACAGTTCTATACGGTAGTGGCAATTTGAGCTACTTAACGAATAGAATTAATTCCACACGACTTCAGACACATAAGTAAACGATTTTCGTGATTTCTTCAATCTTTAAGATTATTTTGAATTTAATTCATGTTTATAATCCCGTGCTTCAGTTAAGCCAATGAGCCAAGATGTTTTGACATATTAAATGCTATTTTACAATTGTAACATATTGGTAAATATAGGCCTGTGGCCTTTAAGTTTTGAATTGAATAAAGAATCGATTGAGCAAATGATTAGGCATACCCAACAATTTTGAACATTTGCTTTGTTATTTATAGAACAAGTATGTTCTCACAAGTTTTTGATTTCTCAAATTCGTTGTTATGTTCTGTATCCATGTATTGTTAAATTTTGTATTGGAACGGCGTTAAAATAGGCCAAATGATTTGTTCGCCAGTCCAAATTTTGTACGAAATAAAAATATGGTTATCAAACAATCTCATACAATTAGATAATACGGCTTACCTTGCTAAGTAACTACACAGGTCTCTCTGTCAACTAAGAGAGAGAATGTTCACTACAAGAAAAGGTGGGGTTTCCTCATGCATTATACGGCATTAAACCCTAAGAGTTTAATGCAATTTCCTCCGGAGGAAACCCTAGGCGTTTAATGACATTTCATCAGCATTAACCAGGGAATTTCCTCAGCGAAGGAAATGCCATGAAACTTAATTAAACTAGAGGAAACTGCAGGAAATGTTTGTGTTTGTATCAAGTTGAATTTTTTTATTTGTTTACAATTATGTGTTGAAGAAATGTTTAGTAGAGATAACATGAAATAATCAGTTATGTCCTGTTAGAGAATTTTGGTGTATCTTTGTTGTACAAATGAAAAAAAAAGATACTGAAACACTTTGAATAAATATTTATATATAAAAATGTTTACTAAATTACATAGATAGTGATAAGAAGCATTAATTGAATTTATTATTCTAACCAAACACTCTATTTAGTGAAATGGACATGAATAAAAATTACTGTACTGGTGTATTAAAGGGATAAATGGTACCTTTCATTCATAGGCATAATCTATACGTTACAACAGAGATATATGATTTTAGTTTTTAGTTCAATTCATTGATGTGATCGTTATTGGAGACATTGGGTAGCCCGGTGACAAAGCTAAGTAAATTTTCATGGCTGTGACTGAAGCCTACATTCAAAATATGTTCTACAAATGAAATGCAAATAAACCGTATATACATAATTTATACTATCAAAGCAAGTATACTGATATTTTAGCTGCAGAACAAACATATGAAACTTACCTTTTTCAGAGAATGTATCCACACAAACATCCAAAAATATCCAAATCTTGTTATAGGTAAGAACACATATTCGACTATTATGACTGATCTTTGATAGCACAAGTTGACGGCAGAAAGTTTAACCTACCACGACCAAAGTTTTTTCACATTATGACAAATCATGAACAAATTTTATGACTGTCTAATGCTTACTAAAGTTCATTGGTTGTTATTTAGCCCCTGAGATCTCATTGGACAACTTGTAAGTGTTGAGTTACTTTTTGTTTTTATAAAGCAGACACGTGACGCGCCACCCTAATGACATAGGGATTTAGAGGGGGTCACCTCTCTGCACCTGCATGTGTTTATACAGCATCCTTGACATCTATCTAACGAGTGGTCACCGTACGGCACGTAATTGGTCTGAGTGACTTGTCTGAATGGAAACAGACACTAACAAAACAAATACCGTCTCTGTGAAAACAATGCTTTATTTCTGTATAAAATATATGTAGTGAAATTAAAATTAATATTTACAGTTCATAGATGTATAATTGTTTTCAACCACATTTGTTTGCAGTTGAATTTTGTACAGACTATTACAGTTTACCTATGATCCATGATCATTTGTGTGTATCATTGCTATTCTTTTGAATCACCTATCAGTGAAAGAAAGGGGTTTTGGCGTTGATTTAATAGGGACTGCGTCTGTGCATGTCTTCATTTTTGTCGGCATGACTGGTGTTTTGCGGTTTGCAAATTGGTAAAGCTTGTTTGAAACAAGTAGACGCTTAAACCCCAGCCCAACAACAACGAACAAAGTTTAGATGTAAACAGTTTATCGTTTACGCATAATAAATACAAGCAATAATCACCCTTAAAATAATCAAGTAATGAGGCAAAGAAACAAGGTGACAGTTATATTGAAAATGTATACCTAAGTATATTTAACTTTTTGTGAATCTTGTACAGATTCCTAAAGTGATTCGGTTCATTACCGGGGAAGCAATATTTGTGTTGTTTAAACTAACAGATCAGGGGATTATACTGGCCAACTGCATCTTGCAAACAATAGAGGTAATTGGTGAGTTAAAATCGAAAAGTCAATCAGTGAGAAGCCAGTGCCTTCAGTCAGGGTGAGCGAAAATTCGTATATATTCATTTCTGTATTATAACCAAACGTTTTAATCCATTAAAACAACGTAAGTTACCTTCGGTGAAACTTCAAAGGGTTTCGACTGTAATGACAAATGTTGCTTTCATTGTAAGACGCCAGAGATTCAAAGATCAATCAATTACTACTTTTGCTAGAAAATTTATATCTATCTGGACTCTAAATAATATATCACAGATAGTGTATTTAAAGCAAATTAAAGCACTATTTCATAACAATCAATAAGAAGGGATTAATGTAGAATTTTAAAGATAATTGTGCTCTGTGTTTAGACTCAAATCTATCAAAAGTGTATGGGAAATACGTCATTACCACTCTATACTGAAAATCAAGATTTCTTACTACGGTCGCTTCTTAACTTGTGCTTGAAATGTGTCTTTCACGGCTAGCATTGAACTCACTACCTATAAGAAATTGATATGTATAGCGACAATGAATCCATAATAACAATTCCTAGAGAATATCTACCGCTTCAATAATCATCTGTAAAAGTTTTGTACCTCTTAATCTTAATTAGCAACACATTTTCCTATTCACAATAACAATGCATAATAAATTTGATAATAAAGTTAGGGATGTGATTCAAATGTAATTGTTTATAACATGAACTATGATAATTTCAATTATTTACATATTGATAAAATACTTATCAAAAGTTAAATATGCCTTACTTATTATTGTCCAAAATATAGATAGAAGATATATTTTATGTTATACGATATCATGGGAATAGGTTGCCAGAAATATGTCTATATTTTGAAAAAAGCATGTCACACGACATTTTTTTCGATTAAATTTTGAAACATGGCATAAACAAATAGAGGCCAAAAGAGCATTGAAGATTGTTATATAATTACTCTTACCTGACCTATCTGAGGCGTAGCAGACAGCATTCATCTTTGTATTATTTCTTGGAGCAAAACTAGTGAACAGTGGTATACGGTACACATCAAAACAGCATGTGGTCACGATGATATGCAAAGTGAGTAAAGGATTTTAATACGTTTAATTGTTTTCATAACTATTATCATGAGTGGGCTCGTAAACCTTACTCCTCAAATCTTCATCGTCAAACAACAGGAAATGTTAAATACCGGGACAGTTTTACAAACGTCTTTCTCAGGTTGTTGCTATAAGAATTGGATTATATGCTTCTCTGTCGATCACACATATTATTTTTTTCTTATTGGCATCTACATTTTAATAAAATATATACTACATACTTCTTCCTTTCCATATTCCCAACTCTTTTAGACAAAAGGAACACACCGTGGATAACATAGTGGAATGTAATACTTAATAATTTATTTATTGTTTTTCGCAGAATATGTTGTAATGTTCAATAAATAATTCAATTTGCAGTTACTATTGACAAAGAATAAACTTTTTACACCAATTAGTAAAAATAACCGTTTTCATTAAATTTGTAACCACATTATTACTTACATCGTTCCAAAGCACAACTCATATCAATTAACTTTAAGCATCAGCCAGTCGTTAGGCATCCCCAACAACTTTATGATAATTTTGATATCGCACTTGCATTTGATTACAAAGACGTTGTTTTCTGTTCAATTTATGAAACAATAAATGTTAAAACCAAATCGGATAATATGTTTCATTTCTTACCTGCTAACACCATGAGCTAATTTTGCTGACGTTGTTATGTTAATCTTTATGTGAATGGGAAAGTCAATTTAGAAAAGGAGTTAAATAACCAAAGGGATGTAAATAATCAAAATTTCACTGAATATTTCTGATTTCTTGGTAAAGCAAAATGAATAGCGCCGATTATATAAATCGGCAGTGGTGATGGGCTCTGGCACTAAACAGGTTGAGATGCATACAGATTGGTCGCTGACACTAATTGGCATATCTCCTTTGATTAGGTGACCATAAAGCACCGAAAAAGTCAATTGTCGTAAACTAATTACCTTGGCGTCTTAATGTCTGAATGAAGGTAGGACTTGTTGTCTGTAAGAACTGTCGCTTTCCAATTGACTTAAATCATTATTATTACTAAAAGAAAAAATACTGCCTGATATCTTCAAACTCTCAACTCAAGCAAGCAAGCTAATATTGTTGCCTTAGAATGATCTTTGACATGATTTGATGCAAACTTATTTTTAATCAACAAACTGACTATCGATTGATATATAAGTGTTATATTAATACCTTTCCAGTTATGATTTAAACATATTTATATATATACATGAATGGATTGGCCAACAAGCTCCGAAGAGCTTATATCAAGACCGCTCATATTAGTGACATATGTCTGATTCACAACTTAGCTTCAAAGATAGTGGTTTAATATCAAACAAAAGTCAGTTAACAGTCTATCGGAAATTATCCTTGATAACATCGAAGTATACGACGTATTAATGTGTGTTAACACTACAAAAGCTTCCGGCCCAGATGGAATAGGTTATAGAATCCTGAAATTAATCGCGCGCAGTATTTCCCCCGTTTTAACACGACTCTTTAATTTTTCACTTCAACGAATGACATTTCCGGCATCGTGGAAAGAGGCAAATGTTGTGCCAATTCATAAAAAGGGTAGTGTCAATGACTGTTCAAACTACCGACCAGTTGCCCTTACAAGTTGCGTAGCTAAAATATTTGAGCGATGTATCTTTAAACATGTTTTTAATTATCTAAGAGATAATGATATCTTATCCAACTTACAATCTGGGTTTATACCTGGTGATTCGTGTGTTAATCAACTGACTTATTTGTATAATTTCATTGCGAAGGCAGCGGACGAAGGTAAGGAAATACGCGCTGTATTCTGCGATATTAGCAAAGCCTTTGATCGTGTGTGGCACAAAGGTCTCTTGCATAAATTAAATTCTTGTGGAATTAATGGCCCATTATTACAATGGTTTAAAAGTTATTTAGAAAATAGATCCCAGCGTGTAGTCATAAATGGCTACAGCTCAAATGCAATGTCAGTAATGGCGGGCGTCCCGCAGGGCTCTGTTTTAGGACCACTTTTGTTTTTGGTTTACATAAATGATATTGTTGAAGGCATTGATAGCAACATAAGATTATTTGCCGATGATACTTCCATCTATGTAATAATTGATGATCCTGACGCAGCAGCAAATTGTCTTAACAACGACTTGATAAAAATTGCCAATTGGGCAAAAATATGGAAAGTTGATTTTAACCCATCCAAAACCAAAACAATCCTATTTAGTAGAAAATCTAATCAAAATCCACATCCAGGCTTGTTCTTTAATGACGTTGGAATAGAAGAAACTTCATGTCATAAACACTTAGGTATCACTCTTCAAACTAACTGTTCATGGGATAACCATATAGACGATATCGTTAAAAAGGTAAGCCCTATGATCAATTGTTTAAGAAGTTTTAAATATAGGTTAACCAGAAACACTTTAAATCGTATGTATACATCATTTATTCTTCCAATATTCGACTACTGTAGCCATATATATGATAATTGTTCCAAAACGCAGGCAAATATCTTGGAAAAACTTCAATTAGACGCTTTGCGGACGATATGCGGGGCTGTCCGCGGCACCAGTCATACTAAACTTTACAACGAAACCTCAACCATTTCGCTTTCCGAAAGAAGAAGACTTGCAAAACTAGTTATTTTTTTTAAAATGTACAATAACAGATTACCCATCTATCTAAACGAACTCATCCCTCCCCTCGTCTCTCAAGCTAGCAGTTACCCATTAAGAAATGCATCGCATTTGCAAAATATACAATGCCGTACAGTTTTATATAAAAACTCATTTTTACCCGATTCTGTAACCCTTTGGAATGCTTTACCCGAACATGTTAAATCACTAACTAACGTCAATGATTTCAAATCTGCATTAATCTCAAAAACTAAGAATATTCACTTTGATCTAAATTTAGGCTCGAGGCGTTGTCAAATCCTTCACTGTCGTCTGCGGTTGGAGTGTAGCGATCTCAATGCTGATAAGTTTAACAGACATATATTTGACAAAGCAGATTGTTCTTGTGGCCATGCCACCGAGGACGCACTTCATTACTTTTTCGTCTGTTCAAAATTCGATTCAATTAGATCGAACAAATTCTATTATACAAATGGCTTTTCATTAGAAACAATCTTATATGGCCACCCATCTTTGAACACTGTTACCCAATCTGAAATTCTAAAATCAGTACATCAATTTATAATTGAAACTAAACGTTTTGACTAAGCAAATATGATACTGACTGCAGATATCAAAATGTATTTAGCCATCATCTCTAATGAATTTATTTCCATTATACTACTTGTATTACTATTCTTAGACATGTTTACTATATGTTGTTCTTGTCATGTTCATGCTCATATATTTATGTTGCTGGAGCGGTCTTCACATAAGCTCACACGAGCTTGTTGACCAATCCATTTCATGTATCTTTTCATGAAATAAAATATGTTTAAACAAAAAAAAAAAAAAAAACAAAAAAAAAAAAAAAAAAAAAAAAAGATAGTGGTTTAAAATGAATACAATGTTGTTTGCGTGGCAGTCATTACATATTCAAGTGCTTAAAAGGAGTCAAATCGATCAGATTTTATGATATATTGATGAATAGACTTCAATAATTTGTTAAGATCGTCGTTTGAGAGCGAGTTATGTATTCATTTATGTATTCAATACATCTATCATTGAAATAAATATAATCAGATAGCAAGGGGAAATCCTATGTATTCAACGAAGTGAATTATTTGCGTGCAACAAGTTTTAATTTGATGTAAGTCCAATACAAGAGACAATTGAACATTCTTAATAAATGTAAACTTCATTTCCTATGTTTGAATTGTATGGACGAAACAATGCAATGTAATGACCCGATGCATTAATTTTTTAATGAACACATTCATTGAAATAAGCTACCTTTTCAATATTCACGATTATTCAATATTGATTCCTAGAGTAACTTGGTAACATCAGTTTCTGAAGGTGGTACAGTATAAAGACTAATTAATACTTTCATTCTCACAACGTTCTTCATTTTTAATGAAATCATTGGCATACTATAGTGGGGAAAAGATGCTCTTTTGTATATTTAACTTATGATTTTAATCTCGTTAATTTTTGTGTGTCAGGCACGTCTGCTTAGCGCCTGTCACTTCTATTGGTGACTCCCTCTCACACGCACCCGCATCCTGCCCAACAAGTTTATTGTCAAGTTGAGATCAGAGAGACATCCTTGATTGTCGGCTAGACTAGTTAACGAACTGTTAATTACCATGGAGCATAAATGTTCACCTGCTTTCTAACAGTTCAAACAGAGACCTGGAAAGCTTCTCGGTAAGACCTCAACGAAAAGGTAAGCTGTAATATTAGATTATAAATATAAGAACGTTTAACATGTGATGAAACCTTTATGAATGACTGACAGTCACCAATAACCATGGGATGCGACAGCGGAAGGAAAAAGGAATGATGTCTTATTAAAAGAAATTTAAAATATCTTTGAAAATGTTATGAAATCTGTTGTTGAATGATCCAAACATTTACTTAGTTTACTGTTGGCACATCGTAGAGTTTAAGTATTTTTAATGAAAGTTTTCATGCATTTGATATCATTTAATAATCCGAAGGTGACTCAGGAAAATAATAACTCCCTCATTTCACTAAATTTTAAAAAGAATTGATATACGTTAATAAACAATTTGTTACTTTTACAAACCTATCATCTGTGAATATATTGTTCTAAACACTGTGTTCGGGAGAAGCGTCATCATCGTCGATCGAGGTTAACAAATAACAAATAAATATGTTTTTGGACAATTTAACTGTTTTGGTTCAAGTATGATGTTCTTGTGGTTCTATGTCTAATAAATTGACCTCCGAAATGAATGTTGTTAATAAAATAACGAATTGCTAAACATACTAAGCTTGTTAAATTGTAAACTCGTTTCATTGGCTATATCTATATTATTTTGATATGGCGAACAGTTCTCATGTGACTTCACAATGAAAATCGCATTCTTGATTAAGGTCAAGGTCATTAATGTTAAGGGTCACATCTTATAATCCGTTATTACAGGGAAAATAGACATGGGCATAGCGGGACTAATTTCTGTGTCTGTGTGAATAACAATAAAAGCATCCCGTCAGACGCTTCTGCCTAGTGAATGTCACCCTTACCCCAGCCCACCCACCCACCCCCCCCCCCCCCCCCCCCCCCGCCTTCCTGCTCCACCATCCACACTAATTGCGTCCAGTTGATTACCAATTTGAGATCAAAGAGGCATCCTTGATTGTCGGCTTAACCGATTAACAAAATGTATATTGTATGGGCTATTCTATTCGCTGAAAGCAGAAAAGGATATTAGTAAACGAAATTATTGAAATATTTTTTTCAATTTTAAAACAGTGTAAATAAGGACAAAGTATACTTGTTTTTCAATGCAGGCGTAATATGGATGCAATGACTGTTAACCAAAAAAAACATTTTAATATTCATCTTACTTTAATGTTATCTGATACATTACTTAACTTTTGATACGCATTTTCTTGACCAGTCTGCACTTTGCATTTGAGCGTCCTTTTATGAACAATTGGCCAGCGAAGACTGGTATTTTTGAATCACAACAAATAGTCGAAGGCTTAAAATGAATTTTTGTAAGGAAAATTGCAAGACGCTTTCGGATGATACGCTATTATGTACTGAATCTAATATCTCTGGAACAGAAAATAAGTATATGTAAATAGTTAACGGGAGTATAGACAGACAGACAAATATTTTATTAAAGTCTCACCTCTTTGCATTAAAAACATTAATACAGGTAAACAAACATAGATTAAGAGCCACCCATTGAGGGTTATGAGGGACTAAAACTAACAAAAAATAATCATGGGCTACATACGATAAAGCGTAAAACATATTAAAAGGTACCATATATTAAACTCTATATAAAACAAAGGATGTACTGTGTCTTAACACATTACTGACTAAAATACGTTTATGATAGGTACATGTATCTCGAGGTTGCAAAATATACTGTAAAATTTGTTTGGTCTTATTATTATATTTGTTTGGTTATTTTTAGTTGTTTTGTGTATCTTTACATTATTATTAATCATTCCGCGACCATTTGTCTCAACCTCATAGTGTGGTGGTTTGCGTGTGTCAGACACCGAGAGTTATGCCATGCTATGCAAAATTAAAACTTATAAATAAATAACTGTTAAAACTCTGTTTTTACGGCTTCAGTCTTTTACTTAAAATCCCCTTTACATCTTATCTTTTAATCACCTTGTATTTTAAATCATCGCATATATTCTGCTTTTTATTATATATTTATCTATAACTTGTATACAGTATATCTGTTATTTTTTATAACAGTGTGTCATAAGCCAAAATTTGGCTGGTTGTTAACAGAGTTACGTTATATTATATAATGTTTTATCAATGTGCTTGATTGACTTGTGACACTTAAATAAACTATTTCTGTCTGTCTGTCTATGCCAGCCGAAGTTAACATGCTCGTGGTTTAGGCCCGGCGGGGAAAAACCTACTGTCTATCTCTCACTATGTCTCTATTGCCCTCTTTCCCTTATCCTTTCCGTTCTCCCTGATCAGTCCACTCTCTTTTGGATGGATGCTTGTCATCCGCGTCAAGCGAATAATTAAAATATTGTTCAAAACACGTTATACCCCAACCCACTCACTCTTTTCATCCACCAAACGACTGTAGTAATGAATCTGATAGTATTATTCATATTGCCAGTATTATTCAGATACAGTTATGCATATTGCCAGTATTATTCAGATATAGTTATACATATTGGCACTTGGTATTTTTTCCCTCGGCTTGTTTTGATTAACGTGCTATATGTCATTCAAAGGTCATGTTTGACCTCCTCCATTCGCCTTCCTTTTCATATTTGTAAATTAATTGACCGTAACTTACCCCAACAACTGCCCCTTGCATAAAGGCAGCATCAGTAGGCAACATTTTTTCTGACTAGATAATTTACAAAACATTCTGTGAATACTGTGTTATTTGAACAAAGATACAAGTCGTTTATTATATATATATATATATATATATAGTATGGCCTGAAGAGGCTCGTTGAGCTGAAAGCGCTAGCCATTAAAATGGATTGTTTTTACTTCTAACTTCATATTTTTCTATATATATATATATATATATATATATATATATATATATATATATCAGAATATAAATTGTAAACGGTATCCATTACATACACATTTGCCCATCGTTTAATGGGAACTACTTATATTAAATGTATAAAAACTAATAATTACGCCAACACCAAATACCAACATAAACTAGAATGTATCTTAAGTAAAAGTTTTTGTATACATTTCAACACAGTTTAGAATAAGTAATATGTAAACATGTCTTACGTCCCAAACAACGCCCATACCAAAGTAAACTGAAACTAGACGTCTTGAGAATAATTTCTGAGCTATTATACCATCTATACAATCGGTGATATACCGAAATCCAATGGCGAATAGATAATACTTATTTGTACTTGATCTGTAAACTAGAGATTCAGGTTCAAACTTTCATGTTCATTATAATAAATACGTCACAATATTTACGATGGCATGATACACGAAGCAGTACAGGTTTAGGATTGTTGTGAATTTGATGTCTTTATCCATAATTAAAGGAGCCAAACTGAATATATCAATATGCCTCCTTAGAGGTATAGCAACAAGATAATAGTGTGCCATGTCCTTAAGAATGCGTATCTGCATCAAAAGAATACCCTTGCATATAAATAGCAGGGTAGTCGTGTCACTTTATCATAATACACACCCTGATATACATAACGACCACAAATACACATCATTGCTCCCACTGTAATTGCTGGTAATTAAGTAAGAGAATCACTTGGTGCAAAATACAAAAACTGGTATTGAATGAAAGTGATATTCAACATATGTCTTTATTCAATTTGCATGTAGTTTGTATATTGTCAGATATAATGTGTGTAAGAAAGGCTACTTTGAAAGATTATTCCCAAAGAAAAATGCAGGTAATGATAAGTCATATTTGATTAGTATTAAGAAAGAATATTATATTACGTGTTATTAGTGCATATTAGTTTAAATTTATTATTATTATTTGTTTACCTTCTACATATTCCTTTTTGTAAACATGCTGTGACTGTAATAATTGTATATTCAATGATCATACATAAACAAGTTGCAATGTTTCAATCATCATATTGTTATGTTAAGCGGAATCAACACATGGTTTTGTATCCAATATTTATACTTTAGTAAACTATTGGACTAAATGATGTAACATTGATGTCTAAATACTTATTTTGACGCTCATGTCAGTGATTTAACTACAGTTGATAAAACATTTGATAAGATTTGAAGATCTAATTGTATAATAAATCCAAAATAATATATAACTCTGCCAACTTGAAATATATATTATATACACATTTTGATTTGTAATTAACATTTTAGGTTATCGAGCAAATTGTCAAGTCAATAATCATATTTCGTTTAATCTGCAACATCAATGCTTAAGATAGTGTGGAGTTAGATTCACTACGTTATCTAAAATTTTCCAAAGTTCCTCCTTTCCTGCCACGAGTTTGAATAAGTTAAGACTTCTGTTGTTCTACATTTAACCTTTGAATTTTGTTCTTTTGTCATACTTGCACTAGTAATTGTGATGAAAATGTTTGACAATGCCATTCAAACTCAAGATATTAACGTCAAACTACCTATCTTTGAAGTTGTAAATCAATAATACCTTTTGCATATTGTTTTTGTTGAAGTAAAGAATGTTTTTAAGAATTTTCAATAATTTCCTCTAGTTTCATATAGTTTAATATAATTTCCAAGAGTATCCTTCGTTTGGAAACTAGACGTATACTCTGCATGAAATTATAGGAAACTGCCAGTTTCCTCTCGTATACTGTAGCTGAAATTCGGCATTTCCTTCTCATGAAACCTCATTAAACTACTATATTTTCTCCAGTGGTTGCATAATTTTACTACATGGTAATTACCCGTTCGTTCGTAGCCGACAATCAAGGATGTCTCTCTGATTTTAACATGACAATAAACTTGTAGGGCGTGTGTGAGGGGCAGGGAGAGAGTCAGCAAAAGAAGTAACGCTAAACAGACGTGGTAATAACCTCCAAACAGCTACTAAACTACTCCAGACCGCGCTAAATGAAGTTAGCCTATGGGCTAATAAATGGGGCTTCCAACTAAATGCGGATAAAACCACTGGAGTAGCTTTTAAACGCAATACCATGCGCCCAATCTCTCCTAAACTTTACCTCCAAAATAATCCAATTAAATTTCAAACCCAAAGTAAATTTCTAGGGCTAATCTTTGACCAACATCTCTCATGGGATGCACATGTCAAAGAACTTAAAACTAGATGCTCACAGGATCTTAATGTCCTGAGAGCAATCTCCGGTACAAACTAAATAGGTACAAAGCAAATAGGCAAACTTTACTCCAACTTTATACCTCACTAATTAGGTCGAAATTGGACTATGGCGCTCCAATATACAACACACTTAAACCCAATTTAATTAAAACCCTAAACAGCATACAATACCAAGCACTCAAAACAGCAACACGCACACAAAACAACACATCCCTCGAAGCCCTGCTGGCACTAACTGGTGAAATTCCCCTCCCAATCAGAAGGGACCAACTCACCCTAAACTTCTGGGCCGCATTTTCGGAGGATCCACTCATACAACAACTCATAAAAACCAAAACAAGACATGTTACATCTAAAAAATATACACTATACCAACTAATCGCAACACGCATACAGACACTCATAAAACAAGCAGACATGCACCACATCAACCTACCCACCCAAAACACAATACACCATCCCATTCCACCCCTACCTACACCTAAAATCAACATGCATCTCACCAAAATCACCAACAAGCAAAATCCACAGCAAGCACAATACACCACTCAGCAATACATACAGGACAACTGGCCCGACTGGTGCCACATATACACCGACGGGTCCAAGGACCCCAAGACACGCACCACAAGTCTCGGGCTGCACATGCGGCAGCCCGAGCAACACACCTACTTCCACCGGCTACCAAATGACCAATCTGTCTTCACGGCAGAGCTCATTGCCATCTTGCTAGCCCTACAACAAAACTTCACTAAACACCACAGCAAAATACTTATACTCACAGACTTACTCAGTGGGCTGCAAGCACTACAAAGTAAATCCACCAAAAACCGCGCAGGCATCATCTCCAAAATACTTCATACCATACATACACTCAACACACAGGGCAATGCCGTTAAACTCCTTTGGATACCCGCCCACGTCGGAATAATCGGAAACGAGAAAGCCGACAAAGCGGCAAAGGTGGGCCTTAGCCTACCAACACCTACACTACCACTATACCACTCTAAACAAGAGGCCAAAAGCCTCACTAAACTACACGCTAAAAGCAAGTGGCAACAACAATACCAACAATCCACTATCGCCACTCACACCAAAACACTACTTCCTAAACCACTCCGCGAGCAAATAATATACTCCAAAAACACCAACATAGACAGGGCAATCATCAAACTACAAACGGGGCACACACGCCTCAACACACATAAACATAAACAGAAACATATTGCATCCCCCAACTGCCCACACCCAGAAACAATACAACACATACTCACGCAATGCACACACTACTCAACACAACGCGCTACACTCAATACAACACTAGCAACAAGTGGCCTAAACCCCACCAACATACACCAAATTCTAAACCCTCTCAACAAAACACACATACACGACGCCTTAGGCACAAACCTAAAAGACACGGGCCAGGAGGGCCCGTATCTAAAACTAAAACAACCTAAAAATCACAAAACAATATACCACACCTCCACCCCCCCCCCCCCCTCTCCCTCCCCCTCTCCCCCTCTCCATCCCTACCCAACTCCCTTAACCTAGGCATACCCAACATTCCAAATTTCTAAAATCTCATAAAGTATTCCCCCCCCCCCCCCCCCCCCCAAGTTTTTAGACCAGGCTTCCAAAAACACCCCCCACTTTTCTATCAAAACTTTAGGCTCTTTTATAAAGGCTGCGGCCCGAGCGTGACATCAGCTATCGCTGGAAAGCGCTCGTAAAACTCTCAACTTAAGTAAGTAAGTAAGTGTTTGACAACATAGGTTAACGTGATCAAAATAAGATGTGAATTGATTAAGAGGGCATATCCCCCCCCCCCAAAGTATGCCAATTGTTTCATAAAATATAATAATATATATTAGTCTTTACGTCATACTTTCTTCAGAAAAATTAAAATCAAAAAATAATTCTCGAATATTGAAAAGGTTGGTTATTTCAGTGAATGTCTTTATTCAACTAGAAAAATTCATGCTTTGGGTCATCCACATGACTACATGCATGTCATGTGAACATGATTTGGAAAAAAATATGCCTGTTAAATTTATAAGCATGTGGACTGAAATTAATAATTAACTATTTTCAACTGAAGACAAATTATGATTATCAATAATATTGCGTTAAACAAATCCTTTAGTATAGAAAAACATGATTTATACTACACAATATGAAATAATGAAGAGAGTCTTCATAATTATCGCCACAAAAACAAGCTGATGTTGGAGATAAAAAACGTTCATTTTATATTCACTTAGGTCGCTGCATTCAAGTCGAAGACAGCAATATAGCAATATATTATTGGACAAATTCTGATTCATTTGCAAGTCAAGGTGGCTGTAGATATATGTCTCAATATTCATAATCTATATAAGAATATAAGTGATCTATATTTGGTAGGCATTGATCTAACCAACAGAGGTACTTTATACAACAAAATAACCTTGATTTTGACATTATTTATGTCAATCACTTACCTCAGAATGAAGATGGTCAGGCGCATTCGGGCTAGTTCCCTTCAAACTTGCTATCCAACAAATTCATAAACACATTACAATCTTACTTCTGGAGCGGCAAAACGTACACGCCCCATTTAAGAATACATATTGTAATAGACTTCCTGTTCTGTTACATTAGTAACAAGTGCTTTATTAAATTGTTAGCGGTATTATTTGGGTTTGGGGTTTCAGAGTTATCACCCTTCGTACAGCACCGGATGTGAGATTTGGCGGCCGCATGGTCGAAAATATTTATGTTTGGAGAGCATTTCATGCTCAAAAGGAGATATAGGCCCACCAAAGTTCTTTTACCCTATAAGGAGCCATTGCATGGCAGGGTTATCTGTTAATGACAGAACACTTCCCCTACTCTTTTCTGCAATGTTCTTCTGTAAATTATTGACAAAGGGACATTAACAAGCATTTAGTTAACAGTAATCCTATATAAAACAACATAAAGATTGACTTATTTATCTAGATCAAAGCTCATTGCTACTACGGGATTCTTCTAAAAGCTTTATTATCAAAACAGAAATAACATATTACACTGCATACCCACTTTACATTAAATAATTTTTTGAAGAAGGGTCCTTAACAAGCATTTATTTAACAATAATCCTATTTAAAACAACATCAAGATCCATCTAGATCCAAGCTCCCTGCTTCTGCAGGGTTCTTAATTTCAAACTTGTTTTCTTATATTAATGGCTAATGAAGAGCATATGACAAAAGTTTATCATATCAACTGTTTATATATGAAAATAACTTGATGCCTTTTACTTTAAGTGGCTTTACTTTAAGTTAAATTGTTTATTTTATGAAACGTGGTACCTCATCAAAATTCCTCTACCTTAAAACATAGGTCTCTATGTTGATTAAAATGTTTTGACTTGATACATCAAGCAAAATAGAAAAAACGGCATTGTTATAAACTCATGGTAAAATTCAGAATATCACTAAATATTTTAAATTCAGAGGAAATCATATGAGATGTGTGTGCTGATCTTTTTTTTATTTCAGCCTCTCATATGTTTTGATTTTGTTATCACTATTTATTTGTTAAGATGTATGTTCATCCTTTTCGTGCCTCTATTAAAAATGATTTTGACTGGTCATTCTCTTTCATCTATGTCATCTTTCATTCAATATTATTTTTTACAGTGAGTGACTTTTTTTTCTTAGATCCGCATGGGCAAATTTAGATTTTATAATTGTAATGTTGTTCTGATTTAAGAAAAATTAACAAATGTTACTAAAACAACGAGTCCTCGTTAGCGTCAGATAATACCATTTAGCATCTCAGACCAATATAACGGTTATATCTCACCTTGCCGGACAGCTGATGTTATGATAACGGATTAACGGAAGCCTTGCCGGCTATAGTTTATTCCAGTGAGTAGTTGTCAGTAATAAGCGTAGGCATTTCACAGACTGAGCTTGCATTCACTGATTACATGTTGGTGATGGTTATATGAGTGAACTCGACTTCAAATAATCAAACGCTGACTGATCCAGATTTTGATTACTTGACAGTGAGTGAATTGTTCACGATTATAAGTTAGATTGAGTGAACAATAATTCAAATTATTATGATTTTCACTGCCCATATATATAGACCCGAGACATTTGGTTCCATCATTGCAAAATGGCAAACGCACAGGTTAACATTCAGTTCATTCCAAATTCTCGGTCACAAGTTTCGGGTCAAGAGCACCAAACGAAATCGCGTTCATTGGAAATGTTGTAAGACTGGCTGCCCTGCTACGGCTAATACTGTCGATGATGTTCTCAGTAGTTGCAGGAACATTCACAACCATCATCAGGATGAAGTCCAACTTCAGATTGACACTTTCCTTGCTGTTGTGAAGACCAAAGTACGGAACGACTCAAGGCCAGTTCAAGACATTTACGATGAGGAACTTCACAGTAAGTAACACTTCAGATATTACCTGGATGTTGTCTAAGCGAAGTCAAAAGCTTTTAAGCATTTATGAAAATTTCCACACTCTTCCAAGAAAATATTTAATGCGAGATATCCAACATTTCACGTGATACAATTCTATGTTTCTTAATTTTAATTATATATTTTTTTAAAACTCCGCGCAGATGTTCCCGAAGTTGTGCCTGCAGTGCCGACTTTGTACGGCGCACATTCGAGTCTGTACCGAGCCCGTGCAAAGGAAATGCCGAAGTTGCCACGACAGCGCGATGACATCAACCTCCCCGATGTCCTCACCAAGACAGACACCAACGATGACTTCCTGCTCCATGCTACTCCTAACAACAAGATCATGATATTTGCGACGACCGACAACCTACGCCACCTCACTGCTGCCGATGTGTACTACTGTGATGGTACTTTCAGTATGTGTCCAGGACTGTTCTACCAGATCTACAGTATACATGCTTTTGTTGAGGGGAAGATGTTTCCCCTAGTGTATGGATTGTTGCCTGACAAGAAACAATCGACGTATGTGGACTTCTTTAGACTTTTGAAGCAGAAGGCAGCTGAGAGCAACATCAACCTACGACCTGTGACTTTCTTCAGTGACTTTGAGAAGGGCGCTCAGAATGCAGCGAAGGAAGTGTTCGAGTGTGAGATAAAGGGCTGTATGTTTCACTACCGACAGGCTCTTGTGAAACATGCCAAGAAATATGGACTTCAGTGCGCCTACAAGGACAACGACAACGTACGGACGTTTGTAAGGCGTGCATTAGCACTACCTTTGGTTAGGGTGTGTGATGTCGAAGACTTTTGGCTTCACGCACTAGAAAATGTAGACCAAACTGATCAAGGTGTGCAACGGTTTGCCGACTACGTCACGGAGCAGTGGGTGGAGGGAGGAGAGCTGCTGCTCTGAAACCATTTCCAGACAGAAGGACCAAGAACTACCAATCACGCACTCACACCTGAACTGTCTGTCAGCTTGCCATCCAAACTTGTACAAGTTTGTTGACATCTTGAAAAAACAGCAGTCCAGGGCGGAGATAACAATTTCTCAGCTACAGCACGGTGGTTCCAAGCGTCCCAGAAAAAAATTATATCGGGCACTGGATGATCGTCTGGCTTTGCTGAAGGGACGTCTCCTTGGTGGTGCCTACACCCCTGAAGTGTATGGTGATCTGGTCGCTGATCTGGTTGGTGTCCCTGTGCTGGATTAAAATGTAAGTGGAATGTGATGTGTATATTATGTTTGATATGTTATACCAAACGTGTGATGAAATAAAGTTTATAAAATGTCTACAATATATTTTACCCATTTCATGCCATGATTATTTATGTATACCAAATGTATGTTGAAATAAAGTTTTTAAATGTATATTTTATCCATTTATATGTTGAAATAAAGTTGATAAAATGTCAAAAGTAAAAGTTTCATTTCAAATGAAAATAAAGTGACTTTTAGTTACATGTATCCGAAACAGACTATACGTTAATCCCCTATTGTTCATGGATTATCGCGCATTGGTAACTTTGAATGGAGAAGTCGGCTGTCCGGCAAATCGAGAACCCGCCAATATAACCTATCACACCATAACCAGTTGTCAGCTTCAGGTATTGAGCAGGTGTCAACCGTGCTGTACAAACACATGCAGGTGGCTTGTAGACAAGTGACCATGTATCAGTCTGTTTTGTCAGAACGGTGTCTCTCGTGTCTTGAAACAACAGGATATACTGCTTTACCGCATCCTGTTATCCAATGAAATCTGAGAGGTTAGATAAGAAATTGTCAAACTAATTTTGCACCGGCTCTATTTTTCTCATCTGGTCGCCATTATTGTTTGAATGTGATAGCTGGATGTAGAGATTGTGTCGTTTATCTGTTCAGCCACTCATCAGTGATGGGTTTATGTTCTGTTAAGCTAAAAAGGACTTGGATATTTATGTTCTTGTGGATACATTCACTGAAAAGGTACGTTTCACATGTTTAACTGATCAACTAACACATGCTTTATTGATTTATGAAATGAAGTATATGAGGCAGCTTTTCACTTTTACTGAACTTAATCAAGCGCTTTGGAAATTCGCTACTTTCAGAGTAATGCACTTTGAGCATGTATTAGTGCGTGGAATAGTGCCTTATAAATATCCATAAAATTATTACAACAAATACGTTATACGTTAAATAACTATGTAGTGACCTTTATAGATATGTGAACTATGTTATCCAATTAAATATGATACTGTTTCTTTATATATGCCACTCAACCACTCGATTTAATACATGTTGAATTACTAACTTAATTCACAACGACTCCTTAACAGCTTTTCATTTCACTTTTCTCCTAGTTTTTAATTTTAAAATAATTATTGAGAATTATCTTTCCCCGTCCAGGATTAACACAGTTTCATGATCTCGAAATTTCATGAAATCAAATTCATGTTTCAAATAAGAAAAAAAAACAAACAAACTTTTCAACCATTCGGCTTAGAATTGAAAAAAACATATAAAGTGCGATTTTATGCGCGCTTCATTGACTTAATCGATTTGGAAAGATAGGCAACGGAAAGGACGCCTTTCAGTTTTTGGCAAGAACGCCTTGCCAATTGTGGAAAGTTGTGGAATGAACGCGCGTTACTCCAGTGTTACTGTACAGCAATGGATAGGAAATAAATTTCCACCAACTGGATGGGGATGGAAGCACAAAGATGGGATACTTGTTCCTACTGAAACAGACCGACATGTAGCACCTGCAAAACTAATGAAAATGGTTTCCTTTTGATGCAAGACACGTTGTGGGAAATTTTTTTTTTTTTTTTAAATTTTTTATTTTCCCAAACTCCATACAAAAAAACACATATTATAATAACAGTTCCCAACATAAACAAATTTTACACAAGTAATATTTCATTAATGTATGCTAGATATAATGGATAGGCAATCTTCAAAATAAATTCTGACAGTAGGTTGAAAATAGTAATAATTAAAAACTAATCTAATATTTCATATAAGAGTATGACAAATTGACCAGAAATTCATAAAGCTATCATATTTACAGTTTGTGTAAGCGTTAAATCGGTCAACAAAATATGCAGATTTAATATCCTCTTTAATATGTTTAAAATTTGGGATTTTCTCCTGTTGTTTCATTTTAAATATGTTGTATTTCACAATGATTGTCAGTAAATTCAGAACATAGTTTCGTTTCTCGGAATATCCTAAGATGATGTTCTTTTTAGAAAAGATGATGGAAGTTCCTGTTTTTTCAAGTATCCATTCTTCCAATTTTTCCCATATAGATTTGATAAAGTTACAATCATAAAACAGATGTAAAATTGACTCATTTTCTGTTTTGCAAAATGTGCATTTGTTTGATTCTTTGTAGCTCATTTGTTGGAAGAAATCTATGCAATGTACTATATTGGAGCCATGAATGTTTAGCACTATTGTAGGATTTAAATGTTAATCTTTCTATGGTTTCCCATGTATTTTCGCTGATGAACTCGTTTAATTCTTTTTGCCATTTTTCTCGATATTTAAGAGTTTTTGTGCTTTTTCTGTTTATGAGTATGTCATATATATCTCTACAGCCTTTTGGATCACCAGTTATGTTTTGTAAAAAGAAGGGTAAAATTGGTCGGGATATGTTCTTTTCGATTTGAACATTTATTGATTTGCAGTAATATCTTATAGCTTCTATTATCCCTTGGTAATCAAGAAAATTTGTCTTGCAACCAAAATGTTTTCTTAATTGTTCAATGGTTAAAAAGTTACCATGGCAATCCAGGATGTCGTTTATGTAAGTGATTCCTTTAGAGGAGTAATGTTTATAATTGATAGGTCTTCCACTTATCTTGACATTGTCATTTTGCCAAATTGGTTGTGATAAGACATCTTCAGCTTTTTTAGCGTTTCGACCTTTTTGTTAATAAATCTGCCCCACGATGTTAATGTATCTCTCCAAAAGTGATTTGTTCGGGGTGTTATTACAGATTCGTTTATGTGTGTTTCACATGTTTGTATAAAGCTGTCTATATTACTTTTAATGGTTGTTGTCAGCAATGTCTTTATTTTTGAATCGGAGTTGTTTAACCTTTTTATCCATGATATTTTTTGTGATTGAATGAAACATCTTATATCTGGAAGCCTTATTCCGCCTTGTTCATAGTTGTTAGTGATAGTATCGCGATTAACTTTGTCGGGTTTGTTTTTCCATATAAACTTGTAGCAGAGTTGTTCAATTTCTTTTATCATTTGATTGTTTGGGTTTGGTAAAGTTGCAAATAAATGGTTAAGTTGAGGTAAAAGTAAGCTTTTTAAAATGGTGTTGCGACCTAGTGGAGTTATGTCTCTTGCTAACCACTGATTCATAGATATCTTAAAGGTTTTAAGTTTATCTTTATAGTTGCGTTCTACCATTTCTGCTACATTGAGCGTAAATATGATACCAAGTAGTGTAAAGGTGTCATTCTTCCAATCTAAATTCCAGTTTTGACAAAGTTTTTTTTTGGAGTTTTTCGCAGCGCCTATCCATAGTACCTGTGTCTTGTTGACATTTATTTTGAATCCTGGAAAAGAAGCATACTGTTTCAGAGTTTCTAAAGTCGCCTTTAAGCATTTTTCACTACCATCTAAGATAAGTGAGGTGTCATCGGCGTATTGAGAAATGAGATATTCAGTATCACCAATGTTTATGCCTTTAATCTTTGGATTAGTTCTTATCATTATTGCCAAGACTTCTGCGCTAAGTAGAAATATATATGGAGATATAGGATCTCCTTGTCTACATTCTCTGGATATGTCCCACGTTGTGGGAAATGATGCAATAGTGTTAAAGCTTGGTAAGAGTGCACCAATGCTGCCACTGAATTAGGTGATTAACTGTGAACACAGGAATAGTGCATTATTAAAGTACATATTACAAGTAATATTGTCATTAATTCACTTCTAGGTTCTACAGAATAAAAAGTACATTACTGAAAATGTATGTATGCTGGCTTATATTTTATATACTACATGGCATAATCGACACACATTTAAAACATCAATGATCAAGCAATTCCTAAGTGACCATTTTTTAAAAAGTCACCTGTTATAATTCGCAGAACTTTGTGACATTGATATAAGGATACTATTTTGAAAGCCTCCTGAACAATTCAGCTCTTAAAAAAAAGATTGACCTTATATCTCATGGTCCTGGCCTATAGGGCATGAATGTGTCCACAGTCAACCTCACGCCAGTTTCCAAGTTGCCAGAGTCTATGAGGAAGAACCCTCTCATTGATTGACAGGAATCGTTCAGGTCTGTTTTTTTTTATTTCACTATAGGCCACAGCCATCCGGAACACAGGGTAGGATCACATTTTGCCATCCGTTTGTACTGTAGACTTGATCGAGTACTTAAGCTTTGTGTCCTATTTGACGGAGTGACCCGATGGTTTTCCTCCCCTTTAAACAAGCTCGTCCGGGTCGTTTTGTACATTCCTTTTTGTTGTTACCAACGTTACTATTTGACGGAGTGACCCGATGGTATTCCTCCCCTTTAAACAAGCTCGTTCGGGTCGTTTTGTACAATCCTTTTTGTTGTTACCAACGTTACTGCATATAAGTTACTTTCTTCACAATGATCCCTTATCCTTTATAGGTCGTTAGAAACATGTATATGTTAGGACAACATATAAGGCCTAAAGGCCTTAAGAGACCTACCGGCGTAGTGAGTGAGTGAGTGGGTTATCGTTTAACGCCGCTTGTGCAGTATTTTAGCCATTAGCGGCGCGGAATTTAATGAAATGGAAATGATTGCAATAGCAAAAATGTGTTACAGCACGAAGGCTGTAAAAACATCAGCCAAATATCACAGTGTAAGTTAAAAGCTGATATACAAAATACTACAACTTACAGGTTGATTGCCTTTAGAAAATCTAAAAGATGGGTGTGTCCAATGCGACATCGTCGCAAGACACATGCTTCCTGACGGGTAAATGAAGATTAAGATTTAAACCGAAATGTGGTTTGATTTTATTTTGGTTTGGAGTTTATTGGTTGCAGGTCTCAACCATCTTAACAGCTGATATGTCTCTCTATATTACACTTGGAATTTTCAAAGGAACTTTCAACCAATCATACTTAGCCTTTTTGTATTTCGGCATTATTGTAAACCATTGAACACATCTGTATTAAATTTAGAACCACGTGACCATGTGGGTATTCCGAAATAATTGGCAACCTTTAATACGAAAAACGATTGCTTAAGCAAATCTCAACGTGAAGGCCAGTCAGTGGTGTTTAAGAGTCAAAACGGCAGTACAATTCTTCATGAATGCACGTGAACTAAATTAGACACATAGATTTTTCATGAAAGGTCAGAAACATCTTTTCCATATTAGTAAAAAAAACTTCCTTTACAACGGTACACGCGAAAAACAAGCAGCTACAAGTCGATAAGTAGAGAATGTGAAAAGGCGAGTCATCTAGTGTGATATCGCTAAGTGACAGAGATAGAGGTAGTGAAATACGCTTCAGACATAATTTCAATATATCTTGTCCTGTCAATCCTTGAGAGTTTAGAAACAATTAATTTATAACTGATGCAATTGGACATATTTATTTGCAAAACCACCGAACATCTTGAGCGGTGCTAGACGCTATCAATTGTGACCTATATCCTAAAAGTAGATCCCTTTCGCCTTTCTCATACTTACCCTCTTTGTATTTCGGCAATATCATAAACCATTGAACACATCTGTATTAAATTTAGAACCACGTGACCATGTGGGTATTCCGAAATAATTGGCAACCTTTAATACGAAAAACGATTGCTTAAGCAAATCTCAACGTGAAGGCCAATCAGTGGTGTTTAAGAGTCAAAACGGCAGTACAATTCTTCATGAATGCACGTGAACGTACTGGACGCTATCAATTGTGACCTATATGCTAAAAATAGATCCCTTTCGCCTTTCTCCAAGGGATAAATCGGTGACCGACTGACTGCCGAGTGTAGTTTAAAAAGTAACTGTGTATATATATCACAGCATATTTGCCTCACTATTCTATTTTATTTGATGCAAAGAACAATGGTTATATAACCTTTTCTAAATAGAGGATAGCATGTAGGTCTTTTGTTCTTTTGTTGGCCTTAATGTACTCATTTGCCGTCATGCAAATCCTATCCTATTTGTACCCTGTTATTTAGCATGTTGTCCTAGCCTTATTAGGGTGCCTCCAACTTTGCCTTTTTAAAGGCTTTTCTTGTTATGTTGTTGTCGGTCCCAATGGGACCGCAAACGCTGTTTAATGTAATATTTGATTGCAGGTTTGGAATCTGTATAGGGAACTTTAGTTTGTGCGACATGTTTGAAGTTGAGAGCTGACTTAGCTGCTGAATCAGCTTTAATGTTGCCTCTTATACCCATATGGCTATGAAGCCAGCAAAAGACGATGTTGCATACAAGAAATGTATTGTGAATGGTTAAAATATCCCTAATAATGGGGTGATCATTTTTGCAGTTTTTGATAGCCTGAAGACATGACAGAGAGTCAGAAAATATAATGTAGTTATAAATAGTAGAGGTTTTTTTGCTGGATGGCCTTGAGGATAGCCTTTGCTTCTGCAGGAAAGATGCTGCTTCCATCATACAGCCTTGGAGCATAAGTTGTTGAAGGTTTTCGTACTGTCGTGCCATCCTTAGAACCATCAGTATTATCTGGTTTGTAGTCAGTTTCAGCCAACGTCTTGGCAATATCGGTTTCAGATGTAAGAAGGTCACTATTGACCTTGAGGTGTTTAAAGGTAGATTTAGAACCTTGCCTTTAATTCTACTAATCATATTCCAGACTTTGCTAATAGGTGTTCTGGAATTGATTTTGGAAACATAGCCTCTCCAAGATGTGCGTTTTTGTTGATTAACAGTACGACGAGCTAGCGAGATGTCTTTAAGATGTGTTTTTTTAAAACAAATAGCTTGAGGATTATACTTTTGTGCTAAGAAGCCCAATTCATTATAATTGACCCTAAATCCTCGATAATTCCACTGAAGGATTGCCATTGTAAAAATAAGATGGTAAAGTAGAAAAGGCCTCATTTGGTTTTGGTTGATGTTAATTGACTGCTTGTCATCTTGACAGGATTTGTAACAGAAAGAAGAGGGAATGTCATCGTACCTATTGTTGATGATGTTGAGCTGCTTAATGTGGTTTGAGAAGGCGGATGTGAAACCCATTGGATGTCTGTGAGTTAATATTGTACATTTTGAAACAGTTGCAGAGGAAACTATGGAAGAATATGAAGGCTTTTTCGGGTCCTCAGGAACCAGACGTTTTGCTTCAGGGAAGGGTATGTTTTAAGTGTATTTCAGTTTGAGAATTTGAGACTCCTGCTGCCACTTTGGACATTCCTTAGAGGAAGCCAAATGTTCTCCAGCACAGTTGACTCACTTGAGCGACTCCTTGCAGTCATCATAGTGGTCGTCATCATCGGGCTTCCCGCATCGATGACAGACATGCTCATCAGCCCTGCAGGAGTTGCTTCCATGGCCAAACTTCTGGCAACGGTAACAATGGAGTGGGTTGGGAATATAGAGTTCTCTTTGCAATTTGTAGTAGCCTGCGATGATGATTTTAGGAGCCTATGGTAAAGAAAAAGTTGAAAGATAGGTGTGAGTTTTAATGATTTTCTCTTCCCTCCGGACTGCAAAGCGCTTAAACCTCGGTAGTTCTCGGTAGGTACCGAGAGATTCCTAAGCCGAGGGGAGGGGCTGAAGTCAAGGCAAGGCTGAGAACAGAGCTTGGCTCTCTACACAAGTCTATTTATAGATAAGCACATGTACCAGTCGAGGGGGAAAGAGGCAAGGGAGAGGCTTGAGTGTGAGGACATAAATCTATTACAGTATCTAAAAAGCTGAGAAAATTGACTTAAACTGAGTTAATCGATACCAAATATTTTACCTTGATAATGAAATCACATCCACCGAAACATTCTAAAATAATATCCAGTTTGTGACAACGTAAAATGAGTTAAAGGATGCACTCATAAGAAAACAGCTTGAACAGTTGTAGTTAATGCTGTATTACACCACCCCCATAAATGTACTCCATGAACATGAGCCACAATATCTCCCTGAATTTGTAGGTCTTCCATGTGTGGACTGGAAGACCTTCCTGGCATTGGGGTCGCTTCATGTCTGTATCCATCTGCCGTGATGTAATTGGCCTGTCAACATTTTCGTTCCAATCGAGGATACCAAGGTTGATTCTCATCTTGTAGGAACATTTGCCATATGCAATGCGTTTGTCAACATATTGTAGAATGGCGTTGTTGAAGGATTCAACATAATGAGTGTTCCGGCAAAGAGCATAAAGTTGAGCATGTTTATATACTGGCAGAGTATGGAGAAACTTTTTGAGACAGGCCTCTACAGTACTATCTGTGATTTCAACCTTCGTTGCTTCATAAAAATCATCAGTTCTACACCTGGAGTTGGACCTACAATTCTTATGAATACCCTTGTAATGGGACACGATGTTGTCGATATCATTTCGAAGCTTTTGGGCATCACCTCCACTTTCCTTCAAACAGTACTAAATGTGAGTTTTAATGGAAGCTGCCTTGTCTGCCAGTTCTGGGTGCCATGTTTTTCCTTTAGATTTCTTAGTCCCTTGAGTGATTTTTCTTATCATTTTTGCAATCCCCTTTGACATATGTCAGGTATCTTGGGCGTTTTCTGTGCCACCTCTCTCCCGTACAAACTTAGTCACTGATGCATTGTTGTCATGGGCATGAATGTTGATCGGGATTTGCTCCCTATCAAACATGTCATAAATCTTCTTAATGCCAATTACTTCGTGCCTTTGGGTGATGGGATCATCATCTTTTGTGATGGTTTCAACTCTGAGCACTTTATGTGTTTGTTCTCCAAGACAAACTACATCAGAAAAACGGGCATTCTTTCGCCAAAAGTGACGAGCATCAGTCATGATGTTAATGCCATTATCTGTCCCTGATGCAACCGACATGGCAATTTCTTCTTGTCTTGAATCAGCCTGAGATTGGTTGGTAAACTGGTCAACAACATTTGCATAACCATTCTGAAGGTAGTTCAAATATTTGGTTCCAAGTTTTCCAAGCCCAGAAGCATCACAAAATTTTTCATATTGTGATGGTAGTAGACCTGATGAAAAGTATCCATGGGCCATTTTCATGTTCACAAAAAGTCTTCCTCCTTCAACATAGGGAGAAGAAGTCCATTCAATATCATGACCAATAGAACAGTTCAGGTGAAGTTTAGCCGCATGGTCATTTTGAGTGGGAACTAGATATTATAAGTGAAAGGTTTGAAAACGAAGAGGAATCTTCAGTGAATGATGAAGGAACAGAAGCAGAAAATACAGCAGAACCTGAACAGCATGAACAATTTGAAGCAAATGTTTGTGGGATAGAAAGCTTTTCACCTAAACCCCTGAAGGAGGGACAATGCTTTAAGTGTTTCTGTTCACCTTGTGTGACAACAAACCGACAGGTATAGCTAGGTTTTGGGCAGAGTGCTAGACTATCAAACAGTCCCATTCGACGACAGATGTATAAAAAGTTTTGGAAAATGTTGAAGGATAGGGGTGTGTGGGAGTGTGTAAATTATAGGATTGTGAAAGCTAGAAAAGTCAGAGAAGATGATGCTGATGACAAGGTTGTGTGGGTGGGAAGAACATGTGACAGGGAGCTAATGCCAGATTGTGTGTTAGAGTTGGTCAGGGGATTATACCCAAACCCAGATGGTGTACCCTATCAAGGACATAAGTGGCAATAACAACACTATGGTTTGTACTTTAATTCAATTTTTCTTCAAATACTTTTAGCATCAATATTGAATTAACTTTACTGTTGTATAAAATGTTAAGACATATCTAAAAGATCAACAACTATATGTTACTTTGAACCATCCACTTTTATCTAAAGTCATCACAGCTTTATTGCACTGAAAATCGAGCCTGAGAGATGGGTAACACATTTTCCCGCCATCTGGGAATGTGAGGGCGGGTTGTGTTGTAAACATAACCTCTGACTCATGACCTCTGTGCCTGTCACTCAAAAAAGGCTAACGTACTTCTCTTTTCATATTTTCAAAGATTTTTTTATTGAAGAAATGTAAGGGAGAGGAGATAGAGCTCAGAATTTGCAACATTCAATCTCTCCTACCTTGTCTGTTATCACAACTAAATTCAGTGCTTAAAGATAACTGTATCCTTTCATATTCCCCTTATTATTCTCTCAGTGGAGAGGTGACCTATTTGAAATTACCACTCCATATTTGTGAACTCTCGCCAAATCTCGCGCTATTTATAGAGCTGTTCCACCTTTAACGGCTGTCACTGCCTGGTCCTTGAGGTGGGCAAGGAGCTCACCTTCTGAGGAATCTTCGAGACAGCAATCCCTATCCCGGATGCTGGCTTTGCTGCTGTTGAGTATTGTATGTGGAGTAACTTTAACAGGAGTGTTACTATTGTTTTAAGAGTTTGAAGAGTGATTGATTGTTGTTTAGTTTTGCATTCAACAAGAAGGTACTCATTCCTTATCTTCTTTACATTCCGGACATCACCAGAAAGTCCTTGAATGGTCTTGAATGAGGCAAATGAATTCAGAGGTGGGACCATCATCCATTGAACAAGTTCTCTTCTTTTTTCGTTTTCGACCCATATTTAGGTAAAAAGGATTCATCACCCTGGGTCCCCATCCACCACGGAGCTCCAACAAGGGCGTTGCTACATGCCAGCGGGACTCCAGCTAGCAGCACCGAGGTTACCAGGGTGATATACTCCCACTAAGAGTTGCCAGTTCTTAACAGGATTGACCCATTAGCCATTGCTATCTTGGAAGCAGAGTGAAAAATGTCTGCAAGAGAGCAGACAGCAGAACTAAGAAAGAAGGTGAATGCAACGAGAGGGATAGGAAAGATGTGAGAAGAAGTGGATAAGTGAGGTGTAGAAGAGGGATGGGAAGTATTTAGGCTAAGAGAAGAGGGAGAGGGATAGAGAAGAACTAAGCAACCAAGTGCTTGGCATGACCAGCCGATTGACCAAACAAGGCCCATCAGGTCTCCCGTCTAGATGAAGTTGGGGCCGAAGTGGTGTATTAGTCAGTGTAAGCTATTCAGCTACGCCTCCCTCAACCACCAGGCATCCTTCATCCAACGACACAGGTCGCAGTCAACGGCAAACAGACGCCCCATTTTAGTCGACTCCTACGACAGGCATGGGGATACCGAGGCCCTATTCTAACCCGGGAGCCCAACGGGGGCCTACCGGCGTACAACTAATTAGTGTTGTATCATCTGATAGCAGGATAGCTGGAACATGTTCTTCAGCAATGATCAATCCACATTTCAATTTATCAAGTTGTACAACGAGATTATTAAAAAAATATCTAAAACGAGAGTACCCAACCCTACCCAACACTGGTAGTACTGGGAACATTTCACTGTGCCACAGTGATATGAATGATTTTATCAACGTCCATGCCCGACCTTTCACTCATAGTTCTTCAAGTTTCTGTTTGTGCAAAAAAACCGGGAAAGTGATATAGCCGAGTCTGCTCAGTTAAGTGGTTGTTTAAGCTGAAATCTGTAAGCGTTGTCATTTTGTTATTTAACAGAAGAAATAAATCATTCCATTATGAATGCAAAGATAAATGTACAACTTTTGAAGAATCTAGTTCATCATTTTTTTAGCAGTGTGCAATATTTAGGAAATAATAATTTTAAAGATTGGCACCTGATTAACATTGATGTTAATACAGAGTTCTTTTACAGTAAATTGATGTTGCAGCCCATGGTGATGCACCTGGCTTGTGTGCAGCTCGGAATGTCTATGGCGGAAGCTCTATGTGCCAGCACCATCAATGCGGCAGCTGCTCTCGGCAAGTCATCCACGCACGGTTCTTTAGAGATCGGCAAGGTTGCCAACCTTCTTATTCTCAACTCCCACAGGTACTGTTTCTTTGAAAGGATTTCATTTCAAAGTTCATTGGCCGAACTTCATTAATGTAGTTGTATAGTTATAATGTCTGATATATAGATTCTGATTAAAAACAAACGAACATGTGTCGATTCGCAAATGTTTTTAAAATATTCATTCAAAGCAGTATTCAAAGGTTGTTTGAAAGGAAATCTAATGTGTATTTATGTAAGTGTGACATCGGCTTTGGCCCTCACTTTATACTGTTGCTTGATGTTCGCTGAAAACTGATAATTGTTATGTATTGGGCATTTCTCTATGTACATGTGAGATGCTTTGAATATAATCTTTATAGGTGTTTTGACTCGTTTTGAGGCACAATGAAATGCCATGAAAATCATGGAGCGTGTCTTTAAAAGTAGTGTTATTTTGATGTATTCTTTCTACTAGGGTCTATGTTCTATTTTGGAACATCTAGATTTAAGTTTCTTCAAATTCGACCTTATTTTATTTATTCATGGATTATTTACTATGGAGGGATTGATAAGTAGTGATCCTTAATTGGAAAACCCTGCAACACAATGGCATCATGCTTTGCACGTGTACTCAAAAATCTTTCAAAACATTCCCTGAAAATGTTTTGTTGTAACAGTCAGGTTTTATCAGTAAGTCAGCTGTGACTAAATATTTCCATAAAAAGTAGGACTACCACCAAAATTATATGGTTGAGACTTGATGAAAAAGACAGCACAACCAAACACTTTATGCGAAAATATTGAAAGTTGGTGATAAAGCCCGAAGAACATAATGCTGTAATTGCAAAGCTTGGTACCATTGTGAAGTTGAGTAGTGTTTGACTATCAAACGGGAGAGTTTGGACGTGCATGACTAATATGACAGGAATAATTGCATATAGATGGGAGCACCTGGTCTACAAGCTTGGTTGCAGCGAGACAGTTCATTGTGTCATCTGGCACGGGGACGTCGTTCACATGGGAAGCCATCAATAGTCTGACACAGCAGAAAATATCAAGAATCGTCTGAAAAATATTGTAATGTACATGTTTAAATTCGATTCTATAGCAATGTACTCTGTACAACGAATGCTTGGCAGAATGTTCACTTATCTATATCAATGTAACTGTGAAATGAGTGATTAAATTTAAATTCAGAATGTCAGTATCGCTTAATATCTTGTGTTACTCATATGGTCTTCAATACGTTAAAGTGCTTCTCAAGTCTCTCTAATTACTTAATTTTACACTCATTCAAACAAAGGTCACAATTAGATCTTATCACAAAAATATATATTACCATTGTACTTGACGTATTATAATTTTAACACGTTTTGACTAATGGAAAGGAAAACAATTATGCCAAGTCAGATGAATTTTAACTGTTAATTTGATCTCGTAGGTGAGTGAGTGTAATATCTTCAGTTTAAATCCAAATTACTTTTGAGTTATTTTAAATTTTGTACTCAATATACCAAATATACATAATTGTCGTGTTTGAGCGGAGCCGAACGTGCATCCCTACCATACCCCACCCCATCGTACCCTACCCTACACCATCGTACCCTACCCTACCTAGAGACCCCAATGAATTGCTGACAAAGTAACTTGTATTCATGCTATTCCATTTGGTGTTTAGACGGCACGATGATAGTCTTCCCTCTAGTATTTACCACATATGACATAATAAGGCATTCTGATAGCCATCAAATCATGTGCTTCCCTGTGAACATCAATGAGTGGCTCGAGATGTAGTACAATGGAGTTCAACTGACGTTGACAGGGTTGACAGTTCAACCATACATTGTGATATGCTATTTTTATCTTTATTTCAAACTTTCGCACTGAGTTTATATAAATAACACAGATAGAGAATTTGAGAAATATTTCTCCAAACCTACAATTCCTTTAAGCAATTGATGAACAGGGTATTTCTGTCTGAACAGGGGCCGGCGATACTAGATTATCATTAGTATGAATAATTGCCTTTCTAACTAAGTGAGAGTGATTTGGGTTTAACGTGTTTTGAACAATATTTTAGTTATCAAACACGTGGATGACAAGTATTCAAAAGAGAGTGGACAGATCAGGAAGAAAGGGATCGGATGGATAAGGGGAAAAGACGGAAAGAAAGGCATAGCGAGAGATAGAAAGCAGGTTTTAGAACGACTCAAATTTGGTCTGGCTTCTACCCGTCGACCTGTCCAGTTCGGGTGTCCCTACAAGGAGCATGTAAGCTCCGGCTGGCATAGCTCTCGGGATCTCTGAAGCACGCAAACCACCACACCACGATAAGGTATTGAGCCTAGTGGTGGATGTTCACGAAATGTAAATGCCATGCAGACTATATGACTATATATACTAAATGCTTTTATTGAATTTCAAAGTGTAAGTACCTTTGCTGTAAAACTACATTCCAAATTTGAAGTTCGATTTATGAAAAACATCAAAAAATTTAAGTTTTTGTGTCTCTACAATTCTCAAGTATTAATGATGATTTCTCTCCTCCTATGCAATACCTTAACGTGGTGTGGTGGTTTGCGTGCTTCAGAGACCCCAAGAGCTATGCCAGCTGGAGCTAACATGCTCCTGGTAGGGACACCCAAGCTGGACAGGTCGACGGGTAGAAGCCAGACTAAATTTGAGTCCTTCTAAAATCTGTTGTCTATCTCTCACTATGAGAGATAAAATTGACTTACTTCAAGCGAAATTTCGATCATACGATGTCATATGCCTAACGGAAACTTGGTTACACGCAGACATTCCCAACGTTGATGTAGCACTACCCGGATATCACCTACCATTCAGGAAAGAAAGACAAACACGCGGCGGCGGTGTTGCGATCTATGTTAAACGTAATTTACAAGTGAAACGTATAGACAATCTTGAATCTCCCGGGCTAGAGGCAGTTTGGGTAACGATTAAATGTAAAAACCGATCATACCTTATAGGTTCCATCTACCGAGCAGATAAAAGCGAAGCGTACTGGGATCTGATTGAGGGATCAATCGGTAACGCAATCGACCTGAATATGTATACTATCGTAGTCGGCGATTTCAACATAGACGTCCTTCGGGAAAATCGTAACAAAATAGATTGCATTCAATTAATGTATGATCTCAAACAGATTATATCAGAACCAACAAGAATTACACACAATTCAAGTACCCTGATAGATTTGATATTTGTATCAAATAGTAAATTTGTAAATCATTCGGGGGTTCTTGACTCTATATTCAGTGACCACTGTCCGATATATGTGACAATAAAAGAACTAGTTCCCTCCAATAGCAACTATAAGAGGAAAGTTTATAACTCTTCGTTAGTTGATACAGAAAGTATGAACAGAAGTATAAATGATATTGACGGCGATCATTTATTTTCTTCCAACAATGTGGTTAAAGTAGCAACCGATCTAACAACTGCAATTAAGAAAATCTGTGATAGCCATATACCAAATAAGCTTGTCACTATCAGACCTTCAGATCCGCTTTGGATGACAAGCCAAATACGATCTTTGATCCGAAAACGAAATCGTTTTCATAAAATGCGAAGAAAAGTCTAATCATCCAAGGGAGTGGGCTAATTTCAAATCAGCCAGCAATAAAGTTACTTCTGCTATCAGAACTGCCAAACAAGTACTCGTTACTAAGATTGAGGATTCTTTAAACAACTCGCTTGGAACCAAAACTTGGTGGCGCCTGACAAAAGCGTTCATAAAATCGCGAAACGAGGACGGTCAATATCCATCAATTATTTTTAATCATACAGTCTGTAATGACCCTGAAGATATCGCAAATGTTTTCAATAATTTTTTGTGTTCACAGTCGACTATTGAAGACCCAGATCGAGATCTACCAGAAATACAATTACCATGTATGTCAACTTTAACTAACATAACTCTAACCCGAAATGACGTCAGCGATATCTTATTGTCATTAGACACATCAAAAGCAACCGGCCCAGACGGAATGGGAAATAAGGTACTCAGGTATACCGCAAATAGTCTAACATCATTACTCACGAAATTTTTCAACTTATCGCTTAGCCAATCAATCTTTCCATGTTCGTGGCAAGAAGCATCTGTTATACCTCTTCATAAAAAAGATAGCGTACATGAATGCTCAAATTATAGTCCTGTCGCACTCACATGTTGCTTATCAAAAGTTTTTTAGAAATGTGTATTCAAATATGTATTCAACTTCTTAAGAGATAATGACCTATTGTCGAATTTACAATCTGGATTTATGCCAGGAGATTCCACATCAAATCAGTTAACGTGCCTGTATAATTTTATTGCAAAAGCCCTGGACGAAGGGAAAAGAGTCAGAGCAGTTTTCTGTGATATTAGTAAAGCCTTTGATAAGGTCTGGCACAGAGGAATTATTCATAAGCTAAAAACATACGGTATACAAGGCGACCTGTTAAAATGGTTCATTAGTTATTTAGAAAATAGAGTACAACGAGTTGTAATTAACGGGTATAAATCAAATAGGAAAGCTGTACTAGCTTGAGTACCTCAAGGCTCAGTTCTTGGACCGCTACTATTCCTCGTATACATCAATGATATTGTATGCGATATCGACAGTAACATTCGTATCTTTGCGGATGACACATCCTTATACGTGATTATTGAAGATCCACTTATTGCTGCGAATAATCTTAACAATGCTTTAGACAAAATTTCACAGTGGGCCCGTGAATGGCAAGTCACATTTAACCCAAACAAAACAGAATCTATCCAGTTCTCGCGTAAAGCAAAACCGTCTGTAAAACCGAACCTTCTCATGGACGGAACGATTATAAAAGAAGTCAAAAGTCATAAACTTTTAGGAATAACACTCCAAAGCGACTGTGCATGGAATAATCACATTTATGATATTGTACGAAAGGTTCGCCGTATGATCAGTTGTCTGGAGTTTCAAATACCAATTAACACGTAAAACCTTGGATACAATGTACAACTCGTATATTTTACCGATATTTGACTATTGTTCGCACATTTGGAATAATTGCACATCTGAACAGTCACGAATATTAGAAAATTTGCATCTTGATGCTTTGAGAACAATATGTGGTGCCGTTCGTGGAACAAGTCACAACAAAATCTACAGTGAAACTAATTTTCAGTCTTTGCAAGATAGAAGATACTGTCAGAAATTAACTTATTTCTATAAAATGTACAATGATCAATTACCAAGCTATCTTTGCGACTTGATCCCAAATTCGTTTTCCGAAACTGCAAGATATGAATTAAGAAACAGCTCTGAAATACAGGGAATTTACAGTCGAACTGCCAATTACACCAAATCGTTTTTACCAGATACAATCAATTTATGGAACGCTTTACCTCGTTCCAAAGAGTCGTGCACATATTCAGAATTCAAACATCTAATCACTAAAAGTAAAAATAAAATTTATTTCAACCTTGACTACGGCACCCGATTTTGTCAAATTATTCACTGTCAACTCAGATTCGGTTGTAGTAATCTAAACTCGGATAAATATAACAGACACATTATGTGACATATTGGACAGTCCATGCTGCTCTTGTGGATATCAGACAGAAAACGCCCTACATTACTTTTTCACTTGCGGTAATTATACCAACCTAAGACAAAATATGTACTTTTATAACACTGGTCATACCCTGGATACAATTCTGAACGGGAACAAAGAACTTAGCCACTTTGAAAATCAGAAAATAATTGATTCAGTTCACGATTTTATCACCAAAACTGAGACCCAAAAATAAAAACTGGTTTTGACTCCCTTGATAGATTTATATGTATACAAATGGGTTGCTAGACACACCAAACCATTACTGTCTACTTAAACTATAATATTAATCTTGTAATTGATGAATGTATATTTATATCGTTTACATAAGGATCAACATCGATGATGTCGCATTTTCTTTCATTTTGTATCACATGTTGTATGGGAGCGGTTTTAAAAATAAGCCCTTCGCTCAACTCCCGTGTCAATCCACTGTCATTGATGTTTACCGATTTAATCAGTGTGGTGTTCGCTTGTCTAGGGGATTACCGAATGCTTTCGGATTAATGCCGTCGGATTAATAAAGCAGAAATAGCTGTAATTAACTTATCTATTACAGCTAATTAGCGTTCGGATTCGGAGACTGAATCAATGGATTAATGAATCAACATTTAATGAGTTTATATAGAGATTAGTTTGGTTACAGCTTGCTACCGTTCGGACACTGGGAGATTCCGGTGGCCGGACTATCGCGAGTTGACTGTATCAAACTTAAGCAAAAAAAGTTTATAGATAATATTTTCTAACAAGGGACTCGCATTTACATGGTTGCTAAGGAAGGGGGGAACAAAAATGGCATGGTTCTTAAGCCTCTAGAACGGCCTAACATAGCTTGAAAGCTTCGAGACATTTCGAGTGTACACCCATATAAATCCTGTGAAGGGTTGAAAAACACCAACAGTTCTGAAGCCACCACAACGGCCTAAAATAGCCTGCAAGCTTCGAGACATTTCGAGTGCACATTCCAAAACACCTTCTGTGGTTAAGCTTGGTGGGATGAAATGTGTGGGGTTAGAGCTACTACAGAGGTACATGAAAGAACTATGAAATTCTAGACATTGAATCTTACAGCTGCCGGGTTACAACCCCTGCCCTCTCGTACCTGGGATAAAATGGTTGCACTAACTCGTTACTCCCCAGGGAGGACTGGCTGAAAATTTATAGTGAAAAATCAATTAATTTTATACGCTGGTGGGTGATCTGTACAAAGTACTAATTTTGACTACGTGTTTTGATTTAACTGTGTTCTGATCTTGTCTCTCTAGTTTCAATGACATAATTCTCATGTAAACAATCATCAAACGTATCTTAATTTGTCCTTACACTTGAATAACTAAATCCATCTTGTCTGATCTCTTTGAGTATAGAGTTATATTTCTATGAAAGAATCCACACACTATGCCCCATATGTCGCCCTGAGAAAGCTAGTCTTGATAACTCATCCTTCTTTTTTGTGAGGTCTTTCTCTGCATTACAATAAGGTGCTTTATTTTTTTTTATTTTTCATGCACAAATTTCAAACCTTCATTCAGACGATCCATAGGAAAAATTGTATATACTTACTTACCTGCCCTACCTCGCATGAGCAAGCCACGCTGAAAATCTGCTCTACACACCTTAATCTCTCAAAATGTCAACTAAAAAAGGACGCAATGCCCAACAAAAGGAGCTTGAAGGCAATCAAATGTCCTCGTCTTCTCATTCTGACGAATATTTGACTCGTTCTAAGACCTCAGGCGATATTCAATCTCTGACAAAAACGAGTGGGGTCGCCATTACGACAAACGACATCGATGGAGTCAAATTCCACATGGAGGAATGTTTGAAGAAATTTACAGGTGAAAAAACATTAAAGATTGACACAATATGCACCGACATTACAGAAATGCGTTCATTCGAAGAAACTTTGAAAGCAGTAAAACACAACACAGCCGATATCCAAGAAAATAAAGACGACATAATCGCTCTGCGAAAGGAGTTTTCCGAGTACAAAGAACAGACAGAAAAACGGTTCCTACAACAAGAACTCTATCAACGAAAGTCAAATCTCCTAGTTTACGGAGTACCCGACAACCTGGACCCCGAAAAATCAACACGCGACTTGTTCAACGAGCTCGGTCTTCAGCGCGCCGACAAGATGCCGTTTGTCAATATCCACAGACTACTGCGTCTGGGAAACTGGGAGAGGACAAAGGATGCCCCGAAACCAATCGTCGTCAAATTTGTTCACATGCAAGACAGGAACGATGTTCATAAAGCCTCTTTTAAGAAGTGGAAAACTATGAGAGATCGGAAGATCTCGATCAGGCCCGACATCCCGGTGCTGTTGAAGAAGCGACGATCACACTTGGCTTCTAAGGGTTATGAGCTTCGACAAAAACTCCATGTGCAAACGAAAATTCTGGAAAAGGGGATAGAAGTTACTCTACAGATTCGTAAGGATACATTTTCTCCATGGAAGAACGTCGATAGGATTGAGAACATCAACCTGTGAGTTTGAATGACAATAATAACTATATTCCCCTAGGCACATTTTTACTTTCAATAACACGAGCTTGTGTTTATAGTGTTCACAATGTTCACGTGACAGCAGTGATGTCGCGATCTAGTGATTTACTCGGGGGACAAAGCCCGAAATGTTGATACTTCTGGACTCATAACATTTGATTTCATGTCTACATACCAGATATGTATTTATTTACTTATTCTTAGGACAATAGCCATTTATGTTCAAGTAGGGCTCTACGGTAAGTCCAGATTTGTTTATAATGTCCTCTTTTCGATCACTTACTGGGCAATATTGACATCAGTTTTTTACATTTGTTGACAATAACCCAATATTATTTATGTCTATAAAGGTGGAAGGTTAGGCTTATCTTCACCTGGATACTCATGATTTTTGTTTTTAGTTAAAGAAAATACAAAAAATTCCATTTCAGTTGATTCTAAAATATGTGAAAGCACCAAACATATGCCACAAAAAAATCTCTCATGGAAAATAGGATTAAAATAGTCTCCGCAAACTGTAGGGGTCTAGCTGACAAAAGCAAAAGAAATAAATTATGAAAATATGGCGAAAGAAAAAATATTCAGTATTATGTCTCCAAGATATTCATATCTCTGAAAGAGATAAAGACTTGTTTAGAAATGAATGGGGTCTGAACTGTATAATTGCACCATTTACATCTAATTCAAGAGGCGTAGCAATACTATTTAATAACACCACAGAGATTGAAATCCATATAAGCTTTATTGATGATGGAGGAAATTATATCATAACAGATATGACAATAGATGGAATTAAGCTGACCTTGTCTAATCTCTATGGCCCAAACAGAGATGAACCATCATTTTACATCAAAATCTTTAAAATGATTGAAGAATTGGGAAATGACTCTATGATACTATGTGGGGACTTGAATCTTGTATTAAACCTAGCTTTTGACCTGGAAAACTATAAACATATTAATAACCCAAATGCAAGAAATGTAATTCTTGAAAAAATAGAACAATTTGATCTTGTTGATATATGGAGGGAACAAAATCAGAGTTCTTGTAAATTAACATGGTGGAAGAGAAACCCAATACAACAAGCCAGGCTAGATTTTTTTCTCATTTCACAAGATCTCTAATATTTCATGTGACTCTGCTATAATTCCAGGCTATAAATCTGATCACTCAGCTATATCTTTCTCCTTTTCAAATGCCCAAAGTAAGGAAAGGGGAAGGGGCTACTGGGAATTTAACATCTCACTATTAAGTGATGAAAACTATATCAAAATTGTTGAGGAAACTAGAAAATGTAAATGAATATGCTTACAATACCCACTCAAGGGAGGACATTGACATACAAATTGAAAATGAAAACCTGCAACTGAAAATATCAGATAGTTTATTTTCAGAGACATTTCTTATGAACTTGAGAGGTAAAACTATTTAAAACTCTTCATTTGTAAAAAGAACAAAAATAAAAATATAGAAACACTGGAGCATAAAATTAATGACTTAGAAGAAAAAATAAAAAATGATTTCCAATGTATTACTTTCAGAGCTATCGACACTGAAAAGAGAATTAGAACTTTACAATGAAGAAGAAATAAAAGGAATTCAAGTAAGAAATAGAATAACATGGTATGAGGAGGGAGAAAACCCGACTAGTTATTTTTGCCATCTTGAAAATAGACACTATACAAGTAAATTGATAAATAGTTTAATGAAAGCTAATTGGGAAATCATAACTGATGGAAAAAGCATTTTAGATGAACTGGAAAGTTTCTACACTCGACTTTATAAACAAACAAACAATGATGAAAATAAAACAGAAAAAAATACTGGATGAAATAGAAACACCAAAGATAAATAAAGCAGAGTATGATAACCTGGAAAAGGACTTGTCCATGGAAGAAATAAAGAAAACTGTATTATCTATGAAAAACAATAAAAGTCCAGGAATCGATGGTTATCCTATTGAGTTTTCTAAATTCTTTTGGAAGGATTTAGGACACTTTATATATTGATTTATAAAGGAGTCTTTTGAAAATAATTTATTAACATGCACAATGAACAGGGGAATTATCACATGCCTTCCAAAACCTAATAAGGACAGGAAAATGCTAAAAAATTGGCGCTTAATCTCATTGCTCAATGCTTTATATAAGATCATAAGCTCATGTATTGCAAATAGACTGAAAAAAACGTTAAACAAAATAATACATGAAAATCAAACAGGATTTATCCCAGGGTGATGCATCAGCGAAAATACCAGGATGCTGTATGATATCATATTTGAGGCTAAAAAGCTAAATAAACGCGGGTTGCTTCTTCTCATCGACTTTGAAAAGGCTTTTGATACAATATCCAAACCATTTATATCAAAGGTAATGAAAAAAATCGGTTTTGGGCTTAATATAATCAAATGGGTGGAGATATTAACCTCAAATACAACAGGTTCAGTAATACAAAATGGACACTTGTCTCCCTGTTTTACACTGGAGAGGGGAAGTAGACAAGGGGATCCAATCTCGCTTTACTTATTTATTCTCGTAGTTGAAATATTAGGTATAATGATAAGGAAAAATCCGGAGATAAAAGGCATAGAGCTCAATGATAATGAACAAAAACTGGGACAATATGCAGATGACACTCAGCTATTTTTAGATGGATCAGAAAAAAGCCTAAGCGCAGCATTGAAAACACTTAAGAAATTTTACCAAATTTCAGGGCTTAAAATTAACATAGAAAAAACCAAGGCAATTTGGATAGGGTCTATGTCTGAAAGTAACATTACCTTAGTCAGTGGCCTTAAGCTTGACTGGCATCAAGGGAACTTTGAAATTTTAGGAATCACACTGAATGCTTCATTAAGTGATCTATGGGTGATTAACACAAGAAAACGCTTAGAACATATTAACAGATTACTTGCAAATTGGCGCAGAAGAAATTTAACACTTATTGGGAAAATTACAGTTATTAAAACTTTGGCTATATCAACCTTAGTTCATATCTTCTCTGCTCTACCAAATCCGCCAAAAACAGTTATTGATGAATTAAACAAGATAACATACAGATTTTTGTGGAATAACAAAAATGACAAAATCAAGAGAACAACTATAAGTAAAAAAATCACTGTCTTCAAACATTTTTCCTTTAAAACATCTCTTCAAACTTGGTTGCAGTGGAGTTGATTCTTTATCTGAACATAATCCTTTCTGGAAAGATGCTTTATCTGCATGGAGGATTTACTACAAAAAAATACTTTTGATGAAAAAGATATTGACCAGCTCCTTTCTCAACCGCTTTGGTATAATCATCTCTTTAAGTCATCTTACATTATTAAAAACTGGTTTAAACTGGGAATTCAAAGTATCATAGATATTTGTGATGAAAATGGCTTTCTAAGTTTTGAAGATTTCATAGAAAGATACAAAATCAAGGGAACCTTCTCAGATTATCAACGGTAACTATTCAATATTCCAACTAGCTGGAGGTTTCAAATAAGGAATTCAAGACCAAAAATTCTCCCACCACTTGCCACATTTAGAAATAAACAAATGTTTACTATGACTGAAGACTCTAGGAAATACTATGATGAATTAATTAAGGATGATTCCATACCAAAGTCATTAGAATACTGGAATAATGTATTTTTGCATGAGATTAATTGGAAAGATGTATTTAGTTATTACAGAAAATCTACAAAAGACTGCAAATTGTTAGACTTCCAATACAGATTTATCAACAGAATTGTGTACACTAAGAAAGAATTAATGAAAATGAAATTAGTTGATGACGATACTTGTTCTTTTTGTAGGAATGCTCCAGAAGATATATCACATGTTTATTTTGACTGTCATCTTGTTCAGAACCTTTGGCATAAAATTGAAACATTCTTGAACAACAATCTACAAACAAATCTGAAACTGTCTAAATTTATTGTCATGTTTGGAGAATTCTCAAACAAACCATTCATAAATCATGTTTTACTACTTGCTAAAAGATATATATATATATCAAGCCTAAAACAACAAGATATATCTTACGAAGCATTTCTTTCACTACTGTTTGTAATTAAAAATGACAGATATTATCAATTTACTAGAAAATGGCCAAATATAGCAATGACTCTGACACAACTATGAAGCACTCATAAAATCTAGCAAAACTATGTCCATTACACTCTTGTAACCCAAATAGAATGCATTATGACTACTGTATCAACTTCGATGTATCTATAATCCATGTACAAAGATGTTTAATGCCACCACATATATACAAATATATAATGTACAAGATGCTTGAAATGGAATAAAAAAGATAATAAAAAAAAAAGTTTTAAAAGTATTTATCCACAATCTAGATTTATATGTTTCGTTAACATTTATGGTTGGGCAAAACATTACTATGTGTTCAAAATGTTCATAGTAATAGCTCTCGATTAAATCTAGAACAAATGTTGTCTTACCACAACCGGTCTGTCCACAAATTATGGCACAATGCGGATCTTTAGGTAACATCATCCTTTATTATTTAAGATTAAACCTTTATATGTAAAAATGTTGGATATTTTATTGATGAGTATAATCTGAATGACTTTAGATATCCGTTTTGTACTTCTCAGTGTATTTATTTTCTTGCTATTTCTTGCTTTAAAAATTAGAGCTGTATTTCCAAAAATGGATATCAACAGAGTGTTACACATTCCCTGCTCATTTCTAACAATTTCATTGTGAAAGACTTCACCCTGGGCTAGTTGAGGTTAAGAGAGAAAAGCTTATAGGAGCTGTTTAAGGTGGAGGGAAATATGATGATGAGAAAATTTCTACAGAGAGAATTGATAGAATGATAGACAAAGAAGTACTACCAGAATACGAGAAATATGAACGTAGGCTATGTGGTGTTATGGTTAAGACATAAAGAAAGCCTTTGCTACTTTTATATTCTACTGTTGTATGCTACTTTTTAGATATCCCTCCCGAAAACAAAAGCCAGCTAATTGATGATTTTAATGAAGACCCTTTTATTGATAATGCTATAAACAAAACTTGTCTTGAGCTTTAAGATAAGTGGGGGATGTACATATATTACATATTACATATATACCAACTGATACGTATTGTCATTTTAAAGATAAAAATGTAGATAATAAAGATTTCGGAATCAGAGGAAATCCCTCCATTGGAACCATTACAGATACTGGAATCCAGTGAAGAAACACCTCCAAAGCTTTCAGTTACAAACAATCCTAAATAAGTAGCTGCTGGTAAGAAGGGGCTGTGGTTAAGAAATTAAAAAGTGAGCAACTTAATAAACAGATGAGTGCACAACTGAATAAACCACAGAATACTAAACTGATCGTACAGCAGACATTGGTTGTAAATCATGGAAATGTATCATTTCTCATTTTGATATGTGTTATATGAAAAGGAATAGGAGTTGGTATTTCAAGATCTAGACATGTCTGTCCAAGGAGTAATTCTGAAGATGATGGCCCTTTAAAAAATAGAGTATTTCATATGAAATAGAGAGAAGATGTCTTGACCTACACAAAGAAACTATGATATAACTATAAATAAGTGTTGTCAATATGTTAACAGATGTGACAATTGTGATGACTTGACCATTGAAGAATGTATTCATGAGAATATTATTAAGAGTTATTAAGGACACAGATGTATAGACTGTGGGGAAGAATTTAGAACTCTTAATTTCTTTGAGGAATATCCAATAAATAATAATCTGAAAATTCAAAAAAAACCTGTCCTTATCTATTAGGGCTTTAGAAAAAAGGATATAAATATTCTCATCTCAATTCAAAACGAATTGCAAAGAAATATATTGTGATAGTGGAAAAATTAAACATAATTCTAAGAGTAAACAAAATATTGGGGTTGATAATTTTTTGTCTGTATTAACTCATTAACGCCGAGACAGCTTCACGGCTCAACGCCTGGGCCACTGACCACAGACGCTGCTCGCTGTAGCGAGACCAATTAGCTCAAAGCACCGCTTTTTTAGCGATAACCTTTGTGACTGTTGAACGGAAACTGTCTAGCCCTGTGCCATAAAGTCTTGATTGTTTTATACATTCATGAAGATAGATGCAGGTGCTGAATATTGATACTTTACAGGAATATAACATGTGATATTTCACCATTGAGTTTATATTTTGTTTGATTAAAATTCATAAACATACTCAAAGAGAGAGGGAGGGAGAGAGAGTGAAATTGTTTTTATTGTCTCACCAAATAAAATTGACAAGTAAACTGCATTAGATATTGCACCTTTTATATTGGTCAAAATGTTATGAGAGACAATTTCTCTTACTTATATCTAAACAACAGTATTTAAAGAAAAGCAAATGATAAACACAGACACACACTAACATATTATAATTTATATAGTATATACAAAACCAAATATCACTTATATATTTGTCAATCTTCATGCTAGATTGTCTTTCTCAATCTACCACTACAGTGATTTGACGGCGGCATATTGTTCACTCCTTTGCAAGTACTTAGGAGATAAACCTAGTGTGTTTGAAAATCAGAGACATGTTATACTGGATTGATAGCGAGTAAATTTTAAATTGAAACCGAACGCGCAGGTACGTAACGTACCTCATATTTTCACATTTGTGATTTACTTGCATTAATGTCGAATTTAAAAAATCATACCATTCTAAACCTATTATTGTTACAGGACCGCTACTGACCGTGCTTGATATAGGATGCGCTCAGCTATTTCAGTAAAGTAATATTTGAACAAATTGTTATATTAATAATAGTATTCAAAGTAGAACAACACTGGCGTTCAAAATATTAATTACATGCGATTATCAAATTGATAGTTCATGACATGACATCCCCAAAGCGATGCATTCAAGAAGTAAAGGTAAAATCAAAGTGTCACTTTCAATAGCCTCAAAATCTTAACAAATGATTTATGAATACATGTACATAGATGTTTATAATAACGCTACCTCTCGTTTCGTCTTAGATATATGAATTCAATGCGTTTTAGAAATAAAATGTATCTAACAATGTTTCAAAATTGGTAACTTCACAAAGACTCTAATCGTTTCATCTGGTTTAATAAACCTTCTTTTTAAAGTATTTATTTTTCTCTTCCAAGACCAACGTATGCAAAATGTTTTCATTTACAAAACGTAGTATATTTTTGCACAAAGAGCAACGATTTTAATTTCTTTTTGCTTTCCTGAAACTGTTATCTACATTAATGGATGCTAAACTGATTTTAAAAATAAGTTCATTGTTATACTATACGACAGACGCACATACGCGGCTCTCGCTGAAAAAGAGGTGCTTTCAATTAACGCACATAAGCGTCTCTCGCTGTGAGAAACTGCTAATCAACGGTCGCTTACATGCGGCTCTCGCTGTGAGGATCTCATTATTTTGACGCATATACGCGGCTCTCGGCGTTAATGAGTTAAGTTTATAAAGAAATAAACATTGACAAAAGTTATAATGAAATTAAGAAAATGTTTGGGATTAGTAAAAATGTATAAAATATGGTTGCTTTTTATACAGCTCTTATACAAAAGCTCTTTGTTAGGATTAGGTTGTTATTGTGATTAGCTTTCTCCGATGTATTGCAAAAGATGAATCCCCCTTGTTGACTAAATTATTTAACTGTTCTCTTGAAAAGTCCGTATTTCCATCCATTTGGTAAAAAGCTTCCATCTTTCCTTTCTATAAAAAGAATAGCGTTAATGAATGTTCCAATTATCGACCTGTGGCGCTAACAAGTTGTCTATTAAAGTTTTCGAAAAATGTGTTTTTAAACACGTATTCAATTTCTTTAGAGATAATAATATTCTTACAAATTAACAATCAGGATTTATGCCGGGAGACTCTACAGCTAACCAATTAACATATTTGAATAATTTCCTCGCAAAAGGCCTTGACGAAGGTAAAGAGGTTAGGGCTGTTTTTTGCGACATTAGCAAAGCGTTTGACAAAGTTTGGCATAGAGGAATTATTGTGAAACTAGAAAATTATGTATTTGGATCACTTTTAAATTGGTTTGAAAGTTATCTAGAAAATAGATTACAAATCGACGGATTCTGCTCAGATAATAAAGCTATACTTGCTGGCGTCCCACAAGGCTCCGTTTTGGGACCACTACTTTTCATTGTGTGTATCAATGATATTGTCGATGGCATAGAAAGTCACATTCGTCTCTTTGCAGACGACACATCAATATACGTTATTGTAGATGATCACCATGTTGCCGCTGCATGTCTTAATGACGATTTAAACCGAATTTCGAGCTGGGCAGAAAAGTGGCAGGTTAACTTTAATCCCCAAAAAGACAGAGACTATAAAATTTTCTAATAAACTTAAAAGTGACGAAATTCCGACTTTATGTATGAATCAAACCCCGGTACAAGAAGTTCAAAACCATAAACATCTTGGCATAACTCTTCAGAGTAACTGTTCTTGGAAAAGTCATATTGAAGGCATTGTTGACAAAGTAAGTCCAATGATTAACTGTCTTAGAAGCTTTAAATATCGCCTTTCTAGGAAAACGCTTTAAACTATGTACACATCATTTGTGATGCTGATATTTGACTATTGCTGTCATATTTGGGATAACTGTACGATTGAACAAAATCATCTTCTTGAACGACTTCATTTAGATGGACTTCGCACTATATGCAGCGCAGTTCGCGGCACTAGTCATGAAAAATTATACCTTGGAACTAAACTTAAACCTTTAATTGAAAAAAGGCGCGATAGTAAGTTGATAAACTTTTACAAAATGTATAATAATCTCGCTCCAGATTACTTGTGCGACCTTGTTCCTAAAACTGTCTCTGAAAACAGTCAATATAACCTGAGAAGTAGTTTTAAGCTCCAAACAATGAACTGTAGGACAAAACTCTATGAAAATTCATTCTTACCAGACACAATTAAAATGTGGAACTCATTACCTGACAACCTCACAATGCCAATACAATAAGTGAATTTAAATCTCTTTTAACAAGATCTGAATCACTAAATATTCATGATTTAAACTACGGTAGCAGATTTTAATAAAATCTTGGAATCGTTACACCAATATATTTTCAAGAGCAAGCGATTTGAAAGGTAAAATGAACTGATTATCATAAAAAGCAACTGCAAGCGTTTTGTCACCTAGTTTTGTACCCACACATATTAAGTCATGTTTAATTTTTCTTGTATTTTTTTCTGTTTTATTTGTCTCGTTCTTGTGAACTTTGCTTATTACGTTTTGTACTGGTGATGTATTCATAAAAGTAAAGACTTGCTTGTTTACCGAACCAGATTCTTACATGAATAAAAATATGTTTAAAGAGGAGACGTAAGCATAATTTTGATTATTACAAATTATTATCTATATTCGCTTCATTTATAACAATCAGAGCTTTAATACCCCTATTTTGGATAACCGCCTAATGAGACTGGCGAACGCTAAGTCAAAATCATCAAAGCATGACTCGAAGCCACGCCCAATGTGTGACGTGCTAGTCGTCAGCTGAAAGTCCAGGCCTTTGATTTTCTTTGTATTTTTAAGCTAATTCAACAGCAAAATGAAGGCAACAGCATGACCGAAAGAATTCCTAAAAACGATAAGTAACTGCTTCATGATATCAACTTTCCTTCTCAGTCATCAAATACATTTTGATAGGACTTTGACAATCATTGGACGCGGTTTTCGTGGGTGGGTTTATATCAAAAAGGTTTAGAACTTGGTCTGTGAGAGATCCACCACTATGGGTTAACTCGTAGTTTTATATCGTGTATTTATCGATATGAAGTTCTAAATTGTTTTGAAAAAATGGAAGTTTTTGTAATAAACGGGAGACAATGCAAAGTAAATTGTTTAATGTTTACTGTAGAAAACATATTTTCTTTCACTTCACTTTCATGACAACTTAGTACTTAGTGGATGATTAGTTTGTTTTCAACAAACATATATCATATTGTTATCCAGTATAACAGCTCACACCGTGTGGCAATATCTTTGAAGTTAACAATCAATGACATGAAAACATACCTGGCTCAAGCGTTAGAAACATATGTAATCCCAAAGAATGTTGGTACCCGTTATTACCGATCTACTTTTTAAAATGAGTGTCATCGTTGGTAGAAGTGCATCAGCCCAATCTCCTTCTCTTAATTTATTGGTTGAATATATCTGCTGCAAGATCATTGGTTCATAATGACTGGACAGCATGACAATAAACTAAGTAGCAGTCGAATGCCAAGGGTTACGCCATTATGACAGGACATATATTCCGCTTGGCGGGTCCAAGGCGTGAAAATTATAATTAGAGACCATTAAATCAAGTATCGAAATTGAATACGATAGGATTACACAATGGCCACCTGTGTGTCATAAAAGAATAAAATTAGTTAAACCAGTCTGATTGTTGTGACAATATTTGGCAGACGTCGAAATTGATGTACACATGGGATAGTGCACATAGCATCGTATTACAACACTGTCTTTCGCTTGGAACAATACAAATAATCAAAGATATATTAAACATCAATTTATCAGAGTTTGGAGTTGTTTGGATGACTTTGAATATGTTTAAACAGTTGTTAAGACTGTGAGATTTCCTGTTGTTCTTTCATTAAGGAGTTTATACTTCCGCCGACTAGCACGTCACGCAACAGGACACGCTTCAGTGACCATTTCAGTTCTGTTCACTGGTGCAAATTAGCTGGTGATTTGATAAGCCGTATCAAAGTTGGTTATCGGCCAATTTAGAAATTTTAAATTCAAGTTACTGGCGAATTTGACTACATATTTTGTGAATCACGAAAGTTACCATTGTCATTTCAGTCGATCTTTAAACCATTAGGTTGTGATGAATTTAATAGAATACCTAATAAATTTTTAAAAATGAAAAAAATCCAGATTATAATTCAATGCGGGCTTTTTCAAATAGAATCAGTAAAACACGGTTCATTTCAACCAGAGGTAATAAAATGGTCCCAAAAAGGGACAATCTTTCTAAATTTTTGTCTTTGGCAGAAACCTTTTTGAAAGTCCCATCTCAATCTAAATTAAATCAACTTAAAAAGATCAAAAATAGAATGGAAAATGAAGTAAAAAAATACATCCAAAGGTAAAGAATTTAGATGAGGAATAATCAAAAGATTTAGATAAGGACATTAAAACAAATTTAAATATTAAACCAGAGAAATTCCAATTAATGAATACTTTTAGTGCATATCTACGAACCCAGGAAATATAACCTATTTATAAGGATTTATCTACACAATACATAAATACAGAAAATATTTTAGCAAACAAATTAACAGAAGGATTGAAAGACATGACTAACTGTTATGAGTGGGTTTAGATGGTAGAATTATACCAACTAATTACACAAAGAAAAGACCAGCAGTAAATAATACCAGGTTTAATACTAGAAAAAATGGTATAATATGGCAGTTTGACAGTAACAATTACCAAGCAAGATCAGACATTCTAACTTATTGTTCCGAGTCACATAGCACAAATGAATACAAATTGAATTGCACAAATATCCAAATTCAGTAATCCAAAGGGCAAGGTAAGGTCCAAAACGAATTCTCCCGAAAATGATAAAATACAGGGTTTTTTTTAACTAAATGTTAAATGTTTAGCTATGGAAGTAATTGGAGCTTGCAGCTTGAGTGTTGAAGTGATAAGCTACTAATTAAAATCAAAGCCCAAGCTGATTAGACAACAAGCTGGATGAAATAGGTAATAAGCTTTCAGCTTATAAAACATACAAACATGTTATTTTTGGTATTTGTGAGATATGTATAAAATATATATATATTATATATGTTCCCAGATAATTCACATTCGGATAGACCCTCTTCATAGCTTTCTGATGATGGGCTTACTTTTACTGGCATAGACATACCAACCTGTTTCACAAATTTCAAGACTAGAAAAACTGAACAACTTAGCTATTAATGTATTCGGGAATAATAAAAGTAACAAGGATGTCATTATTCATCGGAATAGTTCAGCTGATGAAAAGGTTCCTAGAATTAATCTCTTTCTAATTGAGTACAATTATAAATATCTTTATGCTTAGATAAAGAATTTGGATAGGTTATTACACGATCAATTCAAACATCTTGAGAAAAAATCCTTTTGTGAAAGATGCCTACACTGGTATTCTAGAGAAGATCTACTCTACTGAAACATAAAGCAGAATGCAGAAGTGTAAGTGAAACTGCTATTAGAATTGATATACCTAAACAAGGGAAGGAAACTCTCTCCTATCAAAATCAAATGCCTGCACTTTATGATATTTATGCTGATTTTTAGTTGATCAACAAGAAAGTTCATACCACCCAACCCTTTCCTAAGCAAATTTCTGCTGTTATATCCCAATTGCATGAAGCTTGTGGATTTAGTTAAGGTTAGACACCCCGTCAAGGGAGTTATGGATTATAACCTCGAGACGAAGTCGAGAGGTTTAATCCATAACTCCCGTGATGGGGTGTCTAAACGTCTTACACCACGTGGGTTTGTTTATTGATAGGTATGATAACATTTTCTAACAATTAGGATCAATTTAAATAGTTTTAAATTAAAACGTTCCACATAACCTCCCTAGGGTATTTAGACATAACCTTTCGTATGGCATCTGATAAAACTATTAGCACATCGTTTTCATATTTTGCTTTAAATACAACATTATCACGGAGGGAATTTTCAAATATTGGCTCGAGGCTAAGCCGAGAGACAATATTTGAAAATTATCGATGTATAATTTTCGAGGGAAGATACCAAGTCCAAGGCGAAGCCGAGGACGTAAGGTATCTGACAGAGATTACACCACGTGGAAAACACGAAATAAATATTTTCCCATCGTAAAATAACGTTTTCACATCTTTTACTATTACTGTATATATAGTATTTAAAAACCCAACATGAAGGAAGATGACAAGACAAAATGCACCCCTATCATCATCGCAGTCTCCGTGGTTGAATGGATAAGATCGCTGCTCGCTGTTCCGAAGATTCGCGTTCGAACCGCGCTTCAACTCTTCCTTTCTACTCTTATTTGTAAAACTTCGAAATTTTGACTGTCACGTCAGTCGAGCAGGTACAAGGTGATTTCAGTCAGAACATTTGACATAACATTCATTAAAGGTGTTAATATCCTCTAATTGGAGACGTCAAATGGCATACTCGGGAGTTATGTCATAGATAACTCCCTGGGCACTTAAAAATACCCGGGGTTAAGGTTGGTTATTAGGAAACAATGACTCCTCAGAACAATAGAAATAACCATCCCTAGTGGTGTAAGGTATATTGTCGCCCGATGCGACGGGGTAAGTTATAAACCAACTATTTACAGAGGATCAAATGCAACAAAGACATTTTTATTGAGTCTTCTAGAAACAGAAAAAATTATCCGGTATTGGTTAAAACACCCCAAACCGATGCTACCAATGACAAAGAATGAATTAGTGAATTTAATACAACCATAAATTGTAGTTTTACTTATAAACCCTTAGGTAATGATAGGATAAGTGATCATTGCAATATTACAGGAAAATATTGGGTGCAGCTCATAATAAATGTAACCTTCCACTAAAGATAAAACCGGGAAGTATAATAATCCCAGTGGTGTTTCACAATCTGAAATATTATGAAGCAAACCTTATCATGCAGGCTAGTTCTTAAGTTCCTTGGGATATTAAATGTATTCCAAATACTATGGCCAGGGGCTCGGCAACTTTGTCTGTAGTAGAGAACGGTTTTACACGCAGTCAGGTTTGGGTGCAATGCTACACTGAATTTCAGCGCAGTATTACCCATGGTTCGCTAGTTCCAGCCGATGCTCGCAGGTTTCACCGCAACGCATAGCCATAATGGTGTTGCGGGCTTTCTCCCTGCAATAATACTAGCAGCCACGATATAAGTGAAATAATCTTGAAAGTGGCGTTAAACACCAACTCACCACCACCAACAAATAATATGAAAAAATACATTAACTTTTCATTAGGAAACCTTCGCTTTATTGACAGTTGTCAGTTTCTTCTAATGTCTTTAGATTCTTTAGTAAACGCTAATGACATATTTGCAATAACTGAAAGTTAAAGTATACTCAGGAATGTAATCGACATATATTATTGAAAAAAGGAATATATCCATACCGAATTACTACCTTTTGAATATTTTTATAAAGATTTATCTGAAAGTTATATAACTGATGATGATTATGAACATGCTAAAACTGTGTGGAGCTCATCGGGGTGTAAGAGTTTAAGTGACTATCATGATCTTTATCTAAAAACGGATGTAATATTACTAGCTGATGTATTTGAGACATTCAGAAAAGAATGTTTGTCTCAATACAGATTTGATCCTGCACATTATTGCACTAGTCCAGGAGTTTCTTGGGATACCCTGCTTAACTAAAACTTCTTAGTGATTATGATATGCTTTTATTTATTGAGAAGGGACTTCGAGGGGGTATATTCATGGTTTCAAAGAGACATGCTAATACGAACAATACCTACGTAGAAGAATATGATAAAAGTAAACCATCAAATCATATACTATATTAAGATTACGATTGGGCTATTAGTTAATATTTGCCTACATGAGGATTTAAGTGGATTAACCATAATTTTGAGCAACCAGAGGTTGCAGCGAAGCATATTCTGAAAATACCAAAAGATTCCCCTAAATGGTATATATTAGAAGCCGACAGAATTACTTAAAACCAAAAGCACCTTTCCTTTAGCCCCTGAGAGACTAACTGTTAAACAAGAATGGTTGTCTGATTACAAAAATAAATTACTAGGAGATAAATAGATTATATGTGCAAAAGTTGGTACCAAATTCGATGAAGAATTCAAAATATGTAGTTCACTACAGAAATCTTCAACTATTTATTTTATTTAAATTAACTAAAGTACATAGGGTTCTTTAGTTTGAACCGAGTCCTTGGATGGAGCCTTGTATTATATTGAATACTGAACTGAGAGAAGCTACCAGCAATTCTCAAAAGAATCTTTACAGGTTCATAAATAATTCAGTATGCGGTAAAACTATGGAGAATTTAAGAAAGAGAGTGGATGTGAGATTATTCAGGGCAGATGAAAAAAATGAACCTCTTAGGAAGGCTATTGCTAATCCAGCTTTTAACGAAGTCAAAATATTTGACATGACTAAGCTGCTGTTCACATGAATAAATCGGAGATAGTTTTCAATAAACAATATACGTTGGTATGAGCATCCTAGACGTATCACACAGATTCTTTACTACTAGAAATGCAAACAAACGATGTGTATGAAGATATGAAGAAAAACATTGACTTGTATGATACTAGTGACTTTGATAAAGACCACCCATTACACAATGTGAAAAATAAAAAGGTTTAAGGTAAGATAAAGGATGAATGAAATGGGATACCTATTTCTGAATATGTGGGGTTAAGACCTAAAATGTATTGTAATAAATTGGCAGAAAAGGAAATATAGAAGGCTAAGGGAATTAAGCGATTTGTAGTTAGAAAATATATGAAATTTGGCTAATTTAAAGAGGCACTATTTGGTAAGAAGCGTTTTAAGCATGAAATGAATACTTTGCAATGAGAAAAAATAAAACAGCGTTATGTCAATTAGATACTAAACGGTGGTGGGACGATGAAAAACCCAAACTAAAATGAAAACTGCATTTTGAAGATCCCAAATCTATACAAATACCATATATACAAACAAATATATACAAGTTTTCCCAAAAGTTACATGCATGTTCTGTAAATGCTATAAAAAGCCATAAATTCAAAATCTGTCTGTCTAATTCATTCTATAGTCAAGTCAAGTGTGTTTATTCATGTTTGTAGGCCATTGGCCCAAATACATGTGAAGTTCAATATATAATTAATTTTATACATAATAGATTTTCAGTATTAACAAATATCACAATTCAAGCAATATTTGCCTTCTGCTGAGGCAATGAAACACGTATGTAAATGAACATCTCCTTCTTCATGAGTCGCTTAAATTTACACATGTTTGAGAAACACACAGAAAAGTTGGAAAATACAGTTTTCTTAAGTCATTATAGTGTTCACATAAAAATTATATTCATTTTCTACATCATATTTACACAACAGACAAATTCTTAAACAATAATCAATGTTAGACCATCTTCCTTCATTTGCTTTTAAACATATTAAACCAGATCTTAATCTTATATACAAATTGCCAAAAAAATTTACAGTAATGGCAGTTAAGTATTTTTCTGGTGATAAAAGTTTTTTTATATTCTATAAACAATCTGTATCTTGTGCTCTTTTGCAATATACCATTCCAAGATTGGGGTGAGGTGAGTTGGTGTATAACGCAGCTTTCAAGATTATTTCACTTATATCGGCCGCTAGTATTAGTGCAGGGAGAAAGCCCGCAACAGCATTGTGGCTATGCATTGCGGTGAAACCTGCGAGCATCGGCTGGAACTAGCGAACCATGGGTGGTACTGCGCTGAATTTCAGTGTAGCATTGCACCCAAACCTGACTGCGTGTAGAACAGTTCTCTACTGCAGACAAAGTTGCCGAGCCCCTGGCAGGATTCGAACCCCGGACCTCCTCATCCGAAGCCAAACGTGCTAACCAATGCGCTATCCCGCCCCCTCCAAGATTGGAAAAACATATTTATAGCCACATCTTTCAATCTTCGGAGAAATGAAAACTTATTGCCAACTGATTGGCTGATCCACACAATACCAAATCCATGACTAAATAACAAAATTCGCATTTGTGAGACCTAATTTGAGTATCCATAATTATCTAAAATAACCATCATTTCATATGATTTTTAAGTATTCTATTGCTCGGCATTTCTATTAACTTTAACCAATATCTAACAGCGTTAGCATAGAGCGTTGATATATAATGGATATCGGCGACATTCGCAATAGATTAAAGCGTTAGGCGTTTGTTTACCAACATTAAGGAAACTTTTACATGCCATGCCATGAACATTTTCAATTTATCAAATTAGCTAAATTTGCTTATTCATTCTATAAAACTGTATTTTTTTGTAAAATATATCTAAAAAACAGGAGAAGACTCGCGTCCTCGCACTGCAAGCAACAAATCTATACTGCCTGTAAGAGACACTCTGCACTACAAAAATGACTTGGTTTCCTGAATTCTGGAAACCATCGGGAAAGTGGGTAATTGGGGTAACCAGTTGGTATCCATATACTGAAACTAAGTAACTTGGTTTCCAGCTACAATCCATTTTGGATTCTTTGATTTGTTATATATCCATATACGGAAACCAACATGAAACTATGGTCATGAGTATCCAGTTGGTTTCCATTTCTGGAAAGTGCAAATGACGATTTCATTGAATGGAAGCTAACATGAAACCATGACCTTAAAGTTAAATGTTTGTTTCTAAACTTGTTTTGAACTAAATGAATAGATTGAATATTTAGTTTAATGAAGAGCATATATGTTTGAGTAGTCTGGCATCCACTTGGTATCCATCCACTGAAACTGAGTAACTTGGTTTCCTACTGGAATACATTTGGCATTCAGTTTTTATTCATTTCCGGAATGGAAACAAAGAAGATACAATGGTTGCGCGTATATATACTTTTACTGTTCATTTCAGGATCTTGGGTTTAAGATTAACCCTTACAAAACATCTACAAAGTTGCTATACTTATGCTACATCGCGGCAATGTTCAAACTTCGAGTCAAATCCTGTTCAAGGAGTGAAACCGTTTTCCATCATCTTATGATCGTTAAGAAATCATTGACATCAACGGTCAAGATTTCATAGGCAAGATAAAAACAATGCACCAAAATTTACAGAACACTCATTTTATCAATATGTTGAATTTATTGGAATAGATGTTTTCCTTCACTGCGATATGAATCAATGTTATCATCGTAATAAGAAATTTACATTACATCTACAATTACAAAAGGATTAAAGTGAATGTGGTATTAATGGAGATGGGCGGAGCGTCCAGTTCATTAATGGACCAATGGAATGTGAGGAGATAAAGCATCAACTCTCGATCATATCCCACTTTGCCACACATGTCCTTGTGATGAAAACGGATTAGTAGTAACGGACCGGTTAAATTGACCAACTGGCAAAGTGGGAACACCCCCAACTGTCCATGACGGTAAATCTTGATTGTTGATTGCTACCTTGATAGCTAAATTCCTTTATCGGCCAATAAGTTGTCAACAGATTTCCTTGTTTGTTTAGTAAAGGACAACAGTTACTAAAATGGATGTTATTTCAAAGTGAAAATTCGGATTAGAAATCAGATAATCAACTCTCACATTTTCATGGGTCAATAAATTGAAGATGAGTTTGGTTACTTATATTTTAGTAAATGACTGAAATGCACTATAGCACGCTTTTTCGCACTCAAATCGGCTATTTCAAGGCATATAAGGGTACAGTCACTCACTTGAGCTTTCTATTGATGCAATTAGGTATGTATTATTCTTTACAATTAATAATGGAAAAATTACACTGTGGAACTAGGCATAGAGAAATAAAGTCTCTATGATTAGCTTGCAAGCAAAAGATTAAATATGGACTGTTGAAAACACCTTAACTAGTAATATGTACAGCTTTTGAGTTAACGTTAATCTCTAAAGTGATAAGGAAGGAGGAAATAATGTTTCTTAAAATTAACCGATATCTTAAGCACAGTTGCATTGAATATTTCTGGTCTTTCAGAATTGGCTTTGAAACCAGAATGCGTACATATCTGCCGAATAATATTTTTGATAGATTACCTAAGTATGGGTCGTTATAAATATAGTAAGAGAGGCATTATCAGTAAGCGTTATAGCTTATAAGTTTCCCTAATAGATCTTTTATTCTAAAGTGTAAACTCGGATTGTGTCAGATTGTCTGTCACAAGATTCAGAGCTGATGTCCTCTTTACTTCTTTTGAATCATCAGATTAATTGCTCATACAGAAAACCTGATTTTCATGGAATACTATATTATATTCTGAAAAACTAAGAAGAATACGTTTTTTTCCCAACCCTTTGACATAACCTTTTCAAATACTTTTCTGTTAGTATATAATCACCTAAAACAGTCAATACATTTCACTTCACTTCTAATGAGACTAGACATAATCTACCAATCACTTCTGCGCTTCAACTGGCTGATTGCATAACACTTCCTGCTTGACACCTGGCCTGACCGTACACAGGACAGTTACTGTGAAGGAGACAAACATGACCGCCATCAACCTATAAAAGGTTCAAAGGCAGTTCTACAGTAAAGGATACCAAAGTGAGTACCCCATTACTGCATCAAAATCCCTTGAATTGATCTTATAAACTTTGTTTAAACTTCCGTGAAAGAGCTAAATAAAGTAATTTCTGAAAAGATGGCTTCACACTCAGTCGAACTAATGGGTGTTTCTAACTGACAAGCTACATGGATTGGTGTGTTTTATAAAGTATTTTAAATTTTCATTGCCATCATGTTTGTATGTATTAAGTTGACCTGTATATAGATGGGTCTTTACCCAGCAGGCACAAGACGTCTTTTCGACGTCTAAATTAGGTCTAAATTGGCTTAGACGTCAGACGTCTATTCAACGTCTTCATTTAGACGTCTAAGCCTAGACGTTGAATAGACGTCTAAAAGACGTCTTAAGATAGACCTGCACTTTCATACACTTTTATTATAATGATCTAATATTTCAGTTTGAAAGATGTTTCCTTTGCATATTGAATATAAACAAACCTTTCCAAAATTAGGTATTAAACATTGAAAGATTTCTGTCACTTTACATGAATATTACAATATATTTTGTAGGTAAAGAAAATATTTGCATCAAATAATATATAACACTCAAATGTAATTAATATTTATCAAAAGTACAAATTTATAAGAAGAAAAATTATGAAATGTTCTGGGTGAAGAGATTCGAACTTCAATCCAGATCGAAATTGTAGTCAATGCAGTGCTCTTCCATGCAGAGTTGCGACCCTTATATCACCTTTAATTAGGCGCCATTTTCAATCCTTTGTTCTCAAAAGAGATGGGATTTCTCGATATCAACGCATCTGAAGTGGTGTTCCTTACGGATTTTTTCGTCTACAGTTTAGGTAAAACTATGTTTACTGTATATAGGACACGCTAATTAGTTTTACCTCTCATTCGTCGGTAACTTTCCTTTGTTTTCAATGGTCGTGCATCTGATGGTACAGCCTCTTCCATTTATAACTTTCAGCTCGTAATTTTGTGATGCTACTTCAAAATATGTGTGTAGTGTGTTAGTATAAATATTTGAAGGAAAATATAGCTTTCTCTATTTTGTTAATGAAACCAAATAATTCATGACCAAATTATTTCCCTAGGGTTTTTGTTACCCGAACTTTCATAGTGGAATATTAATGATTAATACACCCTTATTAAATGAAGAGAACCTGATTCAGTGTGGAACATTTTCATTTTCAGATAACTGTCATTTTAATTCACTGCAAAAGAAACCTTTTTAGATTCAACTATTATTAGTTTCTAGTTAGTAATATATAAGTTTCATTTGGTGTCTGTGTATACATTTATGTTTTTATTTAATAAATTTTTTCTGGACACGTAGCTTACCAAATAATTAACAGTGTTAACATATATTTTGATTTGCATCTGAACATATAGGTACAAATGTACAAAATCATAAATTGAGATAACAATTAATTGGTATTTTGTTACCCGAACTTTCATAGTGGAATATTAATTATTAAGACACCCTTATTAAATGCAGAGAACCTGATCCAGTGTGGAACATTTTAATTTTCAGATAACTGTCATTTTAATTCACTGCAATAGACACCTTTTTATAATAGTTCATTTATGACGTAGATTCAACTATTTTTAGTTTCTTGTTAGTAATATGGTTTCATTTGGTGTCTGTGTATACATTTATATTGAATTTTTCAGGACACGTAGCTTTCCAAATATTTAACAGTGTTAACATATATTTTGATTTGAATCTGAATATAGGTACAAATGTTGACCATGATCATGAGTTGAGATAACAATTAATGTTTCAATTTATTTTCAGATACTTTGACAAATCTGTTACAAGGACGCAATCAAGGATACAATTCTCAAGAACGGCAGAATTCTTTTAAGATGCCCTTCGAGGGTGCAGGAAGAAAATGGCCTTGAATCAGGACATTCATACTTTAAGAATTAATCTTCAGCTTTGGACAGTGATATGAAGATTTGACAAATCTGATTCTAAGTAAAGTTAATTTTTCAAAACATATAAAAGCAAATATTTTTGTATTATTACAATATATACGTTGATTGCATTAAATAGATTTTTATATTGAATAAATATTTCATCTTATTTGAGCTGTTTTCTTGCTTATTTTCAAGGCACAATTGCTCATCACTTAGTTTGAAAATTTTGAATCTATTCATAAGAAAATGTAAACCTAAACATGAAATTAAGTTACCATATCAAATTCTAAAATGGTATCCATTATTAGTCATTATATTGTTTTAAATGTGAAATAATTGGGCTTAATTGTATCCATTTTCATCTAAAATATGCAATTGTGCCTTACAAAATACAGGTTTTTGTTTGAAGCTCTGAAACCTGATGAAGTTCCCACTGCATAACATTATTATACTAGGGTATAACACAACCACTAAAGGACATGTGTTAAACTTTTTTCAGACTTCTGTTAAATATTTTGGGAGGTATTTACACTTTTAATAGAGGTTTAATGCATGTCTAACAAACGTCTAAAAGACGTCTAAAAAACGTCTAAAAGACGTCTATTAAACGTCTATAAGACGTCTACTACACATCTAATAAACGTCTAAAAGACGTCTAAAAGACGTCTAATAAATGTCTAAAAGACGTCTAATATACGTCTAAAAGACGTCTAATATACGTCTAATATACGTCTAATAGACGTCTACCTTTAGACGTCTAATAGACGTCTAGGCTTAGACGTCGTTCTAGTCCCACAGATTAGACTATATTTATACGTCTAAAAGACGTCTATGTGCCTGCTGGGTAAGTTCCCTTAATTTAACAATTTTCAGCCGAAGATATGACATTGTTTACATAAGGGTGCACTGAACCATGACAGCCGTGAGCAGTGGGTAAGGAAGTGGATTATGCAACAGGTAACATCACAGTCAGCATGCTGACCTAATTCTTGAATAATCAAGCAGTATACTACTGAACTGTTTAGATTGGAAAATTCAATAGATAATGCAGCCAAGACAATTGGTGATTGATTTAAATTGATTGATATGTTCAATCTAATGTAACTGTGTTATAATGTGAGAGTACTTGACATCAATTGCTTTGACTTAGAACAAGAATTTAGTTTGGGATTTCATATTTCTGTCAATTTCTACTATATCTCTTTGTTTTCCTTGATAGTATGAAGGTTTTCTGTCAATAAGTAGACTTTCAACAAGATGAAAAAACGTAATCAGTTGTTAAACTATTGATTTATTTAAAATTTCGAGTTTTCGATTTCAACTAAGTGGGATTTTTCTTTGATTACTATTTAATGTGTTTTAAACTGTTTTCCTGTACTCAACTTATAAGAATAAAGTAAAATGAGATATTTTTAACGTATAACGTACGCAAACAGATATCAGTTTGCCAGATAAAAAATGAAACAATGGAATGTTTAAAATCTGCTTGACTTATGTCAACATTTAAAAGATTAACTATATTGCCGATGCTGATTTTAGTGTGAACCATCATCATCCACACTTGGAAACCTCAAGGGCCTCACAGTAATGCTTATTCCAGGTGAGTTGCTCTCTATTTACCAATCAGTAATACTATTGTAAGTTGCAAGTTGGGCAATTGAAGATATTGCCGGAAATAACTGTTAAAGGTATATGCTGTTTGAAATGTCATCAAATATTTTGTCATCTACAATGTATAATGTTATGTTGTCTTTATAACAGATTCTTATTTCATTTTAATTGTTTTATATATTAAGGGTTTTTGTTGTTATGGTGATAAATCCAACACATTTTAGCATGACTTGGAAATGAAATTGCTGATTTTTATCAAAATTCAAAATAAGGGATATTTTATTTTATTATTGATATTCAATTTGTTTATCTAAGGTGTTCACTGAAGCAACAAGGGGGGTTTCAAGGGAAAGGCCACATCATCACAGTAAGTATATTCAATTGTCAAATAAGCATAAAGATTGATTGTTGACTTCCGTCCACTTTACAGAGTAAATCCATACTCCATTGAGCAATTGTGTTGTTAACTATTTCCTTAATTGACATGTATGCTTGCGAAAACACTAGAATTAACCATTGAAGATTGATTATTTCTCAATGTCATATTCTGTTATAAATATATTATGTATCTTTACAATTATTTTATTCTGTTTCAGAATAAAGACCAAGCCAAAACACCTGAAATGTGAACAGGATGAACTTTTATATTTTGCACGTTTGTAGACTGTTCGTTTTTCAATGAATTATCAAATGCATTTCTAAACAGTCATACATATATATTCATAGCTGTCATGAAAAAAATATTTTGATAAAAATATCAAAATAATGTTCATGCCTTCAAATAAAGTTTAGAGATTTCATAAAAAAGTTAATTAAATTGTAAACTTATGTTACTACTCGTTTAAAGATGAATTCATTCTTCGAAATTCTGTATTTGGATAAATGTTAACAAGTGAAAGGATTAGTAACATTTTCTATGAAATGTTTTTATAGTAGAAATGCGCTTTAAAAGATTGGTATACACTATTAACCACCGACAATTCACACTTACACCTTACCTTGTAAGTATTTTAACCTTCCATGATTTTTTTTATCTTTATTGCAATGAATATTTGATGGTAATTGATGTGTTAGTTTATTGTGTTTCTTCATTATTCATTGATTTACAAAACGAGCGTCACCGGAACAAGGCACCAGAGTTGTTCACTAATTTTGCATAGTAAATTCAAAGCCTCTGTCCATCTGTTTTCATGTGGACCATTTCTGCTCTAGTTATGAAACTGCCTGTTCTACCCAGGGTTATGAAAATATTATTATTAAATATTTTGATATTCCAATCAAATACCACAACATATAGATAACACACTACATGGAAACAAAGTTGAAACCTTCAATATACAAAGATATGGAAACTAGGTTGAAACCAACATTAAACTAAAACATGGAAACTAGGTTGAAACCAACATTAAACTGAACATGGAAACTAAGTTGAAAGCTACAGTAAATTAACATCATGGAAACCAACTGGATCCCGCTTGGATAGTGTGTAATGTTCCGTGATGGAACGGTAAATTGGTAGTTTCAAGTTTCAGGAATCCAGATGGAAACTAAATAAACCTTGTCTGGATACCAAGTGGAAATATTGGATTCCGTGTTGTTTCATGTTGGTTTCCGTGCTCTGGAAACCAAGTCATTTTTGTAGTGCTGTAAAGCTGTGAATCAGCTGACATGTCAATTTCAGCATGTAGCATGCATAGCATCCATAACAACCTGATTTCCGCTAAGTAAATAGCCTTTGGGCGATATGCTCACATGCCATGAACATACATTATCAATTACTTAAAATCATAACCATGTCAACAATTACCTTAAATAAACACTACCATATAAACATGACAACAAACAATTCAAACAAATTCATGAAAGAAAGAATACTGAAAAAGAATTGACATGAAATTTATCAATGATCATAAATTGTCCACTGTTCACTATCAACACAGGTATTTATGTAACAGTTCATATCCACATAGAGCTGAAAAACAATTCAATAATTCATCAGTCCACAATAATTATCTAATGTCAAGCTGAAAAAAGAATGTATGTTCATCAATCACAGTCAACAGTCAAGCTGAAAAAGAAATAAGTCTACAATCTTTGATTTGAATGTCCAAAAGCATAATTATCAACATCAATACACTGCTGTCAGCAATCAAAGAGTACACAAGGGTCCACTGAACCATGGCAGCTGTGAGCTGAGAAAAAGGAAGTGGATTATGCAACAGGTAACATCACAGTCAGCCTGCTGACCTAATTCTTGAATAATCAAGCAGTACACTACTGAACAGTTTAGATTGGAAAATTCAAAAGGTAATGCAACCAAGACAATTGGTGATTGATTTAAATTGATTGATATGTTCAATCTAATGTAACTGTGTTATAATGTGAGAGTACTTGACATCAATTGCTTTGACTTAGAACAAGAATTTAGTTTGGGATTTCATATTTCAATAAGTAGACTTTCAACAAGATGAAAAAACGTAATCAGTTGTTAAACTATTGATTTATTTAAAATTTCGAGTTTTCGATTTCAACTAAGTGGGATTTTTCTTTGATTACTATTTAATGTGTTTTAAACTGTTTTCCTGTACTCAACTTAACTGTAACTGTAACTGCATGTGTTTTAATATGGGAGTACTTGACATCAATTGCTTTGACTTAGAACAAGAATTTAGTTTGGGATTTCATATTTCTGTCAATTTCTACTATATCTATTTGTTTTCATTGAAAGTATGTAGGTTCTCTCTCTAAGAGTAGACTTTCAACAAGATGGGAAAAGTAATCAGTTGTTATACTATTGATTTAACTAAAATTTCGATTTCAACTAAATGTTTGCGTTTTTCTTTTGATACTATTTTAATGTGCAAGTCTCAAACTTAATGGTTTTCCGTTACTCAACTTATAAAAATATAGTAAAATAAGATATTTTTAAAGTATAACTTATGCAAAACAATATTATTTTGCTAGATGAAAATGAAACAATTGATTTTTAAAACTCTGCTTGACTTATGTCAACTTTTAGAAGATTAACTGTTGCTGATGTTAATTTTAGTGGTACCATCAACATTCACACAGTGCCTCACAGTAATGCTTTTTCAATGTGGGTTGCTCTCTAATTACCAATCAGTAATACTATTGTAAGTTTATCTAAAATTACTATATGCACTGGGTTGCAAGTTGAGCAATTGTAGACATTGCCTACTGTGAGAAATAATTGTTGTGGTTTAAACATAGTTTATTCAATTAATCATACAGTAAGTTCTTTAATTGATAAAATACAATATTTGGACCTTTTTTCCAACACTCAAAACAATGAATAATGAATGAAACTGAAATAACTGTTAAATGTATATGTATCATCCCAACTTGGAATGCTGTCCCATCTTAAAATGGGACGCGTCCCAACTTGGAATCCTAAGTTGGGACGTCCCATCTTAAAATCGGACGGGGGTTAATAAATCATGCGAATAATATTCTTATGTACATATGAATTTTGATAATGAAATGTTTTTTCAAACAGCTATATACATTTTGTATCTGCATAGAAAATTCAACTTCATGATCATTTATTTAAACTAGTGGCTTGTATTTATCTCTCATCGTCTACGAGCCATTGAACATAGAATGCATTGTATACAAAAACTTATTTAAACGTACATTTGATGAATAAGTGAATTAAGTTAGTGCCGTATGATATTCTAAAAATACATTATTGAAAAATCATCGTTTTCTGCTTTTTTTTTAAAGTGTTAAACAACAATAAAAATAGAATCGATAAAAACAGACTGAAAACACTAAACAGTATACAAAGGCAATTTTTGTTAGATAATATATTTATTAACAATGTTGTTACAATACGAATGTACAAATTTCTTTTGCTTATATCTTTCTAACAAAAATAGGATAAATATTGAATAGTTTATGAGTTTGAAATCTATCTAATATAGAAACTTTTTGATAAATACTATAACTGATACATCGTTTTTAAATAAAAAAATAACTAACCTGATACAGAACAAGCAATATTCCATTAAAACATTTTCCTGTATAGCATAATTATCAATATATCCTACAACGTTATTCATCTAGGACTGATCTCGGTGGATAAGTTAATCTGTCAGCGTGGCATCTTAGAGGACCTAAATTTGACAGTGAGTCTTTCATGTCAACCAGGAATTAGCCATGAATGGGCACTAATTACACAATTGTTTGGCTAAAACAACAGCTAATGCCAGAAAAGCTCACAACGTATAACCAGACTGTTATCTTATCAATATATCTTATAGCTGAGTTAGCTAAATAAGATATGATTTTTTTTTAAAGTTAAAGTTTATTTTAATACACCTAATCTTCCTTCTTCCATCATTTTTGGCACTCAAGCACGCGACGTTCGGCCTACTGCCAAATCCCAACTTGGAATCCTAAGTTGGGACGTCCCATCTTAAAATCGGACGGGGGTTAATAAATCATGCGAATAATATTCTTATGTACATATGAATTTTGATAATGAAATGTTTTTTCAAACAGCTATATACATTTTGTATCTGCATAGAAAATTCAACTTCATGATCATTTATTTAAACTAGTGGCTTGTATTTATCTCTCATCGTCTACGAGCCATTGAACATAGAATGCATTGTATACAAAAACTTATTTAAACGTACATTTGATGAATAAGTGAATTAAGTTAGTGCCGTATGATATTCTAAAAATACATTATTGAAAAATCATCGTTTTCTGCTTTTTTTTTAAAGTGTTAAACAACAATAAAAATAGAATCGATAAAAACAGACTGAAAACACTAAACAGTATACAAAGGCAATTTTTGTTAGATAATATATTTATTAACAATGTTGTTACAATACGAATGTACAAATTTCTTTTGCTTATATCTTTCTAACAAAAATAGGATAAATATTGAATAGTTTATGAGTTTGAAATCTATCTAATATAGAAACTTTTTGATAAATACTATAACTGATACATCGTTTTTAAATAAAAAAATAACTAACCTGATACAGAACAAGCAATATTCCATTAAAACATTTTCCTGTATAGCATAATTATCAATATATCCTACAACGTTATTCATCTAGGACTGATCTCGGTGGATAAGTTAATCTGTCAGCGTGGCATCTTAGAGGACCTAAATTTGACAGTGAGTCTTTCATGTCAACCAGGAATTAGCCATGAATGGGCACTAATTACACAATTGTTTGGCTAAAACAACAGCTAATGCCAGAAAAGCTCACAACGTATAACCAGACTGTTATCTTATCAATATATCTTATAGCTGAGTTAGCTAAATAAGATATGATTTTTTTTTAAAGTTAAAGTTTATTTTAATACACCTAATCTTCCTTCTTCCATCATTTTTGGCACTCAAGCACGCGACGTTCGGCCTACTGCCAAACTCGTAATTCAATGCAGCAATTGCTTAAAATACAATCACACAGCGGCGCAATGCAGGGGAAATAAGAGGTGTGCTACATGCGGACAGAGTGAGTGCCACGGAGACACCTGTGAGCCTCACTGTATTCACTGTAACGTGGATGGACACACCTCCGTCTCCTTTGCTTGCCCCAACAAACAACATAAACATAAAACCTTAAACCATAAACTCTTTCCAAACTACAACCCCCGCACTAGGAGTGATAACCCACCACCTAAACCTACCCCAGCTAAACCTCCAGGCCCAGCCCCCACAGGATCAGCCCTCCCTTCCCACTCTGTATGGGGTGATCCTATAGCCGCTGACCCATCCCCCAACACCCTTATGCCCCCTCCCCCCCAACCATCCTCCCAGATCCAACCCATCTACTTCAGGCCCCACCCCTTCCAAACGCCGCTGTACATCTATCTCAGTAACAGAGGTAGCCCCCACCCAGGAAGAGCCTATGGACTCTGCCACTACCCAACCCACCCAGCCTGACCCCGCCCTTACAGCTATACCCCAAACCGCCCAAACCCAGCCCAGCACACCCCGTAAAAGTGTAAGGCCCAAAGCCCAATCCTGGTCGAGCACATGGAGGTCTAGCAATTTTTATCCAGGAAGATTTAGATTATAATACCTTTCCGGTAAATACTCCTAACTTAGAGGCACAAGCCATAACTATAACACATAAAAACCAAAATCTAACTATTTATAATATCTATCATAGGGATACTCAAAAATTTCAAAGAGAGGACCTTCTGGTCCTACAAAATTTATCCCCTAATCGCACAATCTTTTTGGGCGATTTTAACTCCCATCACCCCTCCTGGGGCTGTAAAGATAAGGCCGATGCCAGCGGAGAACTAATCGCCGACTGGATCATAAATAATGATTATGTGCTACATAATCAAAACACTCCAACTAGGTAGCTTGGGGACATCAAGGAATATCCTCAATCGATTTAACGATCAGCACCCCGGACATTGCTAGCCAGATCAAATGGGCGATCTTCGATGATCCGTGGGGAAGTGATCATTTCCCTATTTATATCACTCTAAACCACTTCCTTCCAAATAAAGCTCAGGATCAAAATTGCCCCCAAAATCCTAAATTCTCCTACAACAAGGCTGACTGGGATAAATTCCAAAATCTTTGTGAACTCCTAAAACCAGCAGACCTTGAAAATAACGACCCCCAAATTTTGTGCGACAAATTCACGCAAGCTATTATAAATGCTGCAAAACAATCTATTCCATTAACTAATCCTAAACCCTATAAAGCCTCAGTACTCTGGTGGACTGAGGAAATAAAAACAGTGCGCAAACTCCGCAAAACAGCTTTTAACAAAGCAAAAAGCGACATTTCTTATCTACCGCACGCAAAACACCTAAAAATGCAGTTCAAACACTCATTAAAGAAACAAAGAAACAACATTGGGAAAACTTCTGTGAGGAGCTGAATGGTAAAACAAACTCCAAACAAGTTTGGAATAAGCTCCAAGTCATTCGTGGCGGCAAACGCAGAAGTAAACTCCCACCTATAAATAACCACACCTCACCTAAATCAAAGGCAAACGCTCTCGCAGAGCAGTTTGCTAATGCTAGTAGCAACAACAACATCACACCAAAATTCCAACAAAACAAGCAAAATTTCCCTTTACCACCTAAACAACAAAACAACAACCAACCCATCAACCAACCATTCACACTGGAGGAGCTTCCATTTGTTCTAAATAATAGGAAAAAGGGTACGGCTCCTGGCCTGGACCAAACTTCCTACCAACTAATTAAGAAGCTGCCTCCAAATACCACCAACATACTTCTTAACCTCTATAACCTCATTTGGCAATTAGGCACACTTCCCTCCTCCTGGAAGGAAGCACTAATCATACCAATCCCTAAACCAAATAAACCCTCTGGGGATCCAAATTCCTATAGGCCTATCTCTCTAACCTCTAATCTATGTAAGGTAATGGAAGCGATGGTAAAAAATCGCCTACAGCACCACCTAAAAATTAATCCATTAAATGAGGACCAGAGTGGCTTCACTCCAGGTCGCTCTACCCTAAACAATCTTGCTCGCCTCGAGCAAGAAATAAAAACCGGGCAATTACACAAACATTACACATTAGCAATCTTCCTGGATTTTTCCAAAGCTTTTGATATGGTGTGGCATAACGGCCTAATCAATAAACTCCTAAATAAAGGCCTAAATGGCAACATAATTAATTTCATCCAGGATTTCCTACACAATAGGCAAATAACTGTCGGGGTCGACAACCAACTTTTGGAAACTTTCCCCTCGAAAATGGCGCCCCACAAGGCAGCATCTTTAGCCCTACTCTATTTAATATTATGGTAGACGACCTCTTCGAGGGAATCTCCAGTAAAGTAAATACTTCCAAATTTGCAGACGACGGTGCCCTCTGGGTCCGTTGTAATAACATTAAAACTTCAACAAAACTACTCCAGTCCGCATTAAATAAGGTCGACCAATGGGCCGACCGATGGGGATTTAAACTAAACGCAGAAAAAACCACTGGAGTAGTATTTAAACATTAAAAAATACACCCTATTTCCCCAAGCTTATATCTTAAAAATAACAAAATAAATTTCCTAAAACAAACCAAATTTCTAGGGCTAATCTTTGACGAACATCTCTCATGGGATGCCCACGTCAAAGATCTAATCACTAGGTGCACAAAGGACCTTAATGTCCTGCGTGCCACCTCCGGCACAAGCTGGGGTGCAAATAAGCAAACCCTAATCAACCTATATATATCACTTATTAGGTCCAAATTGGACTACGGCGCCCCCATTTATAATACTCTCAGCACCAAACTTACTGCTAAGCTTAATTCTATACAATACCAATCACTTAAACTAGCAACACGCACACAACACGGGACCTCCCTAGAAGCTCTTCAAGCCCTAACTGGTGAAATACCCCTCAAACTCAGAAGGGACCAACTCACCTTAAACTTCTGGGCCGCTTCTTCGGAGGATACACTAATTTCCAATCTCTTAAACTCTAAACTATCTAAACGCAAAACAGCATACGCAAACAAGTACCCTCTCACATCTCCAATATCTCTACGCATCACAAACCTCATCAACGAAGCAAACCTCAACCACATCTCACTCCCACAAAACAACATCCTACAATACTTCACACCTCAACTCCCCCCACTCCGCATTAACCTGCATCTCACCAAAATCACAAGTAAACACAACCCACAGTGCTAAATCAACTACACTTCAATACATACAAGACAACTGGCACGATTGGTGTCACATATACACAGATGGATCCAAGGATCCTGAGGCACGCACCACAGCCTTCGGCTACCACATACGGAACACACACCACACACCCACATCACACAAGCTGCCTAATGACCAATCTGTCTTCACGGCGGAACTTATGGCTATTTTGGCAGCTCTTCAAAATCCAATAATACTCAACCATCCTAAAATTTTAATCCTTTCAGACTCACTTAGTGGGCTGGAAGCACTTAAATCTAAATCTACCAAAAACCGCGCTGGCATAATATCCCAAATACTACACACTATACAACTACTTAACCATCAGGGTAAAACCATAAAACTGCTCTGGGTTCCTGCTCACGTCGGCGTTTCCGGCAACGAAATAGCCGACAGAGCAGCAAAAGAGGGCCTAAAACTAAATACAATTACACATCCACTCCCACACTCTAAACAAGAGGTTAAAAGCCTTGCTAAACTACACATCAGGGCCGTATGGCATAAACAATACACTAATTCTACTATTGCTAAACACACCAAAACCCTTCTCCCCAAACCACTCACTGAATTCAAAACATACAGCAAAAACACAAACATAGATAGGGCAATCACTAAACTACAAACAGGACACATACAACTAAACGCAATAACACAACAGACCAGACACAAGCATCCCACATGTCCACACTGCAAACAAACAGAAACAATCACCCATATACTCAAACAATGTGCACACTACAATACACATCGCAAAACCCTAAACATCACTCTCTCACAACACAACATCAACCAAAACAACATCCAACACATTCTCAACCCACACAACAAACCACAAATATTCCATGCTCTATCAAAGATACGGGCCTTCTGGCTCGTATCTAAATACTTCACAATCATATACCATAAATTAACCCCCCCACCCTCCTGCACCCTCCCCCATCCCCAGCCCCCTTCCTTCCCCCCCCCCCCCCCCACCCCCCCTACTAAATATATCATTCCAAATTCCATCATTTTGAAACGAAGACAGGATATTTCCACTGAATAAGCAGTCTATAGAAGCAATATGTATACTATTGTAAAATCTCAGTTATACACATGTTAATAATTAGACTTAATGATCCCCCACTCTCCTATTAAGTCATCCCAATTTGGAATTTCTTTCCGATTTGACTAAAAAGCAACAAAAATAAAACCTAACGCTACTTATAATTTGTATATCTACTCTAGACGTTATTACTATGAGCAACGTGAATATTATTTCAAACGTTAAGTCATAAACCTGTTAACAGTTGATGGCGGCCATTTTATCGTGTCATCTTGGATTTTATTACGATTCCACAAAAAACTCATCGAATATAAACACTAACATATCTATACTAAGCTATTATGTTCCTTCTCTAGAATCTTTTACTTTTAGTAATAAAAAATTCTGCAGCTGTATTACGTTTTTTAAACGGTTACAGTAACAGCTTACAGAGTAGGAATAGAATATCTTAGTTTCAAAATGATTATTTATATAATAAATGACTTTTTAAAACTGAAAGAAATTCCAAGTTGGGACGCCTGTACAAAGAAGTTGGGGATTATCAACAGTTGTTATTTCGCTTATTGCAAAATTAAGATATATATTATTGATAATGATATCATATCTTTGCTTCATGATGCCAGTTTTTATGTTTCTTCACTATTGAATTGTTAGTTTGTATATTTTGATTGTTAAGGCAAGGTTAGGTTCTAGCCGTTAACTTATGCTTAATATTACAAATTTGGGACACTCAACTTACAACAATATATCCCCCCGTGGGGCTCCCGGGTTAGAATAGGGCCTCGGCATCTCCATGCCTGTCGTAAGAGGCGACTAAAATGGGGCGGTCTGTTTGCCGCGGACTGCGACCTGTGTCGTTGGAGGAAGGATGCCTGGTGGTTGAGGGAGGCGTAGCTGAATAGCTTACACTGACCAATACACCACTTCGGCCCCGACTTCATCTAGACAGGAGACCAAATGGGCCCGGTATGGTCAATCGGCTGGTCATGCCAAGCCATCATCTTCTCTTATCCTAAATATTTTCTATCCCTCTTCTATACCTATTTTCTCCACTTCTTCTCACTTCTTTCCTATCCCTCTCGTTGCATTCACCTTCTTTCCTTGTTCTGCTGTCTGCTCTCTTGCAGACATTTTTCACTCTGCTTCCAAGATAGCGATGGCTAATTGGTCAAGAACTGGCATCTCATACTGGGAGTATATCACCCTGGTATCCTCGGTGATGCTAGCTGGAGTCCCGCTGGAATGAAGCACCGCCCTTGTTGGAGCTCCGTGGTGGGTGGGGACCCAGGGTGATAAACCCTTTTTTGCCTAAATATGGGTCGAAAAGGAAAAAAGAAGAGAACTTGTTCAACGGATGATAGTCCCTCCTGTGATGAGGAGGTAACTCCATCAACTCCAACAACATCAAAAGTCAATTCAAATTCTCAATCGGTTCTTGGTCATATCATCAGTTGATCGAGAACCGTTACAACTGAATCCATTTGCCACCGCCAAGACCATTCAAGGACTTGCTGGTGATGTCCAGAATGTAAAGAAGATAAGGAATGAGTACCTTCTTGTTGAATGCAAAACTAAACAACAATCAATCACTCTTCAAACTCTTAAAACAATAGTAACACTCCTGTTAAAGTTACTCCACATACAACACTCAACAGAAGCAAAGCCATCATCCGGGATAGGGATCGTTGTCTCGAAGATTCCTCAGAAGATGAGCTTCTTGCCAACCACAAGGACCACTGTCAAATGTCAAATGATAAACAGATATTATTAGGAATTCGTTAACACTCTGTGACAAAGAGTTGTCGCCGTTAACATAGATTTTAGTATATTGATATGAGTTACTCGGGAATATTCAAGCCCTAAGTTGGCAATAGTGGAAAATATCTAAAATGTTGGGGAACCAGACTTTGATAATAGGAACTTGTAATTATTCTTACATTTGATACAATCAACCAAGTCGCCAAGTAGATATACAAGATAATAATTTGTTAAAACAACATGGGCTTATGGTGTCTCCATATGTTGTTTTAGCCTAACACTACCTACAGTGGGCAAATTGGTGCCCAATCATTCGTCCTCTGTCATGCCAAACTGTCACATTAACATATTCAGTCTGTTCAGTGCTGGATTGTAACGATGGAGAGTACCTTAATTTCTGCTTATAGAAGGTTTTTGCATGGATTATTCATTTCTCTGTATCAGGTACGTTTTTTAAAATATACATTTATATACATTTTAAAAAAAGCAATTTATCATTAGTGTTGTAAAACTTGGATCTGTATTAGAATAACTTCATAAATTTGATTGTTAAAAGTTTATACCACCTTTTTGTAAAGAAACTAAGATACAAAGATGTCTCTGCGAAATGCGTTCGGTTTCTCTCTGTTTACAGCTGTTCGATCTACGCATGTATTGGTCGTTTGAAAAATGCTGAAAACTATTATCTAATTATAAATGTATATATTCGTCTTATTTTGTTATGTCGCTTAACAAATGTGATTTAATCAGTAATCAAATGGGACTTTGAATATTTGTTTGAGTAGTGTTGAATCGTTCGTACTCGATAACAGATGAAACCGAGTCAGAAAGTGAAGTAAATGAACATCAAATCAAATTTTCTTCGTAGGTTGGAAAAGAATATAACAAAATTATCTAAACACATGTTTTACTGACACAATTCATTATAAAATATGAATATTATTAACATGTTTTAGTATCCCCCGTCCCATCTCAAGATGGGACGTCCCAACTTGGAATCCCAAGTTGGGACGCGTCCCATTTTAAATGGTGCGGATCCGCAGTTGGGATGATACATTTATACCAATTCAAATGTCATCAAATCTTTTGTGATCTACAAATTATAATTTTATGACGGCTTCGTAACAGATTATTACTTCATTTTAATAATTTTTGTTGTTACAGTGATAAATCCAACATATTTTAGTATAACTTGAAAATGAAATTGCTAATTTTTATCGAAATTCAAAAAAAGAGATATATCAATTTCATTTTCGATTCAATTTGTTTATCTGAGGTGTTCACTGAAGCAACAAGGAGGGTTGCAAGGGCATACATGGCATAATCCAACAGAGGTGATGGGGGTTTTTTTCCTTCTTAATGGGGTTTTTTAGGGTATGATATGGTGTTTTTCCTATTTTTGAAGAACATATGATTTATCGTATTTAAAAATAACAACTCATTGTTTTACAGATAATTAATATAGATAATATCTAATTATTTTTAGATAATATTTTAAACCTCAATGCAGACCTATGGTACTAGCTTATTACAAATATTTTCCATAAATTACTCTATGTTTTATTTGAAAAATAACTTTATGTTGTGACATATAAATCTATAAAAATCAAGAAAGTTATTTCTAACATATTTCATAATATAAATCTATTAAACAGGATATCAATAATTAACATGGGAAGTTTGTGTCTGTCATGCACAATTATTTTTGTTATTATTATCTTAATCAACTTAGATTGAATTCTGACTTAAATCTGGTTTCATGATTTAATTAATTGACTTCAAAATAACAGTTAATTGAAAATATTTATTGAGTAACACTTAATTAAAAATATCCCAAGTCTGTGATCGTCATATTAAAATTCAAAACTTACAGATTGTTTGTAATTTTTTACGGATCGATGAGAAGACGTTGTTTACTTGTGCACTTTTTGCAAGAATAGAAGTGTTGATTAACGGTACTTTTTCAATGGTTACAGAATGAATGAGCGTGTTTTCTTCACGTAAATTTAATTGAAATTTCAAATAGTTTAATCGTACCTGTCTTATCAAATATTCTTCCTAAAAACATAAATTAGATCGTGTTTCTAAAACTATGTACGAAAATACGACTCCGAACTGCCGAAGTAAATTTTACTAGTTGGTCGATACACGTGGTCGTGATAATTTCATGACAACATATTACCGATATAATATTAAATGTTTAAACAAACCAAAGTCTGTTAAGCAGTAACTTGTATTTTATTCAAATAAAGAAACGTAAAATAAATGCTTATATTTATTCATATATTACCTGACGAAAGACAATCGAAAATAATATTATGGATATGAGAGCATAATTTCAATGTTATTTGTCCTTAAGAAAATGCAATGATATTCCAAATGGTGTTTCGTTTTTATAGCTTCTGTAAGATAATGTCGACGATTTCGGCGTTCAGTTTTCGGTAATTTGAGCGATCATTTAATCTTTTGAAGTTTGAGAGGTATGCAGTCGATCTTTAATAGTCTATCATATTGATATCCCGGATGTAGCTGTGAGGACGTGTTGTTTACCTATCTCTGCTGTGGTCATATTTTGCGTCGCATAGCCAACAAGAAGCTAACTTGAAGTGAATGATTGTGCAACTGCTTCCATAAGGTACTTTGAAATAGTTTATCAAGCATGGGAGATGCATGGAGAATGAGAATAGGACAATTTTCTCAACCTGTCTCGCGGACGCTGTGGCGTGCCCCCGCTTTAACGCTGCCGGGTGGGAGACGAGCAGTCGTGAGGTGTATCATGTTGTACCTAGTCACGTCGCTACTGATGTTATCGGGGGACGTGGAGAAAAACCCTGGACCACCTAAACGATACCCTTCACATTCCCAGTCCTCCACCCAGACAAGGCTTTCTACCCAGAATGTCTCCCGTGAGTGAAAAAACTACTACTTCATTGTCCGACCTCGCTATAGTACTGAAAGGTATACAGGATAAAATGGACTCACTGGATAGAAAGTTCTATGATTTCTTAAGTCATTTCAACGAAAGACTAGGTATGTTGAAGATTGATAATGCTAATCTCAATGACAGAGTTGTATTTCTGGAGAAAAAGTTGGACTCTTTAGAGGCCCATTCACGAAGAAATAATTTGATATTTTATGTTATCCCTGAAAGCAGAGGGGAAAGTTGGGAAGAGACTGAATCAAAAGTCAGGGACTTTTGGCATGACAAGGCGATCATAGAGGACGGTGAAACAATTCCAATTGAAAGAGCTCATAGGTTACACTCAAAAGGTGCCAATCGTCCAATCATTGTTAAATTTGCTGCCTTCACGGACAAACAAAGAGTTGTAAAATCATCTCGTCAAAAGTTAAAGGGCGACAAGCAGTTCCGCGTACACTAGGGCATCGACTAAGTCAGACAACCAGTCTACACCACCCAGCTAGGCCGCCGGCCGTGGCCCGAGACTCTCTTACACAGAAAAACCCAATACCCAGGACAATCCTAAAAACGAAACATTATCAATATTATCTTGGAATATAAATGGTCTGATGTCAAAAATATATCATTGTGACATTTCCAGCTTGTGTGATTGTTTTGACATATTTTGTTTTATTGAAACAATGTGTCCCCATTCTTACAATTTGTCTAATATACTAGACAATTTATTTCCATAAATGTTTCATTACAGATGCTAAACGTTCAAGTCAACGTGGAAGATACTCAGGAGGCATTAGTGTATGCATAAGGCGTTCTATATGTTCGACTTTACAAAGACTCTATGAATACTAGTCAAACGTAATTGTCTTCAAAATGAATCCTTGTTCTAGCCACGAACACATACTTCTTATTTTTCTGTATATACACCCGGAAACTTCAAAAGAAAATACTCTCTCGGACGATGATGGCATTTCTCTACTGGAAAAGAATCTCCTCCAATTACACACTAACTTCATTGACTGGACGAGTAATTCATTTTCCATATCAACCTGAAATACTATTGTAACTGGTGTTCATTCCATGAACACTTTACCATGAACGGCTATGAACTACCAACTTGCTTGTAATGAAACTTCTGATATGACAATAGATTGACTGAAAACAAACATAACCAAACTGCCATTCAATAGTATTTGTTTATTGTGATATTTGAACAATTTTCAAAAACAAATCCACGTTTGGATTCACTCTCCGACACACTTTGGTTGACACTATCCATTCTTGCTTGTTTGTCGGCTCCATCAGGTTCTTCTCCCTGCAAGATCTTTGACACATGACGCTTTTGTGCATCCGATGTCCGCTTGTAATTTTCAACTGCCACGCTCCTGTGACCTGTTTGTTCCTTTACTAGCTGATCGCCCATGCCTGCGTTGTACAGCCTAGTTGCTGTAGATGCTCTCAGGGAGTGATTGGTGTAGTAACCGTCAATTCCTGTGTTATGCATTAACCGTCGAACCACAGTATCCAGCTTGTTATGTGCGATCCCTTGCTTCGAATACCACACTTGCCCCTTTGGATTTGTTAGAGGTCGAAAATAGAAAATGTCTGCGTCTCTTTCTTCTGGAAGGTGACTGAAATAAAGTTGGAAAAGTTGCACAGGGCACCGTTTAGAGTCGCCATTCTGGTACGCTCGAGCACTATAAGGGTCTATTTTGCGGTGTTTCAAACCGCCCCTGTAAGTCTTAGACACTGTTTCGGTATACTGTAAATAACTCTGACCTTCAACATCAGTTTTCACCTCAAAATTTCGGAAACTCAACCGACGGTGTACTTCTCCACCTCTCAGTCCAAAATTCATCCCTACGACCCAGAACAATGTGTCCACCAGAACCTGCGGTGTGGATGAGCCTAACATGCCTTTACTCCAAAGGATAGCTTCGAGATCTTTGCTGATGACATCAGCTTGCCGCCTCTGAATACCAACTCCTCGCTTACACTTCTCCTGCATAACGTTATCAACAGTCTGCTTCAGACTCGAAAAAATTGGATCAGTAAAAGAATCCAGCTCTCGACCTTGGTGTCTCAAATGGCGTTGTATCCAACACAAAATAGATAACACACTTTCCCCTGGGTAATCATCACCATTTTCTTTTTTGAGTGCTATGACAAAGATGCACAAGACAGTTGTAAGTTCATCGTCCGACATTTCCTGTATTTCACGCCGACTGTCGTTGAGAATACTATAGGCTTCACCAAGCTCGCTTTTTCCATTGCTAGCATTGGATATGAATTCTTGTATCCACTTCGATAGTACATTCAAGGACCATTTGTTCTTCCTCAGTGTGTTAGGGGGTATAAATGCTCTTCCGTGATCTGCAATCATCACGTCAGACACCTGGACGAACCTCCTGTCTGGTCCTGTAACATAAGTGAAGATAAGATCAGTCAATGGCTTTTCATATCAAGTACTATTGCGTTTAAGTTAAAGAGTCCTTCAGATATGGTTAACGATTAAAATGCACAAGCAATTAGTCACGCCTCAGCAAAATGTACTTTGGGGTAGGGCAGGATGCATAATATAAGTATGATAGATCATTGATAGGTTCATGTCATTACCTTTCTCTGTAGTATCATCAGTAGAGGTGGCCTTAGCATTTGGCGCGCTTCTATATTCATCTGTAAAATAAGTTTAAAAGTTACATTCAATGATTCACTCAAAACTAAAAAAAAACTAGTTATAGATTACAATAACAAAAGCAAATCCCTTAAAAGCCTTAGTAATTGAAAGCATTGTTTAAGCACTCCTATCAGCATTGAGTATATTAAATATTATAGTCAAGAATGATTTAAAAAATACGTTTAGGTAAAAAAAAAAAGGTTTGAAAAGAAAACTAAAACGACTGAACTCGAAAACGTTTTTTAGATTCGAACAGAAAAGAGATTTCTAAAATGCCTCAATCATCTATTTGTTGAATTCATTTTGCGATGTAATGTCTGACACCATATTAATGCAAACCTATATATATTGGATTTCATTTGCATAATATATCTCAATTAGATTTTACAAATTGACTTCAAATTTTCAAGGGATAGAAATAACTATAAGCACCTGTAAAATCATCTTAAGGATATTTGAAAATTTTGAAACTGAAGTCTGAACAACAACGGTTCAAAGCGTTACTAACAATGATTTTAAATTACAATATAAACATCAATATTCTAATTATGATTCCATGATTTTTTTTCGATATGACTAACTACCAGACAAAAGCTTTCCACGAGCATGGTCCAACTTCGACCGGTCCGTGAGGCCCGCCCATGCTAGACACATCGACCGCATGTTCGATAGCGTTCAGCTGTGTGTCTGCAAACGAATAGGTATCAGCAACATTTCTCAATGAATATCGTATTGCATATCCCGTTTTTAGTCTTAAAGGAGTCTCACAATTCAAGCTTGGAAACTTTTAGAAAGAATAATTTTGAAGTAAAAATTAGAAAATAGTACATACCTGATATGTCGTTGTCCGCCACGATGTCCAACAGAGCATCGAGACCACTGTCTGAATCAGTTACTGGTTCTGGTACATCAAAGAGAAATCTATATTCAGTATCTTTAATGATAAGTGAATCCAATATTGCTAAAAAAATTACAGTGGTATGTAGAGAAATACTTATCTCTCTATGAGAGTTTTTAGAAAAAAAAACAGTAATGCATTTTACTTTTGTCATTACGATGTAGTTTAATACGATTCATCTTTCTTCATAAGCATTTAAAGCTTAGATTATGACTACCGGATGAAAAAAGAACCTTTAAAGAAAACTATGCAAACCCGGCTTATTTAGAAATTGACCGTTTCAGTAAACAAACAAAATTAATGAATACTGACTAAGAATGTACGCAACAAAATACGCGTGTTTTTACCTGTTTCTACAATGTACTTCTGCTGTGTAAGCTGAGATTTCTCCAAGTGTTGCTCCAATTGAATTTCGGCTTCGTCAAGAGCCTTACTGAGAATGTCATCTCCCTCTTCCATCGTCACAGTCAATGATGTTGTGTAAATTTTTTATCGACTGAGAGACACGTGTTCATGGGAGATGAACCACCTAGCACGTGCTTTGCATGCCTCGCGCTTCGCGCTCGGCATGCACTTCGCAGGTGCTAGGTGGTTCATCTCCCATGAACACGTGTCTCTCAGTCGATAACTATAATGTAATGTCTGATTTCGGAGAGGACATTAAGTTCTTACTTATGGGCGATTTTAACGCTAGAACGGCTGAAGATACAGACTGTATTATAAACAATGATATTGACTATTTACCTCTCTATCATGACTACAACACGGATGCTTTTGATGAAACGAAAGTCATGTGATATGCAAACCAATAATTATGGAAGGAGTCTCTTAGCTCTCTGTAAAGTCTTTAATCTTCATATTGTAAATGGAAGAAAACCGGGAGATGTGCTTGGTAATTTTACTTTCATTTCAGCATTAGGGACTAGCGTTAATGATGACGTCATGGTTTCCAGTGAACTCTTTTCCAATATAAGAGACATGTCTGTTATACCTAGGACTGAATCAGACCATATGCCTATATCCCGTGAAGTCAGTGATGTAATTTCCCCGGAATATCCTCAGGATACCCCAATTATACCACTGTTTAAGGTTCCAAGATACAGTTACATTAATGAAGATGCACAACGTTTATATATCGTGCAACAAAGCAGCAAAGTCACGGGCATCATATCTGAATTCATGGAATATCTAGACATCGATGTTGAGCGTGCTGTTGACAAACTGTCCGATATTGTTGCTACCACTGGTCAAATTTTACCACATTCGTCAAAATCCTATAATAAACGGCAGCAACCACCCTGGTTCGACAAAGAGTGTGAACATTTAAAACATGAAAAATATAAGTCTCTTCATAAGGCCAAAAATTTTAAATGTAATAAAAATCTGAGTTCTTATATGAATGCAAAAAAATCGTTTAAGGAGTGTTGTAAATCCAAAAAATATCATTACAATAAGAAGATGGCCGATGAAATAAATTCCGCAGCTGCAAATGGGAATTGTAAAGAATTCTGGAAGAAAGTAAAGAATCAGCTCCGAACGAACAATATATCTCCTATACCAGCATGTGACTGGCAAGGTTATTTCAAGCAGTTATTAAATCCTGTACTGTCGTGCACGGACTCTGATTTTGATGAATAAGATTTCTTTGAACAGCATGTATGTACTGACTGTGACGGTATTGCTGATAGTGATCTTTTCCTTAACGCTAAAGTAACGGAAGACGAAATTGAAACAGCAATATCGGATCTTAAAAGTGGAAAGGCTCCAGGTATTGATGGGATACCTTCGGAACTTTACAAACTATCATCAAGTTTCCTTACGCCATATCTAAATCTTTTGTTTAACAAAATACTGGATCAAGGCAAATTCCCTCATCAATGGAATATTGGAACAATTCTGCCACTCTATAAAGCAGGTGACAAGAGGGAGCCCTCTAACTACAGAGGAATTTCCTTATTGAATGTAATGGGAAAACTTTTTACAACAATAATTGAAAATCATCTCTGAGTGTCAAGCTGGTTTTCGACCACAATACTCTACAACAGATCATATATTTACATTACAAGCATCGTGTTCAAAGTATCTAAACAGAAAAAAGGGCCGATTTTACTGTGTATTTATTGACTTTGCTAAAGCCTTTGACTTTGTAGATAGGAACAAACTACTGTACACTTTACTCCAGAATGGATGTCACGGAAAGATTATACTTCTTCTAAAGAGCATGTACATGTCAGTTCAAGCCTGCGTAAAAGTAGATAATCAGAGGACAGAAGTATTTGATACGTCACGCAGGGTGAGACAAGGATCTATACTCAGCCCGTTGTTATTTCTCCTTTTTATTAATGAACTTTCAACTGAATTATATAGAACATGTAATAATGGGATTTTTGTGACCTCTGAATACATGATCTTCTTCTCCTTATGTTTGCTGACGATATCGTGCTTTTTTCAAGCAGTGTTGTTGGTCTTCAGCGCCAATTGAGTGTTCTAGAGAATTTCTGTGCCAAATGGGGGCTTCATGTAAATTTACAGAAATCTAAGATTATCGTGTTTCGTAACGGAGGAATTTTGAACAAGTATGAGAAATGGACCTATAATAACCAGCCAATCGAAGTAGTATCATACTACAAGTACCTTGGGACAGTGTTTTCCTCAAGATTAATCTGGACAAAAGCCTGCGAAACCCTTGCTCAACAAGCGAATAAAGCTTCTCTTTCTATTTTCAGACTTTTTAATAGAAATAAAGAACTGACTTACTCAACTGCGGCAGCTATATTTGACAGAAAAATATCACCTATACTTCTATACGGCGCTGAAATATTGGGTTTTAAATACAGAGATGCTATCGAAAGAATCCAAACAACATATTTTAAAAGGTTCCTCAAAGTCGGAAAATATGCCTCTAACAAAGCTTTTCTTGGTGAGCTAGGACGTCTTCCTCTGTAGGTGCTTGCTCAGGCTTAAGTAATCAAGCTATGGTTTAGACTGCTACATATGACTCCAAATCGCAACCCTTTTCAAGCGTATAAAATGCTTAAAACCTTCGACGATATTGGCAGTATAAACTGGGCTTCAAATGTTAGAACGATTTTGTTCCAGAATGGCTTCTCACACGTGTGGTTTAATCAAGGATGCGAAAATGAAAAATTATTCTTAACTATCTTCCAACAGCGACTCAAGGATATTGGACACCAAACTTGGCAAAGCGACATTTCTACATCAAAATATCTAAACCGTTACTCACAATTCAAATGCAATCTTCATTTGGAGCCCTACATCACAGAACTAAAAAGTAAAACTCTCATACACGCTCTCTGCAAATTCCGAATTGCGCATAACAATCTTAAGATAAACGTTCTATGTAATAAAGAAGTGCCTATTGAAGACCTTTACTGTTCATCGTGCCAATCTCATCAAATAGAAGACGAAAAACATATATTTTTTTCCTGCGAAAAGTATAATCACTTTCGTGAAGCATACCTCATCCAACTTGAAAAGGTCTACAACGGCCCCCTATTCCTCAACAACATTCTAAGCTCTAAGCATCCACATGTTATATTTATCACCGCTGTCTTTATTCACAAAATATTTTCTTCCAAGTACAACAAATAAGAACGACCACTGTCCATCTCAATCGTAAATCATTTAACTGTATTATGGGCCATATGGCCAACATTACGGAATAAATCTGTCTGTCTGTCTGTCTGTCATATTGATATCGTTTCATCTTATTATTCATTTAAACGTACATTAAACCCGCCGAAATCGGGTGATCTGCAATGTATGCAAGGGACTAAGTACATTCAATTGTTAAATAAGCATACAGATTGATTTTTTACTTCCGACCACTTAACAGAGACAATCCATACAGCAATTGTGTGTTGTTAACTACTTTCCCTAATTGATATGTATGCTTGCGAAAAGAAGTAACTGTGGAAGATTGAATGTGTCTCAATTTCATGTACTCTTATGAATATTTTAAGCATGTATACAATTGTTTTCTGTTTCAGAATAAAGACCAACCCAAAACATCTGAAAAGTAAACAGGGTGAATTGTGTATATTTTGCATTTTTGTAGATTGTTAATTTTGCAATGAATAACTAAAGGCATTTCTAATCCACCATATGTATATATTTATATTCATAGCTGTCATAACATAATTATTTAATGAAGATTGGAGATTTCATAAAGATTATAAACTTACGTTTTCTTACTACTCCTTTAAAGATGAATTCATTTTTCGAAATTGTGTGTTTGAATAAATGTTAATATGTAAATGGATTAGTAATATTTTCTATAAAATGTTTTTATAGGAGGAATGCTTTTTAAAAGATCAGTTTACACTGTGAAACACCATAACTTCACACTTACATTTTACCTTGTAGGTATTTTAACTTTCCATGAATGTTTTTGTCTTTATTGCAATAAATATTTTATGGTTATTAATGTGTTTGTTCATTGTACTACAACATAAATAACAAACAATAAACACTACATGGAAACCAAGTTGAAACTTATATTAAGCTAAGGACCATGGAATCCAAGTTGAGACCTACAATATACAAAGATATGGAAACCAGTTTGAAACCTATGATAAACTTACAAAAGACGGAGACCAAGTTGAAACCTACAATATATAAGGATATGGAAACCAGTTTGAAACCTACGATAAACTAACAAAACACGGAAACCAAGTTGAAACCTACAATAAACTGACTAAACAAGGAAACCAAGTGGAAATCTACAGTAAACTAAAATCATGGAAACTAAGTTGATTCTACTTGGAGGAGTGTGTAAAGAACGGTGATGGATACCATCCAAATCTGGGCCAAGAGTAGGTTTCAGTTTTCATAGAAACCAACACGAAACTATAGAAACCTATTTGGATACCATGTGGAAATACTGGTTTCCATGTCGTTTCATGGTGGTTTCAATTATCCGGAAACCAAGTCATTTCTGTAGTGGAGAAACTTAGTCTTTCAGATACTGTGGAAGTTCCTCATCCCAATCATGACCTTTCAACTACATTTCTTGCAACATGATCTTTGCGGAAATGATATATGGTTCCAATAATCGAAGTGGATCACATAACTTTGCAACTTGTTTGAGCTTTTTGTTGTAATGTTTGAAGGTGCCGATTCTGTTTTGAAACAGAATATATGTTTTGTTCCTGTGTAACATACTGTGCCAAAAATGTTGAAGAAGTGTTGCCAAATACCACTCAGGTAAACTCGTACACTCATCTGGTGAGATGTGTATTTACAAGAACATCTCTGAAATATCACAAACGATAGCAACTGGCTTCTCACTAAATCTAAGGAGAACGTTAAACAACTCACTGTGGATTTTTTGCCCAGGATGTATGTCATCATTAAACGAAGTGTTCTTGCACTTTGCAGAAGCATCAAATACTATGTGTACCTTTGTTTTTGCTCTATCAGGACGAACTGTTGGAAAATGTGGAAGATAACAGACTTTCTTTGCAGATTCAACTTTCGACTTTCCTCTCATAACCTTTTTGCATGTATTTTGATATAACATCGTCATAAGCCTTTGCCAATTTTTGGTCTTTAGAAATCTTTTTTCTGTGCTAATCAGTCTCTGAAAAGCCATGTCATGATTGTTTGGTAAGGAAGAAGAATCATTCTTCCAAGGAATCCCAATTTCGTAATGACCCTGATGATATACAAGTGTTTCCTTTACTGTAGCTAAAGTCTTTTCATCAGCTGGCTTTAAGTTTTGGAAGGAACGATGAGTTTCTCTATCTCCCAAAATTGCCTAACTAATGTGTTCAGCTCATCATCCTTATTGTTTGTGAAATATGCAAAATGTGCATTATGGGATTTTGGATTGCCATTGACTTTTCCTATACAGGTCCATCCAAGAGGTGTTCACCTCGCTGTAGGATCACCTTTTTCACCACAAACATCTTCATACGATCTGTGTACAGTCAACTGATCTATGCCAATCAAAAGATCTACAATAGGACGTCGTCCTAGATCAGGAAATTTGATTTGTTAGAGATGTTTCCATTTGTGTTGAATGACCTGTAGTTAATGACCTGTAGATTCCCTGTAACCCTATCTGTTGTCAATGTTGAGACTTCCATCCTAACTTTACCATAAATGCTTTCTATTTCAAATGAAACCTGTTCTGTCAGTTGTCTGTTTCAGTTTTGCCATTCAAGACATTGGCAGTGAATTGCTGTGATAAACCACCTAGACGTAACTCAGAAGCAACATTACTGTTGATATAAGAATTGGTACGGGCATCATCAAGCAAGGCGTTAACACACATTCTTATGTTGCCATTCTTGATAATAACAGGAACTGTTCTTAAAGCTGTTGTTGATTTTGATTCTTGTGATTGCAAAGTTGTGTCCCCTTCCTGTTGGTTTGTGTTTTACCAAAGTATTCTGTGATTGAGTGTTTTGAGTCTGTTGAACTCTGTCTGAGTTCCTATTTCTCATATGATACTTTGGATTTCTAAGTTTGGATCATGTAACAGTCTATTGTGCAACTTTGTGCAGTCATTAATGCCACACTGTGATACATGTATACAATCTGTGCCTAAATGGTCATATGAAGACAACGAAAGCAAACTTTGGCTTGTTTAGCTGCGCTCCACCTCTCTGATATGGTCATACCTCTGAACATCTTGCATTTTGCATCTGAATTATTAATTAACCTGTTAACGGACTTCATGTGAATGTGTGCATGACAGGACGCTAAAATCTGCACTCTGCAAACCCAGTAGGTTATTTAACTGAAAATAAGAAGAAAAACAACAAACGACAAACTGCTACGTTAGTTAACCCCGACGCTACATCACTCGAAGTCAGTATAGAGACAAGAACCCGATCAGGACATGACAGGCCACATGGCCAGACCGGGACTCACACCACTCCGTGACCACAAATTCCGACTCGGACAACTCCGACCTGAAGGAGTATATCACCTCCACTTTAAAGCTCAAGACAACAGACCTTGTAAGCAAAATTAACTGTATGTTTGATGAAATAAAGGAATTAAGCGGAAAAAACAAATGACACTCTCGCTTCAGTTTCCTACAGTGCGGACAGAATCGAGCAAAATACTGGGGAAATCGAAAAACTGAAGTCAAACATTGTTACCATGAAACAAGAATTCGAAAGGAAACTTTTAACACAGGAGCTATACTCGAGAAAGTTAAACCTTCTCATATATGGAATACAAGACGGAAAGGATCCACTGGATGTAGTAAAGGAGCTATTTACAGCGTTGGGACTCGAAAACGTAGAGTCAATGTTATTTACAAATTTGCACAGGCTTCCCACTTACAAATACGGACCCTAAAACTTCAGATCGTCAATGCCTAAGGAAATTGTAGTGAAATTTGTCAGGGCTGCAGACAGACGTTAATGCAACGTTCGAGCACTCGTCATGTCTTAGAGAAAAGAAAATAATAATCCGTACAGATTTGCCTGTGGTCCTGAAGAAACTCAGAGGAAGACTGGCTAACGTGAAAAATGTATTGGGTTTACAGTGTTTAATTGCACCATTCAGATCTAATGCTAGAGGTGTAGCCATAATGTTTAATAGTGATATTGACCTGACAATACATAAAACCTTAGAGGATGAAAATAGAATTTATATGATTGCAGAAAAAAGATTTACACTTACAAATCTATATGGACAAAACAATGAGGATCCTCATTTTTATATTAAACGTTTTGAAAACATCTGTGATTTTTTTTTAATGAATCAATGGTTATAGTTTGAGATTGGAATTTAGTTATTGACCCCTCAACAGACTTGGAAAATTATGATTTAAAAAATCAACAATCCCAAGGCAAGAAACTACTTTTGAATAGAATTGAATCGCTAGATCTATTAGATATTTGGAGAGAAGAAAACCAAAATTTTTAAAAATATACCTGGTGAAAGAAAAACTCTAGACAGCAGGCCAGGTTAGATTTCTTTTTAGTATCTATGCTTATACTAAATCTATGCAAGTTTGTTTGAACAAAGTTATGAATTGCGATACATTTCCGCATTCCTGAAACATACAGGCATATGAATAACCGGTCTGAAAAAGTAACAATCTAACATGTGAAGCCCAGTTTACACTGCCTGCTTCATCCTGTGCTTTGAGCATGTTATAACAGGCGTGAGGATTTCGTGACGAGTCCATTGGAATCAACCTACACCAGTATCTTATACAACGACAAAAATAACGTACAGAGAGATGGTAGCGCCCCATTTCACCCAGAACCGCTTTTGATGAAGATCTTTTACGAAGGTTTTGAAGAAATTACTCTGGACATTTTCTGCACTTTCTCGAAACTTAAATCCCCATATTTCGCTACCATAACAAGCAATTGGAGAAATCTTTGTATCAAATATAGTCAAAATAACATTCACTGAAGATTTGGGTAAGATTTCATTAACTGATAAATAGGAAAACATGCTTTAGAAGCTTGGTTAGCTAGGGTTTCACAGGCTGTTGACCAACATAGTAGTGATGAAAAAATAACTCTTAAATATTTGTAATAAGAAACTGTTTTCAGCTCATTGCCCTTATAGTACCACTTTTCTACCTTCTTAAGTTTTCCACCATTATGAAAAACAATTATGTTTGATTTTTCCATATTTACAACCAATCCCCATTTATTGCAGAATTTTTCTAAAACGTTCCTTTGTAATCAGCATCATTGTAATCTACAATATCATCTGCAAAGAGTAGCAGTTTTATTACTTCGATTGCATCATTTACAAAAATGCCTCTAGAATCGTCATTTTGTAAATCAACAGCTAACTGGTTAATGAAATATATGAATAAAAGAGGACTTAACATACAGCCTTGTCTAACTCCGCTTGACGTATTGAATATATTGGTGACACAGTTACCGATTTTATCACAAGCACAAACATTCTTGTACATACTTTCCAAAATATGATTTAGTTTACCATGAATTCCATGTTGTAATAACTGATAAAGCAGTTTACTTCTATCAATAGAATCAAATGCCTTGCGAAAATCAATAAATGCAGCAAATCAATAAATGCAGCGTAAAAAAGATGCTTAGGTTTTCTTACATACTTTTGAACCAATGACTGTAGAACAAAAATATTATCCACGGGATACATATAAATACCAAGGACATTTAAAAGTGAAATGCCCTGTAATTATTTGGATCAGCTGAAATTCCTTTCTTATATAAAGGAAGAATCACACCTACATTTCAAGAATCAGGAAAAACTCCACTTTCTAATATTTAATTAAATATTAATTTTCTTTGATAAAATTTGCTATGTTGTCATCAAATACACTACTTTCAGTTACAGGGTTTAACAGATCTTTAAAGTACTGGTACCAAACTTCGGGTGTGATGTTATTTACTTTATGTTTTACTTTTAAGAGTGTTTTTACCGATTGCCAAAAAGATTATAAATATTCAAAATTTTGTGAATCACCCCAATGATGTCATGCATGTTAAGTCAAAGGTCAAAGTCACTGGTTCTGAAATCACTACAGCAATTCTTATAAATACGATAACTTGAAACATTTCTGTGCTATCAGACTCTTATTTTTTATATATCTGCTATGGAGAATTTGGAGAAAATTTGTGAAGGATCTCACTACATACTGGTGAAGGTCGCAGCGAGGTCATGACTTGAGCATGGTTGTGGACAAATGCTTTATTTCAACTATTAACACTTTTAATCGTCACCTGATTATTATACCCAATGAAAAGTGATCATATATTTATTATCTTGAATGTCAAAGGTCAACGTCATGACATAATTATGATAAAAATGGTTGACATCCCCTATTAATAAGAGAGAAATCTAGCATAGATAACCAACCATTTTTACCACGAGTTTATATAAGTTAGGGTCATGTTCAATTTTTTATCACATTTTGAATTAGAAATAGAAATCGGAAATAGATTTTTGAGAAAACATATTGACAATTTGTTTATAATACCCCTGAGGATTCTTTAAACATGCTCACATTCAGGTTCACGAGTTCTAAAACCACTGAAACAAATTGTAATTCAGGCTCTCATTTGGTATATATAAATTATGGAGAATACATAGATTCAAAGGTCAAAGCCACCGCGAGATCACGTCTTAAGCTTGATTTTGCGTAAATGTTTTAACTATTGACACTATCAAACGTTTGTTATTAATTGATTCTCATTTGCAATCAGGGAAAAGTGACCATTAATGGTGTGACCTTTAGGGCCAAGACACGGTTTAGGGCCCTATTCACCCAATAATCAAATTTTGAAAACTGAAATAAGTTTTAGAAAACTCAAATTTATAATCTGTCGATTATACCATCTGGAAACTGGTCAAATTTCAAGGCTGAAGTTCTGAAATAACTAAAAAAATGACCATAATTGTGTGAAGTCGCCCCAGTGATGGTCTTGACAACTGAATGCTACTAGTTGTGATCGCATTTTCTTTATTAAAATGTTTATTTATAAAAAAAAAATTAGCCATTTTATTTCGCTTTGGAGAAGGCGGAACAGGAGAAGGAGAAACCCTGAGTTTCGGGGCTGCTCTGTTTTGCAGTATCCGCAAACTTAAATCTTTTTTTAATTTTGACGACCGAGAGAACAGTAGCAACATTTCATTCTAAAAGACAAGACGCTTTGCACAAAGCTAGTGTATAAAACTCTGAACAGGTTCACATCAACATCAAAAGATCTTTATTTCCTCATAAAATATAGTCTCTCTTGACACTTTTCGTACAAAGCTGGGGTATTGTTATTCCAATTGCACGTAAGTACTTATATTCCGACACGACTTCAACAGGTCTATCTATCTTGAATTAATTGTTTCCAACGGCCTTTCCTAGATCTGAAATTAGATACCACTTCCGTTGTTTTTTTAACATTTACATTGGGAAAAATCTGAAGGATGAGAAACTGCCGAACGGTAATCCATCTCTATAATGTCATGAGTCATTCAATAGAATGATAAGAGCAGCGTCAGCGGCATACTCACCAATGAACAAGATGGGTTTTGTGCAACATGATTATTTGTATATAAGATAAATAATGCAGGTGTCGAAACGCTTCCTTGTGGCGCACCATTATTAATAGTGAAAGTTGAAGAATGACAAATATGAATGTATCATCCCAACTGCGGATCCGCCCCATCTTAAGATGGGACGCGTCCCAACTTGGGATTCCAAGTTGGGACGACCCATCTTAAGATGGGACGGGGCATACTTAAACATGTTAATAATATTCATATTTAAAAATGAATTGTGTCAGTAAAACTTTTTTTTTAGATAATTTAGTTCTATTCTTTTCACACCTACGAAGAAAATTTGGTTTGATGTTCATTTACTTCACTTTCTGACTCGATTTCATCTGTTATCGAGTACGAACGATTCAACACTCCTCAAACAATTATTTAAAGTCATATTTGATTACTGATTGAATCACATTTGTTAAGCGACATAACAAAATCAGATCAATATATAGATATATATTTAGAATAATATTTTTCAGCATTTTTCAAACGACCAATACATGCGTAGATCGAACAGCTGTAAACAGAGAGAAACCAAACGGCTCCACATTTCACAGAGACTTATTTGTATCTTAGTTTCTTTACAAAAAGGTGGTATAAACTGTTAACAATCAAAGATTTGAAGTTTTTCTAATACAGATCCAAGTTTTACAACACTAGTGATAAATTGCGTTTTCAAAAATATATATTTAAAAAACATACCTGATACAAAGAAATGAATAATCCATGCAAAAACCTTCTATAAGCAGAAATTAAGGTACTCTCCATCGTTACAATCCAGCACTGAATAGACTGAATATGTTAATGTGACAGCTTGGCATGACAGAGGCAATGATTGGGTTCCAATTTGCCCACCGTAGGTAGTGTTAGGCTAAAACTACATATGGAGACACCATCAGCCAATGCTGTTTTAACAATTTATTATCTTGTTTACCTACTTGGCGACTTGGAAATTGAAAGTTCCTATTACCAAAGTCTGGTTCCCAAACAATTAAGATATTTTCCAACATAGGGCTTGAATATTCCCTAGTAAATCATATCAATATACTGAAAACTTTCTTAACGGCGACAAACCTTTTTCAAAGAGTGTTAACGAATTCCTAATAATATCTGTTTATCAATTTGTAAATGATACCAACCGATTTTTAAAGCTCTTTCCTAAAATTTGTACCAAATCTAAGGTAGACAAAGTTTAATATAAATTTTAGTTTTGTAAGAATAATTGCAAATGTATATTTCCATCAATGTCCTTGTTTTATGTTTGTTTCAGGAAAAGAATTTATATAGGCATTTCCTGCCTTGCTCATCCTTTTTCCTTTTTGTATATATATTCTGAATTCTGTGTAACACATGTTTTATGGAAATAAAATACTGTTTAAATCATAGTATTATACTTCCTAAACATTATATGTTTACAGATATTGCATATTCTCATACAATGAAATATGATAATATTTTACAACAAGCAATGACAATTTCAATATCAAATTTGTATAAGAAATGACAGCTTCTATATCAAATTTGTATAAGCAATAACAATATGAATCATTTAGTCATCTGAAGACATGTTAAGAAGCATATTTAAGATAACAAAACGATTAGTTAAGTAGACCTTCAGCTGTAAAACAACAATAATACACTGAAATGTATTTCTTCCCTCTCACCTACTCATCTTATGTGACTCAGTTGATTAACTTATTAGCAGTAACAACACACAACAGTTATCTCAATTCAACGCTTCTAACAAGCCTAGATAGACGCTTGTCCATATAAAAACAACCTTTTCATACTGATCGAAATCACATGTTACCTCGGGTTAAGTAGAAGAAATATTTTTCTCAACTCTGTACCCTGGTTTGTGTCAAAAGGTCTTGTGAAGGTAAACAAAGTTTCTTAATGAACTCAAAGTCAACAAACTCCGTTAATAATCTTCTTTTAGTATTGATAGGAAATTAGGTGAAATATTGTATTTCTAAATTAGCATGAAGAAATTGCCTTTGCAATATTGAATATCTTAACCGAATTGTGTTGCAACTGTACATCGTATTGGTTTGACATAACTTTGTGTTGTATGTTTGATGGTTTCAAAATATTATTTTTATTGACGCGGCATTAATATAAGCTTCCAGCTTGCTTGCAAATCTATTTTCTTTTTTTTTTAAATGAACAAAATATGTTTAAACCATAATCTTCTTTTGTAAATCTTGGAGGTGAGGTGAGTTGGGGATAAACGCCGCTTTCAAGATTATTTCACTTATGTCGGGGCTGCTAGTATTAGTGCAGGGAGAAAGCCCGCAACACCATTGTGGCTATGCATTGCGGTGAGCAAATCTTGGAAACTAAGTTCTTAATTTTTTAAAATTATATTAAAAAGCCTGTTTTTTCTCCATAAATAATCAATGGGTGATGTTAGATATCATTTTGGTTACTTTACATGATTAACTTTCTGTTTATGAAAAATACTTTCATCGAATGACAACACAATAACAATAAACATAAACATTTGATCACGTCTGCTTCCTATCAGTGATATTGCCGATAGGGGCCAATGCCTTGATAAATATGAATGATAATCATTGATTAAAACAACAAACGATCGGCGTGTACCTTATTGTTACAAGCATGCTCATGTACAATTGGTACCCATTCTTGTCACTAATTGGAAGGTGACACACAGGTATTAGTGTCATAACCGAACCGGATGTTTACCAAAATCCCTTCTTTCAGACCCCCTTCCCCTCCCCCCTCCACCCACCCCACACCCTTCTCTGAACTACCAAGCAGGTATGTTAGCCATTTGCACCACGACACTGATCAGATCAGGTTCGATCGGAAATAAGAGGAGGCATAACTGGATTTATTTACTGGACATCTTATAAGCAATGACGGAACACAACTTATAGGTTAGTGTTTGTGAAATATGTTTAAGAAACATAAAGTCTTAGATTCGACTATCAAACACAATGAGTACATTGAAATCTTGCTTAATGGAACGGTTTATGTGTAAGAATTTGAACTGATTACAAGGCATTAACATTCTTGGTATTCACTAGGAGTGGGTTTTGAGTGTATACAATATTTCTTTTTTTTATTTGCTTAACATGCTGTCACAATTAAAAATATTTAAGAATATGATGAAATAATTTATAAAATTTTGTATAAGAATTACTTTTGAAATCGTATTGTACTATGATGAAAGACTCGTATGCGATGAGATATAGATATAGCCAATAAGTCATGAAAATCAACATAAAATCAAAATATCTTTCGAGGGCCTTAAAGCGCTATCTAAATGATACATGTTATCATGTTCTTACTAAATTCAACATTAGAATAAGAATATTTTGAACAAGTTAAAGTATCCGCCGTCCCATCTCAAGATGGGACGTCCCAACTTGGAATTCCAAGTTGGGACGCGTCCCATCTTAAGATGGGACGCGATCCCAAGTTGGGATGATACATCAACACGAACAGAATGTGACCTGTTGGTTAGAAAATCACTTATCCATGAAACCACAAAGGATTGAAACTCATGTGAATAAGTTTGCATTCAAGGAGATGAAGCTGAACTGTATTAAAAGCAGATAAGAGTCAGCCATGGGCATAAGTTTTTGGAGTTTCATAGTCTGATTAAAGTCGACTAATAGGAATAAAAGTTTCAAAATATTGACACTGCCGAGATTGGAACTCAATCTGTTTAGGCTATCCTCTCCACAACGGTCTGAAGGCAGCCTCACTGCCCGCACGTGCAGACACCAGCTAAGCGCAGACAAAACCTAGTCATTAGCGAACTAATCACATCATCGCGTTTAAAATAAGGTTAGTGGCGATTAAGGTTAACGAAAGGTAAATGGGAGTTACTTGCCCCTAGCTTCTGATACCGAAGGCTTTTGCCGCACGCATTGTGATTGGTTAGCTGAGTTTACGTAAGAACGTGCGCTACAGTAGGCTGCGGTCAGACCGTTTTGGAGAGGATAGCCTAGACAGATAGAGTTCGAATCTCAGTAGGGTCTATTTTTTGAAACTTTTATTCCTCGGAACACGGTCGATTTTAATCAGACTGGGAGTTTCAAGATGGTTTTACTATTCAGTAAACATCGTTATTTTGGCATCTTACACACGATGTTTTGCACGATAAGCAAACTGTAATGGAGGTGAGATGATATGAGATGAAAAGGGGATTAACTGACGTGATTCAAACAACGGAACTCCTGATTACTGCGCGAGCAGAACTAGTCCACAATGGTTTGCTTATTTTGGTCTACGCCGTTTTGGAATTGGTATCACTGTGGACTCTGTTCATACCTTTGGTAACTTATGAGAGTCAAGGGACGTCTGATAAAATTTGCCAAATATTGGGGAAAGTTGATTTGCACGTGACTTCAGAACAATTCCTTTTACATTATTCGGCCCAGAAGCTTTCAAAATATTGATTTTAAGAAAACATGATTTTTCAGTTTTACACTAATTTTATGGTCAGTTGTTGTATCCATGAAAATGAAGAATCAAGTTCATTTCTTAGCTCTTCTGGAAAATCTTTGTTATCAAGTTTAGTATATAATGAATTTACTTCACTAGCAAAGGGCTTGACATCTAAAGTGTAAATCTCTTCATTCTTTTTATTACATCCAATCATGGTCTTTAAGCAATTCCACTTAACCTACAGTTTGTTCACATACCTGAATATACTAGTGCAAATATCATGTAATTTGAGATGCCTGTGAGGTATCGTAGCGAAAAAGAAACGTATGATATTGAATTTTCAATACACATATGCAGATCCATTCTTCTTTAAGGCAAAGATTTATCGTACCCCACAATTACCCCTTACAGTTTTGGCAGGTCATTTAAGTAACACTTATTTTTATTATTCTCCATAAAATCCTTTATAAGTTATCAACTTCTTAAAAAAGTAGTCACGTTTGTTCCTTAGCACAAAGTCAATGTGATTATGTTGGTTTTAATCTCAAAGTGTTGATATGGAACATTTTATTCGACATTTAACGAAATCGAAATTTCGAAAATGTGACCCCTTCTGTCTATATCAATATGCCTAAATTCGAATTTTTGCACGAGTGAATGCCAAAATGAGTTCTAGAATGGCTATTTTACACATGGACAGTGGGTGATCCATTGCCAGTCTTTCTGAAGTTATTCTATTTATACCCAAATTACATGATATTTGCACTACGATTCAGTGGTAAGTATACCCCAATAAAGTTAGAATGCATTCAATCACCTTTGAAATATAAATTATGTCTATGCTTTATCAGTAATGGGTTTTAAAAGCTCTTGACAACTTGATATCTTCAAAGTAGGTGATACAAAAAAAGTTGAAAATCTAAAAATATTTCCAGAGTAAAAGACCGAAGAATGCAAAAGGCGAATCATCACGTCATAGTGATTAAATTTTCAAATTTCATTACATTCTTACTATAAGTGATGAAAACAGTAAAATTAATCTTATAAAGTGATAGAATCATAATATGTAACTAATTGTCATTCGGATAACGAATAATTTGAATAATTTGAATATTTGCACTTATAATGTTTTTGTATTTTAACGTAAAAAAAACACTTTACATTATACTGAGAAGTGAAAGTTAATATCGGTAGTTGGAATGTAAGTACTTTTATTCTTTCTTTTAATTTATTGTCTGCCCGTAAGTCGAAAGTCAACTGTTACAGCACTATGAAACGTCAAAACCCTTAAAACAAAAATTCAAAATAAAAAGAGACTCAATAACAAAAGCTGGTCAGTTTAAACTGTAATGACCCATCCAAAGCAAAGAGACGAATTTGATTAATAGGTTTAACTTTAAAGATCCCAAATGAGTTCCAAATTCGTATGATGATAGTCTTATGTCAAGAAATGTCAAGGATTGCATAAAACAACAATCGGGTGTATTGATGTGTAAGAGTAGCACATGGTAGCATACATCTTGTTTTTGATTCCAGAAACCTAAAGTTTATCGCGTACACGGCACAAGGGCACAATAGTTGTTTTTGGTAAAAATTTAGTACCATTTCAACGTAATTCGTAATTTCAAGAATAACATTTCTTTAAAGACATTTTCCATAAAATCTACATTTTCAAGTGAAGAGTAATAATTCAGTCAAATAATAGACCAAATCCCAGCCATTCATGTTTTGAAAAAAAGGGTGTGCTTTGCTCCACATGTATTCAAACAAAACTAATTTTCATTATACAGTCAGTTTATAAAGAAGTTCAAATTCGAAAGAATTGTAATGGTACGTGGCCAAAATATACTAAAGGCTAGGGATCATATGTTACATACGTTCTGGGCTACGAGGGGAACAAAACACATGAAGTATGGAAGCTGGTTTATGAATATAGAAAATGTTTCCAATATTTGAAATATCAACACATGAATTCATTTACTTAAATATTTTACAAAGTATTAAGAAAAATGTACAGGAAGTTAATCAAGTTTTAAGGTGTATGAAACATTGTTCTATGGATATAGCGCTTTATAAATACTCATTATCGTTATTATTATCATTATTATTATTATCATTAGTAGTAGTAGTAGTAGTAGTAGTAGTAGTAGTAGTAGTAGTTTATTTAGTGGCAAAAATTCACCTAGGTTGTATTCAAATTCAGCAAACACTCCAAACAGTAACTAAAGCCTTTGACACATCAACTTCTTGTATAAACTGTCAGTCCAGCAGATCTGCTTTTCTGTGGGGTGCCAAATGTGACTAATATCGCTAGTTAGTAGGCTTACTAGTTCAGGCAACTATTTAGTTAGCTTGTTAAATCGATTTAGTAAGCTTACTAAATCAATTTGAATTAGTAAGCTTACTAAATCGTTATGAATTAGTAAGCTTACTAAATCGTTATGAATTTGTAAGCTTGCTTAATAAATTAGTAAGCTTACTATACCAAATTATCAAATTGTTTAGTAAACTTACTCATTCTTATAGTAAGCTTACTAATTTGGTCTACTTAGTAAGCTTACCAAACATTCCTTTAGTAAGTTTACTAAATAAAAGTATCAAATCGATTTAGTAAGCTTACTACTTCTTGTAGTAAGCTTACTAATTCGGTCTATTGAGTAAGCTTACAAGAAAATCATTTAGTCAGTTTACTATTTCATTTAGTATGGTTACTATTTCATTTAGTTAGTTTACTATTTGTTTTAAACATATTTTATTCAGTAGAAAGGGATTGGTAAACAAGCCATGTGGCTTATATCAATACCGCTCCCAAAGTACATTTTCAAAACATTCCACGAGTATGGCTTCCACAATGTACAAGAATATCAAACATATAGAAAACAATGATGAGAAGATGTAAACGTAATGAATACCACTGAATGAATACTCTCTGGCCGTAAAAGCATTATGAAATTGGATTTTATATGGTTTGAGATTTGTTAAATCTATTTGAAGAACTGATTTCAGTATTTTCTGGTTTAAATTTTTATCCCCGTTTTGTTTTCCGAACAGGACTGTCTTTAAGTCATATCCCATTTTGTGAAAATAGCATTCAGTTCTCAGAAGTACGTAATTTGGACAGATAAAAAAGTAATGGAATGCATCTTCAATATTGTGACCACATGAGCAGGCGGGTGTGTCAGAAATATATCTTTTGTATTTGTCTCCATTTAGGTCGCTGGAGCCAATCCTAAGGCGGCAATGTGCGATTTGTAAGATACGGGGTCCAAAGTTAAGATTGAAATGAGAATAATGGGATTCTTTATTTTGTATTAATTGTTTAATTTTTCGCAGTGACGTGGCATTTTTTATATCGTCCGGAAGCATATTCCAACGCCGTGTAGTATCTGGGATAAAGGATGTTGCAAAAAATTTGGTTCTACATGGTGTATTTAGGAGATCTGACTGATTTCTTAAATCATAATTTGAAGCTTGGCTGACTTGACTGGGCACAAGGTCACTAAGATAGTCTGGTGTTAAATTATTGATCATTTTGTAAAATAAACACAGTTTTGAATCAATTCTTCTATCCTTGAACGGCTTTGTGTTCGTTTCTTTGTAAATGCTATCGTGACTTGTTCCTCTTACCGTGCCACAGATTGTTCGTAATGCGTCAAGGTGTAGTTTCTCAAGTAATAGTTCTTGTTGTATAGTACAGTTGTCCCAGATGGTGCTACAATAATCAAAGTGTGGTTAGATGAAAGAGTTGAACATAATTTCTAGGCTTTTTCTGGAAAGTCGATATTTGAAACTCCTAAAACAATTAACCATTGGGCTTACCTTTTTCACAATATTTTCAACGTGAGAGTTCCATTGACAATTATTTTGTAACGTTAGACCTAAGTGTTTATGGTCTTGCAAATCGTCAGCAAATAATCGTATATTACAGTCGATGCCTTCAACGATATCATTTATCCCTCTAGTAACCAGCGTATCACCAGTGATACATAATATCAAAAATCACATTGAGTCAACAGGAAATCACACCAAGTATCAACTAATCATTCCGGAGATCCATTGAAGTTATATTCTTTCAGATTATATTTCGCTTTTTACTCCAGTCCTTAATTTTAATCCCAGTTGGCACTTCCTGTTTACGCCTTTCTGACATGTGCTCATGATGCCAAAAAAGGTGTGAAGTTAATCCATCGTCATCCTGCAAAATGTACCCTTATTGTTATAGGGACATATATTTTACATCTTTCATATGGTCTGCCTTTGAGTCATAATATTTATTTTCATGAAGTAATTAAATATTATGACAGGTAACTAATTCAAATCTGTATGTATCACCAGTGATACAATGGGACAAGCCACTTTTTTGTGTATCACCCATGAAACAGTTTGGATATTTGAAGAATCCCACATGAATGCTCTTATACGATGTATATTTGGGTACCAACATATGATGAAAAAAGGAATCAGATGATATGATTACAAGACATTGTGAAATACAAACATAATGATCTTTTCACAAAGGGAATTGATAATATTTCAGAAGGTGTCTTAAGTGAGAATAATTATGAAATATTCTCCGAAAATGTATTCCACTGCCTCAAAGTGAAAATGAAGATGACGTTGATGTCACCCCAAAAAATAAGAGAAAGCTTGTGAAGAATTTCAAACTTCATAATAATTCTGCTTTGACTACTGATTCATCAAGCAATGAATATGCCTAGCTGCGATAGGTCGGAAGCTGACATCCGTTCCCGAATTTGATGATGATATTTCAATACAATTCAACAATGTTTCAAGGTAACAGGGAAACCTAAGACAGGATAGGAAGATGATTTTCTTTTATAGTTTCTAGAAACTCCCTTTTTGGAAAGTGGTTAGTTCTTTCCTCCAGATTCATCATTTAAAAGCAGTATCAAAGAACCTCCAAGAGATAGGGGGACTATTTTAAGTCTATAATCACATTTAATATGATTGAAGTGAAGTGATTTTGGGTTGAAGGCCGCTTTCAAGATTATTTCACTTATATCACAGCTGCTAGTGTTATTGCAGGCAGAAAGCCCGCAACACCATTGTGGCTATTCGTGCGGTAAAACCTGCGAACACAGCTGGAACTGGCAATCCTTTGGTAGTACTGCACTGGAATTCAGTGTAGCATTGCCCCCAAACCTGACTGCCTGTAGAACAGTTATCTAATGCAGATAAAGTTGCCGAAGCCCTGGAAGAATTCGAACAACGGATCTCTTGATCACAAGCCGAACGAGCTAACCACTGCGCCCCCTAAAATTGAAAACCTAGCGTTGCAAAAGAAGCTTTACTCTTTACGGAAAACGAAAGAATATCATGGTCACCAACCAAAGAAAGTACAAGAATACAACACGTCCATGGTTGTAGTCGACCTGTTGTATTACCTGACATTCTTGTACAAACAAGGAATCAAATCAAGAAGATGCTAGATGTATATCTGGTTCAATACTCCCCACATTGCATTGGTTAATGCCTGGCTTCAATATCGCAGACACTGCAAACTGCTTGGTTTCGCCCATCACATGAAGCTATGTAAATTTCAAGGACACATAGCTAGCAGTTTGGTATCCAGGAAACAAACCTTTGGCTGTCCTCGAGCTACCGACTTAAGTCCGCCACCACCAAGCACAGTAAGACGTTGTATTTTAACATCAGATGTTAGTTTCGACCAAGTCTCCCACCTTCCAGAGTCGACAAAACGTGGACGGTGCAAGAACAGGAACTGCACTTATCTTACATTTGTTAGGTGTTCGAAATGCAAGGATTATGTATGATTAAAGAGAGGAACTGTTTTGCTCAGTTCCACCAGTGCAAATAGACTGCCAGTGATTGATCCAAAGAGTCCTCTCTGGTCAGAAAAGGAACCTCGGCGTGTTTATGACAACTGTCAGTCGGTCAAAGTTTAGATATTTCTGTTGACTGTTTTAGGATTAATTGGTTATCACTTATTCACTGTTCACATTCTGTCAAAAACATTAATGATCTTTTCTTCACATTGCTGGCGTTTCTGAATGAAAACGTTTATGTTCATTCTGTAAAGAATGCTGAAACAACACATCAAATTAATACTTTGCTATTGTTTTATTGTTATCAAATATGTGTTGCACATTTAATGCTCGGTTCCAATATGTTTCACAGGCGATACATAGTTAACCATCACTTCAAATACCCAGCGTATCACATGTGAAACAAATAAAATATCATAAACAAATAAACAAACATCTAAAATAGACACATCAGTGTTTTAGTTAAAATCTAAGTGAATGAATTTCAAGTAGTTTTAATTTTTGGACTCTTAGAAGTAGTGTTGGTTACTAGAGGGTTATATAGATGAGAAATAGTAACGGCCCAAGAACCGATCCTTGGGGAACGCCTGCCATGACTCGATTTAAGTCGGAGTGTTGTCCCTGAATTACTACCCGTTGTGTTCTATTTGTTAAGTAACTTTCAAACCATTTTAATAGTATCCCCGAATTCCTTTGGACTCAAGTTTTAATAATATCCCCTTATGCCATACTTTGTCAAATGCTTTACTGATATCGCAAAACACAGCTTTCACTTCTTTCCCATTGTCTAATGCTCTTACAATTGAATCGTACAGATATGTCAATTGGTAAACAGTGGAGTCTCCGAGCATAAAGCCTGATTGAAGATTTGTGAGGCGATTATTATCTCTTAAGAAATTGAAGACATATTTGAACACACATTTTTCGAAACACTTAGATAAGCAGCTTGTCAATGCCACGGGTCTTAGTTACGACAATCATTGACGGAGTCTCTTTTATGGATAGGAATAACGGAAGCGTCTTTCCATATGCTAGGGAAAGTTGAAGATTGAAAAGATGTATTAAATATATTACATAATGGTGTCGATATTTTACTAGCTAAGAGTTTAATTAGATTGTTGCCGATTCCATCTCGCCCGGTGGCTTTACTGGTATCAACGGAGAGAAGTATATCTTGCACTTCTTGCACAGATAAGTTGATATCACATAGGGTCTGACCCGGTTCGAAATGTATGTCTGGTAATTCTTTGTCAGGAAAAGTTACTTTTGACTGCTCAGAGAAATAATTATTTAAAGCATTCGCAATCACGCCGGTATCAGTAATAATATCTCCATTATGAAATAAGGGGGGAAATTAGATAGTTTACTATTTCATTTAGTAAGATTACTTATTTTAGTAAGTTTACTTAATCGGGCCGAATTAGTAATTAGCTCACTAAATGCATGTGAAATGTTCCTCTTGGTGTAATTATTTCTTCTTACCAAATGGCGGAATTATATTTACATTCTAAAATGTCACGTTGATGCTTGTGAGTTTCAAATGAGTTCCTGGAAAGCCATGAATTTGTTCCTCAATGCGATCTTATAATACTTTCTCATTTTTGATCGCTGCCACTTATAAATGAGTTTGGTTTTCTATTATCAGAAAGAATGTTTGATAAATATTCTTAATGTTGGTGTGTTTAGATTTTTCTTTATTTATCAAAGATACCTTAAAGTTTGTAAAATTCAAATATTTTGACGGACAGTTTGTTGCGGCAAGACATTGTTTTTCAGGCCTATAGGCTAGTCTGTAGACGGAATAGAAAGAAATTTGGCGATAATACGCATAAAGGCCTTTTATTTTACAGCATGGATTTTGGTGGAAGTGTGGCTTATAATTATTTAGATATTTACAATTTTCCTACATTTAAAACACAAAACGTTCTGACCTCTCGCGCATCAAATAGTTCACTTTCAGTTATTAAATATTGCCTGCCGTTCACCGCTCCTACGGTGTGAAAATCTATGATAAGCTTTTCAATATGTTTATAAAAATCTGGAGAATCTCTGCTTTGGGCCGTAAATGGTAATAATTATTCAGATATGTTCCTCAAAGACGCATGGAGAGAGCTTAACACTGATTCGACTTGATATACTTGGCGACAACCTACTCCATTAAAACAAGCTCGGCTTGATTTCTTTCTCTTGTCACATAACTTATTTTTATCGGTGGAGAAATGCGACATTACACCATGCATCGATTCAGATCATTCAGGTGTCGACCTATCTCTAAAATCTTACGAACTTCCACGTGGGAAGGGGTTTTGGAAATTGAAAAATTCATTATTGTATTATAAAAAATATGTTGATATGATGAAAAAAACTATAAAATCTACGTTGAAACAATATGAAATCAATGAAAGTGGAACTATAAGATACACAATAGACGATCAATTGCCGTTTGAAACTTTCTTCAACAAAAAAGAAAATACAAAATAAATTAGAAATAGACTTTAAAACGGAACTAACGGATTTAGAATTTAATTTAGATAAAGAAGAAAACATAAACAACAGGACTGTTATCCTTGAAAATATCGATGGCATAAAATTAAGGCTTGATGAAATCAATAACAATAAAATACAAGGAATGTTTACAAGATCAAAAGCCAAATGGATTGAAAAGGGAGAAAAACCTACAAAATACTTTCTAAAATAAGAATCTAGAAATTTCCTTAATTTTTTGACAGAAATCGGAAAACCAGATGGATCTTACTGACAATGAAAGTATAATAATTGAAACTAAAAATTACTATAAAAAAACTTTACCAACCCGAAGGTGTCCTCCAAATTGATCTAAATGAAATTTGCCAAACATATGATATACCTAAACTAAACGAAAATCAGAAACATACTTTGGAAGGAAAACTGACCCTGAACGATTAGCAATAGCACTTAGGGGAATGAAAAATGATAAATAAAAAAATTCAAAAAAACCTTGACAGGGCGGCTTTACATCTGAAGTTTATAAATTCTTATGGGAAGACAGGTATATATCTACTCAACTATTTAAATACCGGCTATGAAAAAGGTACAGTTTCAATTTCACAAAAATCAAGGTTTAATTGCGTGTATTCCAAAGGGAAACAAACCAAATAAATACCTAAAACATTGGCGACCTATCTCGCTTCTTAATTCTTCTTAGAACTTGGAGCAGCAGCAATTGCAAATCGAAATATAGTCGCAAGCGACAACAGGATTCAGCGCTAAAGGATGTTACTAGTAAAAAAAATCTGAGTGATAGTTAGATTATAATATAGATTCATATATCACCAATATGAATACTAATGTGGACATTTTTCCACGTTCAAGGACATGCTCAAAGGGCTAGCTACATCATTACCCTGAGGGAAGTGAACTTTGAAAGCAGCTACTTAGCGCTAAGCGCGACCGTATAGGTCCGTACATCCCCGTATTCAGGTACCCATTTTAACAGCTGGGTGGACTGAGTGCAATGTTGAGCCTTGCCTAAGGACACAACACAGTTTTGGACCCAGGTCAGAAATTTATGGTGTCTCACCGGGATTAGAACCCGAGTCGCCGGCCTGAAAGGCCAGAACGCTAACCACTACACCACTGTGCTCAATATTATAAGTGCATTTTGAAAAAAAAACAATATTAATTTTCAAAACTTTGAGTGGAACTGGGCCTTTAATGCATTATTCGACTTGGCTCAAAAGTTTGGTGTCACGTGTTCACTGTAGGGCTATTAGCTCGTAAAGTTTGGTTGCATTTGGGTCATTAGTTTGTGCTGTAGAATTGACACAAAATCCGTGGAATAATGAAAATAAGGCTGAATCCTCAATTAAAATCATAATCTATAAACCATGAAGACCAAAAAGGTTTTTGTAAAAGATAGATATATAGGTGAGATAACAAGGTTAGTTTACGACATTATGGAACTTACTGTAACTTTCCAAATTCCAGGATTATTACTCATAATTGATTTTGAAAAAGCATTCGACTGGAAATCGATAGAAATTATCTTTGTAGTGTCCTGAAAATTTTCAATTTTGGTCAAAGCATTATTGACTGGATAACCATCTTCTATAATGACATAGAATTGTTTTGGTAAATGGATTTCCATCGTCACCCTTAAAAACCGAAAGAGGTTGTCGCGAGGGCGATCCGGTAGCGCCATATCTATTCATCCTCTCCGTTAGGCATTCTCATTAGAAATAACATTGGAAACATTGAATATCTACCGTCACAGTTTGCCGATGATACGTCACTTACACTTGACGGGTCAGAGAAATGTTTATATGCCGTATTACAAATCAACAATTCTTTGCACGATTTTCTGATTTAAAGGTAAACTAGATTACTATGGATAGGTTAATTAAACTATGTAAAGATTGGAACTTTGATTGGTCACAAAATGATTTCAAACTATTAGGAATAAATTTCGGCATTGACATGGACCACGTGAGCCAAATAAAACATTTAATGATCATTTGGTTAGCAAGAAAATTTACACCCTATGGAAGAAATACAGTTTTAAAATCCCTTTTAAAATCCCTTGAAAATATAGTGATATCTTAAATTTCAAATCCATTTTGGATAGAGGTCTTGAGAGCTTTGTAAACTATTGTTAATAGATATAAACGACATGTTAAAAGTAAGTATGATCTACTCCTTAAAGACGTTCCGAACGTTTGTCAGTGCGCATCTTTTCGCGCATCCGAAAAAAATGCCGCTAACAAACTCAAGTTGTGTAAACGTTGTAGAAAAAATGACACTGAGGCACTATCGATGTTCGGAAATAAATGAAATTTTAACTGTGGAATGATGAGTTGTCTATTATTCCATCCATGCACCTTTGGTCATAGATTTTAAGAATCACATGCATATGCATTGGTCATAATCGGCAGAGATGTTCTGACACAAATGTTGGTAATAATTAGATTGCGGCTTTCAAAAATGTACTCCAATTATTATTTTGCAACCGAGAATATGTCACTGATAACATTTACATGTGTTTACATTCGGCATAAAACCGATTGTTGATGAAATAATACAAGTTATCCGTTGCAATCACTTTGTTGAACATTGTTGAAATGTCGTCATTGACACACGAGGGGCGGAATAAATAGACTGTGTATGGAAGGTCCTCGTAATTTTTCACAATTTATGACTAGTAACGGAACATTTATACTTTAAATACATAATACATAAATACTTTTCCATCTTGAAAATGATGTAACTTATAGAAAAATTAGAACGGAATATCAAGTCACCCTCATTAGGCCGTAAACAGTAGCAGTTTCCGTAAGTAAAATCCTATTTTGGAAATAGCTTTATCGCAGGAACATAAAAAAATGTAAATAAACCGTTGTATTGTCATCTCAAACAATAAATAGAAATACATAATAAAGAATAGAAATATAACTCATAAGCAATCTTTTGGAAACAAAATGGATATGAATATAATCGGGAATGTATCGCGGAAGTTTACATTTCGGTTTGGATGCACTTATTTTGCAAATTAATTAATCATACGAGCGGTAATATTCAATCATTTACACACTTACAATTGTGGGAAACATTTATAAAACATATCATTCACTGTAACATTTACCAATCACGTGAAAATAATTACCTCGGTTAAAGTATATTTGACCGAAGTGAAAAGTCAAAAATAAATTGAAAATATAGTCGCAAGCGACGACAAAAGGTTTCAGCGCATAAAAAGCACATTCAGTACAAACATAGTAGTGTTAGCCAGCTTCCCTGAAAGTTTCATGAAGATTGGAGCATGCATTAAGCTTCAGCAGCATGTTTTATCTGAAAAATTTGCCATTGTTGCAAAGAAGTTGATAATGTGCAAAAACTATGCTAGTTATTGATTCGTCATGATTGACGTTTTTGTTTGTACTGTTACTGCGCATCTTTCAAAACAAGTTTTAAGTCTCAAAGGGCATTTTGAAAAATTACCCCATATTAATTTATGTCAACAGCTTTTTGCTGTTTTTGATCGTTTTTGTGAACGAAAATGACTGTTCGCGATCGCCGTTTTAAACGTTTCGTCAAGTCTACATACACTACAGAAATGACTTGGTTTCCGGATCACTGAAACCACCATGAAACGACATGGAAACCAGTATTTCCACTTGGTATCCATAAAAACTGAAACCTACTTTTGCCCCAGATCCGGACGGTATCCATCACCGTTCTTTACACACTCCTCCAAGTAGGATCCACTTGGTTTCCGTGATTGAAGTTTCATGTTGGTTTCCATGAAACTGAAACCTACTTTTGCCCCAGATCCGGATGGTATCCATCACCGTTCTTTACACACTCCTCCAAGTAGGATCCACTTGGTTTCCATGATTTTAGTTTACTGTAGATTTCCACTTGGTTTCCTTGTTTAGTCAGTTTATGGTATGTTTCAACCTGGTTTCCATATTCAGGTTTATTGTAGGTTTCAACTTGGTTTCCGTGTTTTGTTAGGTTATCGTAGGTTTCAAACTGGTTTCCATAACCTTATATATTATAGGTTTCAACTTGGTTTCCGTGTTTTGTAAGTTTATCGTAGGTTTCAAATTAGTTTCCATGTAGTGTTTATTGTGTGTTATGTAGGTTGTACAATGAACAAACACATTAATTGCCATAAAATATTTATTGCAATAAAGACAAAAAACATCCATGGAAAGTTAAAATACCTACAAGGTAAAATGTAAGTGTGAATTTAAGGTGGTTCACAGTGTATGCCGATCTTTTAAACAGCATTCCTCCTATAAAAACATTTTATAGAAAATATTACCAATCCATTCACTATCAACGTTTATTCAAACACACAATTTCGAAGAATGAATTCATCTTTAAACGAGTAGTAAGAAAACGTAAGTTTACAAATTAATCCCTTTTAATTACATCTCCAATCTTCATTGAAATAATTATTCTATGACAGCTATGAATATAAATATATGCATATGATGGTTTAGAAATGCCTTTAGTTATTCATTGCAAAATTAACAATCTACAAAAGTGCAAAATATACACAATTCACCTTGTTCACTTTTCAGATGTTTTGGATTGGTCTTTATTCTGAAACAGAAAACAATTGTATAGATATTTAAAATATTCATATGAATACATGAAGATGAGACACTTTCAATCTTCCACGGTTTTCGCAAGCATACATATCAATTAGGGAGAGTAGTTAACAATCAATCCGTATGCTTACTTAACAATTGAATGTACTTACGGCCTTGCAACCCTCCTTGTTGCGTCAGTGAACACCTCAGATTAGCAAATTGAATTGAAAATGAAATTGATATATCTCTTATTTTGAATTTCGATAAAATATGCAATTTAAGTTTCAAGTTATACTAGAATATGCTGTATTTATCACCATAAGAACGAATACCATTAAGACATATAAAATGATAAAAATTAGGAAAAAATATTTTACAAAGCCGTCATAAAGTCATAATTTGTAGATAACAAAATAACTTACTGCATGTTTAATTGAATAAACTATGTTTAAACCACAACAATTATTTCACACAGCAGTCTTCAATTGCCAAACTTGCAACCAAGTGCATAGAGTAATATCAGTAAAACTTACAATAGTAACACTGATTGGTAAATAGAGAGCAACTCACATTGAATAAGCACTACTGTGAGGCACTGTATGTATCTTGATGGTTCACACTAAAATTAACATCAGCAACATAGTTAATCTTCTAAAAGTTTACATAAGTCGAGCAGTTTTAAAAACCAATTGTTTCATTTTCATCTAGCAAAATAATATTCTTTTGCATAAGTTATATTTTTTTAAAATATCTCATTTTACAATATTCTGAATAAAGTTGAATAAAGGAAAACCATTGAGTTTGTGACTTGCACCTTAAATAGTATCCAAAGAAAAACACAAACATTAAGTTGAAATCGAAAGTTTAGTTGAATCATGGTATAACAACTGTTACTGTTCCCATCTTGTTGAAATTCTCCTATTACACAGAAAACCTACATACTTTCAATGAAAACAAATAGATATAGTAGAAATTGACGGAAATATGAAATCCCAAAATAAATTCTTGTTCTAAGTCAAAAGCAATTGATGTCGAGTACTCCCATATCAAAACACATGCAGTTACAGTAGATTAAACAAATCAATCAATTTCGACCACCAATTGCCTTGGTTGCATTACCTATTGAATTTTCCAATCTAAACAGTTAAGTAATATACTGCGTGATTATTCAAGAATTAGGTCAGCATGCTGACTGTGATGTTACCTGTTGCATAATCCACTTCCTTTGTCTCAGCTCACGGCTGTCATGGTTCAGTGCACCCTTGTGTAAACAATGTCGTATCTTCGGCTGAAAATTGTTAAATAAAGGGAACTAAGTGACTCATCTATATATAGGTCAACATAATACATACAAACCTGATGGCAATGCAAATTTAACATTCTTATAAACACACCAATCCATAAAGCTTGTCAGTTTAAAACACTCATTTCGACTGAGTGTGAAGCCAACATTTAAGAATGATTTTATTCAGTTCTCTCACGGGAGTTTAAAAAAACAGTTTATAAGAGCAATGTAAGTGAGTTTGATGCAGTTAAGGGGTACTTACTTTGGTATCCTTTACTGTAGAGCTGCCTATGAACTTATTACTCAGCTGATAAATTATCTACAGTCGTTTATGTTGATGGCGGCCATGTTTGTCTCCTTCATTAGTGACTGACCTGTGTCCGGTAAGGCCAGGTGTCAAGCAGGAAGTGTTATGCAATCAGCCAGTTTAATTACAGAGGTTCTGATTGGTAGATTTTGTCTAGCCTCTTTAGGAGTGAAGCGAAATGTATTTAATGTTGTAGAGATACGATGAAGGTGATGATTAACTAACATAAGAGTATTTGAAAAGGTTATGTTTTTCAGAAAGTAATTTAGTATTCCATGAACATCTTTTTGGCTGAAATAAGGAAATGATGTATCAAATACAAGATATTCCTAATTTTATTTTTGTTTCTATTGAATATTGAATTGTTAGTTTCCTTTAGTTAAATCTTTAAAAAAAATTATTTGTTATCTTTAGTTGATATTTTATCTGTTTACAAATGAAATACGCATATGTTTGAAAAAGTTAACTGATGATTCAAAAGAAATAAAGAGGCCATCAGCTCTGAATCTTGTGATAGAGAATCCGACACAATCCGTGTTTACACTATAGAATAAAAGATCTATTAGGGAAACTTAAAAGCTATAGCGCATGCCAATAATACCTATCTTTCTATAATATTATCTCTAACGACCAACACTAAGGTAACCTATCAAAGATATTATTCGGCAAATATGTACGCATACAGGTTTCAAAGCCTATTTTATAAGACCGGAAATATTTAATGCAACTGTGCTTAAGAAATCGGTTCATTTTCAGGGGTGTCTTAAGAAACATATTTCTTCCTTAATTATGAGTTCAAATATTAACGCTAACTCAAAAGCTGCACATGTTACTAATTCAGGCGTTTTCAACAGTCCATATCTAATCATTTGTTTGCAAGCTGATCATAGAGATTATATTTCTCTATGCTGAGTAACTGATGTCCTTTACTAAACAAACAACCAAATCTGTTTACAACTTATTGACCGATAAAGGGATTTAGCAATAATGGTAACAATCAACATTCAAGACTATTTACCGTGGTGGACAATTGATACTTTTTCACTTCACATTTCTTTCGTCCATTAATAAATAATTATCTCCATCAATATAGCCGATTACTGTTCATGTCAACAACATTCACTTAAATCCTTTTGTAACTGAATATGAAACATAAATTTCTAATTACGACGATATCATTGATTCATAACACTCTAAAGGAAAACATCTATTCTCTTCAATTCAACATATCGATAAAATGAGTGTTCTTATGTAAACTTTGATGCATTGTTTTTATCTTGCATATCAAATCTTGTCCGTTGATGTTAATAATTTGTTAACGATCTTAAGATGATGGAAAACTATTTTGCTCCTTAAACAGGATTTGACTCAAAGTTTAAACATTGCCACGATGTAGCCGAAGTATTGCAATTTTCTAGATGTTTTCTAGGGTTAATCTTGAAGCCACAAGTCATAGTATAGATACGCGCAACCATCGTATCTTGTTGGTTTCCATTCCGGAAATATATAAAACCTGAATGCCAAATGGATTCCAGTAGGAAACCAAGTTACCCAGTTTCAGTGGATGGATACCAAGTGGATGCCATACTAGTCAAACAAAAATGCTTATGATAAAACTAAATAATTTGTCAATCTATTCATTTAGTTCAAAACAAGACTGGAAACCAACATGAAACTTAACGTTATGGTTTCATGTTAGTTTCCATTCAATGAAATCATCATTTTCACTTTCCAGAAATGGAAACGAACACGATACTTATGACCACAGTTTCATGTTGGTTTCCATATATGGATATATACAAATCAAAGAATCCAAAATGGATTGTAGCTGGAAACCAAGTTACTTAGTTTCAGTGAATGGATACCAACTGGATACCCTAATTACCCACTTTACTTGTGGTTTCCAGGATTCAGGAAACCAAGTCATTTCTGTAGTGATACAATCTCACATTCCTAGAAAAATGGTGCTGTTACGTGTCCAACTTTTTTAGTTATACCCCTTTGAACATGCTTACATGAGCCATTATGCCCGATTTTTTAAGGGTTGCTGAGAGAAAAATATTAGACTTTCATAAAAGTGAAGATCACCATGAATTTCCCAATGCCTCAGCTACCTTATTGGAGAGTTTCAGCTCTTGAATGCAAGTATCTTCAGAGGAGAAGATTCCCAAAGGTGCATGGGGTCGAAAATTTCAAAAAGTCAAAAAAAGCAATATGGCAGCCAAACTATGAATGCTACAAATTAGCAATGATTGACTTTTTTGCTTGCATTGCTATTGCCCATCGTTTAAAAAAAGTTTGAAGTCTCTAAGTACATTTTTTTAAAAATTTCCCATGTTAATTTTTCGAAATTTCGATCGTACTGTGCCTTTAACACTTAAGCCAATTAAGCCCAAAAGCTTATTGTGGCTTCGTCTCATGAAGATCTAGCGGGCTGGCAAGTTTGGCTGTAATAGCTTTAGCGGTTTGGGCTGAATCGTGTCCACAAGAATCATCGAATCTTGACAAGCAATTTCTGGAACAAATAATTTGATAATGCGAACAAACTATGATACTTATGAATTCGTCATGATTGACTTTTTTGTTTGTATTGTTCTTACGCTTCTTTCAAATCAAGTTTCAAGTCTCTAAGTGCAATTTAAAAAATTACCCCATGTTAATTTTTTGTCAAAAGATTTTTGCTGTTTTTGATCGTTTATTGTGAACGAGAATGACTGTTCGCGATCGATGTTTTAACAGTTTCGTCAAGTCCACATACTGGTCTTACATCCCTGAAAAAGTGGGGCAATTGTGTGTCTAACATTTTGAGTTATCTCCCTTTGAACATGCTTACATGAGCTAAGTCAACCGACTTTGAAGGGTTGCAGAAAAAAAAGTATTACGAAATTGCAAATTCTAAAGCAAACTTGTTAAAGGGCAATGCTATGGCTACATTATGTGCAAGAATGAGCACTCTAGTGCTGTAATTAAAAAAGAAACAAAATTTGCTGAATCCTTAATAAAACACGCCAATCTAAAAAAATTGCTGAATCCTTAAATATGTCCGTGGTCTGCTCGGTTTATGAAGTAAATCAAAATGATATGATTATATGTTCATCCTGGAGATAGAAAAAATATAATTCGAAATTCTTATTTGTTATCATCTGAAGAGTATGACTTAATTATGAACGTTAGCACCGAATGCTTCCCGAAATTTCCCGAAACGGGCCGACTTGATTGAGGTCTATTCCTCGTCGTAATAGCTCCGCAAACTTGCGGCGCTTGCATGCGGTGTACTTTTATCGCGCAAGTAATAGACCTTTTGAGAGGAAGTTTTGAGGTTAAATCTTTATATTTTGTGATCAACCTTATTATCCCACTATCTTGAACATGCATCTATGGCCCCGGTTCACTCAAAGTTTGAAAAACTTAAATCATTTACAAATACATGTTGAAAACATTTGTCATATTGAAAAGGAGTGTTTTTAAAATTTATTGTAAATACTAATACTTTGTTCACACGTGATTTGACGAAGAGGCAATGAATGTCTTTTGACACTTCTAACATTTCATAACACAGACCTTAGAATGTCATGAAATAAACTGTGTTGTTACAAGAATTATCTTTCAAGGAAAATGAAGAGTTACCTCCCCTTATGAGTTTGTTCATAAGTAATTTTAACTTCAGCTTCAAATGGTAGTACCCCAAAACCCCTACAGCCCATTTCCCCTACAGCTTATAAAAACAAAGTTATGGTCCATTGCACTGCTAATCTCAAGCCTGATAATAATAATAATAATAATAATAATAATAATAATAATAATAATAATAATAATAATAATAATAATAATAATAATAATAATAATAATAATAATAGATATTTATATTGCGCAAGTTATCCACACACGAATGCATGCTCAATGCGCTACCCTGCATTATTACCCTGGTCTAACCCAAGCTGCCGGTTACAGCGCTTATAGGTCACCTCTGACAATAATGGACTGGCCCAGAACATTGACAAGGAGACAGTTGGTAGTTTGATGTACTAATGACATATAAGAGAGACATATTAAATATCTTCATACTTTCACATGTCGTACGATCTATTATGACACATAAGAGACATATATATAAATATATATTAAAATAGTAAAAAGAATGTTCAAACTCTATGGTAATATATATTAAAAAGAAGAAGATGAAGTTGAATTACATTTGGCAAACGTTTTCAGCAGGTACGAATGTACCATTCGTACCTGCTTTATCAGGCCGTTTAATGCAGTAACTCCAATATTTTCTATATATTTATATTATATATATATATATATATATATATATATATATATATATATATATAAAAGGAGATTAGGTTTCTCACGTGAAGGAAAGTTATATATAAGAAAGAGTAAACATTGGATGGTTCTGACTGGATCAATCCCGTGATTGATCCAGTCAGAACCATCCGATGTTTACTCTTTCTTATATATATATATATATATATATATATACAATATAATTTATTTTACATATTTCATTTTCATTTGACTCAGTTGTCCAGACATTGTCCAGTCTTTTACATTCACAAATTTACATTTTAAATCTAACTCACAGACATTGTCCAGTCTTGTCTTAAACCAAGTTTAAGAAGATGTCCAACAGCATCCAAGAATTGAAGAGGTGACTTCTCATTACGAGCGAGTTGTTCCTTCATGGGGTACATCCGGACCATACATCCTGTTCTCAGCCTCCCTGTACACTCTCTTCCTGCTTCTCGGGGCAGCTCCAAACTCAAGCTGGGCAAACTTGGCTCGCTCTCCCTGCTATACCTTCTTGATCACCTTGAAGCTGTAGATATTTGGATGCCGATGTGGGAGCCCTCGGTTCAGTCGGTTGTGGAAGCCTACTAGGTTGTTGTTAGTCCTCGGACCTGTGGCAGAGTGATGGTTCCAAAGGGGCGGAGGGAAGCGGGCGTCGTCGTCAACCCAGGTGGTCACGATGTAGTCATTGAAGGTATCAGCTCTTGGGACTTCTGGTGAAGCGTCCATAGCGTCAACCCACGTGGCCTGGATCTTGTTCTGGGGGAGAAGAGGCAAACCAGCTGCTCGTCTGATCCACTTTCGTACTTCAGGGTCATCTCGGTAGGTCACAGCAAGTCCAAGGTCCTGAACCTTCCTCCAAATCGCCTGACAGTAGTGGAACAAGCATCCTTTCACATCGGCAGTGGGAAACTCAGCATGGACAGCACGGATAGCAGCAAGTTCAAAGTCTGCCTGGACGCATGAGGGGACAAGTGGTCGTTCTTGAGTAGCCTGCAGAGTCTGGTGTACGTGTTGATCTGGCGGTCAGGAAGCAAGGCGAAGATGAGGGGATATGTCGTGTTGTTGTGTCTTGAATGGATCCAACTTTAACTTTAATTCCTGTAATCCCTTCTGCTCAACCACTCACACTACCAAATCTACACCATACCTAATCACTTCACCAGCTAAGTTTTCTGTCTAATTCATAATCCAACTTTAACTTCCTGTAATCCCTTCTGCTCAACCACTTTCACTACAAAATCTTCTCCACACTTAATCACTTGTTAGGGCGAGTATATTATGCCGGAAGGGTAACTCACTGTGTTGTTTTAGCAACCTGTAGGGCAACTGGGTTGTAGGGGTAATGGGTCGTGGGTCTTTTGGGATATAACCCTTCAAATACCTCGGAAGATAGGTCCGTGACATATCTTTTTTCTTTCAACTTATTTCTTTTCAATACGTTTTATTCTATCTAAAACAAATTTGAATTATTTTTCATTTATTTTTATTATTGAACGCGTCTTTTGAAGCTATTTTTGTAGCGATCATCATCGAAATTGTATCTTTAATATTTGCAGATAGGTTACAAAAGACAAAGAAAGAAATACCAGACATCAATTTTCTTTTACATTATCATCTCATTAATTGGAAAAAAGTAAACTGAACTCTAAATGATTTTAATTTCTTGTTTCAAAGATTAAACAAGTGTTTGCCACTAACATGGCAATGTCCCCCGTCGTTATGAGATATTTGGCATATTTAATATTATCGCGTTAACAATGTATTACAGTGGTCAAAGTGTCATGGTGACCATGAAAATGAGGTCAGGGTCACCAATGTCCACTGGCGTCTGAGTCTTCTGCCATTGAAAGCTGTCACCAAATATGAACACTCTAGGTGCTAAGCTTCATGAGTTATCGCATTAACAAGAATCCGGACGGACGTAGTGTCATGGTGACCTTAAAAATGATGTCAAGGTCACCAAAGTCGACTGGCATCTTGGTCTTCCTCCATTGAAAGCTGTCACCAAATATGAACACTCTAGGTGCTAAGCTTCACGAGTTTGCCGTGGTGACCTTGAAAATGACGTCAAGGCCACCTAAGTCGACTGGTGTCTGAGTCTTCCTCCATTGAAAGCTGTCACCAAATATGACCACTGTAGGTGCTAAGCTTCATGAGTTATCGCGTTAACAAGAATCCGGACGGACGTACGTACGTACGTCGGACGTACGGACAGACGCCGCTGAATTCATAGTCCCCCGTTCCGCGTTGCGGCGGGGGACAATAAGCAAAATTGGACATTTCCCCATTTCATTAAACAAAACCCGTCAAAAATCCTCATTTCTCTGACAAGGAAAGTCCGTGACATGACTTTTTTATTTTTGAATATTGAAGAATACATATTCAGTTTTCACCATGCAAATTTACAGCAATTTTACAATTATTTTGTTTATTGGTACGAACCTCTTAAAAGTATATGGAATAATGACCGTAGAAAGGTATTTTATACCAAAGTTGGGTCGAAAAAGGTATGGTATTTGTGAATGTTTTGTTAGATTAAAATGGAAGATTTTATTGCAAACAAGAATTGTGTATTGTACATTCTCTTAATACTAACTTCCTTCATTATGAGGGTGTTAAACGTGCAGTTCACTATTATGCTTACTCATTAGGTATCGCTATACTTTAAATTATGCAACACAATCAAATGTACTGATAATCTCTTGGGTCATCAGAAACTATATGATATGTTACTTGACTCCCGTTTTGTGAAACTCCCTTGCTTAGATAAATGGGAACAGGTCACTGGTTCGCAGTATACTGATATAGATTGGGAATGTTTTAGCTCTATCGCAAATAAATATACTCCTAGTACCGATCTTAGATGGCTACAGTATAGAACCATCCACAGAATACTCACACCGAGATATTTTTGTTATAAATTAAAATACGTTTACACCTCTTATAACGCAATATTACAATTATCACAAAATGTATCTACATCAACCAAAGCCAGGAAGCATATTTTCTGAAGGTGTGGTCTATTTCACATTTTTTATTTAGAACCAACGAATAGACACTTGACGACTTTTCTGTATGAAAAAGTAATGTATGTATTTTTTATTGTTCTGCATGTATATCGAATGATATGTGTCCTTACATGTCACAAATTATCTCATCCTGTGTGTATACCTGAAAAAAAAAGAAGTATAAGCTTACTAAATCGAACGATTAGTAGGCTTACCAAAGGAATTAATAAGTTTATTAAATGATTTAGTAGGATAACTAAATAAAATAAGAAGTTTATTAAATGATTTAGTAAGCTTACTTAATGTTTTTTGTAAGTTTACTAAATGATTTAGGAAGATTACTAATTCATTCAAGTCCCATTTTGCACCCCATACTTTTCTACTATTTTTATAAATAACAATGAACAAGGCAGAGAACTCATAGACTTTTTTTGATAGAATCATCAGTTTTTAAGAATATAAACCTGTGTTGCTTACATCCTCGAAGAAAAAATATTGAGACCTTTTTGCCTTTAAACAAAGGCTTTTTAATGTTTCAGCCCCACCTTAAGTCCCACAGAAGGATTGTTTTATTACTGTCTACTTTAAAATGGCCTTACCCAACCTTTCGTAAATCTTTTAATAACACTTGCCCATGTACGCCTTCGTGTACGCGCACGGATGATGACTTGGTAATAACTCGAATCACCCCAGGGCATGTTGTACATGAAAGTGATCCTGTTGTCTTTCAGGTGCGTGAAATAGCACCACACTTGATAAAAATGAGCGCCTTTAGAATCCCTAGAATATAAGAGAAGCACGCGACAGCAGGCTGATCTCCGTTATGAGACAATTAAGACGAAAATAGAGGTCATCTTCGTGTATACCAACAAAAGTCTAATTTAAAACTATAGAGAATAAAATATCCTAACTGACAATTTCAGTGGGAGACGTCGAGCGTCCACTCCAAGCACGCAATCTGACGTTTAATCAACGTTGAAACGACGTCGTTTTCAACGTTGAATTATGATTGGATTTGAAATTTGCGTGCACGTCAAAATCTGACGTCATTTCGACGTCATACCAACGTCAAGGATTGAAGATCTTTCAGGTTAGTGTTATATTTGTTTTGTTTTTTTTACATTTTAATCATATCATCATCTTTGAGTCTATGTTTAGTTATCCATTTGAAAGATATATAGTAATCTGAGAGACTGTTATAGTTTATATGCCACTGCAACGATTTAGAATAAAGTGTCACCCAAAAAATGTTTGTTACAACTGCGCTACTAACTTTATTCAAATCGAAAATATATGTTGTCATTTGTGATGAAAACTGAATATAAAAAAATTGTTGATAATACCATATACTTTAACTCTAATTAGATCTAAGGACGAGTTACCTCCCTTTATTGTGAAATTAATGAACTTTTATTTATCTAAATCAAAAATTAATAACACTTTCAAATGTCAACGATAGATGTTCATTTTTTTCATTTCCCATTTCATTCTTTAAAACAATCAATAACTTATTTGAGGTTATTAATAATTTTGGAATGTTATTAAAGTAACCACTTATCATTCACCCGATACGATTGGCGTCCAGGCATAACAAGGCAAAGTATTATACGAAATCCCCGCATAGACGGCCGATGTGTTACTCACACTGTCACACGTGTGAAACGTCCTGGCAAATAAAGCTGGATGTTCTCGAACTGAAGAAAGGCCAATAGCCTAACCTGTGTTACGGTATCCGAAAATCGCGATCGGATCAGTCCCGTTTTTTAATAGGCTGTTGAAGTTCTACCAAATTATAATCTCGTTTATTCCAACTACATTTAAGATCAAAGTTTATAATTTGGCCTACGATTGTGAAATAGGTTAATCGAAGCCAAAAGCCATATAGGTTTTTCAATGTTTAATTTTAATAAAGATGTATATTTTAGAAGCAAACAAGTAATTATTTTGTCTAAATAGTATATAGCTTCTTTCAGCATTTAAGAAGTTGGAATGACGATAATGACAAGAAACATATGGATAACAACTTCTTTATTCATTGTATGCGACGTTTCGACACAGATTCTTGTGTCGTTCTCAGGGAATGGTAAAAATTAAGGTGGTAGGATGTGAGCATATATGTACATGTTATCAATCAACAGAGAAAATATATTAACAAGGAGAGCTAATGCAATTACACCAGAGATAAAGGATGAGAAGTCAGTGAGGTACAATGCAGGATGATTTTTACAGGTAATACGTGTGTTGGTATAGTTAATTAGTTGAGGAGGAGGTCATAGGCCGATGGGATGTAATAACCTTGATCACAAAAAAAGCTCACCCCATCCCCCCTCCTATTGGTTGTATGATTTAAAAGAATTTAGTGGACACATCAAGTTGATAATTGAATACATAGATCTACCACATCATCGATCGATATAGTTCATGTACCTTATATATAACTACAAGGCTTTCACGTAGGCATTTTAAGCTCCGATAAATTTTATATTATAAACATACTCACAAGGTGACATCGGTAAGTATCACCCGTAACGTATTCATAAATGATCTACCTTCCATTAAACAGTGGAATTTACGTCATAGAGCTACGTTACCTAATTAATTAAAGGTGAGTATTATAGCGTCATCGCAAAACGGATGTGCCCACAGCTTCGTTCAATATCCGACCTACCATGTCAATAATTTGTATGTAAAAATTTTATCACCGTTTTGAAATTATTAAGAATTTAAATACGATACATTTTTCTCAGAACAGCTTGAATTAATATGAAACCGTTTTGGTTATTTCCGATTTTTGATGAATTCAGATTTTATATTAACCGAGCGTCCAAGGGAGCTAACTGTTCATGTCTGTACCGCGCGAAAAGTCAAATCGGTAGGTTCCACATGGTATATAAATTGACATTGAAATCTAAATAAGATAAGAAAGAAGGATCATCTAGCGTGTAGCTAACGGTTTTTGATTAATCCAGTCTAGTCTTAACTAATTATGTTCTCTTTTTACGATAGGTTTTTAGAGTTTAAATGTGCGTATGATTTTTTACTGCATGTGCCGATATGGAAAAAGGTAATCTGCTGTATATAATTTCATATGGTTGTCCGTTTTTTTATGAGCTTGATCGTACAAAATGAGAGAAGTTTTCATGGAAAAATCATTGATGGTTTCACAGTTGTTGAATGTAACATGTATTTTACCACGTTAGTGTTAAAGTGTAGAGCTTCACCGATAATGTTTATGTAATGTTGAAATTTGTTTGTCAGTGACACAGAAAGTTAAGATAAGATCAACCTCCAAGTCAGGGCGCCTTCCCTTCGAGTACCTCTACGGTAGTAGCCCTGCCTTCGCTTGCGGGGGCATTGTTGTCAAGATTCTTGACAACAATAGGAATTGACGTCATGGATAACCTCGAACCAAGAGTTTAGTTTACATACACATAAATCGGTTCCAGAGTATGTTTTAAACGTTAGGCGTATGAATATAGGAAAAGTTGTTGTAGTTTGCTTTAAATTTATTTTTTCATGAGATAGGTAATTGATGGACAAATTGATATGTCTCATCATTGGAAGGGAAACTTTATTAAATCACAAAAATATTCATTTGTCGAACTCTATTCTTGAGTCGTTGTTCGGAGTTGCATTGTGAATCCTATGAGTTAGGAGTTTCACTTTTAGAGCCCGACTGCAATCGTTGGTTGCACGCGCTGTGTTAGAGCCTTTTCACTCTGAAACCTTCTGATGGCAGCGAGTATATTAGTGACGTCACGGAGCGAACATTCGCTGTCTGGAGCTAGAGATAAGATAAGATAAGATAAAGTTTTCCAACGACTACCCCCTATTCCCGTAGGTCGGCATGTGTAGGCTTAAGATAAGCATGAAGGGTTTGAATACACCTAACATTTCCATTATTATGATTTTAAACTGTTTTCTGAAGTGTAGGTAATGACAAACCGACAGGAAGATCAATATTTTGGTTTCCAATGACATTTGTTAATTAGGAAGGCAAACTCTTTGATGACTATTTGTTTGCTATGAATTTTGTCAGTTTTTACCAATTTTGTGCCAATAATCAACACTTATGTCCTTTTTACCTTTTCAAAAACTCCACAATATCAAATTTCAATATAAAATTCACTCATCCTGTTTTACTTGGTTAAGTATTGTGCTAGTTCAACTTCGGTTAATGTGCAATGACTGAGCACCCGAAGTTTAGAGTCCAAAGCCTCTTTTATCTGCAACAGCTTCCCGACGATTTTGGTCGGGAAGGATTTTGCCTTCTAACTCAATAAAGACGAAACATCTGTAACATCCATTTATTCAATAAATGCTTAGTGCATTTACATTCGCTCACAGATAGTTGACATATCTATTTCCAAATTCAACAATTAAGTGTGTAGCCATCCCACTGTCTCCACACATGGTATTAATTAAAGCCTTTGCCCTGTAATGAGCATGATCCAAGATGGCGGCTTCAGATGTAAACAAAGCTGCATCAACTGCTAAGCTAAGCTATTAATCTGCATCTTGCAATGCGCTCATGCATCATTTACATATGTTATTGGCTAAGCATTAACAATCATAGTTTTTCATCACATTAGATTAAATTTGTACATGTATCCAAATTCATTTCTCATATTTGAAATATCTATGTGATGTTTTTCCCACATTGTTATTGTTAATCATATCATTGTTTTTCCTCACAATTCACATTATTGTTATCAATATCCTTCAAAGGATGTGAGGTTTTTTCACAATGATAATGCTCCTATCAATATTGTTTTTACCTTTTATGTTGCCCTCTTGATGTAAAGTCACCATTATGCTTATTGATACGGTATGTGTTATTCATATGGCCCTCTCCCTTAACCTTCAACCTTTAGTGAAATTTAATTATGTGATATCTTATTATTGCATTTTAATATATTTCATTTTGCTAAAGTTAGGTATCACTTTGTTGGGTAGTCTCTGGTTATTCTACCTAATGGGTGTATGTACATATTGTTGGAGCCAACCTTAGTGGTCTGGTATGTACAACCAACAAATAGTCATACCCCATCTTTATTATTCTCCATTTAAGGCCAGGTGACTTATCATAGTTAATAATTTCCCCTTTACAGGTATTGATTTGATTACATACATATATTGTTTGGTTATATACATATATATGTATTCCTTTGGGCCCTTTGTATAATAGTGTGACTGGTAACTTACATCAGGTGGCAACATTTCCTTATGTGGAAAGATGTGATGATTACTCTGGGGAGATTTATAGTAATAAATGTAATTAAATAAAAATACTCATTGGGTCGTTGCGAGCGCTGATGCTGCTTGCCAAAATGTATGTATTTATCTTTTACATTATCTATCTATCCTTTTAAATAGTTTTCACCACATCTATCATACCACTTAAATCAACTTTAAATGATTTATATGTCATATATTCATTTAAGCTCTTCTTTGTCTGATCACCCAAGGGTTAACATCCACTGTACCATACTCTCCATTGTTCATAGGTACCCCCTTGGATGTACAGACAAGATTTGCACCATCATCATAAAGTTTCTTTCCTCCGAATACATCATTATCACTTTCATTCCTGTGTTGTGTCATCTTTGACTGGAGTACTCGAGCTAGCACGCTTGCCCATCCCTTACCGTGAGACTGAAATTAGTCTAATTAGGCGATTTCAACCAAGTCTTACATTGGCGCCCAACGTGGGGCATTGTGTTTTAGTGCTCGGGTACTTCTCAAAGGTCAAAGTGACACTCAAAAACACAGAAGAATCACCATCACTCAAGTTGTAGTAATCTGTCAAGAACTGAGACTTGCTACATTTGAATGAAAGAGTAAGATGAAAACGATTAACCTTATTGATGTAGGATCAATACTTGAGGAGGATCTATATTGATTACATTTGTACCTACACCTGCTGTGGCGGCCCCTGAGAGGACTGTTGCTGGTCAGAGTCATCACTGTCGGACTCTGCTGGTTGAGGGACAGACGATGGAAAAGTATGGCTTGGAAATGTTGATAAGTCAAGACATGTGGCTTTCAAGTCATCAACGTAAGTAATCGCACTTGCTTGGTCAACAACGCTACATGCAACTGTGATCAGTAGCTGCTTCTCCCTTAAGAGCACAGCAGTTTCACCTGCAGTGATATTGTGTGTTTCTAAGAAGGACTGGATCATGGCACACTTTCCCAAGTGGAATTGTATGATGTTCCTAAGCTCCTTCTTGATGAGAGCCTGCTCCTCTTCAGCTCTAAGTCTGCGACTGAAGAGCTCGATGGCTTGTCTCCTAAACCACTGGCCCCCATCATTGGGGAACCAATCAACACTCCCTGAATGCTTGACAGAGTCAGGACTTACAGAATTAGGCATGGCTGTAGCAACTGGAGGGAGGTTATTGTACTTGTCACACTGACCTAAGATCTTCTTGTTCAAGGTTTTCAGCTGCTTGTTGATTCTGACGAAAATAGCTTGGCCATCTGAAAGAAAAAGAGTTAAAAGCTAGAGAATGATATATTCTTTTTAAAAGAAAACATTGATGTCCAATAAATGTGAACACATGTGTATGTATGTATGTGTATGTCCGTGTGGACGGATAGATGGGTGGACAGGTTAACAGGTTAACAGAAAAACAGACAGACAAATGGGTGGATTTATGGATGGATGGACAGATGGAAGGATGAATGAATGGACATGTAGATGTGTTTGTAGGAACGGATGGATTGATGAATGGATTTGTTTTTGTGTAATAATAATAATAATAATAATAAATGTGCATTTATATGGTGCTTTTACCATGTACAAGGCACATGCTAAAAGCTCTACACATTTATTACCTTGAGCAAATTGTACTTCCGATGCAGCTACTGAGCGCTTCGCGTGACCAGATAGGTTCATTTATCCTGTATTCAAGTACCGAATTGTACAGATGGGTGGACTGGGTGCAATGTGGATGAAGTGCCTGTCCAAGGACACAATACAGTGTGTATCTATAGATGTATCATTGCATTGCTCACCTGCATATTTTTTCATCAGGTTCACCAAACACATATGCTCATATGACAGTAAGCGTAGGCCTTCCAATATTCTTTCCTGATGAAGTGAGACTGCACGTCTGAGGGCGTTTTGGAATTGAAGATCTTCAATGTCCCACCTGGACAAGGAATGCTTGCGTTCCATCATCTGAAGTACTTTGTCAAACCTGAGTGTGAATTGAAATTTTATATGAACAGGATTTTCATTATTTCATAAAACATATCCTGATTAAATTCATCGTAATAATTGAATGGAACAAAATATTTCAACAATTATCTTAGTTAGTAACACACTTTATGATCTACATAATGAAAGATAATTGTATATTATTTTATGTGACTAATAATAATTTATTCTTGCATTGTTTCTCATTGCAAGTGACCTAAGCCCTTTTCTGGGTCTTGTTTATAGAATGGAAATTGAAAATGAAAATAGGTTGTAGAGAAATTGACTGTTGTATAGAGTAAGTAAGTCTGATCTCTGAATCACCTGGCTATGTCTTGTCTCAATGTTGCACCTGTGTCAATTGGAAGACTGGCCTCTTGATCTCTAAAAAGAAGATAAATGAAGTGTAGAAAGAAGTTTGCAAAACATCTTGAATTTTCTACTATGATGTAATTTTTTACATAAGTAGGAATTAAGTCATTACTAAAAGAACTAAAATCAAATTGATTCATTTTACCCATGAAGATTTCCTCCATGTGGAACAGAAACTTGTTGATTTTTTCAATGATCAAAAGAAAAAGTGTTTTTCCTCATTACAAAAATTAAGATTAATAAAAAAATTAGATAGTTTTTTTAAAGATAAATACCTTAATTGAGAATACTGGTAGAGCTTGAATGCATACTCCTCTTCAAAGGGTAGTTGTCCATCTATTTGTAAAGCAAGCAGAGAATATGCCAGCAGGAATTTTGATTTACACAGATACACACCAAAGTTTTTTTTGGTTACTTAAACTAAAAAACTTTTCGAAAACACTGATGTCCCTATGGATTTATTGTTAATTTAAGACTTATAATGTCAAAGAGCAAAAACATTAAAAATGAAACGCTAACTCTAATGATCCTCTTTACTATAAAAAGTCAATAAGAGACTAAATATAAGGCTATTGGCGAATATACACAAAACAACCTGTATAAGGGTCTTGGTCCCAAAGTAAAGATTTATGACATGATTTTATAGGTTCCATCATATTGAATAACATGTCAAGAACCAGAGATTTCTCACTGACCAATAAGAAGTTATGGTTCAAGTTTTTGTGGAAAAATAAGGACAGCTGAAAATGTACCCGGAACAAAATACCTTTTTGCACTTTTTTTTGTTGAGCAGCTGACTTTTCATTTTCAATCCATGAAGGTATTTCTGATTTCATTTCTTCTGCAAAGATATTTCACATACAAATTGTTTTATCAGAGATTGAAAGATACTTTCACAATGTTAAATTTTACAGTTTTTGAAGCCGTCTATGAGTAGAGAGAAAAAAGGGTGTAAAAAAATGATAAAAAAACCCATAGAAGTATTTCTTATAAACTCAAACTGCAAGTTGATTCCTAAATATTTGTTCTCAACTATATAGAACCAAATATATTTAATGTCATCAATCAGGATAGTTTGCTACACAAAATATTTCTAATGTTACATCAATATTGATAAAGGAAAATAGGTGTAAAAATTGTTAAAATTTTGTCTGGTGCTTTTCTTCGATATCAGTTTCAAAATTGCACAGACCAGAATGTATAACATTGTCAAGGATGGATTTGAAATTGTATGCATATATAATTACTAAGGATGGTTATCAGTCCTCATTTCCACATCGCAATATGTTGCGATACAAAAAAGTGTATTGCAATATGTATTGCAATATATTGGTACTTTTATATTTTAGTTTCCATGTTCTCTTGACTGAATAACAGCAATTAGGACAGTTGCATACTCAACTGGACGTCGTTTTGTAAAGAGAGATAATTAAGTAATTTATTTTGTGCTTTTAAGGTCTCTGTGTTATTTCCCCTTTGCAAGTTCACCCTTTGTTTACAACTTTCAGTAAAATCAAAGGGTTTTTTTGTTACTTTTTTTCTACACTTTTACACAGAAAGTGTTAATTCTAAATCTCTGATATATTGGATATTTTCAGAAGACTGTTCCGGTACGTATCATGGTGTTTTTGTATTGCACTATACCAATATACCGATAATAGCGCAAACCCTTAATAATTACCATGTTGTCTCATCAGCTTCTTCAGTTCGGAATCATACAGAGTCTCATCTGATATGGCCTTATTGTACTTGGAACAGAGGGCTGTTGCTAAAAACAAATTTTTGATAAATATGAATTATTGATAAATACATTTCATATGCTACTACAACATGAAATATCAACTTTGCTTGATTCATAAACATGTTTTGGACAAACTCTTTTAGATTCCTTATCTATACAATTAAAATGAATTATCATTTACTCTTCAATTATATTGGGTGTTTGATAGTATATATGTGATAGAAGTAAGGGAACAACATTGACATTGCTGCCCAATTGAAACATCTTTACTGAAACAGGCATGAAATGAGGCTTAATTAAAAACCTTTTTAACAAGTGGGTCAAAGACACTAGAAAAGATCTTAAAACTCAAACCAACAGAGATCCTATTCTGATGTATCTTGGGGTATATCTGTTCTGCAGAACAAGATGAAAATGCAAAATGGTTCATACATCAGTAATCGAACCATGCAAGACCACCAGTCCTTTAGGCCTGACGATTGTGAAGTACAATGATTAAAAACAATAACATTTCAAAGATGAATTAAAAAGTCTTTGTATTAAGAGCATGAAAGGTTACTGATTTTCCTCTTCAGCTTGTGTGCATAGTGAATAAGTCCATCCACTAAAAGGTCCTGACGGTGGTCAGGGGACATCTCCTTCGTAATAGGCTTGAACCGGCGGAGGAATGACCAAAGCCTTTCTAGTGTTTCCCCATCGGTAAAACCAATACCTTCCATTCTCCGAGGACTGTAGTTAACCTATGCAACATGTTCAATAGATATACAATATTTAGAAGCATGCAACTATTTTATTCAAAGAAACAATTTAAAAAGATGAGGAAAAGAGAACTTAAATATCAAAATGCAAGATAATTGAATCATAATGAACATCATTGGTTGAAGATGATATATCAAACTACTTGCAACTAGACATTAACCTATTAATTCGCAGGTATTTTTCCTCATTACAAACAAAAATATGGACTTCACCTGACAAAACAATCTGTGTCCAAAACAGTGGAAGATCGGAATTCCCAAACTGATATCATGGAGTTCCTCTGAGTATTCTCCGATCTACAAAGTAAAATTCATATGCATAATGTTTAAAAACAGGGCAATTGAAAATATCCCCTTAAATTAATTGACAGATAAATGTTTTCATCAACTAATACTGTAATCAGTGAAAGTGAAAGTCATTTGATAATTTTCAAGATTTTTTATCATTCTTTTATTGAATCACGTCACATGACTCCTCAAGAAATTTTTATTTGTTAAATAATTGTTTCCCAACAAATATTGAAAACATCACCTTTAAGTGGGGCTTCAGTTTGCAAGCTATGTCATATAGAATTGTCATATGACATTTGGTGTCTTTTTTCATACTCCTTATGAGATGAACAGCATTTGCCAATCTGTATAAAATGTGAAATATCAGAACTATTGGTTTTTTTTATCCCTTGAGCAATATCTCAGCTGTAACATAACAATGATGATATTTAGAAGGAATGATCAAATATCCGTTGTATTTGGGTTTTTTTGCTCTTATGTTATTGATATAGTTGTAAAATTAATGAGAGGAGTAAACATATTATTAAGTCAATTCATCGACCTAAACATTCTTAATTCTAGATAGACTTAAAGAGTACACACTGATCAGAAGTATTAGATAAGCCATGAACATTTCAGCAGGTATGATGTTTGAGGTTGCATGTGTCAATATGGCATTTGTTGACCCTGTATGGTAGGGAAGAAGTTCCTTTGAGTAATTTATACAATGAATAAAACTGAAACGGTTACTATTTGTAGTGATTTTCTCCTTTCAACTGGATTAAAGATGTCCGCTGTAAGTTAAAATGATAAAATTATTATCGCTTTACCAAAATATGTTTATTTAAATCCCAATATTTCTTACTTTTCTCCTTTCTTTAAATTAAAAAAGGCCTTTGGATGTTCGTGGCGGCAAGCTGCTCCAAACAGCCCTGTCTCGTCAAGACCGGCAAACCTGCCTTTAGATCTTAGATTTGATCCGGCTTTGAAGTCTCCACAATCCTGAAATGTCCATTACAACTGATCAAGTAAGTGCAAATATATATGCAAATGAATTAAGAAAAGAATTGGTCAATTGCAATTGATTTACATAATTAATCAGCTAATCAGTTAAAATAGAGCCATGGACTCTACTCTTTAAGTATTACATTATCTTTCATATCCAACTCTGAAAAATGGCATGAAAAGGAAAAGGCATTTACCATGTGGTCTATATAGTAGTTTAGACAAGCATAGGGTTTATTGCTCATAATCTGAGTTAAGTTGAAGTTTTGATTTACAGACTGGCATATTTTAACTCAAAGAATCTTTTCTATTGTCTCTAGTTGCTAAATAGCATGGAAGTGAACTAAAATCTGCCTAAATAAGCAAAATATAGTTTAATCCCCATTGCTCACTTCTACAATAATTCATGCGGATTCATATAAATTCTTACCCCTTGTTCAGTCTTTGGAAGACTGTATGTCGCAACAAAATGATCAACATCTTCTTGTGGAAGAAAAAATCTTCCGATGTGGTATGCTGACCTTGCCGCAGATCCTGCGTTTTTTCTTCTGCATAAGCCAAAACAAGCATCAAGTGAATAAATCACTGTTTCATCTTCTTCCTGCAAACAAAAATAAATGAGAAGTCATTTGTTTAATTTTTAGCCATATAGCATTTTATATCTATTAGAATTTTGATTTGTATACAACAAAGTTCAATCATTTAAAGATATAAAAGCATGTGTTATTGCTTGAGTTTTCTCTATTGTACAGTTAATGAATTACTTCTTTGGAAGGGCAGGCTGGACATGTGGTATTGTTGTCATAGCCCTCGATTAGTGTTTCCATGTTCCTTGTCAGGTACCGAAAATGTCGGTATGCTTCAAAACACTCGCCCGTCATAATGCGATATAGGTCTCCATACTATCAATAAAAGATTAATCGATTTCATTATTGAACCAAATATTAAAAACTAACAAGAAAAGACAAAAAAGGCTGATTTTAAACATTTAGTTATTTTTTGAGAAAGTAGTATTTGGTACAACCATACAAACATCTTGTAAAAAGAAAATAGGGCCATGGGCTCAGTAGCTCTTTAGTATTTCATGATCTATTATTTGCTGCTGATGACTTGCCAATAAAAAATAACAGGTCTGCAATGAATTGTTACAAAACATTCAAAACAAGTCAAAGTTTTACAAAAGAGAGTTGACATTTTTCCCCAAAAAAATCAACTTTGGGAGTGCAGCAGTTCTGTAGGTGAAGTCAATAATGTAAAAAACAAATGGACAACGAGCTCGAGCCATGCCATAAACACATCTGACCTTTCTGAAGAATTAAGTACTTTTATTCCCTTTTTAAATTACTTACTGGCATTTCTTGAAATTTCATATAATTTTTCCATTTTAATATCTCAAAGAAGCCTTTCATGCTGACTTGACATTCTATGACTGCGAAAGTCAGCATTTCCATGACAGAGAACTGAAAGCCGATACGGGGGTCACTCGGGGTGGCTGGCCAAACACAATGGCGAATTAGCGTTTCGGAAAAACTCTCACAAGGACATGTTAGGACACGCACCCGCTTCTGGAATCCTGAATAAACACAATTTAATAAAATATAACAGAATAGCTCATGCAAAATACTAATTTTCATAAGGTGTTTATATTTATCATTAATCTTCATCACCTTTGACTAATTTTAATTTTATCACTACAATTGAAAAGGCACCAATGATTAAGATTCTGACAATGTGAAAAATACTAACTATAAGATTTGACATAAAAATGTAAAAGAATGTGTATGTACTTTAACAATTATAGTCAACCACATTCAGAGAGATAATGACATTATAATGGATAAAATCTATTTACCATCTGCACTGACTACCACAATGCTCTTGAAGAACATTTCATTGCACTCATGGCTGACCCGCTTCCATTCAGGCTCCAAAATTTTATATGGATAAAACTGATGTTCCTATAAAAAGGTAATCCAATTGTTATCTATTATTACCTCTGGCTGTCAAGTGTTACATTCCCAACTGAATATATTTTCATTCATCGTAAATCAATTCAAGTGAAAGTATTGCCTATTACATACACAAACCAAATTTACAAGGACATCTACGAACAACAACAACTTTGGCACTGAGCATTGATAGTAAAAATGAATTCACAGAGCCAGTAGACAAAAGGATCAGCTGACATGACTGACCATCTACCAGCAGCAGTTTCAACATCCTGTTATACACCATCAAAAAGATAAAAGCATGCATTAATATATCCCTGGATGTGACTAATCATTAAGATAAAGGAATCTATACATAATTTTACACCTAAGGCTGTGTATTCGACATAATCTCATCAAATCATCATTTAAAAACCAACATCTGTGTGTAAGGGAATACCTACCTTTTCATTCCATTGCACAGCTGTGTGCAACGTGGCATGTCTATGGATTGTTTGGTAGCATACATGACCTGAATGTGAATGTGGGTTGCAGTCCCTACAGACAATAATGTCATTAGCAACTGAACCACAAACACAACAAACTTTTGTCAAAGGGGACTGCTCTTGGAAGTAGATGTTTTTTAGGTTTTCAAAACCATCTTGCCATGAATTGGCAAGTTTTATTTTTCTCTGATGATATGTTGAATCAGACGTCTATATCAGACAAAAAAAACAATAAACATAATATACATTCCTGCTTGTAACATTTGCAAAGAACATGTTAAACATTGCCTAAAGCCTACCCTCAACATTGTTTCAGTTAATTTCAAAGCATATAGAAGACTATAAATTTCAAGAAATATCCTCACTTGCCTCAGAAGTTCATAAAGTAAGCCTACTTTAGATATTTTCAACTTCAAATTTCAATCAAAATATGAAAATCCAAACATTTTGGAACATTATAAACTAATAAAAGTACAAGCTTCCAGTCAACTTCATATGGAATTACTAACTATTAATATTATTTATGTTCTTAAAAGAAATTCCATGTGCTACCTCCCTTTTAAAATAAGGTTTATTCTAAACATAAATCTTCAGACAAATTTCTCTGTGATTTGCATGAGAATAGATGTTCTAAAATTGATTGCAAGTACATATCATTTCAAGTAATATTTCAGTTTTGAAAAATTGTTAAAGGCATGTTAAACCTCTTTACTGACTGACTCACTCATTTGGTTAATCGATATATATTCATTAGTTCAGGTCGTGTCATAATGAAGAACCTCACAGATACAAACTATGTAATCAAATTCAAGTCATTTATTAAGAAATCAAGTTTATTATTTTCGTTATCACAATTTTTAAGAATTGTTTTAAAGAATAGAGAGGCAATTAACACACGATTGAATCCAATATAGGTTTAACACATATTTCAAATATTTTTTTAGCTTAGTAAAAAGAAAGAGTATGTCTTACTTCCTGGTCCATTTGAGATGCAAGAGTGGATGGTTTGGGTATGGAGGTGAATGGAGGTGGATCATTTATCTCATGTACCTTAACCATTGGCAAGGTCTTCTTCCATCTCTTACCAGACTCCATTTGATAATACTCATAGACAGATTTTTTCTTTCGACGAGGCTTAAAGTGTTTAAATGTAAAGGTTAACATTTTTTCAAGATACATTTTTATGAATTATAATCTTTTGATAACATCTCCATAATACAACTGTAAATTATTACAAGAAATGTAAGTTCCTTATCATCACATTTTTGTGTGCATTATAATGAGCTGCAATACCAAAAAAAGACTTTATTCTTGAAAAACTTAATACTGGAATGCCACATATATGACAATCAATAGTTTTTATTACCTTTTCAGAATGAACATAAATGGGTGCAAATACATACCACTTACATTTATACTGGCTATTAACACCTATTCAATACTTACTATCTGAATCTGTCATTTGGTCAATCATTTTTCTGTCAACGAAATTCTGTACTGCAACATTTTATCTCACCTGCATCCTCCTTTGCTTGAGCTATCCCCTCAAACCCAAAAATACAAGTGGTGTTTGTGTAAAGAACTAGCAGTATTTTAGTGATGTCATATGCAAAAAATATGATTGAAAAATACATGAAGCCATTTTTCTTTTATATGCCCAATTAAGGGAGTTAAAGAATAATTAGTGCTACCTAGTCTTATTGGGTATTACATTTAAATCACAGCACCTTTAACAACTACAGTAAAGGGGGATAGCACTACAATTGTGCTAATGAGAATAATCAGTCATGTGAATCTTTAATTCTGTTAACCAAGATCAGGCTGATGTTTTGTATAGCTTTTGTTCTCATTTGATTTGTACATGATTTACAAGAAAAAAGTGATCATGGCTCACATACCCCCCGCAGCCCATCTGATTTCTTCTCCCTCTTCCAAACATATATTAACACATATTAACACAGTTTATCATATAAAGTCCTGTTTTGTGCCATACAGCTAAGATTATGTGTCCCCATTGGAGCAACAGATCTGTTAATTGTTAATTTGTTAAAAGTCAAAGTATCAACAAAATTTCATTCACCTAAGTGTGATACTGTCTGAGAAAACTTGTCCCCATTGAAGCATCAGATAAGTTAATTGCTCCACGTCCAATTTTAGAAGCAAGGGCTATAACTCTATAAAAAAAAGAATTTTGGAAATGGCATTTTAAACTCGATCAAGAGTATCATCAGGTGTATCCATAACCAAAATTTCACTCCTAATATATATAGGTGTAATAGTTTCCGAGGAAATCAGTTGGCATTGTAAACCATATAACTATTATATGACTATGACTTTTATCTTACTTATGTGAATATTCCTTCAATACATACCACTAATAATTGGTATTACAGAATATCTTTATTCATTCAAGTAATGCAGAAATAAAAAATTATGGAGAATACTTCAAAACTAGTTACCCAATCGAACCCTATCTTTAACGACACTTTTTGAAACACAGATCATTTGACCAATCAGTCAAATCTGCTAACATCAAGAAGTAAAAGAATGAACACATTATGGATATACAACTTTTTTTATTCAGAAAAATGTTGTCAATTTAGCAATACATGTAATGATATTGGTGAAGATGATATACATTTAATCTTTTAAATAAATAGATTCACATTTTATTTCTTAATAATTCTTAATTCTTATGAAATAGTGTAATGATACAGATTGAAAACTCGGAACATTGTGACAACAGACTTTGATTATTGTGTACTGTTGTTTCTTTAAAAAAATTGCAATAAATAAATATTGACCAAAGTGACATAATATCACTAAATTACATTAGACATTTACAAATCAACACAAGAATGCAAAGCAAAAGCCATCACAGCTCACATAGCCCCTACAGTTTGTCGCAATATTAGTTATAGGAAAAATATGTGTAGACAATCATATCAATGATTCAGGACAACATTCAAAGGAAGAAAGTAATGTAACATATTTTGACAGTTTAAGGATTTCGGATTTCAAACAAACATTTGTATCTAGAAGTTGTTACTTAAAAGGACACATCAACACCAAATAGGTAACGTTCATTCCAAATTTGAAGTTTTCTTGTCATATAGTATTGAAGTAATGCTACCGAAAAGAAACAAAATCATTAGAATTTTGCATTTTTGGTCAAATTTGAAAAAATAAATGGCCCATGGTAGTTTTTATCCATATAAGGCACATCCACACCAAATTGGTAAAAATATACCAAATTTGAAGTGTCAAAGTCATAAAGTTTTCAAGTAATGCTCTGGAAACAATTTCTGATTGTCGTCGAACAGACAGACACGCAGAGTGCTATATAACCAAAGTCATGATTTCGTTACATTTTTACCTAGCTGGTAAGGAATAGCTTTACATAATAATATTGAAGTGAACATTGATCAATTAAATAACACTAATATTAAATCTAACCATATATTTTTGGATGGTAACAAATGTCCTTTTAATTCGGCATAAACCATTGATTAACATGTTTATTTCTTAAGCAAGACTGTTGCATATCCAAAAAGAGAGTAACAGAATTTGAGTTGTTTACAGATTAAAATTGTTTTGATATACAATTGTAGAATTGCTGATGACTCTCCACTGAAAGTTTGTCAAAAATGGCAAAATGAACTTAACTCAAATATTCAATGGAATGCAGTTTTCAGAAAATACAGAAATTGTACTAAAGATGTAAAACTTTTAGATTTTCAGTATAGATTTATCAATAGAGCAATTTACACTAGAAAAGAACTGATGCAAATGAAAATAATTGATACAAATATTTGCTCTTTTTGCGAATCAGAACCTGAGAGTCTGCAGCATGTTTTCATTAAATGCAAATTAGTGCATGAATTCTGGAGAAAAGTTGAAAATTTTATGAATCAGCATATAACACATCTGAATATTTTCATCTCTGACTTAGATATTTTATTCTGTAACAGTTCAGCTAGCCTTCTGGTATCTCATATCATACTAATTGCTAAAAAGTATATACATATATTGAGCCATTGACGCGTGCCATTGTCCAGATTTTGATCACAAAAAATGACATTTATCTGTTTATTTTAACTATATTGAACAAATAAGCAATAAGATATTGATTTTCAGAAACTACCACTATTTCACAATAAAATAACAAGTTTGACATATTTGACTCCAACAACATACTGTGTGGCCCTTTAAACAATTGATAAGGTTGCTGTATATAACATGTTTACAAAATGGAAGAGGTTGATTTATACAATAGAAGTTGACGATTAATTGATCATTACATTATTCATATTGATTGGATGAAAATGACAATGACAAGGATATGAGAAAGATGAACACACTTTGTCAAAGAATGTATTAAATTTTGTAGGATATCTAGTAAGTGGTAAGTTAATGGGAAGGAATTTCCTCCATCCCTATTGAATGTTGTTGCAATCTTCTGAATGTGAAGAGCTTTGAGGTTAAATTTGTACTTCAGATTTCAATTGGTTTCCATGGTAAACTGCATTCTAGGAAATTGGATGTTGAGATTTTGCAGTAGTCTATTAGGGTTGTTAAAAGGATGAAGGGTGACAAAGATATCTTCTTATGTACAGTTCCAGACAGATTGGAGACATTTTTTGGGCAGTTTCTTCTAGATTATTGATGAGGTGTGATAGTGGGGAGCTTGAGGGCCTGTTTATTAGGCCCCGGTGAAGCAGGTCAAGTCGATACAGGTATTTTTTTGTTCCGTCTTCTAAAAGCTGGATATTCTGTTTGGAATGGATCTATTCATGTCTTTGATGATGGCAAGGCTTCCTCATGGGGGACAATGGTAATTTTGTTAATAATGTAGCAATAATGGTGTAGACATGCTTCTGTAAAAATTAATTGAATTGGCAATTGAGAACTCTGCTGTCTAGTCTGGACAGGTGCTTGGCTGTGTAGAAATTGAATGTTGCCCTGGACCAGATGAGGAGACATACTTTCATATGATCGCTGGTTGGTTTGGTACAGAGAAGCTATGGGTGCTGGACATGTTGAGAGTTTGGCCTATCTATCTGTCCAGTATATGATTAAGTAGGAATCTGTGTTACCTCTGCAGATGGGTTATTGGATCTTTCTTCTACTGCTGGTAGGTGCTGGTGTTGCCTATACAGAATAAAGAAGTTGCATATCCGTAAAAAAAGCATTCATTCTTCATTAACCAAACTTCTAGTGTGGCAATCAGAGAAGGTAGTCAAGATTTCTTGCTGTTTGCCTTCTACAACAATACGTCAATCATAACCAAATTATTGTTACTATATTATTATTTTCATAAACCCCTGATAGAGTTGAAATCTATGATGATAACATACGACTGGTAATGTTACATATAACTAAAACATCTTTAACAAACACTTGCTAACCAATTGACATGTATGGGTATTTATCTTAAACATGTCATTGATATTAGATCTAGCATTTGCTCACTATTTCTTCTTTCTTCACAACTAGAAGTCGCTATTTTAAGATAAAATTTGGATAGAAACGGTAGATCTTATAAAGCCCAACAGAGTAGCTAATCACAGTGGAAGAGATATCAAACAAATCAGATCGCTGGCTACATGTAAACATCTACATTAATTTGGTGTCTCATTAATAATTTTCATTCAATAAGCTTTGGTAGGTTAAATGTAAAATTTGCATGTATAATTAAAATCATCTTAGCTAGAATTTCATAATTTCAATTAAATAATTCTTTATTACTATCATTACATATACCAAAAATGTCTTTAGAAAAAAAAATCTTCCAATAGGTTACCGTGCTATTATTTCAGAAAATCTAATGCAAGTCTGTGCAATAATAGGTCAGTTGTAAATCACTGTACTTTAAGCATGTTAAGTCATAGAATCAATTTTGTAGGGCAACTAAATTGGGCTAATTCTTCTTCAAGAGCAAAAATCTGATCGCTTATGCCACTATTTCCTGTCGCGTCTGCAAAGATTTTCATTTGTAAGCCCCTTTTAAAGTTTAGGATAACCCTGCTTATTCAGGCGTTTACCGTTTCAGACTGATGAGGTACCAAATCAAGTGCAATCCCTTCGCCAGAACAAAATTCCGGAAATCTAGTAATAGCAGCGCCGATACTAACGACTGACGCATTCATCATTGAGTTTACCACCTTTTTGTTATTTCGGTATTTGAAAAAAGTACGCTATTAGTTATTTTCATTGGTATTCAGCTGGGAAATTTCATGTGTTCTTTGTCATGGCCTTAGCGAAATGACGTGGTAAGGAATAACGCTCACCAAAGACATAGGGTAGGGTGTTTTGAACTTCATTATTGAGGGCTTGAATGCAAGCAGGGTTCTGAAAATTGTTTCAAACGTCAAAGGAAACATTACTGTGAGGGATGAACTATTTGTCCTGCCTGCATTAAAATTTGCCTTGCAAAAATTATACTATGACTTTAGGAATTCAATAGATGTATGATAATCTGGTCAAAAGAAAGCTGTGACTGCCTCCGGTTATCTTAATCACAGAAGGAGTATAGGGGAGCTATACCAATGGGAAATTCCTCTACAAACAAAACAAACCACCCCAAAGGCACTGGTTCGAATTTGACTCTTCGCCAGCCCTTTTTCCTGTCTGTAGTAAGAGCTCGTAAAATTGATAATAATAATCACCCACAAAAGAAAAGAACTTTAACCGCATCTTCAACCTTGTCCAAAAAAGTATAAAAATTACATTCACAGCCTACCTATGTAACAGATGTAGAGTATTAGACTCTACCACATAACAGATCGTCAGTTACGTCGCCATTTTGATAACACGGTACCCTAATTAAATACGCTGCGCGACACAGGTTCAGTAAAGGAGAACTTTCACAAACTTGCCGGTTTTCCACGTGTTCTCCGAGCCATAGACGGGACGCTGATCCCCATCCAAGCCCCCTCTGGACCATCGGATCCTGCCTGCGTGTGCAGGAAGGGCTTTCACGTCATCAATGTTCAGGCTGTGTGTGACAGCAACCTCAGGTACTGATAATTGTTATGCCAATACTCATATTGTTCATAATATGTATTCCCAGTGATTACCCCTTCCATAACATCATTTAGAGTAACTCCCCTTCTGTAACATTTAGATTAGAGTAATGTCCCCCTGTTTCTCACCCAAATGAAATTTTTTATGAATGCTTCATTTTCAGTTATTTTATTCATTGGATTAAAAAATTTATAAATATAAACATTGTTGTTTTCTTAAACTTTTTTAATTTCATAAAATTGTGATATAAATCCCTTATGAAAACTTATACATTATAACAGTTTGATTTGCAAAATTTAAGATTAATTCATATTTATAATAATCTTTCCCAGATTCCTGAATGTAGTGACCAGATGGCCTGGGGCAACCAATGACTCTGTCATGTTACAGAATTCATCACTAGGACAGTTTCTTGAAAGTACACCTCTGGATGGATGGCTGTTAGGAGACTCTGGGTATTTACCTCTATCAATTTTCCTGCAAAACCTTTAAATCTAGTCCACAAAATTTCAATTTATTTTTCAAATTACCAATTAATAACAACATAGATATAATTTATCAGTTGAGTTCCTAGGTGGTCAGTTGAGGGGGTCATTTTGACCTTTTCTGAGCAGATTTGACCACTTGCAATGCTAATGTATCCTACTTCTCCAAATATTAAGGGACATCAAGCAAAAAGGGTGGGCATATTTCCCCAGGACCACCACTAGGAACAACACTGATTTATGATATTTGACTCCATTTATTTTCAAGTTATATAAACAGGAGTGTTTTGTTCTGTTGTAGATACGCTTGTAGACCATGGCTCCTGACGCCATTCACTGACCCCCAGTCTCGGCCGGAGGAGAGGTACAACTCGGCCCACTGCAGGACAAGAAATTCTATCGAGAGAGCGTTTGGGGTGCTCAAGTCACGTTTCAGGTATGAATCCATTTGATTTGCAATTTTTTTTTTTTTTTTGTCATGTTACTATAACAAGATTTAAACATTTGCAAAGAAGGATCTTAGTCAAAATTTCAGAAAAAAGTATTTTTATCAAAAAACTGATGACGTAACTTTATATAATGAGATTTTTTTTAACATATTAAATTGAAAATTGAATTATGATCCATGAAATAATAATTTATCCTTTCATCACTTCTTATCATTTCAGATGTCTTCACAAAAGCACAGGCTGTCTGCCCTTCTCTCCAGAAAAGTGTACCAAAGACATTATGTGCTGTTTTAAATTGCACAATTTCTGTATCAATTAAAACTTGCACTGTGCTGTTGATTGTGATGTTGATGTTGATGTCTTGATGACAATGCTGTTGTCAGACCTTGTAATGATGGCCAAGGTGTGAGAACACAAATAGTAAAGGAAAGATTCTCATGAGATGTTTGTCAATTGTGTTTAATTTTGTAGAGAGTTTGTACATGAAAATTATGTAAAACTTATGTAATCATAAGATGTATATATACAGGTTCACTTCAGATCTAGCCTTGCTTTTCAAGAGATTATCTTACAAACAACATGTTATAAGGTACAGTCTGTTTCAAAAGCCATTTTTCAGTTCAAAAGACAACAGACTCAGATTTTGACAACAATATTGTATTTAGATTTAAAATTCAATAACGGGGTTAATTTCAGGACACATGTTTAAACCAAGGTTAATCTTCTTCCTTTCTAGTTTTTCTTTTTCAATTTGATTTCTTTCCTTCATAGTCTGAACTAAATCTTTTAAAAGTTCAATTTTCTTCTCCTCCACAGCAATCACTCTGTCCATGTCATTGTTGCTGCAGTTGCAGGAAGGTGCTGAAATATCTGCAAATGTTAATGAAAAAGAATTTCAACAACTGTTTCATTATGTTTTCAAGACAAGATTTAATTTTACAAGATTATGTGAGAGATAATTTTTTTAAAATACTATACCTGAGATCTGTCCATTTTTTTCGTATCTCGTCCGGGTCCCGCCGGGTGGAAGAGTTTGCACTTAGCCTAAGGGAAAAAAGCATTAATTTATTATTATTTCTCAATGTGACACAATATACTTCACATAGGACATTTAATGTTATCCTTTTGATTAATTGGTAAGTTTTAGAGTTCATTGATGGTTAATTGAAACGTGTATCTTCTTGTGCATTCTTGTGCATTTCATGATTCTAATCGATTATGAAATACAATATCAGTAACATTTACTTACTTGTTGGCGATGTCTTGTCACATCTTCTTCTTACCAGCTGAGGTCACCGTGGCACTCAGCTTAAAAAGTAATCATGGCTACGGCAGACCTCGCTGGTAAGGATTTCCAGCTCAAGGGATGAGATATTTGTCCGTCTCACTCTTGAGCTGGCCTTCGACTGTTGAGCTTGATGTTCGCTTGCCATTGTTTTCATTGTCTGCTAATTTTTCGGTAGGGAGGTAACTCTGATGAACTCTAATCATTTTATTGACTTCACGCACGAAAGAGTTATTACTATAGAAGCTATCGTAAAATCTATCTTAGCTAATATAGTCGTAAGAGAGTTTTGTGAAACGGTCGTAGACAAGTATCGTAAGTGGTATCGTAGGAGTTAAGATATCGTAGCAGTAAGAGACATTCATGAAACGGGCTCCTGGGGTTAGTACAGAGCCTAGTTCACACAGACCGATAGGTTCAGGTGAATTCGTAATCAAAACTAACTCGTAAGCATGATGATGAGCAGTCAACCTTTTACAAAGTCAATGGAACATATAAATGAAAATTTATAATTAAAAACATTATACATATCTACTAATAACACCTCTAAAGTAAGTTTAATAGATAATGTGTCACTCTGAGTGAATCACATGAACTGATCAAATTTACAATGGAAATGTTAACGTTGGATGTAATTCGCCTTTGATCATCACAGAAAAATGTTTGTGAAACACGAGGGAATAAGATAACTACAACCTAAGGATGAACTATACCTGAAATGATAAAAAAAATATCTTTATCAAAAAAGAATTAGGCAACTTCAATTATTATGATTATATATCATGCGGGTTTGGTTTTCCAAGAGGGTGGTTAATTACAATAATAAACGGGTTTTGTTTGAAAAATAACGGGTATCATTGAATTGGATTTATACCTTATTTAAATGGGTTGTGAAATGTCTCGTTTACCATTATACTATACGAGTTAATCAGGAAACGTGTTCATTTTTCTGTTTTAGGTACGAATTTGTTTTGGATACGAATTCACAAAATTTTGTTTACCCTGAATCTATAAAGATTGGTAAATTCAATGAATATTAACTTAAAGAATTTTAAAAAATGTATTAATAAGGTCACAGAGGAAGTTATGTAAATAAGAAACGTCATTTGCAATTCATATTAAACGGATTAAAATGTAATCAAGGGAGATAACGCATTTTAAAGGAACTCGATCTATTCTAAAAGAATATATATTTGACCATGCATTACTATTAACTTTTAAAAAACTAAGCATTTCAAACAAAAAATCTTAGAAAAACACTTGTTATCCGCAAGCATTATGTTTGTTCCAGTGCTGTGGAGAAATAGCAGGTTTTAAATTTTATATCAACGTGGAATCCCCCAACCCACCCCCCCCCCCCCCCCCCCCCAAAAAAACAAACTACAAACAACGAAATACATAAAACAACAAATTTACATTACCCGAAGGAAAAGACAACGACAAGCAAAAAAGGGCAAATACAAACATACAAACAAACTAAACCAACCATATTCTAAAATGTTCTGGAAAAGTACTCAAGTACGTCAATAAATCAAAGCGATGTGCGGCATGGACTAAAACGTGTTCTGTACGAAAATATATCCAATTTTAAAACGAAATATGAACCTAAGATTTCCATTAAGATTAATAAAGGAACGTATACAAATGCTACTTTTATCGCAATGTTCTTTTCACTTTATCCCCCTGCATACTAAAATAATTTTTTGGCTTTTTCAATCCTTTTGTGAAAATTCTTATTTTTTTCTCTCTATTTACCTCGACTTACTAAGATCTATCTAGCCCTAACACAGGTTAGGCTATTGGCCTTCTTTCAGTTTGAGAACATCCAGCTTTATTTTCCAGTACGTTTAACACGTGTGACAGTGTGAGTAACACATCGGCCGTCTATGCGGGGATTTCGTATAATACTTTGCCTTGTTATGCCTGGACGCCAATCGTATCGGGTGCATCATTTATAAGTTGTTCTGATCACATTGTTCAAAACAACGTCAAAAACCAACCAAATTTCAACGTTAGTTTCCTAACGTTGTTCCGACGTCGAAATTTGCTTTATCAACCAAATTTTAACGTCGATAAGACTTTAGATGTCTACCGGGCTGTGTTTGATATTTAATATTTCATGAAACATAGCGATACAATTGAAAATTTCATAAACATCATGAAATGGTAGATCATTTTTTACTTTCAATAGTATCATGGTTTTTAATGAATATAGTTATTTTTTAACAAAACATGAAAGGAGTCACGTGACCATGTCGATATTTACATAGATTAAATAGATGTAAATTAAACTAAATTCGTACGCTACTAAATGCATTTAAGATTATTAAAATACTTATATAGATATTCTTCATCGGAACTTACCTTTTATCATTAGATCTACTCACACATCTTTCTTTGGTGACTTGTGACACCTCGAGCTCGAATTGGCCCAGAAATTTTCATCACAGGCCGGGATATTCACTAGGCCTATAGTCAAGATGAAGCTACTACATCACGTTAACAATAACCCTTAAAATAAAAATACATATGATCAAAAGGATGTGAATATCAAATGTGTTCAACGGTTAACTCGTGACCTAGAGTCAGTAATCGAAACTAGGCCTAAATGCACCGCGAATCAAACACCGAATAATTCGGTCACGTTAGAAATGTAGCCAAGGGTAAGCAAACCGTCAATCAGACACCGGGGAAAAAACCCGATATGATGTCGAAATCGATAAGAACTTTCGCTTACTGACACAAAAGTAACCAATTGTCTTGAAATTGTGACTGTGACGATCCCTAGATAACAATACTAACCACAAGAAAAGATGATAAGAGGGCTAAAATTTCCAAAACCCACAAACTTAAACGTAAATGGCGTAAAAGTCAAGTCTAACAACTTTCGCTTCGATGAGAAATGGCGGTGTCGCATGTCCGGAAAAGAAAATATTCTCGAATGAAAAAATAATCATTCTTTTTACGAGAGGTAAATTTGGTGAGGGATTCTAAAGTCAAGGCATAAGTTAAGTTTGGAGATGTTCATATGTAACTCACAAGCTCAAATACATGTTGTCTACATCATTAAACCATCATGTGTCGACGAGACCCATGTTGCATGTTGGATGACAGCCACTGTTCAACCAAATAATACAATACTGAAAAAATAACAAAAAATAGAAGAATAAGAGTAATTAAAAAACTTCTGCGCAAAGAAAACGAAAAGACAAAAATAAACTTGATACAAATAAAAGTTGTCAATATTTTAGAAAGCTCAGAGTAGAAGAGAGCTAACTCCTGCGACATACTTTCACAACCTGAAACTTGAACAAAAGCAATTTCAAGAGCCACAAAATACACAGTTTGTTGAAATTGAACGATAATGCATAGTTTTAACCTTTTAACTGAACTGTCGCCGGATGTATTTCATAATAGATTTAGTTCAGATTGCTTCATTTCTCTATGCTCGGTTACAAGCTCTTTCTCTCACTCTGATCGTAACACAAATAGTATCTCGTGATTTACCTGTTCCGTTAAATGTCTTCAATTCACCACTTCATGTCACGCCATGGTCGAGCTGAGTTGTTATACACCTCGGCCACACATAATCTATATTTGACAGAATAAACTTTTAACGAAAGCATCGTCTCAGCCAATTCCATCAGCGGCCAGGACCCGCGACGTAACTGAACAGCAACCTCTTTGTTTAAGTATGCAAAACCAAAAAACCCTGTGTTTCCGGGTTGAAGAACCGTAGTCATGACTTTGTAAGGACGCCAATGTCGTCTGTTTGAGCTTGGCTACTGCATGATGAAAAGTCTTCAACACTATAGTCAAATATTACACACAGCACTCAAAACAATACAAAATTAAGAGTTACATTTGAAAGTTACATTTGCCTTACACATTGAAAAGTGATGCAATACAATTGTTTTTCAGTAAAATTATGTCGGTCATTATTGTTCAATTACTGTATATTTCAATATATTCCAGTTTCCACTGATAAATAGAAAAAAGTCAGTTCGTCATTTGCCTTCACATGTATTACATTATTTAATATACTTCTCCAATAGTTAAGATATAATAAATATAACGGAAAGACGGTCGTCTGTGATCAATTAGTAAAATTTTAGAATACATCCGACATAATTAAAGAGATGTCAACAAAGTCACGTGATGTGCATGCCGATAATGCGACTCGCGGTTCGTTTCAAATTTGTCAACTGCAACCATCTACATCTTTTAGTTCGTTCGCGCAATGCTTCATATATATATATATATATATATATATATATATATATATATATATATATATATATATGAAAAAAGTTCACCAATTTGAAATTGATCTTCAGCTCCCAGGCGTTATATATTGAAAAATACGAAGTCAGAAGTAAAAACAATCCATTTTAATGGCTAGCGCTTTCAGCTCAACGAGCCTCTTCAGGCCACACATACAACGGATAATGCGTTGCCAAGCAACGTCATCGTGTACAACATGACGTCATTACATTAATACGTCACAATATAGGTTATATACATATATATATACCTACCTTGGACGAATGGATAAAATAGAGCTATTGTCTCTGAAACTCGTTTATTTATAAGATTCATGACGTTGGTGGGTGACTACAAAGCGAGAGGAGAGAGATAACTTGGTTGTTGTTGGATTGTGGTTTAACGACTACGCCTGTTGGTAAAGTCGCCGACGTACGATATTCTTATTGTTAGTGCAGTGAAAATGAGAGACAGGACGGTGGTCTAGGAGGTGCTGTCTGCAATAATCCGGTGGTCCAGGAGGTGCTGTCTGCAATGATCCGGTGAGAGACGACAGCTGCTGTGAGTAAATTGATTCCTTAAATTGCTTTCAAATGACGGATGGGCGGGTTCAGCGGTCGACAGTAAGTGGCGGTATGACAACAGGGCGCCGACTGCGCTCAAATCAATTAGTGTGTAACCCCGCTCATAAAACATCGAACAACAATTATCCTCGCTGCCCGACTTACCACAGTGGTGTGTCGTCACTGGTCTCATACAGTTTTAACTGTATCGTATAGCCGCGATTTTCACTATTTAACAATAAATGAATGTGATAGTTTTCTGACGAGCCTTTTTTCATTTGAATCAAGTCTCTGCCAGTGTAATTAAAGGGGAATCTCAGTTATTGTAATAAATCAGTGCATTGTGTGTTTGTGGGAAATAGACATCGCGAGTGTTGCGGTCATTACCATGTCCGTATCTCTCTACTAAGGTAAGACGAAAGCAAGGGGGTGAGCCCAGGGGCGACGGAAGGAGTGCTTGTTTAGGCATGGGATATATGTATATATGTCAACATTAAATCAAATGCATACATATGCGTACAAGAAGGTACAAATATGTTTGGTAACCATGGAGGTTGTTGTTAATCATCTTGGGTATATAGTAACGTTCTTTGATGAGTAACTGAATTATCTTTCAGGTTTTTTTTATGGGGGGGGGGGGGGGGGGGGGGGGGGCTTAAGACTTTACGGTGCGATCGCCTCTATGAATTTTGATATAATATCCCTCATTGGATAGGCAATTGAATTATCTTTCACTTGAGTATACATGAAAGGTGATACAAATATTACTTTGTACCCTCAAAAGTCTTTTTTTCGAGTAAGTAAATGGAAAAGTTGAATATCGAATAAGGAATAAGTAACTAACTTCACACTGCCGCGTTAGGAGTATTTATAGGAAAATTCAAATCTGTTGTTGGTATGTCGGTTGATGTTTTAACAGCGCGGCTATTTCGGGATTCAAGGATTTTAGTTGTATTAACAATGTCCATCACTGTGCGTGTTGATTTTAGACTTAGAGAAGGGCCAAAGTATCAACGGGGCATATAAAGCGAATGAATGGAGGCAATTAAGGGCAGCCATGAAGGCCAAGCGGCGAGGGAAGCTCAGTGCAGGAGTGCTGCTCCTTCAGGAGAATGCTCACGTCCACACAGCGCATGTTGCTGTCACTGCTGTTACCAAATGTGGCTTTGAAATTCTTCCACATCCACCATGCTCCCCATATTTGGCACAACCGGACTTCTTCCTCTTTCCCAATTTGAAGAACCAGTTACGTGGACGTGTTTTTGTTGATACGAGGGGAAGTCAATAACTTCATAGAAATGAGTTTACACAGGCGATTAAGAAGAAGATCTTAAGAGGCGCGGCATGTTGACTTCTGGAGTTATGATTCTTCATGACAACGCCCCAATGCACAATAGTCGTATTGCACAGGCTGTACTTCAACAATGTGGCGTTGAACAACTTAACCATCCGCTCTACAGTCATGATCTGGCCCCAAGCGACTACTATCTGTTTTGCAATTTGAAAGCATACTTGCGTGGTACAAGATTTGAACTCAAGGCAGCTACTGAGGCGTGGCCAGTCAGATGACTTCTACCGAAAGGCAGTTTCAAAGACAATTTGGCAAAGTGATATGTCTCACTAGACAAAAGACTTATTGAATTTAACTTGAATTCCAATTTAAGTTAACTTAACATATGGGGTAAAAAAAATGACTAATCAAGTATAAACTTTATAAAACTTAAGCTATCCTTTTTCGATGAAAATGATAATGATTTGCCACATTTTTATTTTGATGGTGTTGAAGCACGATTTGTAAATAATCATAAACATCTTTGAGTTGTTCTTTCCAACAATGGAAAATGAGCTAAACATATTGAAAGTATTATACTTAAGTTTCGAAAATGGTTGCCTTCATCCGTTTAAGACGGATTCAGCTACAAGCAGCGATAGTTACGGGTTTACCTAGATATACTTCAAATAGATTCCTTTACCGTGAAACAGTTTGGGAAACATAACAAGAACGAAGGAGAAAAAGAAAATTGTGTTTGATGTTCAAAATTCAAAATGAAATGGCCCCTTCACACTCGAACGACTTGAACGGGATTAAAACTGATCCTAGTTGTGTATGTGGTCATATTGTTGAGAACTCATATCATTATTTCTTTGAATGTCCGTTGTATAAACAACAGAGATTAAGATTCTTGTCATCTATTGTACATTTGTACATTAGTAGGGATTGCAGTTAACCATAACATTTTGCTAGAAGGAAGAGCAGACCTATCATTGTTTCATTGTTTTTATTACTCAAAAACCACCTTTGGTGATACAAGAGCACAAATGTAAAGTTATTTTACAAATGATTTGCACGCGTCTGGTGACACGCAGTTGAATACTTACTTAAATAGTAATACAACATACATAATTAATAATACAACATATATATTTGGTTCGTAGCTAAATATTTAAGTAGACACAATTGCTTATGGAACATTTGATAACATATTTTGTAAACGTATGATAAAGCTTGACAAATTGTTCTTACATCTTTTAGTTGATGGTGATAAGGCATATATCAAGTTACATATATCATTACTACTTTTATGGTAGGTAAGTATCGTTCACGATCTGCATTTAATATTGGACATTTAAGTATATAGTGCACTTCGTCGCCTATTTTACTTAGGTTACAGAGTTTACAATACCTTTCATCTCTCGGTATGCTTTGCCATCTTCCCGTTTCAATCGGTAAATTAAGATTTAAAGTTCTGAATTTCAAAATCGGGATAGAAATGTTTCTAGGTAACAGTAAGTACTTTTCATAACCAAGTGATTGTTTATAGTGTTGAAAGAAAAGTCCCTTTGGACTCGAGATAATATTTTCTCTCCATTATTGGATAAACTGATCCGTCAAAATTTGTTCAGCTTTCAAAACTAGGAACGAAGTGGAGCATACCGAGGGATTTACAAATACATATGATAATCCAATTCTATCTAATAATGTTTTAATAAAGTGAATCCACGGGTCTGATTGATGGTTTTCTTTGTATTTGTTTAGGCTGTATTGATATATGAAATTGGATAATTTAAAAGTATCAGTACATGTCAGTTTGTGCCAAAAGGATAGCATATGCTTATATATCTTTATGTGGATTGGTTTTCTTCCAAGTTCACCATATACCATGAAATTTGGTGTAGATTTTCTTAAACCAGATGCCAACTTTAGGAATTTTATATGTATACTTTCTATAAGGTCAAGCTTCTCAAATCCCCATACCTCTGAGCCATTAGTTAAAATGGGAGTAATCATAACATCAAATGCCGATATCAAGCAATCTAAAGGAAGGTTCAAATTTCTTGCTTTATCACTATGTCAAAACAAAACTGTATTTAAGTTAGTCCAATCATTCATTAGTGAGCCAAAGCGATTTGAACACATGTAAGAAACCAATATTCTTCTAAATATGTTCTGTTCTTTTTCTATGTTACTATTTTGTTAACTTTCTGCCATCTGCCTTTTGTAAAAATGTAAATTACCATTGTACATATCAAGGAGAGGGTATCCTAAGCATTGGAGAACTTGTTCCTAATCCTTAACATGTGAATAAAATATATTTAAACTAAACTAAACTTTGTGATTTTGCCTCGTAAGCCTAATACAATAAATAAATTCACAGCATGTGTATTGGCTTTGATCATGTATGTTCAAGCTGCAGTTAATTTTCCGTTAACCTAAAATAAATACTACAGTGTGTAACTTCAGGGATACATGGGTTTTCACCAAAGTGGGCCCATTGGCCCATTGATTTTCAAAAGTGGGCCAATATGTAATTCAACATTGGACAATTTTATGAAAGCACAGAAAATCAATAAAAAAAGTGTTTAAACTTCATGTTTCCATAGCCATAGCAAGATATTTGAACATTATTACTTACTTGACTAAAGATGAGAGTGAGGATCAACAATGGAATAGTCTCCTGTTTTGCTTTCTCTTCCATCGGATTACTGCCGCTTCATAGTCAAACTGTCTTGCAGGGGGCCTTCTAGGAATATAATTATAAGTCTGTTCCAGGTTGAAGCTTCAAGTCGATATCTGTTACTTGTGTGGAGATTGTCTTGCAAGCTTTAAAAGATTTCGAAATACATCCTTAGAATGTGAGTGAAGAAGCTTCCAAAGTATTGAAAGACTGTCCCTTGGATATATCTTTCACACCCCAGTGTGTTCAAAATGGCAAAGCACTTGACCCAATTCTTATTTACTTTGTCTTCTCCATAGTGTTTGGTCAGTTTTTGGAGATCTTATTTCCCACAGTCCTCTCTCTCAACTTCGGATAAAAATGTCAATGTTCTGCACAAAATGAACAGGCAAATTCAGTTGAAGAACTTGGGAAAAGTTTCAAAATGTTGTATTTCAGCTTCATGAATGAAATCAGAGCTGATTTTTTCAAATTCTTTCTTTACTGCCGTAACATTATCTCCTTCTAGGATATGGCCTTGAAATGATAGCTTCCTATGGACTATTTTCACTTTGTCTTCCTTCAGCTTTTGAAAGTATGTCTTGCCATCTTTAGCCTTCACACCAGCCTGAATTGCTCCACCAATTGCTGGGCGTACACAAGCAGTATCCAAATTCTGTTTCTGGAATATGATACTAAGCTGGGTAACTGTCGGAATGACAAAAAGTTTTTCCAATATGCATTTTCTGTACTTGTAGGCTTTGTCCTTTGCTTAAAGTACCTGACAAGGGACAACCAAGAGTTGTACACTGTGTTCAAGGCATCATAAAACGAAAACCATCTTACATCGTCTATTTCTTTCATTTTGACCTCTTGACTGTCCAATAGTTTTTGAATGTTTGATAATTCCTGGCATCTGTTTGACTATTTGTCAAAGTAATAATAGCGGTCTGTTAGAGTCTTTTGCAATGCTTTAATGAATGGCACAGACCCAGCTGCTTGTGATGTGCAAAGGTTCAGTTTTCGAGCAAAATAATTAATGTTTATACAGATATTTTTTCAATATTTGACTTACAATGTCCTCTTCAATCATATCACTTATAACCTCCTGAATCTCATCAGCAGTTCTCCGGGATGTGCAAATTGCATTTTTCCCACTTTCCAAATGTATCAAGTCCTTGAAACTGGAGAAAATCTATCAAATAAGAATATTTTGATGTCGCTATCCTCTCTTTTGCAAGCCAATAAACTGAAATTATTTCTTCCGTTTTTGTGTAAGTGCATTTTGCGATGCTAACGAAAGGTTCTTAGTTAATGCTTGTTCACGCAAGTACTTTCTTAGTGCTGTCCATTGTAGATGTAAGATAGTTGATACATTCGATGCTTGTGAAAGTGTTTTTCTTTCCTGCCTTTTTCAAAATTCACATGTCATTACGCCCGACTTAACATCGTATCTAAGCCACAAATAGTCTTTTAAACCCTTTGGTTGAAACACTTATTTATATTTCTTTGGAAACAGCCTCTACAACTTCTACATGCGAATCATCAGAATATTTATCATTGACCTTTTCTGTTTCTGCTTTTCATTTTCATCATTGAAGAAAAAGTCCACGTGCCAAAGCCATGCTTTTGATCGATAGAAATGGTCTGTTCGCTAGATTGTTCAAGGGTAAATATTTTGCGACAAAATTACGTTTCGTAGTGATACGTCAATTAGTTTGTGTTGTTTTATCAATCTATTACTTCAGGTACACATTTTACTGAAACAAAATTGTATCTGTCCAAAAAGGAGAGATTGTTTCGAAAAAGTTACTTGAAACAGATACGCGAACGCAGCTTCCCAGGACATCAAGGTCACGTGACGTCTCATGCATTCTAAGAAAAAATTCGTAAACACATTTGGAACTAATCTCCTTGACTTTTTAATACCGAGTCGGTGAAGTTTGGTTTCAAAACGAAATATTACTTTATTATTAATGGGATATTCTGTGTAATATGTAAGTAATAACTAAGTTTTGTCATGCAAGTATAATAAAATATTTTATATAAATAGGCCAAGATTGGTCTGTTTAGTGGCAATGACTGGTTTGTGACAGAAACAAGTGACTAATCAGCTCAGTTTTATTTTCAAGCAAGTCGTCCTGTCCAGCGCTAGCTGCTTCCATGTATTATCTGTGAAGGTATTAAATCTACTTGTTCTTAGTTTCCCATTTTAAATGGTTATTCGCAAAATTGTGCATTGTGTTTATAAGACAACCTGTAGAAAGGAAAAATAGTTTGCAGCAGTTCCTTAAAGTGCGCAAACTAAACTTTAATTGCGTAAATATGGCTTTATAACAAAAACTGTGACGTTACCGAGGACTCGTGTATGGATGCTATACCTTGTTACATCGTGACAGTCAAATACAATCAGCAGCCAGTCTGTTCTCACTTCCAACAGTGCAGTAACAGGAGAGCCCAGTGGATAGCCACTAGCGTCTCCATAACGACTATTCCTGATATAGTAAATCAGACAATCACCAAATAATAAAAATTAGCATTTTTAACTTTTATCTCAATTTCTGGGCGTGTCTTTTTCAGACCACTCCCTCATTTATACTTCTTCATCGACTGGTCAGGTATATCAAACTATCTATATCTATCTAACCTAAATATTTTGCCAAGGGGATACGATTTCAGCATGATTTCTCAGTCTAATTTTATTCTATCATTAAAACAGTGATAACTGGGGACTCGCACTGTCAACATATAAGATATAATGGTATGCTATATTTGATTGCTCATTTTGTGAGTTTGATTTTTGTTTTATTATTGTAGGATTAGTGTAACTTATGAAAGGGGTAACTCCCTTTTTATCCCTAGTTAAGGTATTCATATATATTCATCCATCAAAAATTGCAATGAAAAGTAAAATCTACCAAATAAGATGTCCAGGTATTATACAAAAAACATACATGCATATTTTCATCATTTTTTTTTCTCAGCCAAATATCAAGTTACTTTTCCTTTCCTCGAAACCTCACCTTGTTAGGCAAAGTTTGGACTGTCACTCCTAAATAGTTTTTCCATTTATAATCGTTGGGTTTTTTTTGTATCATCATCCTGATGTTTTCTATAATTATATGGGCCAATCTTCCCTTTAGAAATAAAACTATAAACTGTATTTAATTAGTGCAAAGTCTAGAAAATTTTGAAAGTAGTTGTTCATCTACACTTTGAAAGTCTTTTCTAATTTCCTCTTCATAATCTTTTATTTGAGTTTCTAGTTCACATGTCTTATCTTTTCTCTTTTTTTCAAATAAGATGAGAAAGAAATAGATTTTCCCCTGACCTTCATCAGAAATGTTTCTAAGAACAAACTGTCATCAATTTTAAGTTTAACATCAGGATCACTTATATTTTCTTCATTGGTCATTGCATATTCTTCTATTCTTCTAAACTTAAATTAGAAGATCAGCAAATTAAAGAAGAGGAAATAAGAGGTATACTGCTCAGAAATAGGATTCTATGGCATGAGGAAGGAGAAAAACCAACAAAATATTTTTGTCAACTAGAAAATAGAAATTATGTTAGTAAATCCATAAATAAAATAATAACAGAAAAGAATGAAGAAATAATAGATGGTAAATCAATCTTAAATGAACTTAAAGACTTTTACAAAAAAAACTATACTCCTTAAAAAAGGACTATGAAAATGGAAATTACTTAAACAATGTGATAACTCCAACTTTGAGTGAGCAACTGAGAGACAAGTTAGAATCAGAAATTGACATGAATGAAATATCAGTAGCAGTAAAAAATATGAAGAATAACAAAAGCCCTGGAATAGATGGATTCCCTATAGACTTCTTCAATTTTTTTTGGAAGGAACTCAAAGTTTGGATTTTTAGATTTATAAAAGATGTTTCTAGAAACAAAAAAATGTCACTTACTATGAAGAGAGGAGTCATAACTTGTATTCCAAAAGCTAACAAAAACAGGACTTTATTAAAAATACTGGAGACCAATTACTTTATTAAATTCTTTATATAAAATAATTAGTGCATGCATCTCTAGCCGGTTAAAATCCACTTTAGACTCTTTAATTCATAATAACCAGACTGGATTTATTTCACGAAGAACACTCAAGTGAAAATACAAGATTACTGTATGATCTTATGTTTGAAACCAAGAAAAGAGATATTCCAGGTCTGTTGGTGTCAATCGATTTTGAAAAAGCGTTTGACACAGTTTCTAAAGATTTCATTAATTCTGTACTTTTAAAATTTGGTTTCGGTCCTGAGATTATAAGTTGGATTAATATTCTAACTTATGAAACGTCTTCATGTGTTGTTCAAAATGGACATCTCTCTGAATTTTTCCCTAATGAGCGTGGCTGTAGGCAAGGTGATCCTATATCACCATATCTCTTTCTTTTTGTACCTGAAATCCTTGGTTGTATGATAAGACAAAATGATGATATAAAAGGCATAGTGATTGATGATCATGAATATAGAACAATATGCCGATGATACTGAATTGTTCTTAGATGGAACTGAAGAAAGTTTGTATGCTGCAATTGATACCATTAATACTTTTTATCTTATGTCAGGGTTAAAGATAAATATTGATAAGACTAAAGCAATTTGGATTGGCTCAAAAGCAGGTAGTAGAGATATACTTTGTCAAGATTTAGAAATAGAATGGCAAAGATAGGAATTTGAAGTTTTGGGTATCAAATTTACACCTACTTTAAAGGACCTTTGGGTAATCAACACAAGAAAAAGACTTGAGGAAATTAAGAGATTACTAGCATCATGGAGAAAAGGGCACTTAACATTAATTGGCAAAATTACTGTTATCAAAACATTAGCTCTCTCAAAATAAGTACATGTTTTCAATAGTTTACCTAACCCACCTGATGAATTTATCAGTGAACTTGAGAGGATATTTTTTCAGATTTATTTGGAATGACAAAAATGACAAAATTAAAAGAAGCACTTTAAAGAAAGATTTTACAGAAGGGGGTCTACGCATGATTGATATAAAAACTTTCATTTATACAATGAAATTATCAACCCTCAGACAATATTTGAGGAAAGGGAGGGTAAATAATCCTTGCAATTTTCCTTTAAATGATATTTTATAATATGGAGCAAACTTTCAAAATATAGTTACAACAAATAATCCTTTCTGGAAAGATGTATTAGCAGCATGGAAATTATATTGTTTAAGAAACACTAAAGAAGAAGAAAACATTTACAGAATACTGTCACAACCCTTATGGCTGAATAGTAATTTTAAAAACCAGTATCATTTTATTAGACATTGGGCTACTAGTGGAATTATGACAATTATGGATATCTGTAATGAGAATGTTTTCATGTCCTTTGAAGAAATGAAGCTAAAGTTTGATATAAGAGGTACATATATGGACCTTGATTATGTTTTATATATTTTGCCCGAGTCTTGGAAGATGACTATAAGACAACAAAGATATATCGAGGCCTTTGATGTTGATTTAAATCTATTTCATAAGGAATTTTTTTGATTTAAGAAAAGGTTCAAGGTTTTTTTATGATAAACTCTTAATTGACAATGTTAAGCCTCATATATTCCAGAAGTGGGAAAATGTATTTCATGATTCATATTTGAACTGGCAAATGATTTTTGAGACTTGCAGAAAGAATTTGAAAGATGTTAAACTTCTGGATTTTCAATTTAAATTTTTGCACAGAATTGTTTATACAAAAAGAGAACTTTTTAAAATGAAACTTGTTGACAATGAAGTATGTAGTTTTTTGTAAGGTGGATAATGAAACCTTATGCCATGTATTTTGGGAATGTGGGGTTACCCAGACATTCTGGAGAGACCTTGAAAATTGGATATCCAAAAATATACAGACATTGAAAATAACAAAAATCCTGATTTGGTTTGGGATATTAGGTAATTACCCATTGTTACTTCATATATTACTCTCTGCAAAAAAAATATATATACACTTGCACTTTAAACAATTTTAATCCAAATTTACATAATTTTCAAAAATTATTGAAAGATTTTTTCACTGTGGAAAAATTCATAGCCAGAAGAAATAATAATTTTGAGAGGTTTTCAAAAAAATGGCTACCCCTTTTCCCAATCTTTAATGATTGAACTGTACTTATCAATGGTGAACTTAGTGGCCAAAATTGTACTTAAGCCAAAGCTTGATATCAATGTGTTATTGGACCCTGTGTGTTATGTGCATTTAATTTCTGCCTGTAATTAATTATGGGAACAAATAAAAAAAAAATGATAAAAAGATAGTGCAAAGTCAATACATAGCCTTCAGATATGATAACGTATAGGCTGGATAAGATAAACCAAATTGGGATTTGTATTATTAATATTTGTTCGAATGTGTCTGTAAGTAATTAAGTCATTGATCATAATTCGTAATTGACTTTTTTGTATAGTATATAAATCGAATTCTTATTAATAAAAATAAATGATGTAATAAGAGAACTATTCATCAATTGTGTCTCAGATCATTTATTACATAAATTTATTACTAAGAATAGGTAAAACCGCAACTTTAGCCTAAAAACAGTAAAAGGGCATTGACAATATTCAAATATCAACTCTGTAACGATAGACGAAGACAGCTCACAAGAGAATACAAGACAACTGCACACGACGACGTTTATTACAAGACTGAATGCGACTACAGGTAGGAGACAGGTAGCAAGTACGGGGTCACGAACTTCACGTGCACGGCGTGAACAACCAGGTAAAGACTAGCGCGATGCAGGCAGCTAGACTGGGTGCAAGTCTTATCATTACATCTCCCCTCTCAAGTTGGAAACATCAATTAATCACCGGTCAACCTGAAACAACTAACATGGTTAATACATTTAACAATAAAACAGTCAGTTTACTTGGCTTCGAAACACGGCCATATCTGGCAACAGTCAACGATGGAGACGTCACAGACGAAGACGAATTTGACAACGATGGAGTTATAACATCGATTCCAGTTGTCTTCACTGGTTCTGCTGACAACAGAATATCTCGACGGTTCCGTCGAAGTAGAACACCATTATCTGTCTTAATCTCATATGACCTTGGTCCAACGTCCTGCACAACTGTACCACGTTGTGACCAATCACGTCGTTGATGGTCACGTACCGAAACTTTTTCTCCATGACGAAGATTAATCAAGGATTTAGTCGACCTGTCGTAATAGCGCTTCTGTTTTAACTTTTGTTCCCTTTTAAATCTAACAACTTTATGGGACTAAGAAACGTGTGGGAGTTTATCCTGAATAGGTAGATTAGCGCGAATACGTCTACCAATGAGAACCTGTGCAGGGAACTGGCCATTTTCCAAGTACGGGTGGGGAGTAGGGGTGAGGAGTAGGAGTGAATAGTAGCAGTAAGGAGTATGGATGAAAAGTAGGGAGGAGGAGTAGGGGCAAGGAGTACGGGTGGAGGGTAAGGGTGAGGAGTAGGAGGAAAAAGTAGGAGTAAGGAGAAGTGCTTTGACCCAGGGGTGAGATGTAGAGATTGGGAGTAGGGGTGACGGGAAGGATTAAAGAGTAGAGTGGGGAGTAGGAGTGAAGATTAGGAGTAAGGAGTAGGGGTGAAGAGTAGAGGTGAGAAGTAGGGGTAAGGAGAAAGAGGAAGAAGTAGGTATTCCCCTTTCCAACATATCGCCAAAGGATTCAGAAGAAACACTGCGACAGTTGATGACAAACGAACTTAAACTCCCAGAGGAAAAGGTAAAACAAATTCAATTAAACAAACATGGCACTAACACAACGTACCCGGTTGGTATGACCTGAACTGCTGCATACCAAGCAAATTTGTCTACGTCATCTGCAGATAGATAATGACGTATGCAGATGATACTATTTACAAGAAATGGTTAAAAGAATAAATACGGTAAAAGCTACATACAACCATATCTTTAATCAATCACCCTTACCAACATACGAGGGGTGTCCCAAATATGTCCGGCCTGGCCATTAAAACCAAAGAAACATTCAAATGTTAATGACTTTTTTTCGACTTAATCACCCTTGACCTCAATGCATTTTGTCCAGCGTTTTTACTGCAGCAATGGCGTAATCGTCAGTCTCAAACCTTTGGCCACGGAGCTCTGTTTTCAGTCGAGGGAAGAGGAAGAAATCTGAGGGGGCTAGGTCTTGAGAATAGGCAGGGTGGGGGAGAATCCTGAACCCACAATCCTGTGCTGCACTGACTGCAATTTGGGCGGTGTGGACGGGAGAATTGTCCTGCAACAGCCTCACACCTTTGTGCAGTTTACCCCTTCGTTTTTTTCTCGTAATTGTCGTAGTTCATTTGCGTAATTTGTGCCATTGATTGTAGAACCTTTCTTTAAATAATCAATCATTATTACACCCTGAAAGTCCCAGAAAACGGATTTCATGACCTTCCGACTGGAGGAACAAGATATGAACTTTTTGGGGGTGGATAATGTGCTGTGTTTCCATTGCATACTTTGGCTTTTTGTCTCAGGATCAAAATCATCTTAAGTAACGACATGAGCGAAAAATGATTCTGGGTCTGCGCGATACTCGTCAAGAAGTTGCTGACTGACCATGACACGTTTTCGCTTTTGGTCCTCAGATAACATTCTGGGGACCCAGCGTGCTGATTTCTTTTTCATATGTAAATGTTCATGTATAATTCGTTCAACTGATGTTTTACTGATGTGGTGAGTATCAGCTTAGTATGCCTGTCTTGCCTTATTGTGTCAAGAACAGCCTCAAAGTTTTCACCTGTGGTGACATCAGATGGACGACCAGGACGGGACTCGTCTTTAGTGCTTACTCTACCCCGTTTAAATTCAGCACACCAATGTTTAATGGTGCTAGATGAAAGAGCAGAGTCACCTTATGTTTCTTACATATCCCCATGAATTTCCTTTGGAGTGTATTTGTTTAAACTCAGATATTTGATAACAGCCATACATTCACTTTTCTCCATTTCGGTAAAAGATGTGAGGGTACCTTTGAACGACAGGCTATTATCTGCAATTGAAGAGTATGATTCTCGTGATTTTCATGCCATTTACACGTCAACAAATGTTCTTCATGCACGCACGGTATGGTTGCGTTTCAGGCATGTTTTCATATTCAGGCCGGATACTTTTGGGACAGCCCTCGTACATTCACACATGCATTCATTTATGATGGAAAAACTAAACTAATTACTTAACGTTAATTTTAATGAATGATTTTATTAACTATGGTGATTAAGGATAAGGTGATAAGTACTTTACCAATCTCACTGTACTGTGAGATAAATACAAATCTTCAAGCAGAAGTTAAAGCATCATTATAATCTATCTAATTTGATTAATGATATACACAATACATTTAAGGAAATAAAGGTATATCTCACATAACTCACTGCATTGTATACTGAGAGTTATAGCCTTAAGTAATTAAGATATCATAATTCACTATACTGTGAATTACCACTATACATAAAATTTACATAGATAGATAATAACTTATGGAACTAACCATATTCTAAACTATAGCCGATATAATAACCAACTATGAAATGCATACAAATACAACACCAAATATATACACAAGAGTAAAGATTACTAACCTTAGCTATATGAATAATTAACACAATTCAGATCTCCTTGATCTCGATCCAAAAATCACATATCCAACTACGTGTCTGACCTAAAAAAAACTAATGCCATGCTTGGGTTAACTTAGAACATGGGACGCGCTAGGGGAGAGTTTGCAGTGGGAAAAAGCATGCAGTGCAAGTGCTGACCTAAGATAAGTTTGATGTTTAAAGAGCTATGGTAATGATATACAATGTTGAATATAAAATAATGATTAAATAGTTTAGATACATTTTATTTAATTTTTAGTTTTTTGGGCAGAATCTTTGGATAAAATAAACGAAGAACAAGCGGGATTCAGAGAAGGATATTCAACCATCGATAACATTTTCACTTTACAAACCTTGATTCAAAAGTATTTGAAAACAAAGGGGGTAAATTTTATGTATTTTTTGTTGATTTTGCAAAAGCGTTTGAGACAATTGAAAGACACAAACTATGGAAGCTATTGAGATCGCATAGTCTCAATAAGAAAATGAACAAGTTATATTATGTAGTATTTACGAGAATGTCAAAGAATGTGTTCGGAATAATAATGATATGTCTGATACCTTTACTAGTCACTTGGGAGTTAGACAGGGGTGCATACTAAGCCCGTTTTTATTCACGATCTTCTTTAATGAATTAGCCATTCAGATTAGGAAGAATTGTACCCATGGTATACAGCTTCATCCAGATATATTGGAATTATTTTTATCATTATTTGCAGATGATATTATCCTTTTTTCTCCAACCGTAATGGGTCTTCAAAGGCAAATATATGAACTAGAAAAGTATTCTGATGAATGGAAACTAACAGTGAATAGATCTAAATCAAAAGTTATGGTATTCAAAAATGGGGGGGAAATTATCAAAATTATCTTTTTTTAAATCTTTTATAGTAAAATAAAACCAATATTATTGTATGGGTCGGAAATATGGGGTTTGCAAAATATAGATATCATTGAAAAGGTTCATCTATTAGCATGTAAAAAATATCTAGGAGTAAAATTAAGTACACCTAGTGTTAAGGTTTATGGAGAACTAGGAAGGTTCCCATTTTATATCTACGCCTCTATAAATGCAGTCAAATATTGGTTGAAACTTTTAGCTATGTCTCATAAAAGAATACCAAAAAAAATGTTATAATATGATGTTATTGTATGACAAGAATGGACAAAGAAATTGGGTATCCCAGGTTAGAAACTTTTTATTTGCTATTGGCTTTGGAAACATTTGGAATGATCAATATGTAGAATTTCAATCACTATTCATTAATTCCCTAACTGTTCGACTTAAAGACATTTATCTTCAAACATGGTGTGATAAAAATCATTTGCCAAGTAAATGTTTTTACTGTTCACAATTTAAACACGACTTATTCAAAGAAACCTACTTGTCATGTATTGATATAAGAAAATTTAGGCGATCTCTAGCACGCTTTCGATGCTCTTCACACGATTTATTAATCGAAACTGGTAGATATAGAAATGTTAAAAAGGAAGACCGAATATGTACACTTTGTACTTTAAATGAAATAGAAGACGAATACCATTTTCATTTTATTTGTCCAGTATATAATGCATTACGATGTAAGTATATTAAAGAGTACTACTATGTCCATCCAAGTATTATAAAATTCTGTAATCTAACGAACAGTAAAAATCAAATTACGCTACAAAATCTGGCTATGTACATATACAATGCAATGAAGTACAGAACAAAATTAATGTCATATCACTAAAGTGTTAACTTATGTAAATCCCAACTACTTCTGTATATTAACTATAGGCCTGAGGCCTCTTCAGTACCGAAATAAAGATTTCAGAATATAAAATAATGATTAAATAGTTTAGATACATTTTATTTAATGAGACTGTATAGCTCATCAAAATACGACAAACTAATAAATTCAGAATACATGTTTTATTTACAAAATTATTTACAACTTAAAATATAAACTCTGCCATACAGATGATAGATGATGTATGGGTAAAACCTCAATTATGGTGATGAATAAATGAAAATGAGTTAAAATGGAAAGGCCATTCCCGATTTATGCACATCGACTTCAGCTACGAAACGACGGCTTGCTCCCCTTTTATTATCATACTGGGCCCCGTTATATTGACTCAAAACAATAGTACATTTAGAATTAATTAATTAATCAGTGCAAAGATCAACCGAAAAAGCATTCTTCTCAGTGTAAGACAATTCACTTGAACGCCGTTTTATTTTAAGCACCGGTAAACGGCAATCAAAGGCCATGACGTCATCAGGGATTCCCTGAAATTTGTCCTTGTCCCTTCGATGAAAAATGTTTTGTGTAAACATTGAGATGTTTGATGTGACTTGTAAAAAATCAAGAATCTTGAACATGAGTATTTTATAACATTTTAAACATAATCCACGGCGATAAAAGGCACATGCTATGTAGTAAATAGCGATATTCATTTCATTTTGACAGGGACATCAAATACCATAATTGGTTGATTAGGTTTCGCCAACTTTTCACACGTACACACGCGCACGTCACACATCATGACCATATCTTCAGTTCAGGAATCTTCCTACAAAGAGCAATTTATAACTTCTGCGCACGTCCTGTAATAGTTTTAAAAGAAAGGGTGGGTTGCATTTCATCACACCAGAGTGTATTACTTCAACTTTGTACAATTTATTACTTCCAAACGCATTTTATGGACATCTGACATGATGTTAACTTTGAGCCTTTTTTGTGACCGGATTTTGTTCTTTTTTTAAGACTTTCAACCACGTCTTACTGTTGTCGTAGCAGGTGCCAACCCGCACGACGATAGGAATTACCATCTCACAGGTTGACACCAGTCTAGACTTAATCCCAGGGAATTAGCTTGATGCTATAGGATCCAACCACGGAGTTCTGGGGAGAGCATCTGATCAGACAGGAGTGGACAGAGACACACACCAGATGATGACGTAATAGAGATGATGGTTAATTTCATTATGACATCATGAGAGTGTGAAGGAAAAGTTCAGCTGTGAAGTTGACGGCAAATGGTGGCACATTGACAGCACCTTGCCCATACTTCACTACATAACTGACACTTGACTCCACTCTCATCCCCTGCTGTAGATTCCACTGTTGTTCCTTTCGGAGAGGGCCTTATTTAAGGGATTCACATGACTGAAAGCTTTTAAGCCCTCAAGCATATAAAATGTCTCATAGAGCATGACTGACATGATACTTCCGTAGGTATAGATTGTTCTATTTTAATTGCCTAAAGTGACAATAAAAAGTTGCTAATTACTGAAGCACATAAAAGACTATTCATATTGGTAGGTGATTGCCCCAGTTTATTGTATAAGAGAATTGACATGATTCTGTTGTGAATTTTCCAATCTACGGTTACTGCATTATATTGTAAGACTAGAGATTAACCGAAAATAAAAAGGCTTAGCTCATTGAAACTTATTATGTTGAACAAACACCATATGAAGTGTTGGCTTTTTCGGTTTCATTCTTGAACCTCAAAACTCTAACTCTATTTCTTTTAAACTCTGTATATGGAACAACAATCAAGTGTAGTGGTTCCTTTGGGTTTTCAACTTCTTCCTACATTTATTTTTTACCGTTATCATGGAAACAAATTTAAAAGACAAACAGATGAAGCCCATTGAAAATCATACGGTTCTGGAACATTTATCGTGTGTAATAGTGCCCTTTGGGGGTTACAGCTTCTTCCTCCTTTTTCTTTTGCTGGTTCCAGTGGAACAAATCTTAAATTTTTTACTACCGAATCAGAACATAAGAAACCTTTAAGCCTAGTTCATTGAAACTTGATATGTTGAATCATCTTCTTGTGGAATGTTGTTATTTAAAAGATTTTCAACTTCTTCATTGTTTTATTTTTGTTGTTTCCATGGAAACAAAATGTTTCTGGATCGAAACTCAAAAGTGATGTGGCTAAGCTCATCCAAACCTGGTGTGTGGAACAGTCTTCAACTTCTTCAGAAATTAATTGTGGCTGTTTCCACGAAAACACGAGTTACAATACGTTTCCCAGAGCAGAACCTTTAAATCTTAAGGCTTATTACATCGAAACAAAGGATGTTAAACAGTTATCTTTATTGATGAATGTATTACTAATTAGGTGCTAAGAATAGTTTTCAACTAAAAATATGAGTTATTGAGGATAGTTTGAAGAATACATTTTTATAACTATTTTTCAATATATTTCACACTTTTGCTACTTTGCTGGGGGATAAAACGACTCTGTCTACTTGTTTTCTTAATTTTACATCTTAGGATCATGGTTTTGAAAACTACAACGACTGACAAATTTGCAGTGGGGGTACATGAGCGCTGCTAACTTTTGTTGTGTTAAAGTCATTGTCTCATTTTTGCAAGCAAATTGTAATGCATGCAGGGCAAATAGTTCACCACTCACAGAAATCTTTCCCCTGACGTTTGCAACAATTTTCAAAACTCTGCAGGCATTCTAGCCCTCAATAACTAAGTTCAAATTACCCTACCCTACCCTAATATTACGTATTTTGCGATCGTTAGTCCTTACCACGTCATTTCGCTAAGGCCGTGACGAAGAACACATAAAATTTCCCAGCTGAATTTCCAATTTAAAGAGCTAATAGCTTACCCTTTTTCAAATACTGAAATAACAAAAAGGTGGTTAACTCAATGAAAGTTGCGTCTGTAATAAGTATCGGCGTTACAATTACTAGATTTCCGGTGTTTCGCACTCGCGATGGGATTGCACTTGATTCGGTACCTCATCGGTCTGAAACGGCTTACGCCAATAAGCTACTTCATCCAAAACTGTAAAACGGGCATAAAAATGAAAATCTTTGCAAACGCGACAGGAAATATTTGTGTTAGTGATCAGATTTTGTTCGTGAAGAATAGTTAGTTCAGTTTAGTTGCCTTACAAAAATGAGACTATGACTTTAACGATACTATTGAGACTCATTGAGGGAAATCATAAGAATATTATACTACGAAAATGAGATACAAATATGAGAGGTAAATATTTGGTTGTTACACAAAGGCCTGTAGGCTTTATTGTAGTACTGGGTACGTACCAATGTTCTCACTGACCGCTCACATGAGCAAATCTAAACTGTTTAATGTTCTTTCTTCGCAAATTATTTTGGAGGTTGACGATACTGTTTTACTTTGAAGTGGGTGATGCGATAGTTGTGGTATTTAAGTAAATGATTACCGATCTGGATCGAATTTTGATGTAACAGATTCTCGTTACCATCAAAAAATAGCTTCTCAAACTTATGTTAATTATCTCCAGTATTATATGCGTATGATACTTACATATTTGTTACATGATTATATCCATAAGCTTGTACTCACTGTCGTGTACTCGGTTAGGAGGGGACGTTCCAAGATGGCAACCAAAACAGTACGACAGATATAGGTGTCTGATTCCATTTCTCGTTCCTCCTAATTGTCAAGGATTTAACTGTGAATAGTCAGGGTATGAATAAGGAATATAATTGTGCCGCGTTTGGTTGCACAAACTTCAAGAAAAAAACGTAATTGCCATATAAAGTTGAAGTTTATCGCACTTATATTTTCGAAGCGGGGATTACTACTCTAAAACTTCAGCTTTATATGGCAATTACGTTTTTTTCTTGAAGTTTGTGCAACCACACGCTGTATCAATATATTCCTTATTCATATCCTGACTATTCACAGTTAAATCTAACCATTTAATCCTTGACAATTAGGAAGACTGAGCAATGGAATCAGACACCTATCTCTGTTGTACTGTTTTGGTCGCCATCTTGGAACGTCCGCTCCTTACCGAGTACACGACAGTGGTACCACTGTGAGGGATTTTTCATGGCGGAAAAACGTTGATCGGTTGATGGATTGACTGATCGAACTGGTGAAATCTGTTAACTCATAATACACTGCTATATGTTTGTGATAATTTTCAATGTCTGAATTTTAAATATACCAATAAAAGTAATCTTATCATCTACCTGTCGTGCCCCTGCGCAAATATAAGGGAATAAAGTATTGAGCAAAGTCACGAAGTGTTAGGAAACACTATTCAAAACACATATTCCTTCAAGTCTATGTAAATATCGCGTATTTAAGAAACACGTGTCTATTCCAAACATATATTGCTGCTTTTCTATGACTATAGTCTATTTAAGAAATGCGTTTCTATTCCAAACATATTTTTCTACAGTTCTATGTGAATATCCTGTATTTAATATACACTTTTCTATTCAAAACGTATGTTTCTACAGTTCTATGTGAATGTCCCGTATTTGATATATAGATTTATATTACAGATATATATTTCTACAGGTCTATGTGAATGTACCGTATTCAATCAACATGTTTCTATTCTAAACATATATTTCTACAGGTCTATTAGAATATCCCGTACTAAATATCCAGGTTACTATTCCAAAAACATATTTCTACTGTTCCTCTTCCTAATACATATTACACCTGGTCTGTGTTAATATCCCGTAATTAGTACATTCGTTTATATTCCAAACATATATTCACACTGGTCTGTGTGAAAATCGCGTATTTAAGGAACACGTTTTTATTGCAAACATAAAGAAACACGTTTCTATTCCAAACATTAATTTCATTCCTGCGTGACTATGTGGATAGTAAATTATAAATTACACGCTTCTATCAAAACTTCTACTCCGACAGGTCTATGTCATATTAATTTATCACAAACATATGTTCAAATACAGCTGTCAATTTTTATGTTCAACAGCTATGACAAGGACTAATGTCTCGCAGTCATGATACCCTGAATATATAATAAAGTATTCTATAATCCGAGATATTTTTATGTTGTTCATCTTATACGAAGTTATTACATCGATCGATGTTTGACATGAACGTTAACTGCGATATCAATTCTACCTCCCTAGACAGGAAGCATACAAGCCCAGTCTCTGTTGTGAGTAACACTCTTCCTGCACACTAAGTTCCCTCTCTTTCGGCTGAAAACTTTCTTCGACTGGCTTCAGGAATACGCTTATGTTCGTCTTTAATGGTATTGTTCCCAAATAGTCTATTAGTAACAAATAATTCTAAAACGTTTGGTGAATCTTACACCAATTGATTTCAAGTCGGCAGAACTTCTGCAGTCTTGCTACACACATTGCCAGACATGAACATTTAGCTAGTAAGCGGTCAAAATGTGCATGTGTGAGAGAAAATGTATATGTTGACAGAGCTATGTATTGGTAATCATGTGTAGACGGATTTTCATGTTCATGTTAAAATCAAGTAAAATAATGTCAATGTATCGTCTGATATCGCCTGTATTAGTTTTCGGGTAGACATATATATACGCTTGTATGAGTTTTATAGTAGACATACATAGACGCCTTTATCAGTTTTAGAGGAGACATACATAGACGCCTTTATCAGTTTTCGGGTAGACATTCATATACGCTTGTATGAGTTTTATAGTAGACATACATAGACGCCTTTATCAGTTTTAGAGGAGACATACATAGACGCCTTTATCAGTTTTCGGGTAGACATACATATACGCTTGTATGAGTTTTATAGTAGACAAACATAGACGCCTCTATCAGTTTTAGAGGAGACATACATAGACGCCTTTATCAGTTTTCGGATAGACATTCATATACGCTTGTATGAGTTTTATAGTAGACATACATTGACGCCTTTATCAGTTTTAGAGGAGACATACATAGACGCCTTTATCAGTTTTCGGGTAGACATACATATACGCTTGTATGAGTTTTATAGTAGACATACATAGACGCCGTTATCAGTTTTAGAGGAGACATACATAGACGCCTTTATCAGTTTTAGAGGAGACATACATAGACGCCTTTATCAGTTTTCGGGTAGACATACATATACGCTTGTATGAGTTTTATAGTAGACATACATAGACGCCTTTATCAGTTTTAGAGGAGACATACATAGACGCCTTTATCAGTTTCGGGTAGACATACATATACGCTTGTATGAGTTTTAGAATAGACATACATAGAAGCCTTTATCAGTTTTCGGGTAGACGTACATACATGTATACGCTTGTATGAGTTTTATAGTAGACATACATAGATGCCTTTATCAGTTTTAGAGGAGACATACATAGACGCCTTTATCAGTTTTCGGGTAGACATTCATATACGCTTGTATGAGTTTTAGAGTAGACATACATAGACGCCTGTATCAGTTTTAGAGGAGACATACATAGACACCTTTATCAGTTTTCGGGTAGACGTACATACATGTATACGCTTGTATGAGTTTTATAGTAGACATACATAGACGCCTTTATCAGTTTTAGAGGAGACATACATAGACGCCTTTATCAGTTTTCGGGTAGACGTACATATACGCTTGTATCAGTTTTCGGGTAGATATACATAGACGCCTTTATCAGTTTTAGAGGAGACATACATAGACCCCTTTATCAGTTTTAGAGGAGACATACATAGACGCCTTTATCAGTTTTCGGGTAGACGTACATATACGCTTGTATCAGTTTTCGAGTAGATATACATATACTTGTATCAGTTTTGGACTAGACGTACATAGACGCCTTTATCAGTTTTACAGGAGACGTACATAGACGTTTGTATCAGTCTTAAAGTAAACGCATATGTAAGAGAAAGGATATGAAAAAAATAAATTTAATACATTGCAATAAATACATATAGAATGATTGAAAAAAATTCTTTCATTTTGTAAGCTTAATAGCAAAACAAAAGACGAAAATAAATTAGCATAATCAACATTGAGAAGTTTTGATATCATTACTACAAACGCCGAGACATTTTGTGAAGTTAATAACGTGGTTAAAATACTGCCATGTGGTCGTCATCATATACTGAGTCCTTGCAGACGATAGGCTGTCTGTGTCAACCAGCCAGCCTCACTATGGACAATCCAGCCTTCTTGGCTCGTCTGCGAATCGATATATATACTTTGTCTCTGCAAGTCACACCCTCTCAGGACGCGGGCACATGACTGAAGGTGGGCCGAACGGGAGTCACGTGCAGGGGGTAGACGCGCACTGAGGGTGAGGGGTGTGAGGAGGTATAGGGGGACAGTCCAGAACGGATGAGGGGGTAGGGCATCATTCTAGAGAAGCAAAAAGGGGCCCGGGCACACAGACTTATCGGCGAGCTGAAGGAAGTGTATCTGTACTGTTGTGATTTACCATCCGTGTCCGCGCCGTTACCATCAGAGATCGTCTTGTGACCGGGACTTGAGTGTACCCCCGGACTGTCCTCTCTCTCCCTCTCACAGCTCGTCCTCTCACAGCTCGTCCTCTCACTCTGCCTTTCACAGCTCTCTATCCTACGCCTCTTCTTCCCAAAACCCTCCTCCTCTTCGTCGTCCTTCGCCTCCTCGCTGTCTGCAACAACAATTATATATCAAAATAAATTTTATTATTTTGCAATTTTATAAAATTTTAACGTGTTGCATTTTTTAAGGATTCAGCAATTTTTCAAAATGCACTTAAAGACCTGAAACCTTATTAAACGATAGGCAATAACATTGCAAGCCAAAAAAGGAAATCATGAATTCGTAAGTGTCATAGTTATATACATTATCACCTTCTTTGCAATAATCAGAGTTTGGTTGGGAGATCAAGTCAGATGAAACATGCTGTTGTAGCTTAATGCATGAGCCATTTTTCATGAAACGTTCAAGGTAGATATATCATAATGACAGTACAACACAAACGTCCAGGAAAATTATTGTCTGTTGAAGTTGGTGTAAAGCGTTAATCCTGATTTATCTGATTAGCAGTGATGAAGATATATACTTCTTCATAGTGCCATTACCTTGTTTGTTGGAGTTTCATATGCAGAGAACTGTTATCTGCATTGGGAAAACTAACTATTGCTGAAAATTATCACTTACATACTCGTCGGTAGAGTATATTTTCAATGGAAAAATAATTTTTATAAAACGGAAACCAGTCAATGTTAGGCGTGTGCTAATAAGTGAAACGTCATCCAGTGATTAAGAAGACAGATTTGGAATTAAAGTATTTCAAAAGACCGATATCATTTAAGTATATGATATTTAAACGGCCCCTGTGATTACGGCTTGAATTGAAAACTAGCAATCACATTAATATTGATCTGATATTTTGAGATGAACATGCGAGTCAGGTGAGAACTTTTGAAGTTACATTTTGCACGTATCAAAGCCAGATTAAATGTTTTGATGAAACAATGCCTTTTACAATATCCAGACAGTGTGATTCGTGGTTAAAACGAAATTGGGGGGGGGGGGGGGGGGTGGGGGGGGGGGGGGGGGGGGTTGTCCTACTGGTTTACTAAGTTATACTTGTCCTCACCATTAAAGATTGATTGAATCTTAACCGGAGTGCGAGCATCCAATCAGATAGCGGGAAGCTGTTTGTAATGCCGCTGCAATCACTTCTTTTGCCGCTTTTCCGTGTGCATTATTGATAACCTGTACCATCAAATGATTTGCCCAAAGATTGAGATCTTTTCACAGAGCTAATCTAGAAGCACCTGCTCGCATCCCCCTCCCCACCCCCTCGGCACTGACTGCTCGATTAACATCGCCGCGCTCCCCTCATTACTCACGGTCGCAGAGCGCTCCGTCCTGACTAATCACAGAGTGAACAGGCAAGTCCTCGTGCCAGCATACCACAGTCATCATTACACCGATTTTATTGTCGCGCTCTTCTTTACAAGGTATGACCATCTCGATATCTTATCCATTTACAATCTTTCTCTTCAATTAGTGTATATCGCGTTTAGAAAACCACTAATCTACCCGTTGAAAGGGCAATATATTTTGCTGTAGTTTTGATACGAGTTTTGAATCATTCAAATCAATGTGAAAAAAGCCAAGTTTAACTAAATCTGAAAGAGTTAGACACAATATCACACGCATTAAAAAGTCAAACAATATTTCAGATCTTACTATTATGACAAGTTGCATGTAAAATGCAGATAATAGAATAATAAATGTTGTATTTTGTCCATCTAGTCAAACAAGAAGAACATGATGATGATGATGATATCTTATAAATCATCAATAAAATGTCGCTGGCATGATTTTGGTCTCTGATAAATACAAATGTATCTCAGCAATTGAAGAATGGGAAATCGATATGATTATTTGGGATTTTTGTAAATCATCTAAGAATATTATCATGTCATTTCTGAAAAATATTTTTGGATATTATCTTTGAGACTTTGAGTAATGATCCTTTTGCTTGGATAAAGGCAACTGTCGCCAACCTACATAAAAAGTCGATCGAAAAAATCTAGAAAAGTACAGAGGAGTTTTTAAAACAAATAACATACATCCGTTTAAAATGTAAGTATGGAAAAATTGGTAAATGTATGAAATAGAAAAACCAGGATTCAATGTCTTAACGTTTGAAAAGTATTTATCATATATTGTTGACAGAAAATTCCGTAAGATACTGATAAAAGTGTGGATTACTCGTACTTATCTTAAAGTGTAAGGACTGTAGATAGAAAAATATTTATGCAACTGAACGTATCTGATGATTTTGAAATTAGGAGTAGAAGATGAATACCTCTTATTATTTGCTTAAAAATTTATGATGTTATTTGATTTAAATTGTTGCCATCGGTATACAGTCAACAAACCTTGTTCACAACTGATTTGAAATACTTTTGAGAAACCGATGTAAACATTTAAACCAGGCTTAATGTCATTATTAACGAAATCATCGCGTATAGTACCGTCATGACTATGCGCTGTAAGCTCTAATGTATCAACGCCAATATCGTAAAGATAAGAATGTATATTTTTTGTGTATTGGCCTGTAGCCTAGAGACGATTAAAATACTTGATATGAAGGTGGAGTAGCAGTAGTAGTGTCTGTGTTGTCCTGGTACAAATGGGTGTGCTTGCTGGGAAGGAGAACCTTAAATCCACATGAACTGTGATATCCGCATGAACTTCACATATACATCAAAATAGCAATTAAGGTATAAAATCACATAGGATTATCACAGTTTGTTGAAACAGCATCCAGCCATATGGCCTATGAGCATAAACACACACTTCTATAAGCGCACTCACACATGCACCCATACATACAAGTACATGCACGCGGAGACAATCACACACAAGCATAAACACACACACCTACACCTACACACACACACATATATATATATTACGTAACACATTAGGTGAATAATTACCATGAAATTCATAAAAAGATTATTAATGGATCATATGCGTTATAAGTTTTTATAAGTTACAACAGAGACATAAGCCGAATAAATATCAAGTATTTTACACATAAAAAACTATTGATGGAGCATTTGCGTCCTGCACTTGACAACTTTAACAAATACTCCTTTGAATGTTATTCTCTTGGTGACATCCTATTCCCTGGTTTCATCTAGATTATCCACATTTAAAATATCATAAATATCAATATTTTTTCTTATCAAAAAAATAGGATCACATATTTTACACCAAAATAACAACAAAATTAAAGTGAGAGTAGAGACAGGCTATGCTGAGAGATATTGAGCACAGCGAAAACGAAACTATAATTAAATCATTTATCATGACATGAATGAAACTAACTGGTTTTCTTGGTTTCCCTCTCAACTGCATTTTTCTTTGTTTTCGATCTCAAATTCGGTACCAAAAGAATGATACGAATGATAGATTATTGTATTTTTGCAATTAAACTGATTTTTTGCATAGGTAGTTTAAATGTATGTGCATAGATGTACTTATAGCTTTTTGTTATTTCCATATTTGTGGAAGCATTCATAAAGGCTACCTTAGCCTGTTTCCTGATCCATTTTCATAATAGTTTGTATTTATCCTAAATTGTTGTATTCTACATGTTGTTTTCTGGAAATGAAAAAGTGTTTCAATCATATTGAACATGTCGACATAGCTTGAGGTCAGATGATGGACAGGACCATTGACCACCGCCTTAGTACATGTACTTGTTTCATGGGTTTGCATGTTCCTCCGATTCCTGTCATTTGATACTTATATAAATAATGCACGTGCCACTCTTCAAGAGTATAGAGATACGTGTACGAATGATGAAAACATCTATTGATAGTAATAATAATAATAATAATGATAATAATAATAATATAGTTTATTACAGTGTGGTGTGTTACATTTGATAAAAAAAAATAAATAGATAAATAATGACCGGGTACGGTGAAATAATTGAAGTGCTTTACTTTTATTTTCTAATGACATTGAGATGTTGGGTCTCTGTGTTTTCAACAGAATTATTGGTCGTAGAAATGCTTATATTTGATATAAAGTAAGTTGCAAAGCAGAACCCTAAGTAAAAATATACATTTGCTATTGAATTTCTTCAACGTAGTTGTTGAATCACTACAAGGCAACTTGCTAACTGAGTAGAGCACTCATTAATTATCATTCGCTATAAGGGCTCTACAGAGAGCCGGCCATTGTTGGTCTGAATTTAACTACAATGGCCGATTCATTAATTGGATAATTAATCCAAGATTTCTCCATCGCGTTGATTCCAAACAGGGCGATATTAGAGAGTCGACGGAGCATGTCACAAAGACTTAAATATTCATAGGCAATTCTTAAAAAAGCAGGTAGGGCGGTGTATTGTTTTTTGACCGTCAATAAGCCTGCTTTCAGGTGAGAATGTGATTAATAGTTGCGTTAAGGTAAAAGAGAACTTTATTCTGTTCAAAACTGGTCCAAACATCTGCCCCTAAACAAAACAGAGGCGGGAACTATTGAAATATTCCCAGCCAGTTTATTTATATTTCTCAACCCTTGTTAGAGCAAGACGAGGGACCTGGCGGCAAGGTGAAAGTTGCTCGCACCACTTGAAGCAATTAAATGTTGTGGACGAGCAGCCTTCTCATACATGCGAATATAAGTGGCGATGTTTGGACCTGTTCCGTCGCTAAAAGGACCTCTCATCGCCTGTAAAACTTTCTACTGCCTGAGTAGGTTTTTATCCTGTCTCAATGTACTTCGCTGCCATGCCTTCTAATTTGTCAATATGTTGAACAATCTGCTGTGTTTATGGGCACTATGTAAAGCAGTCCTTTTCTTGTTAATCCGGCCCATATGGCCAGCTCTTTCACGCTCGGCTCGCAATGCAACCAGCCGACCGTTTTATTCTGCACAAAGCCCCTGTTTCGCGTCGGAGGCATAAGAAAATTGGCACTGAGTCTATTAATCTCTAATAATATTGTTAAATACAAGTTTGATTGATTGGAACACTTTGCCACATGAGACATTGCCGCTCAGCATTTCAGGTGTTTTGACGTTTCAGTCATCCATTTGGTGGTTACCGTTTTCCACTGACCACACTGCGACTTCCATGTTTCTTGATTAGAGTGACACAGCGTATCTTTCCTAATTTTTCTAAGTGACTTAAATAAGAGCCAAAAAACCTTATGATATGAGCTGGGTTCAAATCATCTCGCTAAATTTGCATCTTCATCTCGAAAGTGCCAAAATTAGTTGATTGAACAACTGGACACTACCAACCCATATTTGTTTTTGTGTCAGGTGAACGTTTGTGGCATTGGCGCAAGCAATAAATGGACAATTATCAGATATGACCACTACTTTTCGATATAATAACATCATTTATGAAGGTTTAAAAAAGAAAATTGGACTCTAACAAAATACTCCATGTCCCATTAAGTATAAGACATAGTTAATCGTATATCTTATATCTTTCAAAGGTAATTCTCAAAACACATGTGTATGAATACTAACGTTAAATAAGAAATAAAATTCCTATTTGCTTAATTTTGAATTTTGGAACACACAGAAGGTTTAAGTCTAAATATTCATTGACAGTCGATTTCTCAATTTTTGTATGTAACAACTTCCGTAAATCAAAATCTTCCTTTCCTAAATACCACCAATTAAACCAGCGACCTGTAAGGGGTGGTGTCTTTGAGGTAATTAGATCAAGATATCAAAGCCTACCTTGTGTTTGCTCTTCTGTTTTCCTCTTGATACCAAGGGCCCTTTCTACGTCCCTGTCCTTCTCCCTCTCCTCCTCCATCTCACCCCCCTTCCTACCCGTGGTCGAGGGCTCCAGTCCATGCAGTGGCTGCACCAAGCGGGGGTAGGAGAGGCCAGGAATTGGCAGTGGGTACCAACTTCTCTGGTACGAGGGCAGAGACACGAAGGGGAGTTGTAGAGCAGGGGAGCTAAAGGGGGTTGTGTCGGAGGAGCAGGCGGTTGCATTTCGAAGGATTCTGTTGATGGAGCTGACGCTGGGAATGGTTGAATCGTCACACACACGTTGTGCCAAAAGCTGGTCACGGATTTCCCAGGCGAAAATGGAAGGGTTCTGCTGCTTCAGGTCGAGGATCTTCCGCACCACCAGGGGAGTTGCCACTTGCTGCAAGCACAAACATGAGCGTCAGTCCTACACTCCCATTATCATAAACTTAAACACAGAGAACTAATTAATAGATCGTATTTGCATTTTATAACTTTTGATCATAAGAACATGATAGCTAGATTGAGATACTAATCATGGAGTAAAACTAAATAACACGCTTTGCAACAGATAAATTCAAATAGTATTTACGGGTATGTAAATGTAAGATTGTTCGTGAATTATTTCACCAGACCTTCCCATGAATAGTGATTGGTAAACCTAAAAATCTATTAGTATCGCGATAATGAAAACATAATCGATGATACGACGCCGGAACCATTGTTGTCGCTTTATCATCACATTGTTGTAACATTTGATAAGAAATGTTTGGTCGATATAGTGAGGTGGTCTTTTTGATAGTTACCCGCACCTTGGGCTTGCTCCCTCCAATGGACCCCGGCTTGATGGACCCCGTCTCGTAGTACCGAGTGAGGATCTTGCTGACACAGCCGTGTGAGACGAGTAGTTGACGGGAGATGTCGCAAGGCCGGACCCCCATCTGTGCCAGCTCAACGATACGACGGCGTACATGGTCGGGCAGGGGTCTCCCGTTGACGAACACCCCTCCAAGCTGATTGACGCCTGTCTGACCTGAAAAGCATGTACACAACGAATCATGAACTGACAGGGGCAGTGTGCGCAACAAGCGCAATTGCAGAAAAGGCACAAAACACAAAGACTAGCATTTTAAGCAGTAAATAGGCAATGACGTGCTGAGATTTATCAGTGACATAAACGATATATCGAGCTACTGTAACGATTTCTCATATTGTCACTGTAAACAGTGAGCAGTGATATAATATACCGTCACTTCAAGCGGCTGAAAATAATTTCTACAATGTGGATAAATGAGTTTCTATACGACTTTGAAAGCAATTTAGACAACATATCATTACAATAACTGTATGATATTCAGAATTTATAACCGAATCTCGCAAATACCAGGTATATTTCATACTTGGGTAAAGTTAATGTTTCACTCGTGGATACTTGGTATTTGACGAACTCCAATTAGCATCTCCTGCCTTAGTTCCCTAAAACAACCCAGCTACATTGAAATAAGCACTGTTAATAGCACTACATCTAACTAAATATAGACATATGCACTATTAAGGAGAACGCTTCTTTAGTATGGGTATGTATTTTATGAATGTGCTCATCGAGCATGCTCATATTTGGTCCGATGGCCTTATAAAGAAACTGACAGAAGGCTAAACGCAGATGGAAACTCATTCAACTCGAATAGTATTCCATCTATGGTTTTTGTCCGCATGTATTCAGAAAGTGCATACACTAAATCCTCCCAACTTTCACATAAATCGTTTGAGTGGTTTTAATGAAGCGAGGAGGGCGAGCAAGGCTGTATAACTTTACGCTTGTAAACTCCATAAGAAGTCTGTCAGACTCGCTTTATCTCTCTTCTCGCATTGCACTCTCTCTCTCTCTCTGTCTCTCTCTTTCAATTTCTCCAACATACACTTGGCTGATTTCCCTTTGATACACATTTCGCTTTTCTGAGCAATGACTAAAGAGCCGAGTGACGAAGGGGTGTTAGGTGTAATTTCTACAAGCAGCTAAATTGTAGATTTTCTGCAATCTTCAATTAAATACAGGATACAAGCGTTACACTCTAGAGGAGATTCTCGCTCTCTCGTAAAAGAAGTCGTCAAAGAGACAATGTTAAGCCAAGGCGCTTAAATGATGTTTTGATGAGGCTAGTTGAAATGAAGTTAAGATCATACTTCAACACGTAAGACAATACTGACGGGGTTTTATTAGCTGCTGTCCATCTGTACAATCAGTCAATGGATGAGGGTGAGCTACTTTGGTCAACCGGGCATGCAGCGGGTGGACACATTGACCGATAAAATATCTAGGATAGACATCTAACCAACGCGGGAGATACATAGCGTGACTGTGGTACTGAATATAGAGCATCACCATGCACGACGAGCTAAAGAGGATCACCATGCAACACGAGCCATAGAGCATCGCCATGCAATACGAGCCATAGAGTATCACCATGCAACACGAGCCATAGAGTATCGCCATGCAACACGAGCCATAAAGTATCGCCATGCAACACGAGCCATAGAGTATCGCCATGCAACAAGAGCCATAGAGCCTCGCCATGCAACACGAGCCATAGAGCATCAGCATGCAACACGAACTATTCAGCATCACCATGCACGACGAGCCATAGAGCACCAGCATGCAACACGAGCCATAGAGCACCAGCATGCAACACGAGCCATAGAGCACCAGCATGCAACACGAGCTATTCAGCATCAACATGCACCACGAGCCATAGAGCATCAGCATGCAACACGAGCCATAGAGTATCGCCATGACCGAGGAGCTAAAGAGCATTATTGAGCAACACGAGCTATGAAGCGTCAACATACATGTACGGATAATACGCTGAATAATGCAGGCTATAAAGTTCCTTATTAAAGACTGGAAGTAACGTACAAAATTGTACAAAATACGCATGAACTAGGATATCGGAAACATTCAATTTTGAACACTGTCTGGATCCGCTATGTTTAATACATCAGCAAGGTTTTTACTGAGTAAGAAATTGTTTAGGTTACTGATGTATCTAGGTAACAACTATTTCTTTATCCTTCGTCAAGAGATTTCAATATCTCTTTCTGATTTCGGCCGCCTTTACTTTTTCATTATTGACTGCAGGTTCAATGAAAGGAATAGTAAGTTTCTTATTCCATCAATAGAAAGCTATAGTGAGTGTTTGTGTCCTCATATGCCCTAAAGTAGCCATTTTAGCACAAAAATGTGTGTTAAAGTGCCTTTAAGAAAGTTGTTTTGTATGCGTAAGCTTATGAATTCTCTTGCTTATTCCGACACCCTACCAAAACTCGGTTCTCAAATGCAGTTAATAAAGCCTATACTACAATCGATGTTTAATAAGCTAAAAGGATATTGTTGCTCAGCCAGGATGTGTACGCATTGAAGCACGTGCAGTGTATATAAAATTACCTGTGTGAGGCATTGTGGTGGGCTAGCGTTGTGATCCTCGGCTCTTCTGTCTGGAAGCAGAGAAAACATGGGACTAAATGATGGCGTTTGGACTGAAGATGTTGGGGAAGAGGGTAGTGGAGAGCAGACTACTGAAGTGGAGGTAAACCGAAAGGAGGGGTGAAGGGAGGGTGGAGCGGTACAATGCGTGGATATGGACCAGCACCCCCGCCTTACACATTGAGCGCTATTATAACAAGCTTATCAAGTATCATTACTCTCGCCAATACAGGGGCAGAATGGTTCTCAAATAGACCCATAATGCAGATTCATGCATATAAATGTAATTTTACTAAAGAATGACGGCGACAGTTTAGCGGGTACACACCCTGAGTGAGCGAGTACACAGTAGAGAGCTGGAAGGGAAACTGACGGAGTGGTGCACACATGTACACACCAATACGTGTTTTAAGAAAACAAACGTACACAAGCACCAATACGTGTTTTTAAGAAAACAAACATACACAGGCACCAATACGTGTTTTAAGAAAACAGACATACACTAGCACCAATACGTGTTTTAAGAAAACAAACATACACTAGCACCAATACGTGTTTTAAGAAAAAAACATACACTAGCACCAATACGTGTTTTAAGAAAACAAACATACACTAGCACCAATACGTGTTTTAAGAAAACAAACATACACTAGCACCAATACGTGTTTTTAAGAAAACTAACATACACTAGCACCAATACGTGTTTAAAAAAAACAAACATACACTAGCACCAATACGTGTTTTAAGAAAACAAACATACACTAGCACCAATACGTGTTTTAAGAAAACAAACATACACTAGAACCAATACGTGTTTTAAGAAAACAAACATACACTAGCACCAATAAGTGTTTTAAGAAAACAGACATACACTAGCACCAATACGTGTTTTAAGAAAACAAACATACACTAGCACCAATACGTGTTTTAAGAAAACAAACATACACTAGCACCAATACGTGTTTTAAGAAAACAGACATACACTAGCACCAATACGTGTTTTAAGAAAACAAACATACACTAGCACCAATACGTGTTTTAAGAAAACAAACATACACTAGCACCAATACGTGTTTTAAGAAAACAGACATACACTAGCACCAATACGTGTTTTAAAAAAACAGACATACACTAGCACCAATACGTGTTTTAAGAAAACAGACATACACTAGCACCAATACGTGTTTTAAGAAAACAAACATACACTAGCACCAATACGTGTTTTAAGAAAACAAACATACACTAGCACCAATACGTGTTTTAAGAAAACAAACATACACTATATGTGCTTGTAGAAATACAAATGCACACAGTGCATACATGTAGAACTGCAAATACACACAATACTTGCTTGTATAAATACAAATACACACACTACGTGCTTGTAGAATAACAAATACACAAAATACGTGCATGTACAATTACAAATACACACACACAACGTTCTTGTAGAAATACAAATATACACAATACGTGCTTGTAGAAATACAAATACACACACTAGGTGCTTGTAGAATTACAAATATACACAATACGTCCTTCTGAAAATTCAATTACACACAATACAAGCTTGTAGAATTACAGACACACACAATACGCGTTTATATAAATACAAATACGAAAATAGGTGCTTGAAGAATTAAAAATACACCCAATACGTGCTTGTTGAATTACAAATACACACAATACGTGCTTGTTGAATTACAAATACACAAAAACAAATAAGTCGTTGTTGAATAACAAATACACACACCAATATGTGCATGTAGAATTTTCTTTTAAACACAAAACTTTTAGCTTGTGTAAGGACTAAGGAAGTGTATTATCTTATACTAGACACTTGTAAGCGCACAACTAAAAATCGTTACACTCTACATTAAAGCACAGTAAGACATTATATAGAAGCCCGCTTTTGTTTGAGTTACTTGCATGAGTTTCTAATTCAAGCTGACATAAACACTTATTTATATCTTCATTTCAACAGATGACAATATTAAACAAATGTGGCGCTCTTCCAGTGCCAACACCTGCCTAAATGTACTCGTTCACTTCAACAGATTGAGCCGTCTTCAAACGCTCTAATGAGTTGTCGTTGACGCTTCTTCAACGAGCGATTAGTGAAAACTAAAGATGTGTGCAAGATGAAAGTGTAGGGTGACGACCTATTAGTGCTCTCATTCTCACTGGCCGCGTGTAACAAGCCTCGGGATACATCGCCTTCCTTCCCTCTCTCCCTCAGCGGCGTATCAAAGAGCACAGCAACACACCTACAGTTACGCAACTTTGAATAGTAATACAGCCATTCCCGATCGTTAATTGATTTATAGGCCATATAACTATTCCAACACAATACTTCATCACCCGATTTGATTCGTAAACACTGAGCACTAAAGAAAGGAGACAGTGTAACCACACAGACTGACCTCTTCATTTGTTAAGAGCAGAATAAGTGTCATTATTCGTGTTGCGAGTACAGTTGTGCGCGCTACTCACCACTTGTCTTTAATCCCTGTGCTACAAGTGATTTAAAATAGTAATATCATCGATAACTGTAGGCGGCGATGTTATAGAAATTATCTAGCGAAAGTCCGACCAAGTTCCCAAAACTTTGCAATTAAAACTGGCAGATATCATAAAGTTAATATTAATGAACGTAAATGGGTTTTTTTGTAAAGACAATGTCGGAGATGAATTCCATATGTTTTTATTATCATAGGATAGTTTATATCAAACCTTATTATCGACGCCCGTCTTTATTTAAACTCATCCAACATCCAAAGTGTTGAAAGATTTGTGTAACCTTGGCAAATATTTATATAAAGCAAGATATTAAAGGAATAAATTTGTATTTTATTGGGAAATATTTGTATAAAGCTAATTATCTAAGGAATGAATACTTTTCTAGAAAAGAATAAAGTCCAGTGCATTCCCGTTCATGAGACTAATTGTAATCTTTGTTCAGTCCTTGCCTACCTGTACCAATTTCTGTCTTTATCGCTGACTGATTATCTGTTATATAAAAGTAATAAAGAATGGTGGGTTATGGCTCTCCTTTGGGCTCGCTTGTCACAGCTTTACATGCAAGAAGAGCGATTTCATCTGGACAAAACATATACCAAATATTATGGATTAAAACTGTTTTAGGCAAATGTAAAGCCGTGACCAACAATATATTGTTATTTATTTTCTTATTTCAAGTACTAGAGTAGTCACTCAAAGAAACATCTGTAACAAAAATATCAATTAACATAATACTACTCAATAATATATAATACAGCACTTCCATAAAAGCATGTTGAAATGGAAAGAAGGGAAATTTCCACAACAAGAATAGAAATTTACACCATGCGTCAAATAATACCTGCCCATCTACGCATGTGAAGGTATATTGTTTCAATTTCTCTCCGCGTAATTCTCATCAATTGTAGAAACGGAAAAAACGACTGGATTTAGTTAGTCCCTCACACAGGGTACGATTCTTGTATTGGCTCAAATGAGAGCAGTAAATAGGTTGGGTTTGAACAGTGTGGAGAAAACGGAACTTACTTTATTTAGGAATGTATTGAGGTAACTTTGGGGTGTCGGGTAAAGATGGAGATAAGTGTTGAGATTGAGTATGGACTGGGAGGAAGACTGGGTCTTGCGGGTAGGTCTCTGGTTTGCGCTGGCAGGGGAAGGATGCACGGGATATATACAGACTCGTGTGAGCCGGCGGGTGAATTTACGTTCTTTTCTGGTAATAAAAATCCGTCCGTAAACATCCTGAACACGAGAAAATATTGAGTCAGTTTCACCAATTAATCCAGTAATTGTCGTTCTGTAATCCGCACTGATTATACAGTTATTATTATATACTAATGAGAGCGGCCTGGCACACGTTCCACGTGATGCTGCGAGGCAAGTAAATCTGTATTCTACTTGGAACGACCACTTTGTTCTCGTGACAATTGGCGAAACCATCTGTAATAACATATGGCAAGATATTCAAGAAAAAAGGACATAGTAAGCAAAATGGGATATATCTTGAAGCTTAACATACTTACTTCCTACAATACAACTTAAAGTCAGGGACACACTATTTATTTACATGAAAGTGGGTAAAAGCGAACGGAATGCGAGGCGGGAAAGGAATAATGTGCGATACATTCACTGTTTTGATAAATTTGATTAAAAACAATATAGAATCATTTATTTTATCGTTACTATCTTCTGATATATATGTGTCTTTAGATAGATACTCCCAAAGCAGACGCTAATGTATTTGACAATTTAAAATTCATTCATTTTACACACATAAAAATCATGTCAAATTTAAGAAATATCTATCAATTTTTAAAAAACTCACATAATCTACCATTATGAGTCAGTATTGAACGGAGATTTACACAAAACTATTTGAACACTTTTTTTTCAAAACTAAATCTATAAAGTCAGATAATCATAGTTAATTCAAATATTTGATACAGACAATTATGTTTGAAAAAGATTAAATAAACAAATAATTTACTGGGGGGGGGGGGGGGGGGGGTGTTAATTAACAAAAAGAATAATCGCAAACTGTAAATCTTCTTTCAGTAAATTGCTCTTACATTTAAATAATTATTTATGTTATTAAGAAAGTCTTAACAGGAAAATATATTTCATTCGTGTTCGATGAAATAAAGGTTATATATCAAATCCGAAATTAAATTAATTTTTTGTGTAACTTTGTACGTCGCGTATCTGATTTACCGTGAATTTTTCAAAAACTGGTTAGAGCACCCGGTTAAAAATTGTTAAACGACAATGTTAGTTGATTCTTTCAAAGACAAACAAGAGAAATATTATGTTACGGAGTTATGTATGTTTATGTAGAAGATAAGAGCACTTACCGGTGTGTGAGTGGGGAGAGTCACGGTGTTTCTACTGCCTGCCAACTCCATGCGCGTGCCCGTCACACTTACATGCAGTCAGTGCGCACGCTCACGCCCGCCAGCCAATCGAATCACAGTCTTTGTAGCGCCTCGGAAATTGCCCGGACATCCGTTGACAGATTAAGCACTTACGCTTCTCGTTGTATGTTCATGAATTTTTAAAAGAAAGTTGATGAAGATTTTGAAACGTCTCCGAGATTGTATGGGCGATGAGAGAGCAGTCCGCCGTTTCAGTAGCAAGACGGAGTCAATGTGCGGGCGGCACGAAAACCATTCGACTTCAAATGCTCCAAACAAATTACTACGAATGTATTTCTAAAGGAGAAGAGCGACAGTTGCCTTGCTCTTGTTTTCCATAGAACGTTTTGTTCCTTCATGCGGAAATGAAATCCAGCGAATGACATGATAGGACGCGGCTGGAGCGTCGAGTGATAAAGCCTGTTTGTAAAGCACCCGTCGCACACAAAACACGTTGTATATACAAGCAGCAAATTTCGTGATCACCGCCAACTTTCTGCACATCTGATTTAGATGTTAACTGAAACTCTTGATTTAACCTGATTATCATGGCCTGGCCATCCCGCCCCTTGCATGTAGCTGGTGGAGGTTGCGAGGTGTTCAAAGCGCAAGAGGCACGACGAGGAGGCAAAACGTTTACCATTATTAGTGAAGGGAAATTACCTTTATTGTCAATGCTGGCTGCAGGAAGGACAGAGTTAACGAGTTTTAATGCTGTTGTGTACTTGTTGGGCGATGGGTAAGGTCACGTAGCGGGGTGGGAGGACAAGAGGGATACTTCCTGGGAGACGGACCATTTTTCTCCGGCCCCATCACACCGAAAACATGTTCCAGTTAATCCCACCCGATCACATCATATCGTGACTATATGGGGAATCATTTATTATATTTCATGATATAAGGAACTGACTAAATTGTACTATTTAACTATTGAGATATTTCAACGTTATACTTTTGAAAAAATATAGCATTACTATTCTATTGATAATAATGAATGCTTTTAGTGTCAAATCCTTTCCCTTTCTTGGTACATTCTCTCCATTGAATAGCAATAATCCCACGTAACAGAGCGGCTGCTAACAAGCCCGCGTCAAAACGCCACAAATTGGTTAGAAATGACTTTGTGACTAAGTGTCGAGTACTTCAAAGACTCGTTACCTGTTCTGGACTGGAATAAATACAAGGCGTTTATGGTGTGTAGTTTTCTTCAATGGAGAGATGTTTAAGAAAAGATCAGGCGACACGATTAAGAAGAGTCATGCATCAACAACCAACAGGAATCTCACTCAGCAATGATGAAATATCATATACAGTTTATATGTACATTTGCAGTACAAAAATGTGATGTGATCATTAATTTCGTTCTCCTCCAATGTTCTTAAGTCAACCAAGTGAAGCGCTCGTCAGTGTTCAGGTGTGCGGTGGCGGACAGACGGAGAATCTAGAAAAGTTCCGCCTAAAAATCATTTATAGATTATATCGAAACAATTTTGAATGACACGAACAATTTGATATTTTTTCATATTTAATAAATAGGAATTGAACAACCATCTTTAGATTGTGAACTAAAGAATCTTTTATAGCGAACATGAGACAGGGTAATATTCACAGTAATACATATGAGGTCAAAGGAATGTTCAGATTTATTCCTAAAAGATAAGGGCAGGTATGCTCAGAGTTATACAAAAGAGAGTCGATAGCGGTATGTTCACAGTTATACACAACAATGTAAAACAGGCATGTGATCACAGTTATCCATAAAGAGTGTCGACATGGGTATGTCCATATTTTTACATAAAAAAGGTCGACATGGGTATGTCCACATTTTTACATAAAGAAGGTCGACATGGGTATGTTAACATTTATACATAAAGAGGGTCGACATGGATATGTCCATATTTTTACATAAAGACGGTCGACATGGGTATGTTAACATTTATACATAAAGAGGGTCGACATGGATGTGTCCATATTTTTACATAAAGACGGTCGACTTGGGTATGTTAACATTTATACATAAAGAGGGTCGACATTGCTATGTCCATATTTTTACATAAAGAAGGTCGACATGGGTATGTTCACAGTTAAACATGATAAGGATCGACATGGGTATGTTAACATTTATACATAAAGAGGATTGACATGGGTATGTCCACATTTATACATAAAGAAGGTCGACATGGGTATGTCCACATTTATACATAAAGACGTTTGACACTGGTATGTCCACATTTATATGTAAAGAGGGTCGACATGGGTATGTCCAAAGTTAAACATGAAGATGTTCGACAGAGGTATGTTCACATTAATACATAATGAGGATCGAAATGGGTATGTCCACAACTATACACAAAGAGGGTCGACATGGTTATGTTCATATTTATACATGAACATGGAAAACGGGTATGTCCATAGTTAAACATAAAGGGAGAAGACGATAATGTATTCAGCAGTGGTATAAACAGGGTAGAACTTTGTATGTGTACAGAAGAAGTATTAACTGGCTAAACAGGGTTATATTTGCAGCAGTACGTAAACAGGCTAGGCATAATAAGTTTGTATATATACATAAGAAGTAGACAGAGATATGTGTTTACGCTAATGCATAATGGCGGTAAATAGATGGACGTTTACGGTAATGCATAAGAGATTGACAATAACAACATGATAATATTATGTATTCATATAGCATATGTGTGTAAATATACTGGATATGAAAAAATGTGAAGTTAGAGGTAAAAACGACCCATGGCTTGCGCATACAGCTCAATGAGTCCTACAAACACACATACGGAGTCGTCGCTTACGCGTACGTACATTATTGTTTTCACAAGCACACACACATCCATCCATCCATCATTCCATTCATCCATCCATCCATCCATCCTAACATACATACATACATACATACATACATAAATACATCTTGAAAAAATGTATTTCATTTTTACCAATCCTGATATCTGTTTTAATACAGTCAAAATCTGTTTTTTAATACTACAACGTAGGAAAGACTTGTTAATGGTTAAATGGTTAAATATTGTTTTATGTCTCTCATAATTCTGCATTGAATGGTTCTGTACATGTTTTATAAACAAATCGTGTGTATAAATGTAAATGTATCTTAGCTATGTACGGAAGTGAGACTTAAATAAACTATTGTCTGTCTGTCTATCTGTCTATATGAATGAAGAATGGTTTTAACATTGGATAAAAGGGATATTTTAGATGTGAGGTGAGGTGAGTTGGTATTTAACGCCGCTTTTAAGATTATTTCACTTATATCGCGGTTGCTAGTATTATTGCAGGGAGAAAGCCCGCAACTCCATTGTGGCTATGCATTGCGGTGAAACCTGCGAGCATCGGCTGGAACTAGCGAACCATGGGTGGATTTTTTAGATTATTAAAAGATTAAGTAAGGCGCAGCCTCCTTCTGTACATTAAATAAATTGCTGCAGCCAGTTGCTTACAGAATCTACTGCTTGATAAAAGATAAACACCCTGGTCAGACGGACCAAGTTGTAGAAAAGAAGGATCAGTGGATGAAACGAACATCAAGAATCCATATCTTATCTGAGTAAAAATACAAACTGTAAGAAAATGGAACTCTTCCTCAATATTATTACAAAAATTACATAGTCTTTGTTCAAGAGAACCTTCGGGCGAGAATATCAAGCTAATTACATGAGTAGGTGAAGAGTGAGCAACGTAATTTCCAAGTTTACTGAGATGTGAACGGTCAAGAGAGGCAGAGAAACAGGCTTCAATATAAGAGAATGTTAAAACAAGCGGTCAATCCGCAATTTACTACCATAACATTGTCCATTGTCATTCCAAAGTTGATGAAACCAATCTTACCTATCCTTAGTTAATAAATGATTTTTAGCAGAAGTGAACTCATTTTTGGAAATATAAAATGTCATTATAGGTAATTGCCAATATACAGCAGCATATAAGCAAGGAAAGGTAGGATTGGGCCAGAGGATGGCACCCTGAGTAAAACGACATCTGCATGCCCTACACCGGAGATAGGCTACAGCAGACCGATACGCTCACTTTGTAGGCTACCGTCAATAAATAGTTGTCAAAAGAAATTAAAAGAGACATCAAATATAAGGAAACAAACTAGGAATGTAGTTGACTACACGCTCCATGTCCCTGTCAAGAGGTCACAGAGGCGTAACAAAAGCAGCAAGACTGACAGAGGGGCGCTGGGAGTATTGTATAAAGGAGACCTCTCACTGAGTTTACAATATGCCGCGAGGAAGTGGGAACAGACCGAATGAACCACGAGGAGAGAGGCAGTGATAAGGAGGGATGGAGGGATCGCAGATATAGAAGGGTAGGGGATAAAGAGGTGAATGAGCAAAGGTATACCGTAAATATGACTTTGAGTCGGTTATGACGTCATGAATATTTATACATATACTTAAGGAAAAAAGTTAAGCACCACCAAGTTTTTCACCAGTAACTTTTGTCTTTTTGTCTGAGAATAAAGAGGACCACATTGCAGTAAAAGTAATTGTATGATATGATAGAATCATAATTTTGCAACTTAAGAACGTAATTTCATTAAGATATCATTTCGCATATTTTGAATAATTGTAGTGATACAAATTGGTAATTTTGAGATCAGTGAATATTTTCAGAAAGTCAATATATTTTGTTTTAATGTGTATTATTCCATTATTCCTATTCCACTGATCACACTTTATTATGGATCTCTTAAGCAAAAGTCACTAGTTACAGCAGTATGGACCTCCAAAATCTCATTTTTTTTAAAATGACCCATTCATAAAAAGGGACTAAATGGGGCGTTTATAACCGTAAAAACTACTATATTGCAAAAAGACGTATAGGGTTACTGAGTCAAAGTTAAAGAAGACCACCATTATTCCAAAATCGTCTGGTTATGGCCATTTCCTAAAACATATGGAAAATTCTTATCAAATTTCAAAACCCAATTATGTCCTTATAGTGAAGGATACATGATTTTTTAAAGTGTAAAATTGTACCTGTTAACAAAATTGTTTTTCATGACAATTAACATCAGAATCTATCGCATACTTTTGACAAACGGACGATAGATATTTTGGGTGGAAAATCAGTACCATTACGTTTTTTATCTTAGTTCTCAAAATGTCATCATGTATGATGATTTTAAAGATGCTAAGTCACGAAAACTTTAGTTTCTATGTCAAGGGGATCCATTTAGTCTTATTGTCGTATTTTTCTTCACAGATGCATTTTGCAATTTTGAAAATAGGTTGGTGCTTAACTTTGTTCTCCATGTATATTATAACCCATCCAATACTGTCCATAGGGTTTTGAATTTATTTTGGACATTTTTATATATAGATGTTAATATATAGACACTTGATGAGAACTTATTGTTAAAAACTTGTTGCGAATATATCATCTTGATTTTCTTCAACAAATTTAAAGGTATATATAGATAGGTGATATTGTGAATCGATAGTCATTTATACAATTTAAGACATACAGACGGCATAGAGAATTATTTTCGTGTTACTCGGGAATCGTATTAGTGACCTCAATTATAATCAGTTAAAGCAGTAAAATACCTTCGCACATCTGAGATCGGTAACAAAAGAGCAGCTCATCAGGAGTGAAGGACAATACGGTAAGCTTGTAAAAGCGCCGGATAACAGTAGGGCGGCGTGTAACAGTTGCTTTGACAATAGCATTCTCACCATCACTTCACTAATCACAGGACGAGTGGCAACTTTATACTTACATGGCGAGCAAAGCAATAACGATTGTAAATACTCTATCAATAGAGAAAAACCATGAGAAATTACCCAACATATGTCGCTAGGCGCTATTAATGTCAAAGGAGACCCTAGGAACTCATGTTTAACTCGCGTAGAGCGCTGAATAAAGATCTTTACTAATGACCATCAATTTAATGTGTGCGTTCTTTGAATTGAAAAAACGTTTTTCGATGTAAATATTGAAACAGGTGTCATAAACGATAATATACAGCTTGGATAAATTACTGTTGTTAGATACATTGAATAATAGTTAAAAGACCGTCTAACCCTTACAAAAAACATTTAAACTATTGTATTTAAATGACTGTTACATAATATGACCTTATATAGAAAACTATGCGGCCTTCTTATTCTATTCACCAGTCAGAGATAGTTGTATTTGAAATATGTTCCAAACATTATAGGAAACAATAGGAGATGCTAATAGGGCACAGCAATTCAATCCTTGTTTAAATGCGACGGGTTCCTTGTAAAATTACTTTTGTATGGGGATGACGACAATTGTGTTTAGAATCTGCAGAGGCCACAGATTGAATTTTATAATGAAGGAGTTTCGCTGAAAGTTGGAATAGAAAGGATTTAAAAGATTTTTTATCGTTATGTATAAGTGTATGGTGGCAAAACAAACGTTAATCTTGTTAAAAAATTGAAATTATTCATAATAATCGGTTTGACGTCCGTGACCGGTCTGTCCAGCTATTGCAGCCGGGATAACATGAATACCTGCCGTCCTCGAAATAATCATTCCTCATATACAAACCCATATCTTAATCTAAATCATGTAAAATTTCTTCGTTTAGAAAAAACTATATTTCCCGGTATGATTGTTTAATGCACCTGCATCTTTTTGTGTAAAAATTTAGCATAGATCAACGACGTGGTCGGGCCGGGTTGTAACCAAGGCTGACAGAACACTGGTGAAGCGTGTACACCATCTATAATTATTGTAAGTAAATAAGTATGCGTCTCTCAGTTTGGAATGCCTTCTATTTAAAAACAATGTCATATCTCGGCCACTTCTAGGATACTTCGGTCTCTATGCTACTGAATAAAACATGATGAAACCCTCAATAAGAGTTAACAAGTTGACATGAAGAGTGCTTGAATATAAACAGCATGAAGTTCGTGGCATTGAAAGAACAGGAAGTGCGGACAGATTTACTTTGTCTCCCTCTCATTCATCCTCTTCTCACTTCCTTCGATACCATCAAATACATTATTTTGCATCTAACTACTGTATAAAAATACTCCTATGATTTTTATTGATTTCGTTGAGTTGTGTATTCATAATCACAAAAATGAATCAACTGGATGATTTGAAAATAAAATGAAACACGTAACCAACGTGATAGGATTTGAGTGGATACCCATCAAGTGAAACAATTGCTCAAACCAATACTGCAGTGAGGAGCGATCGCAGAATCGGCTTGTGGTCCTTCATTTCTCATTGGCGGAGGATAGTTTATTGGCTCCTCCTTTCCGTCCTGTTCGCGGCGTGATTTGCTTGTTAGTTCAGATTGAAGTGCGTGAGCTTAGAGCGAATCGGGCTGGAAGGAATGACTAAGGCGGAGCTTTTTCAACCCACTTGCTTGGAGGCGCGGCCAAGCGTCACATGAGTCGTCTTGTGTTTGTTACGCTGAGCTCCGCCCTCATTCTCCTCCTTTTACATTCAGTGATTGCCAACCACTGTTTTAAAATTAATCTCATCAAAATTGAAATAATGAAGTAATTAAATCATAATGTTAAGAATAAACGCAATAATCTGGGACTGGTCTACCTCTTTCTAAATTTCATCAAAATCATTCTTGAAACAAGTTAAGGCTTAGCAATTTTACATAAGCAACCGGATCCGTTCTTGAGAAATAGGATTTCAATATGTCTGTTAATGTCGGATAAATCTAATGGTAAATACAAGCAGTATGTGATCTATGTCCAGATGATTGCAAGTTCACATTTACTTCTTTCCAATTCTCGCTCCAAAACTATTACCATTTCTTCCTCTATTTATTTCAAAGTGCTTCTCAATCCCACTGTCTTTGAATGTCTTTCTCTCCTTTATCCCTCTCCCTCTCTGCCTCACCGACTCTTTCTCTCTTCTTCCCCCTGAGGGTGAGGAAAAGCAGGTGACGACATCGACTCTACCGCTAATTGCATTCATACGGTACCGATTGCTTGATAACAGAGCCCGAGTGAATTAAATATTCATATAATCAGATAAAGGATTCAGAGTCGAGGCTAATATTTACCAAACAAGGCAGTTCTTGCCGTCTTACAAGGAACCTTGAAGACATGATTGTGTGAAGCTCAGCGGTGCCACTAGAGGTGAAGATTGGTAGCAGCGTAATGTGACACAATTCAACACTTAACGTCACACGCATGTGCCGGCGGCTCGAGAGAAGCGTGCAGCACGTGCACCCAGTCAAACAAATAACATGCTTTTGATTGGAAATTAACACGATACAGCGACCCCACTTTGTCCGTAAAAAGGGCAACCAATGAAAAATATGAATTAGCTTGTCTGCACACGTTCACTTAACGGTTTGATAACGATCCCATAAGAGACCTTTAAGTAGGGCTTAAACAGGAACTAAACCTTTGCCCTTTGATTGGCAAATTCAGGTTTCTTTGAAAAAAGGATTTTTTTTTACAGATATAAATGTGTGTAAAGTTTGGTAGTATTTGATAGATATACCACATTCACGTATTAGTAACACACTAAGCCTTTATTGTCATATTGCCGATATAAGATGCTATTATCAAAAAGAAATGTAAGTGATATCGTTTTTAATTCTTTGCTGAACTCACCGTACTACAAATTCACGTAAAATTCAAGTAAAAATGTATCTGATTTATGACGGGTGAATAACTGCAATTGATACCATTAATACTTTCTATCTTATGTCAGGGTTAAAGATAAATATTGATAAGACTAAAGCAATTTGGATTGGCTCAAAAGCAGGTAGTAGAGATATACTTTGTCAAGATTTAGAAATAGAATGGCAAAGAAAGGAATTTGAAGTTTTGGGTATCAAATTTACACCTGATTTAAAAGACCTTTGGGTAATCAATACAAGAAAAAGACTTGAGGAAATTAAGAGATTACTAGCAACATGGAGAAAAAGGCACTTAACATTAATTGGCAAAATTACTGTTATCAAAACATTAGCTCTCTCAAAATTAGTACATGTTTTCAATAGTTTACCTAACCCACCTGATGAATTTATCAGGGAACTTGAGAGGATATTTTTCAGATTTATTTGGAATGACAAAAATGACAAAGTTAAAAGAAGCACTTTAAAGAAAGATTTTACAGAAGGGGGTCTACACATGATTGATATAAAAACTTTCATTTATGCAATGAAATTATCAACCCTCAGACAATATTTGAGGAAAGGTAGGGTAAATAATCCTTGCAATTTTCCTTTAAATGATATTTTTCAATATGGAGCAAATTTTCAAAAAATAGTTACAACAAATAATCCTTTTTGGAAAGATGTATTAGCAGCATGGAAATTATATTGTTCAAAAAATACTATAGAAGAAGAAAACATTTACAGAATATTGTCACAACCCTTATGGCTGAATAGTAATTTTAAAAACCAGTATCATTTTATTAGACATTGGGCTACTAGTGGAATTATGACAATTATGGATCTCTGTAATGAAAATGGTTTCATGTCCTTTGAAGAAATGAAGCTAAAGTTTGATATAAGAGGTACATATATGGACCTTGATTATGTTTTATATATTTTGCCCGAGTCTTGGAAGATGACTATAAGACAACAAAGATATATCGAGGCCTTTGTTGTTGATTTAAATCTATTGCATAAGGAATTTTTTGATTTAAGAAAAGGTTCAAGGTTTTTTTATGATAAACTCTTAATTGACAATGTTAAGCCTCTTATATTCCAGAAGTGGGAAAATGTATTTCATGGTTCATATTTGAACTGGCAAATGATCTTTGATACTTGCAGAAAGAATTTGAAAGATGTTAAACTTCTGGATTTTCAATTTAAATTTTTGCACAGAATTGTTTATAGAAAAAGAGAACTTTTTAAAATGAAACTTGTTGACAATGAAGTATGTAGTTTTTGTAAGGTGGATAATGAAACCTTATGCCATGTATTTTGGGAATGTGGGGTTACCCAGGCATTCTGGAGAGACCTAGAAAATTGGATATCCAAAAATATACAGACATTGAAAATAACAAAAATTATGATTTGGTTTGGGATATTAGGTAATTACCCTTTGTTACTTCATATATTACTCTCTGCAAAAAAATATATATACACTTGCACTTTAAACAATTTTATTCCAAATTTACATAATTTTCAAAAATTATTGAAAGATTTTTTCACTGTGGAAAGATTCATAGCCAGAAGAAACAATAATTTTGAGAGGTTTTCCAAAAAATGGTTACCCCTTTTCCCAATCTTTAATGATTAAACTGTACTTATCAATAGTTAACTTAGTGGTCAAAATTGTACTTTACCCAAAGCTTGTTATCAATGTGTTGTTGGACCCTGTGTGTTCAGGTGTATTTAATTTCTGACTGTAATTAATAATGGGAACAAATAAAAAAAAATAAAATAAATAAAAAACTCAGCCCGTCACTCTTCAGCGCCTCTTGGCCGACTTCATTCACTTGCTGAGATCAATTATCGCCATTTTTCAAGGCGTTTCTGTTCTGTTCTGGTCAAATTTCATAAATACTCTATATGAAACGTGAAGAGATTGTATCCGGTTAGGACAACCTGTGCACATTAAAAGGAAAAGGAATAGTGAGATGGCGTTCGTAGCAGCTGGCTGTAAGAGTTATCTCAATTATGCGGTATTAGTTCGCCAACAGCCTCTTGAACATTTACAAATTCTTGCAAAAAGTCACATTGATTCAATTATTATTCATTTTAAATGACGACTTATGTGTAGATATCATTCTGACTTTATTTGTAATCACATGAAAGGTTAACTTAGATTTTCAAAGTGTCAAGTATTTCACTCGGACCGCAACCATAAGGTTAATGAGGACATAGCAACCTTTTTGATTAATTAAAACAAAACTATTTTGAATATTGAAATTGTATTCTATGAGCCATATTTCTTCAGTATTTCCGTTATGGTTTTTTTCAATTCACCAAATCGTAGTAAAGGAGGTAATCTTTTAACATGATATATCTTAGGGAATTCATTTTGAAACAACGTGTCTTCATAAAGTTGATATTTTATGAGGAACTTGGTTATAAGCAAGATTTTGTAGGATATGACTAGTTGATACAGTCGACAGAAACAGGTGGGGAGTGGGCAATAATCAAGATTGCTTAGGTCATGAGTAGTAGAACAGTGGACAGGAACAGGGTAAACGTAATAGATTGCTAAGGTCATGTGCAATTGATACAATGGAAACTGTGGGGCCTGAAAACTTAGCAGTGTTGCTAAGGTTATGTGTAGTTGATATAATCGACAGAAACTGATAAGACCTTGAATCTGAGCAGGATTGTTAAGGTCATGTGTAGTTGATACAATCGATAGAAACTGTTGAGCCTGAAGACTGAACAATATTGCTAAGGTCTTGTGTATATGATACAATCGACAGAACTGTGGGGCCTGAAGACGGAGCAGTTTAGCCATGGTCATGTGTAGTTGATACACTCGACAGAAACTATCGGGCCTGAAGACTGATCAGTTTTGCTAAGGTTATGTGTAGTTGATACAATCGACAGAAACTATCGGGCCTGAAGACTGAGCAGTTTTGCTAAGGTTATGTGTAGTTGATACAATCGACAGAAACTATGGGGCCTGAAGTAAGGTCATGTGCAATTGATACAGTCGACAGGAACTGTGAGGCCTGAATACTGAGCAGTTTTGCTAAGGTAATGTGTATCTGATACAATCGACGGGAACTTAAGGGGTCTGAGACTGAGCAGTTTTGCTAAGGTCATGTGTTTTTGATACAATCGACAGAAACTGTGGGGCCTGAAGCAATGTCTTAGGCTCGGGATGAGCTTGATTGGAAACCCACATGATTTGTTTCATGTCACGAGGGTGCACTTCGGTGCAAACTGTAGACCTATGAGAAAGCATGTTCTCACGCCTAAATGTCAAAATTGTTTAGATTATCTTTAAAAAATAGTTTTATGAATAATGTCTGTTATTCAAAAGCCCAAAAAATGTTTTCGTTAAATCGAAGCGTTAAGAATTCCTTAGTATTGTGTGAAAAACGATTTCCTTCCCACTAATTTACTTGCTAAAAGCACCTTACTCAAACACCCTGAACCATCTACTAGGGTAATAAACTTCTTAACTGTTTTAAATTATTCATGTTGTCAGATCCATGAATATTTCACAAACAGCTCTCTGATAAACTGAAAATAACAGCATTCAATAGGAAAGAGAGAGTATCATAAGTCATATTTGAATAAGCAAAGTGTTACATTTCACAGTTAGAGTATTCAAGCGTGGTCACGGGTCACTTGGCGCTAAGTACAGCCCTGCATACACGTCCAGCGAATAAATCATCTCCCGCGGTCCAACTCGGTGTTGACAGCGTCGCACAATGCTAAGATTAGAGACATGTGTAGTGCACGAGTACAGGTAGCCCATTGGCGAGCTACAACAGAAATAGTTACTGTAGCTTCAATATTTCGGCAAGGCCATAAACGCGTAATAGTTTGAGGATAGACATTATGGTTTCCGCGAGAGTGAAGCGCTCCCCACGTCTATAGAAAGCAACAAAGAGCATGTTGCACTAGCGACACCTTCAACCCTTAGCGCTTTCCGCCTGATAGAAGACAGAGTCTGGTTAGCTCTTCATAGTTTGTACCTGTTGTCACAACCCCTCTTCGATTGCAAGTGACATTCGCTACATTAAATAGAGTCAATCTAAATGGTAGCTTGTAGCGGTTATTAATGACCCTGTCCTTGGTGAAACTGGCCATTGTAACACGCCATGGAGCGGGAGCCAACATTTAACTAGACAATGTTAATGATCTTCTCATGGGTAAAGTACTTCAAGCCTAGCTCATCGTATGCAGAATTCAAAGTGCCGATCTATAGACATTACAAACAATCTAAATAGGATATCACCAACTAAACTATAAATTCTATCTCTAAATAGCTGTGGTATCAGTTGAAAAAGAGGAAACATGTTTTCACCACGTCTTGCACTGACGTCTCGTCACAATTCAAAATCTACATATCTCTCCGCGTCGCCGTTAAAAAGTTCAATCTGTTCATTACTACAGCATTTGAGCAAATATTAAAAATGGCGTTTATTATCGAGAAGTGCACCCTGTTGTTTTAAAGTATGACCTTCCTCGATCAAGTTAAGAGACGTAAAATGCGATTTTTGTCAGAAAACCAGACAGTGTACAATGGTGGTTTTCGATTGTCATTTAAAACTATAAGAGGGACATAGAGAATCTTGTCGGGGTCAAATGTGTCAAACGTTTTAAATGCTGTTATTCTCTCCAACAATACTGACTGTCTTAAGCCTTTAGATACGCTATGACAATAAAACGGTTCAAGTTGTGTGTATTGATCGTAAAGGCACTTTTTTTTGTCACTTGAACAGTCATATATATGGTATTCGAAGATGAAACTGTGATATGTTTTTAATTGATAACATCATATATATTATTATGATACGTATCAAAGAAAATGTATGTCAAAAAAACATGCAGTATCAGATTTGTAATTATTGAAAATGGACGTAAAATATTAGACGTAGAAACAATCCATTTTAATGGCTAGCGCTTTCAGGCCATATATACATACTTATCTGCAAGGTACAAGTTGTGTATCTACAGGGTGTAAGTTTTGTTTGGCAGCGTATACGTTGTGTATCTGGAGGGTACAAGCTGTGTATTAGCAGGGTGTAGGCTTTGTTTTGGAGTGTATAGGTTGTGTATCTAAAGCGACGCCATGGTATCAAAGCGTATATTTATGTGAAGCAAACGCAGCTAAAATGTTGTAAATCTAAAGTGTACCAGCTTTATTAACCGATATACCAAACTCATAATATAAATATCAGCTGATACACTGTAGATGTGAAGAAATAATATCCTGTAGATACGTCGTGTGTTATCTTCTCTGTAAATGATGTGTATCAAAAGGGTAAACGTTATGTATGTATTTAGGTTAACCGCACTCCCTACACCAACATGCACTCACTGACACTAGTATAATAACGTTTATATAAATATCTAAAGTTACCATTAACTTGAAATGGTAACATTTTCTTTCTCACTTCAGTTGTTTTGCAGCTGAAGGGGTCGCACTAGTAAATCGAAGCTATTTGTGCCAATTTCAAGTTGATTAAGGCAGGTAATGAGGTGAAAGGAGTGAATTGTTGTTTTTGAAAATAATAATGCCACCACTTGATCCCGACATCACATTTGCATAATTCTTCCATGTCTTTGTTGATTGATAAGGGCTTTCTAAAAGGAACTATTCGAGCTTGATTGAAGAGTTGATTTCATGTTCACCTTCCAAGTGCAATACTGTTTCGGGAACTTGCGTTACAAGATACAATGACTCAGTACCTGGGATAGTTGCCTTGATACCCAGACACCGTCCCACGTATGTGGCAGCTGGTAATCTCGTACTAGAACTACCTAGAAAGCTAACTCACACGTCGAATTTATGATTGCAAAGTTCATAACATTTAACTTTAAACATACATTTCGTATGAATCGTTATCTGCTTTAACCAAAATGTGATGAGTTCTCCTTAACTCATAACACCCTGTAGTTTGTTTCCAGGGTCGATTTTGTCCTTGATCTAAATTTAAGATAATGAGCAAATGATCTTTTTGAGCCAATAACGGTAAGTTATTAAATTATTCGAATCTAGTTTGAAGTAGGTAAAAGCCAAATAGATGTCTATTTCTATGCAAAAAATAATAAAGACCAAAGTGTTCCATCAGAATATTTTGGTATAAAGCTTCAAGGAAATTATAAGGCTTGTATCGTCGCCGGTTTGATAGAGGTTGGGAAATAGTAAATAGCATTAATGACACAGCATCGTCATGTACTGCCATGGTAAACATACCATGTATGCACGTGCAGGGGTGAAACTGAACAAATATGACGATTGAATTCAAGATTCTTTAAATGATGAAGAATAGTCGTCTAAGCGCCGACAGATTAAAAAAAAAGTACGGACCATAAATTTCAAATGAGCGTTGGCCTTGTCGTCTCTGTTCAGGTTGTTTGCTGCAGGGTGTTCTGTGTTGAGAAGAATAATGAATGTTTAATAGTCGCACGTGCAGCCGTACAGTCCGTAACCTGAGCTGGAAACAGGCAGTAGAATTGTAAGACGTGTCCACAGTGAAATTAATCACCTATTTTAGTTTGTCACTCACTGAGTGCTTCTCACGTGTCCTGAAGCTATTTGTGTGCGAATCATGGCTAATTACCAACCTCCAACTTTATTGCAACTCTATAGAGAGTTGCAGAGAAAATCCACAGTCCTAATAGGAAAAAACCTCTTTAATAACATAATGAACAGTAGACATAATACTTGCTTCGGTTAGACTGTATGAGCTGGTGACAGACGAACATTGAGAATCCCTATTTATCCACCCATCTCTCACAGACATTGACGCACTAATTCACAGCCAGTGTGAAACAAATTGCAAATAATTTACTTGAAACAGAGTGTCGGTGTGTAAGAGACGACATACAGAAATCAATGTTACGACTCTGTAACAAAGTGGGCACTAGTTCAGCCATTAGCGGCGATATGTGTTTGTAAGATAGAGGGTATAGAACAAGACAGGATAAAATTTAAAGTGTTTGAAACGAGGAAGAAAGAAAATTGTGTTAGTGTCAGTGAGAGACGGAGTAATAAGAGATAGTGTGTGTTAGTGTCAGTGAGAGACGTGGTAGATAAGATATTGTGTTAGTGTCTGTGAGAGACGTGGTAGATAAGATATTGTGTTAGTGTCAGTGAGAGACGTGGTAGATAGGATATTGTGTTAGTGTCTGTGAGAGACGTGGTAGATAAGATATTGTGTTAGTGTCAGTGAGAGACGGAGTAATAAGAGATTGTGTTAGTTTCAGTGAGAGACGTGGTAGATAGGATATTGTGTTGGTGTCAGTGAGAGACGTGGTAGATAGGATATTGTGTTAGTGTCAGTGAGAGACGTGGTAGATAGGATACTGTGTTAGTGTCTGTGACAGACGTGGTAGTTAGGATATTGTGTTAGTGTCAGTGAGAGACGGAGTAATAAGAGATTATGTTAGTTTCAGTGAGAGACGTGGTAGGTATAGGTTAGTCTCTGTGAAAGACGTAGGGAAAAAAAGTGTGTTAGTGTCTGTGAGGGACGTGTTCAGATAAGTCTGTTAATGTACAAACAGAATCAACGATTTTCAAGTTAGTGTCATCAAATAAATCGTTGTTACCACAAAGAACAGTTTTTACATCGAAACCATTTACATGATAATATCTGTTTGATCTTACACGTGAATAGTTTTGGCAAATTAATAGGTAACATCTACATAATAACAGTTACAGAAGCAAGTAGCAGAGTTTTCTATAAACATATCGAATGTATGACCTTTAAACGCACTAGTGCACGCCAATATTTCGTAAAAAGCGAATGCACAGATACCGCATATCTCTCGATATTACTCACTATCCTCGCTCAAGTAATCTACAAACATGTTACGTTACATTAAATCCACATGAACTACGATATCGGAAATATTAAGATTTTGCTCATAACCAGAAAAGCGGAAACGGCAGCCGCTATGGTCAATCTAATAACAATGCTAATACTGTGTCATTAAATCGGTTAATTTACAACATTGCTTTCATAAAACATATTTCATGATTTGTTCTCAGTTCAGAGTTAAGGTAAATTCAATAGCTGCACACAGTACTAGTTCAGCCGTTTCCAAGTGTCAATAATTTATCCGTTTTGTGCACAGCTAACCATAGATTTTTATATGTCCAAGCCGACAGCTTCCTAATGTTTGATTGTTGATTGCAGGTAAATTGTAAAGAATGTTTAGTATTTCATTGCATCGATAGAAAGTTTAAGTGAATGCATAAGTCCTCGTAAACATTAAAATAGCCAATTTAAACCGTAAAAGCGTGCACTAGTGCCTTTAAGTTTACTACAGCCTAATCTTAAACAGAAAGTGTTACTTGGTTTTGTCTAGTGCCAAAATCTCAAAATATTTAGTGAAAGTTACAATCGGTTTTAAACAAGCTTTTTTGAAGATAGCATGGGACTGAGAGTCTTTAAGTGGCGGTAGGAAGGGACGTTTGTTTAATTCAGTGTGACAAACAGGATTTTGTACAGTATTTGATTTTCGAGTAATGCGGTTCGAAATGTCAGACATTGCTGTTTGAACTAAATACGATAAATATTCTGGTGTCAAGTTAAACTTCATTTTGTAAAAATGATAAAATTTGTGACGTCTCACAGCTACTGATGTAAACCCCGTTTCTTCGTACAGTTTTGTGTGGCTGGTACCTCTAACGTTAACTGCACCACATATTGTCCTTAGTGCATCCAAATGTAGTTTTTTCAAGTAAACCTTGATGATATTTAGTACAGTTATCAGATACATGATCACAATAGTCCGGCTGTAAGAACTATAAAGTACATCGAAGTACCCAGAAGGTACAAATAGCTCCAAAAACACTTTATCATCGGGCTTACCTTTGAAATTACATTTTCTATGTGGGAGTGCCAGTTGCCGTCAACCCTGAAAGTCAACCCTAGATGTTTATGAGTACTGATATAGTTTATAATTCTACCTTTCACTTCTAAATTCGGTACTCCTTTTCAAGAATGTTATGCTCTCAGTTTTTTCGGCATTAAAATGTCTCATCTCATCGGCCCACTCCGAAATTCTAATCAAATCATTATCAATGAGGCATGATGTTTCATTTTGGCCACCATTAATGATGAATGGGGAAGTGTCGTCAGCAAAAAGTCTTAAATTGCATTTGATTTCGTCAACTATATCATTGTTAAAAACAAGAAAAAAAAAATAACAATGGACCAAAATACAGAACCCTGAGGAAAACCTGCTAAAATTGATTTGGTTTACGACTGTTGTTTGTTAATAACTGTGTACAGGTTTCTGTCAGAAAGATAACTTTCAAACCAATTCAATAATTTTAAAAATAATAAAATATATGCAATACGAACATGATTTAAACGTTAATATTTAAACCTCCACACGCACGCTCACACACATACATACACACGCGCATGCATACGCATACATCAACACAAAAACATAAATATCATTATAAAAGCAAAATATAAAATAACATATTCAAAGAAACGACTTGTCAGTCGACATATTTCAGAAATATCATTTTCTCCAAAGACGACATATATTGGAAAGGAGGATGAGCACTGGATATTTCTTTCCAAACATTATATCGAAGATCTGAGTAATATTCAGTTTATGAAAAAATTTAATTCGTCTTCAACATTGTTGCTATTACAAAGTTTACAAACCCTTTCATTAAGAGGAGTCTTTGGTCGAGAATATCTACCCACTTCTACCTCTAATGGCAAAGTGCCACAGCAGAGTTTACTCAGAATACCGCGATGAGCCCTCGGCATAATAACTTCAACGTAATGTTCAACCTGCAAACAATCTTTAAAAAGACGGTAAGTACGTAATTTCTTTCCATTTTCCTTACCATAATCATTCTAGATAATAATAATTCTATCAGGGTCGATTGATTTGGTTGAGTCGAGGGATTTTAAACTGTCTTCAATTTCTTTTTCTCTTTTAGTTATTTGCTGATGGGCAACTTCAGAATGTGTTGTCTTGTAATAATAGACCGTCATCGTAGATTTGTCCTTCGTGTTCTGAACTTGGAAATGATTCTTGATTAGAGGAAAAATAATTTTCACAAAGTTAAGCTATTATAAATTTTTCAATTATATTCTTTCTTTTTTTTTTTTGGCATTTTCTAATTTCTGAAATTACAAAGTTACGTTTGTGTCAGAATTCTTCCCAAAGGGCAGGAGAATTTAATATTTTGGCTTTTTCACGGACTCTGTTACGTTGTCTAATTAGTCTATGTATCCATTTATCCAAGGTTTGTCACGTGGACGAATTCTAAGCAATTTATTAGGTACAAAAGAATCTGTACGTTGAATTATTGGGTCGATTGTGTTTTGAGTGCTTACATTGACATTATCATTTAACCCTGCATTCCAGTCAGATGTAAAATGCTTCTCAAATAACTCTGTTCAAGTGACTTTTTATTTTTCAGTTTAACAAGGAGAGGAGGATGTTTTACTTGCACTTGTACTTGTACTTGTAGAAATGAAAATAAGCTCGATTATTTGTTTCAAAGCTTAAAATCTTTTGAGATTAGTAATTCTGTTAGTAGAGTTGTACATATTCACGTGAAGTCGCAATGGACAGAGTTCTCTATCTCGATGAGTGAATGTATCTATATTGCTCTGCGACTAATAACCCATTATTGAAACAATTTAGCCTTCAGAGTTTTTATCAAAACATTTGGTTTTGAATTTAGTTTATCTAAATTAAGATTAACATGCGTATAAGTTAATATATTTTTAATTCACGAGTTAATGATTTAGTTTAAAGCGAAATCTTAGAGATCGAGGAAAATGCCACATGGCAACTTCCGGGATTCTTTTAAAAATCTTCGAATTTGACAGTGACTTATCTTTAAATTTCTGAAATCGGCCGATAAACAACTTGATTTAGCTACGTAACACCACTGAACGGAACTGAAAAGGCCCGTTGTCACTAAAGCGCCCTGATGCGTGACGTCATATGCGGCGTCCCTAAAACCTCCTTAATTTTAAATCACCGTTTTAAAATATTTAAAATCATCCAAACAACTTAAACCTTCGATTTATCTACATTTGTTTTACCCTTTGTGATTTAAAATGTTCCAAGTGAAAGACAGTGCTGTAATACGATGCCATGCGCACTGTGCTACAGCATGTGCAGATCAATTACGTCTGCCAAATGTTGTCACAACCACTAGACTGCGCATGCGTTAACAAGTCTACTGTTTTATGACATACATACTTACTTTCGAGACTTTACAAGAGAATTATGACAACGTATGCACACTATCTAATCCCATCGCATTCAAATTCAATTCCTAATGCAATGGTCTCTAAGTACACTCAATTTAGACTTTTGTCGGTTCAATGAAATATTTAATTATTCATCAAATTCGATAAAACTTGGCACAAACATTGCTTTAATACTGACGTTTATGTATTTGAAAGTCAATAATTTGTAAGCCCGATCCAGGCTTACGCTCTACTCCTAAACCTACGGAAGTACGGAAGCATCCTAGTGCCACAGTAAAAAAAAAATTATATCCTAATAAGGATAAAACATCACCTAATTAGGACTTAATCATCGCCTAATTAGGACATAACTATCACCTAATTAGGAGAAACTATTTCCTAATTAGGAGATATTAAGTCCTAATTAGGACATAGTAACTCCTAATTAGGGGATAGTTATCACCTAATTAGGACTTAATCATCGCCTAATTAGGACATAACTATCATCTTATTAGGAGAAACTATCTCCTAATTAGGAGATATAAAGTCCTAATTAGGACATACTATCTCCTAATTAGGAAATATTAAATCCTAATTAGGCGTACTAACTCCTAATTAGGAGATAGTTATCACCTAATTAGGAGATAATTATCACCTAATTAGGAGTTAGTATCTCATAATTAGGACTTAATATCTCCTTATTACGAGAAAGTATCAACTAATTAGGAAAGAACTATGTCCTAAGTACGACTTAGTTATCTCCTAATTAGGTGATAACTAAGTCCTAATTAGGGGTTACTTATCTTCTAATTAGGCGTTACTATCTCCTAATTAGTATTCACTATCGCCTAATTAGGGTGCTTCCGTACATAATATGCCCTATGTCTAACATTTTACATATGGGATTGCCATTATCAAATGCTCACCAAAAGAACTTAGAAAAATATTAATTTGAGAAGAAATGAACAACAACCATCATCAAAAATTAATTCGGGAGTTACTAATTTCAAACGTAGTTTTAATTTGAAACATCAACGGTATGGAACATGGAAAATGGTGTCATTGCATCTATGTGGTCATAAGTGTGAAGCGAGAAGTCCAGTGCAGTCCAGTCAGCTCCATCCAGATGCAGTCAAATGTTATTTGTATACATTACACACTCAGACTAATTCATTATTTTCAGTCACTTCCATTTATTTCAAAACATGTGTTTCTGTTGTGTACATAGCTCAAGGCAAAGAGTTTATTTGTCAGAATCTTCACCTCATGATCATGAGTCATTACCACTGTCGTGAAATCGGCTCCGACATCGATTAAGGAAATTGTACAATTGTATGCAATATATGGACACTCTGAGGTAAATTAATGTATGCAAACCTGATAAGAACTTATTGAACACGACATACGCAGAATTTCGGGATCAGAACTATGAGTTGTGTCGAAAATTTGAACCTCTCGGACTCGGGCCAGTTTGTGCAAGCCGTCATGTCACCACAAGCCACCCGGGTCGGGCAAGTTACAAGTGCACGTAAGAGAAGTCATGCAGAAGAACACGAGACTGAGTCTGACGATTATGTGGTTAATATGCAGAAGAAAGTCAGATCCGATCGACACACACTGACTCACTCGGTACAAGTTCCTAATGCTGACGTGGATACGAACGACGCCATTACTCCTGAGAGAGAAAATGTCAACAAACCTACTGAAGGTGAGGTGGTCGTTAATAACGTCAGTAACAACGCAGATACACAGATGATTCTTAATGCACTCAGTAGAATGGAGGAATCTTTCAACCAAAAGTTAAAAGACTTTGAATTTAGAATGTCCGTGAAAATAATGAACGAAGTGGATAAAGAACTGAATGCACTCAAGTCTTCTATCGATAAAGACGTTACGTGTATTGACCAACGTGTCCAGATCGTCGAGCAACAGGTTTCCGATTGTACAGAAGAGATAAGAAAAACTAAAGGGGAAATTAAGGAAGAAATGAAAGCAAGATTTGAAGAAATTGGACACTCAAGCAGTAGGCAAGAACGAAATGGACATGTAAATCGAGAACTTAACGTGGTTTTGCGAAACTTACCAGAAGGAAATAACGAAAATGTGGAAAACAAAGTGAACGCACTTATAAGAGAAAGTTTAAAGCTCAACGATATCAAAGTGTTATCGGCGGTGCGGAAGGAGTCCTACAACCGAAGATACCCAGGCCTTGTGATCGCTACATGTAAACGTGACACCGACAAGAGAGATATTATGAAATCAAAGTTGAAACTGAAGAACTCCAGAGCCTACAAAGACGTATACATCTCCCACGACCTATCACCGGAACAACGGGCTAACGCAGCTAACATCAGGACCATCGTATCAGCTATTGGAGGTAACCGTTACAAGGTTAAAGGTCAGCGAATCATCGAGCACGATGTGAACAGGACGAGACAGCGAGACCATGGAGGTCGTGCAGACAGCGGGGAGCGGGCCCGGGAGACGACAGACGAGACCCGTTACGAACGGGACTGGAGTGCAACCATACCAGCGTGGAGCACAGGCCCTCGGATCATTAAAAAAAAATATTAAAATTTTAAAAAAATTTTTTTGAGAACACCCCCTGAATAAAATTGTTCCTCTGTTAATAGTATATGGAAAGGCCAGACACTCCATTCGCCCCCATCCGCTTTCTTGACCGAATGCTACAATAAATACGCACGCAATCAATATAAAATATATGCAGACATGATGTCAAATGATTTGCCTTTCTACTCCAACTCACTTAAACAAATAAATATTTGGGGTTATTTAATCAGGACGGCCGAAAGACGGTTTCCACGCCCAACTTAATGCTGATGGGACAAATGGCCGCCCGTCACCTTGACCTTACGGGGTGTGTGGCCGCAGCGACAGATCTCATTGGTTGCAAGAACGGAGAATTAGAGTTATCTGTTCCTAACTTTGCATCAAACCAATGAGATCTGTCGCTGCGGCCACACACCCCGTAAGGTCAAGGTGACGGGCGGCCATTTGTCCCATCAGCATTAAGTTGGGCGTGGAAACCGTCTTTCGGTCGTCCTGATTAAATAACCCCAAATATTTATTTGTTTAAGTGAGTTGGAGTAGAAAGGCAAATCATTTGATATCATGTCTGCATATATTTTATATTGATTGCGTGCGTATTTATTGTAGCATTCGGTCAAGAAAGCGGATGGGGGCGAATGGAGTGTCTGGCCTTTCCATATACTATTAACAGAGGAACAATTTTATTCAGGGGGTGTTCTCAAAAAAAATTTTTTAATTTTTTATATATTTTTTTAATGATCCGAGGGCCTGTGGCGTGGAGAGATCGAAGTCATCACGGAAACAACGAAGGAACTTCACGAAACCGGCACAGATAGGTTCTATGCAGTTTTTGGAACACTAGCGGATGGAGTGACGATATAGCGTCTATTAACAGTAAAGTTAGAGAACTGTGCATCACTGACAGTAAGTGTGATATAATCGGAATTGCTGAGACACATTTGAAAAATGACTTGCTTTTATCAATTCCTGGTTTTAAGTGGTTTGGACAGAACAGGGTGCACCTTTACCAGAGAGCTAAGAAAGGTTCTGGTGGAATTGGTGTATTCATTAAAGAGGACTTTCTACGAAGTTATGAGGTAGCTACTTTAAATGCGGAAACTGAGGGTATTTGAAGGCTTAAGTGCACTCCTATTATGACTAATGATGTATTTCTGGTATGTGTGTGCTATCTACCCCCAGAGAACTCTACACGTAATGTAAACGCTGATGCATTTTTTGACAAATTGTTAACTTGTGTATACGAATACCAAAAGTATAGCACGTTCTATATATGTGGTGATTTTAATGCCCGTTGTGGGGATATAGAGGACTATATAGTTGGTGTAGACAATGTACCTGAAAGAACGACTGTTGATAGTCGGGTGAATCGCCATGGCGAGTTATGTGAGTTTTCCAGAAATGCTAACATGTGTATATTAAATGGCAGAAACTCATTAACAAATGATTTTACATGTGTATCAACTAAAGGCTTATCTGTGATGGACTACTGCTTGGTCCCATATGAAATGTTGGATCGATTTTCAGATTTCAGCGTAACCAGAGCCAGTGAATTGTTTGACAAGCTTAATGTGTTTGAAAATATCAGTTCGGCTAGTGTTATTCCGGACCACTCTATGCTGACATGGAAGCTGGAACGCCAGGACAATGTTATCCAGGAGGACGTCGCGAGTGATGAGACAAGTACCACGATCAGAATAAGGTGGATACTCGGAACATACCACGGGATTTTATGTGTAATGACTATAACGTACAAAAAGTGTGAGAAGCTATGGAGCATTTAGAAGGTGGATTATTTATTCAAGAGGGTGTGAATAAAGCCTTTAATTCTTTTAATAGTATTATTCAACAGGAGATGATGGACGTTCTACCACACATACGATTGGTGATAAAGACAGGTGTGAGTAACAAAAAACGACGAGTAGGTAAGCCATGGTGGACTACAGAACTAACATGTCTATGGAACGAAATGTGCGACGCAGAACGTTCGTGGAGTCGATCCCAGACTAACAATAAAGCAAGTCTCAAAGCTGAGTTCGTACGGAAAAGAAAAACCTTCGATAAAAGTTTCCAGAGGGCTAAACGTTTGTTTGTGAATGAAAACGTGAATAATTTGGACAATATTTCACAAAATAACCAATCTGCATTCTGGAAGGAAATAGGAAAGGTCGGTGTTGGGTTCAAAAAGAAGAATAGAATACCATATGAAGTTAAAACAGGAGACACTTTTACTAGAAATGTAGACGATCGTCTTAAAACCTGGAAACTACATTTTCAAGAGCTGTTGAATCCCAAGAACGAGAAGAAGAGTCGCATGTGTAGAGGGGGGGGGGGAGCCCTCGATAGCCCAGGATAATGATGTCTTAGACCAACTTATCACTATTCAGGAAATAGAACATGCTATCTCTAAAATGAAGACAGGAAAAGCAACCGGAAATGACGATATCCCTATTGAGGTTCTTCGTAATAATACCTGCAAGATGTTCTCTCTGGAAGTATTTAACATGTGTTTTAATCATGGTGTAATACCAGAGTGTTGGACAAATTCTATAATACAACCTATACCAAAAAGTTGTAACCTTGACCCCCGTGACCCATCGAACTACAGAGGAATCGCCTTATCACCTATAAGCTACAAGATCTACTGTTCTGTGTTGAACAACCGCCTTTCCAAATGGATAGAAGAGAACAACTAATCGCAGACGAACAGAACGGCTTCAGAAAAGGGAGGTCTACAATCGACCAACTGTCAACTCTAACCAATATCATCGAAGCTAGAAAGAAAAGAAAACTATCTACATTTACAGCCTTTATTGATTTCCGTAAAGCTTACGATCATGTGGAAAGGGACTTATTATTTACGAAATTAGAAGCTTTTGGAATTAGCCAACGTATGTTAGGCGCAGTAAAAGGAATATACAAAACTGTTAACAGTTCTGTACGCGTAAACAACGTAACGACAGAGTGGTTTAATGTTGGTTATGGACTGAAACAGGGCTGTGTATTATCACCTCTACTCTTTAATATTTTTATCAATGATTTATGCCAATGTATAAAGGATCAAGGTAAAGGTGTGAGAATTGGCGACAAAATTGTAAATATTTTATTGTAAGCTGATGACGTTGTCTTTATTGCAGAAAGCGAAAATGATCTACAGTTCATGCTGAATATGCTAAATGACTGGTGTGTGAGGAACGAAGTAAATATAAATGAAAGTAAATCTCAAGTGCTCCACTTCAGACAAGCTAATGCGGCTGTAACTGGACACGTGCGGAGAGTGCACACTGACGACAGCAAGCACGTACCGTTATCTGGGCCTAACGCTAACGGAAAACCTCGACTACAGCTACACCGCAAAACAAGTTGCAGCATCGGCGGGACGTGCACTCGGACTGGTCATATCGAAGTGCAAAATGTTAGGAAATGTTGGCTTTCAGACATTCACTAAATTTTATGATTCGCTTGTGTTTCCCATTTTGTCCTACGGATTACCCATATTTGGTACAGGAAAACTTTCATGCCTTAATGCTGTACAGAACCGGGCAATGAAGTTTTACTTGGGTCTCGGAAAATATGCACCAACCGACGCTATCACTGGAGATATGGGCTGGCTAGCCATGGATGTCCGACAAGATGTATGTTTAATACGCTATTGGAAGAGAATGAACAATATGGACCACTTTCGCTTAAATGCCTATATTTGGACTGGGCTAACAATGATAAATACAAAACATGGCACAACAGATTTTATTGTCGTATGGAATTGATTGGAATCAACAAGGAAAACATCTTAAATAATACCATAACTGTAAAGGACTGCGAAACTCTATCCCTTCAGAAGTTTCTTGTTGACTGGAATAGCTCACTGAATAGAGTTACTGCAAAGCGTGGTCCCGGACAAAACAAAAAGCGTCTTTATCGGACTTTTAAAAATACTTTTACAACAGAACTATATGTTTTATCTCCAATGCCGAAATCCCATAGACGTGCCATGGCTTAATTTCGAACAGGTACAGCCCCTCTACGAATGGAGACAGGAAGATATGAAGGACTCAAAGTAGAGGAAAGAACATGTTTTAATTGTATCAACCAAGTTGAATCAGAAAGTCATGTTCTTTTTGAGTGCCCATTATATTCAAATATCCATAAAGACCTTTTATCTGCAGCCAACCATTTTTTACCAGGATTTTATCTTTTACCTGACGCTGAGAAACTTACACTCCTTTTTAGCTGTGAAGACCTTTTTAGAATATGTGCCAAAAGCTGCTATAATATCCTTTTAATGCGTGAAAAAATCTTGTATAGATAATGTATATGTTATGCTTTTTACCCTATTATTCAGCTAATTTATATTTATTCTTATCGTCGTAATTATATTATTTTATGATGTCAATTTTATGCTGTATATCTCGTCTCTCATAACTCCATATAGGAGTGGCATATATACTTTAACCATTAATGTATATTTAAATATGTACGAGTTTTATATGTATATATGGTGAGACGTAAATAAAAAATCTGTCTGTCTGTCTGTCGTGTACTCGGTAGAGAGGGGACTTCCAAGATGGCGACAAAACAGTACGACAAAGATAGGAGAAACGAGCAATGGAATCAGACACCTAATTGTCGAGGTTAAAATGGTTAAATGTAACTGAGAATAGTCAGGATATGAATAAGGAATATATTGATAAAGCGTGTGGTTGCACAAACTTAAAGAAAAAAGCGTAATTGCCATACATTCTGTTTTCGAAGCGGGGATGACTTCTCTAAAAGTGTATTTTCCTATCCTTAAGAAGCTTGAATGCTACAGATATCGTCACACACAGTTTTGATCGGTCGTAGTAAAGATTTCTGTGCAATTCAAAGTAATTTGCATGATTAATTATTAGTTATTGCCAAATTTAAAAAAATCAACAAGGCAGCGGAGGGAACCCGGTTTTAAATCGGCAGGGAGGACCCAGAAACAAGAAAAGCCTTTAAAAAGGCGAAGTTGGAGGCACCCTAATTAGGCTAGGAAATACTGCGAAATAATAGGGTACAAATAGGATAGGATTTGCATGACACACCTACATGCTATCCTCTATTTAGAAAAGGTTATATAATCATTTGTTCATTGCATCAAATAAAATAGAATAGTGAGGCAAATAAGCTGTGATTATATATATATATATATATATATATATACATTTGTTGAAGAAAACCAAGATGATTTATTCACAAGTACTTTCGACCATAAGGTCTCATCGGGTGAATGACGTTGAGTCGGTTATGGCGTCATGATTAACAATTATGACGTCACAATACATTGCATAGATACATATGTTGCGTAGATACATTACATACATATAGACTGCATGCTACATATGTAGCGCATTACAAAACATACTTGCAAATGGACATTGAATTGAAGAATATTAGATTAAAGTTTTGAATTAAGCTTTGGCTTAAGTTTATTAACGAATAATAATTCCTTTTCCGCCAAGCAATTAGATTCAGTGGAATCAACTTTGTATATCGGGAAAACAGAATACATATTTTTTCCACATGTTTCTAGATGCGCACTTAGAGGGATTGTGCGATTATGCTTTTGTTTAATTTGTGAACGATGAAGATTCATTCTTCTTTTTAACTTTAGCTCTGTTTTCCCGATATATATATTAAAATAGTAAAAAGAATGTTCAAACTCTATGGTAGTTTATATTAAAAAGAAGAAGATTGTCGATAAATGCAATTTCATAAACAGCCGTAAGCAACCCAAAAACTTACGCAAAATTTTGACTACTTCTAGATTTGACTCAGTTGAGGTTATTCCGAAAGTATCAAAGTGTGGAGATTCACGTTGCTTCACGTGTGAAAGTATTATTGAAGGATGTTCCATAAATATTTCACCAAAGGATACATTTATGTATTATGTAATCATATGTGCTGGATGTAATGAGAAATATATCGGGAAAACAGAGCAAAAATTAAAGAGGAGAATGAACCTTCATCGATCCCACATTAACCAGCCCCGAAATCGAACTATCCCTCTCAGTGAACATTTAGAAAAATGTGGTAATGGCAAGTTCAAGGTTTTCCCGATATATAAACTCAATTATAACAATGATAATGATTTACTTTTGAAAGAATCATATTTCATTCGTAAATATGCGCCAAACTTAAATGGCAAAACATAATGTTGCTTACAATTCAATTTATTGTTGTCAAGTTCATTATGACGTCATTAGTTCCTGTGTGGCGTCATAGTATTATGTATTTAGTGTCAGTTACTGCATTAAACGGCCTGATGAAGCAGGTACATTCGTACCTGCTGAAAACGTTTGCCAAATGTAATTCAACTTCATCTTCTTTTTAATATATATATATATATATATATATATATATATATATATATATACACACACACACACAGTTCCCTTTTAAACAACACTCGACAGTCAGTCAGTCAGCGATTTATCCCTTGGAGAAAGGGGAAAGGGATCTATTTTTAGGATATAGGTCACAATTGATAGCGTCCAGCACCGCTCAAGATGTTCGATGGTTTTGCAAATTAATATGTCCACATGCATCAGTTATAAATCAATTGTTTCTAAACGCTCAAGGATTGCCAGGACAAGATGTATTGAAGTATTGTCTGAAGCGTATTTCACCACCTCTATCTCTGTCACTTAGTGATATCACACTAGTTGGCTCGCCTTTTCACATTCTCTACTTATCGACTTGTAGCTGCTTGTTTCTCGCGTGTACCGTTGTAAAGGAAGGGGTTTTTACTAATATGGAATAGATGTTTCTGACCTTTCATGAGAAATCTATGTGTCTAATTTAGTTCACGAACATTTATGAAGAATTGTACTGCCGTTTTGACTCTTAAAACACCGCTGTGCCCTTCACGTTGAGATTTGCATAAACAATCGTTTTTCGTATTAAAGGGTGTCAATTATTTTGGAATACCCACATGGTCACGTGGTTCTAAATTTAATACAGATGTGTTCATTGGTTTACGATATTACCGAAATACAAAGAGGCTAAGTATGATTGGTTGAAAGTTCCTTTGAAAATTCCAAGTGTAATAAAGAGACATATCAGCTGTTAAGATGGTTGGAGGCCTATGCCTCCAACCAATAAAGGTTGGGAGAGGACCTTTTTGGATGGGGAGTGGACATAATAGGGTATGGAAGGAACTCAATTTCATATTTAAGAACGAACAAGATTTCATGTAACTGCTTTTGCATTCAATCATATTTGAATCCCTATGCATATTCTACGTATATATCTCATATGTATACACAGGTAATCATGTCACTTTTGTTTATTCTATTGTCCTAGATGGGAATTAAATTGCAATATCTATGTATTGATTAGTCAGTATTGTTCCATACCTACGCGAAATCTACGCGAATAGCACTGCTATATCTGGTATCCGACTGATTTGAATTCATTGTTTCTGTTAGCTTTATATCATCACCATTTTGCGTTTCAATATGAATATCTAAAGATATCATAAGATAGCCGAAAAAAATAATAAAATGAAAATACCGGTTCAACCGATTGCTCTTGACAAACAGCCAGATTGGTGTATTAATTTCTATTTATGTGGAATTCCCCATTCTTCCAGAATCTACTACATTTACGTTTATAAAGATTATCCCTTTTGTGATATGTAATTTATGTTTTCCATAGTGTTGAACTGTCACACTGTTCTACTCAGAAAGAGTAATAACATCTGTAATGTTAATGTAAATACTCATTGCTTAAAGATGTCATTGAATAAAAGAGTAAAAACAATTTTTTAAAAAGCCAATTTTTTGGTTAGTTATGACTTCATGTTTTTCACGACATGAACGTGCATAATAAAGTTGACAGATTCATCAATATTTAGATACAAACCAATACCATTGGTATATCGCCCAATAACTGAAATAGATGTAGAAACATTGAACTATGTTGCACAGGCCCTCGGATCATTAAAAAAATATATAAAAAATTTAAAAAATTTTTTTGAGAACACCCCCTGAATAAAATTGTTCCTCTGTTAATAGTATATGGAAAGGCCAGACACTCCATTCGCCCCCATCCGCTTTCTTGACCGAATGCTACAATAAATACGCACGCAATCAATATAAAATATATGCAGACATGATATCAAATGATTTGCCTTTCTACTCCAACTCACTTAAACAAATAAATATTTGGGGTTATTTAATCAGGACGACCGAAAGACGGTTTCCACGCCCAACTTAATGCTGATGGGACAAATGGCCGCCCGTCACCTTGACCTTACGGGGTGTGTGGCCGCAGCGACAGATCTCATTGGTTTGATGCAAAGTTAGGAACAGATAACTCTAATTCTCCGTTCTTGCAACCAATGAGATCTGTCGCTGCGGCCACACACCCCGTAAGGTCAAGGTGACGGGCGGCCATTTGTCCCATCAGCATTAAGTTGGGCGTGGAAACCGTCTTTCGGCCGTCCTGATTAAATAACCCCAAATATTTATTTGTTTAAGTGAGTTGGAGTAGAAAGGCAAATCATTTGACATCATGTCTGCATATATTTTATATTGATTGCGTGCGTATTTATTGTAGCATTCGGTCAAGAAAGCGGATGGGGGCGAATGGAGTGTCTGGCCTTTCCATATACTATTAACAGAGGAACAATTTTATTCAGGGGGTGTTCTCAAAAAAAAATTTTAAAAATTTTAATATTTTTTTTTAATGATCCGAGGGCCTGTGCTATGTTGCGGACAGTAAAGTATTAGCCACCAGTTTTGTAACCCTTAAAATACAAGAATATTGTTTCACTCACAGGGGCGTGTATCGCTTAGAAATAGCTTTAGAAAGACATATATACCTATAGACCCTACCCTACTACTATATAAAAGGAAAGGGATGTAACGACCAAACCCACCCCATGCTCGAACAAAAAAAATTTTCTGGACAAATTGTTCACTACGATTCGAAAGCTAAAGGATTTCCCTACAAAACGAGCTATGGATTGTCAAAATCGGGTAATTATTTCAAATGTTACATGCAACGACGCCCCGAAAATCGCTACCGCCAGATTTTCAAGCCAAAATCCCCACTCACGAAAAACAGCAAAAACTCACCGTTTAACATCGTTTATTGATTCCAGCAATGATGACAACACCAATGTAGAATTCGGTTCGATCGGCGACATCGAACTACATGTTCACAATATGAGAACAGCACCTGATTATTATTTCTACGAGTGCTAGCAGACATTCTATCAAAAATCATCGGCTTTGCGGTTGCCTTGTCGGCCATAGCAGTGGCCTAGACATTCATTTGACCTCGTAACCGCAGCAAATTTACAAATTATAGGATTTGGTAGAAATCAACATTGAGTATTTTCTATTAAATTCACTTGTTCAGTCGTGTGGGTTTTAATGAGCCCAAAATATTAAATTAACTCGTTCTTTATAACTATGGGTCAAATTATAATTTTTTAAACGTTCCAGAAATATGTTATTATTTGACTGGCAAATAGCAAAATTTGAAACGAATCGTTAGAAAATCGCAACATAACCTTTGATTTAATTGACAATAATTTTTTTTATAATATATGTAGAACAATATACTTATTATCATGATTGTTCATGTTTTATTAAAGAATATAAACAACTTTTACTCGGTTTACCTTAAAATATTTTTTTGATCTTTTTCTCCGAAAAGTGATGGCATATAAAATATTAACCTGTTACCTACATTAACTTGATAGATTTCGCTATCCTTCTTAATCAAAGCATATCTTTTTTAAACCCAGTCATGTTTTATAATTGAAAAAGAAAATATTCAAAAATTAGAAGAATTTGTAAAGAGGTTATAGAATCTCAAAGGCTAATTTGAAAGCAACTACTAATTCTAGATAAACTACTTCCATGTTGAATATCAATGTGCAGTTCAGATACATTATTTAATAAAAATAAGTTTACCATTAGATTGGTGATTTGATTATATTTCTTCAAACAATAGTGATATAATTAAAATGATCAAAACTGTGTTCGACAAAAAAGGGGATATTTATTTTTCAGAGGTCAGACAGAATTATATATTTTTATCAATATTGGCTTGGCTCAGGAGTGAGATCATGAAAATCATGAAAGATGTGGATAGAATTCATTGATAATGACTTGTATTTTGTAATTCATACTGTTCAACCACCCTGGTGGTTAGGGGCATAAATGCAATGCCTCCCTTGGAAGGTTACCTTAGTTTTCTATATTGGAAGCAATTTTGATTTTCATAGTTAAAAGATAAAAACAACAAAAACATATTTAGTTACAATATGCTGCATTAAAACTTATTAACAGTTATGTATAATCATGTTGAAAAAAACAACTTTTCTTATAACTTCAGTTGAAAGGTAGATTTTTTTGCCTAATGGAAAGGTGATTTAATTAAGTTGAGAGCAAATAGTCCTGTTGGTAGAGAGAATGCAATGGTGGGTATCTTTTTACTACAATAAGGCCAATCTCTCCCCAATAAAGGAACAAACATTAACAGTGTGTCCAATAAATAAGAGAAGAAATTTCATTCTTAAAGTAATCAATTTATTTTTTCATGGATAAGGTAAAAATAAAGCATGTCTGAAGTGACAGATCTCCACATCTGGCACAGTACTTGTATCTTTAATTGCTGTTTCAAATGCAATAAATCTGATTTAGTTATATTTTTTAGAATATTTGCGTATGAGGGCCTTGCAAGCAATAAACTCTTAATTTCATAAACATGTCTGTAATGGTTAGAATTGTAATCAAATGAAGGCTCTACCTTTTTTACACTTCAAAGAATTAATTATGCTCACTGAAATTAATTTGAGTTGAGCGTGATAAAATAACACAAACCTTAACAGTGATACACACTCAACCTTTTTACAAGGTTCACAGGCTAGAGGCACATCAATTTTGTAATATTTTTCTCAGTTTTATAAGAACAGAGCCTTGACCCTGGAGCTCATCAGGCTTTAAAATCTATTATCACTAGGTCATAGTATTATAATACCACTCGCTAATGCAGCATATAAATATTCCATCTTTCTAAGCTTTTAATTCTTAAAGAAGAATACATTGATAAGGCCATGACCTGTGTGACTTTAGTGAGGGACAAACAAGATATAAAATATATAGTTTAGAATCCTCATTAGAATGTAAAAAAAAATCAAGTTTCTTCACTATTATCTTCAGGAGAAAAAAATTAAAATAGGTTTTAGGAGTGGCCCCAGAGGCCTTTCTTAAGTCACCAAATTTATAAACTTTAATCCTTAGTAGTCAAGGAATTGGTACACAAAATTATATTTGGACACCATCCCATGTCAGGCTAGATGAGGTGAAAAGTGAAATTGAATCACTTATTTGCTTGCAGTTTAACTCAACTGGCATAGAATATTTGATGTAAAAACTCTAATTGAAAATCTAAAAACACGTTCTTTGTACATCATCTGTTATATATCCAGCACGAAACAGACAGATTTGATTTGTAGCCCATATTTCACCTATTGTTAAGCACTCATTACAAGTTATGACAAAATAAACTTTCCTTGCCTATTATTGATGTGTATATTGTAGAATTTCCTTTAAAATTTACCAACTCAACCTTTTAAATATTCATAAAAACATCTTGAAAGGCTTTTATGAAGTACAACCTACTGATCATCTAAGTTATGCAAAGTGTTAACAATTAATCATGGTTAATGGTATTAAACTAAAACTTTGACAAGTGTTTGCTACTAAAATGGCAATGTCCCCCGTCGTTATTGCATGAAAAATGTATTACACTGTGGTCAAAGTGTCGTGGTGACCTTGAAAATGAGGTCAAGGTCATCAATGTCAACTGGCGTCTGAGTCTTCCTCCATTGAAAGCTGTCACCAAATATGAACACTCAAGGTGCTAAGCTTCATGAGTTATCGCGTTAACAAGAATCCGGACGTACGTAGTGTCGTAGTGACCTTGAAAATGATGTCAAGGTCACCAAAGTCGACTGGCGTCTGAGTCTTCCTCCACGGAAAGCTGTCACCAAATATGAACACTTTAGGTGCTAAGCTTCATGAGTTATCGCGTTAACAAGAATTCGGACGTACAGACGGACGGACGTACGGACAGACGCCGCTGAATTCATAGTCCCCCGTTCCGCGTTGCGGCGGGGGACAAAAAGGGAGGTGCTATCCATAGGTGGCTAGAAATTCATGTATTAAACACATGAAATATGTAACTTTACACTCCTCAAAACACAGGTTCAGTTCTTTGAAGGCTAATGGCACCTATAATGATCACATATCAAATAATCAGAACCAATTGAATTCAATATAATCAATATAATTGGATATGAAAGTGATGAAAGTAAATGTATTTTTTTCTTAATTGGGGATTCACTTGTATGTCTGTATATATACAAAAACATATTAAAGAATCCTCACACAAAAATTCATTGAGAGCCAATTTATTTATTTCATTTGAAGATTTTATTGAATTACAATATCAGAAAATTTTCAAGAGTGTCCAAGTACCGGTATTAGAGATTCTCTTCCATGTATGCAGCAAGGATATTCTCCAGATTAAACTGTCCCCTCTTGATATCGAATCTTGTAACTGAAAAATATAAATTGGAACCAAATTCAATATGAGGCAAAAAAAGATTGTTCCATTGTCATTATAGCTCCTCAAGTACTGCAATATTTTTTGTATTTAATATTACAAACTAACATTTTAAATAATAAAGAATAGTCAAAGTGGTTGCTCTCATAATTCAGACAATCATGGAACTTAATATTTGGTTAATCATAATCTACATTGGTAAAGGTGTGTTGTATAATAATTCATTAAATTAAAACAGTAAATTATGCAAAATCCTTCCTTCCTGACACAGTTAAATTATGGAATTCATTACCGATAGAACACAGAAACTCCCCATCTTTATCGACATTCAAAAAAGCCATAGACACGGAAACTGAAATGCATACTAATTTCGACTTACATTATGGTAGTAGATTTTCTCAAATAATACATTCTCGCCTTAGACTTGAATGCAGCAACTTAAATGCACACAAGTATGAAAGATTCATATCATCAACTCCCGACTGTTCTTGTGGCCATAACTATGAAGATTCGACCCATTATTTCTTTTCATGTCCATTGTTCATGAATATAAGGGAAAATATGTTTTTCTATAACAAAGGTTTTGACCTGAGATCGGTCCTATTTGGAAACCCAAATTGTTCCTCTTATGTAAATCACGAACTATTGATATCTGTGCACGAATTTATAGATTTAACAGGCAGATTTGCATCGGATCCATAATTGATATATTTCATTGTTATATTGGTAAAGCTTGTTGGCGACTATATATTCATATATATTTTTTTTATATACACCATGACATGTTCTTTATCTTGCTGGCGTATGTATAGATAAGTATATATATTCATTATACAATCACCATGACATGTTCTATATTTTGTATTTTGGAGCGGTATTAACATAAGCTTCTAGCTTGTTTACCAATCCAGTTCTTTTCTGAAATAAATATGTTTAAACCATAATAATTCATAATTACAACCTTTTGCTTTTAAAATAGCTGAAATAAATAGGTTTTAAATTAAAGTTGGATTTCTTTTGCCTCTTTTACAGAATTGCTCAATCAAACTCTAGAAACAAAGTGACACTTTTCACCAAAAACAGTTTCATACAGCATTAACAACAGCTTGAGATATGGTACCTAACCAATAACCCCAAAGTCCTTATCCCCTTATTTTCCCCTGTGGTTAGGCCCTTCCACTACCTTGATCTCTTCCCATTAAACCTGTTGAGACAATTGTCTTCCCTTTTCTCACTCATGTTGATGGTAAACACAACTATTAAGTAATATATCTCAAACATTACCCTGAGAAAAATATTTCAAATGTTTTAAACATATTTATTTCTATAAATATACAGAAAATGGATTGGCAAACAAGCCAATGGCTTATATTAATGCCTCTCCATAACAACATAATATATGCGACGTACATAGGGTCTTGCAAACATATGTATAATAACAGACACAAAAACACAATATGCGCATGTATATAATCATTCTAATTCCAATGTGAGTTAGTTCAATAAAGGACAAGAATATACAACTTAAAACTCAAAATAGAGTAAATCGTTTTGATGCGGTAATAAAATCATGTACAGAGTTGATAATGCTAAGATTTACAGATTCTGATAGTTTAAGGTTCCCATATTTCAAATGGATCTTGTCAGTGGCATATATCTAAAACTCTACATTATCTGCTGAAATACATTAACAAAAAACTAAAAAAGTATATCATGCAAAGATCCAAATCTTTAGATTGTGGCTGTTGTGCATGTGCTTACCTGAAACTTTCAAGTAATGATAGGAAAGTGTCTCCACTCTCTCCTCCTGTATTGAGACACATGCCTGCAAAGAGAGAAAATATTTTGGAAAAAAACCACCTCTATATCAAAAACAATGCCCATTTCATCCCTTTTTTTTCTTAAATTCAAAAACAACTAGTGATAATTCTAGGCTAAATCATGTCTTTGTGCTTGTCAAATTAAAACCATATATGCTCTGCTACTCTCTTTTGAAACTTTTTCCTGAATAAATAGATATGTACATGATCATATAATTGATATTTATTGCAAAAAGCCAAAAGGCTTGACCAGCTGTCACCATCGGTTTGTAAGTGTGATACGGAAGGCTCAATCTTTAAATCATCTACATGTATATGATATCATAAAATGGTAGACACTCAGGTATTCTAACACTGTCTTGAATAAAAATGAAAAATATTGAGCAGTTTAGAAATAGAAGTGCTGGTAAATACATTTGATGGTGTTATATCAAATTATAAACCAGATCATTAAAATGACATAAATTCTCCATCAAATACTTACTGTTTATAAGTATTCTGTGCCATGCCTTCATCTGAAATCCAAAATAAAAATCATGACTAAGACTTTTTTCAAATTGTTGATTTGTTAAAATGGTTTCAAACTTAATTGAACTAATCATTTACCTATTCTAGTTTCACATATATATTTTATAATCATATACAGATCTAGCACCTTCAAATTTTCAAAAGCCATGCATACCTAATCAATAAAGTTGGTATTATTGTCATATGTTAAAAACATGGCACTTTCATCTAAAATCAATAATCAATGAAGCGTGTCTTATTGGGTTTTTTTGGATTGAATATTGGCAAAGTAATTAGATTTATAAAAAACATTTTAGAGATGTTTAAACAATCACTAAAGTAAAATAATAAATTGATGTTTAAATGATAGATGTGATGGCAATTAAAAAAAAATAATAATTATCAGCGAAAACATCGTAGACGTCGATGCTTACCTGATGGAGGCTTGGCAAATTGAAGGCATCGGTCCATTAATTATTCCAAGCACTGCCAGCAGCAGAGAGCAGTGATTCGAAGCGCTTGGAGTTGGAGAATTGTTTTTTCTTTTGCCGATTCAGCCATAAAAATTTTAACTCCTACAAAAGCCTCTCTTAAAGTCATAGTCTCATTTTTGCAAGGCAAATTGTAATAAATGCCGGAGAAATATTTCACCACTCACAGAAATCTTTCCACTGACGTTTGCAACAATTTTCAGAACTCTGCAGGCATTATAGCCCTCAATAATGAAGTTCAAACTACCCTACCCGAATATTATGTCTTTTGCGAGCGTTAGTCCTAACCACGTCATTTCGCTAAGGCCGTGACGAAGAACGCATAAAATTTCCAAGCTGAATATCCTATGAAAATAGCTAATAGCTTAAGCTTTTCAAATAAAGAAATAACAAAAAGGTGGTAAACTCAATGAAAGTTGCGTCTGTAATAAGTATCGGCGCTGCGATGACTAGATTTCCGGTGTTTCGTACTCGCGATGGGATTGCACTTGATTCGGTACCTCATCGGTCTGAAACGGCATACGCCAATAAGCTGCTTTATCCAAAACTGTAAAACGGACATAAAAATGAAAATCTTTGCAAATGCGACAGGAAATATTTGAGTTAGTGATCAGATTTTGTTCGTGAAGAATAATTAGTTCAGTTTAGTTGGCGTACAAAAATGAGACTATGACTTTAAAGAACTATATGTGACTAATTTCCAAAAAAACAGCTCCACTTGCTTGTGGTAAGGTGGACACGTCTAATAATCCTAAACGTTTTTTGACCATGTTGTGTTGTTTACAAACATGGTATTGATAGGACTGGACGAAATTCGATCATAGTTTGTAGAAATATTAGTAAGGTGCTGTTCTCATATTGTGAACCTGTAGTTTGATGTCGCCAATCGAATTGAGCTCTACATTGGTGTTGTCAACATTGCTGGAATCAATAAACGATGTTAAACGGTGAGTTTTTGCTGTTTTTCGTGAGTGGGGATTTTGGCTTGAAAATCTGGCGGTAGCGATTTTCGGGGCGTCGTTGCATATAATTTTTGAAATAATTACCTGATTTTGACAATCCATAGCTCGTTTTGTAGGGAAATCCTTTAGCTTTCGAATCATAGTGAACAATTTGTCCAGAAAAATTATTTTGGATGCGAAAACTGACTTTGTTCGAGCATGGGGTGGTTTGGTCGTTACATCCCTTTCCTTTTATATAGTAGTAGGTTAGGGTCTATAGGTATATATGTCTTTCTAAAGCTATTTCTAAGCGATACACGCCCCTGTGGTTTCACTTTGTCTGAAAATTGCATTGACAGTGAATTTCCAAGAGACAAAACTTTTGATACAAAAGCCGCAGAACCTTCTTTTCACCGTCAATGTTTGCTTATCTTGTAAAGTGTTCGGTTAACCAACGTTGAAAATATGTTCCGATAGAGGCCCCTCTTAAAGATCACTCGAGCTTCAGGAAAAATCATAAAGGGGGTATCTTCTGACCAGAGGCATAAACATATCCAAAAACTGTTACTGTAGATGATTTTTCTGGACCCATCTCAATAGGTACGTCGATAGATGATCCAGCATGTGTAAGGTTTATCCACTTCTATATGCTCCGTTGTATATAAGCTCGGGACTGGACTCGAGCTGATACTTGTCAAGTTCCTTTTCCAGTTGAAAGAAATACTGCTCAACCCTCTCCTCTAAAGTTGCCATCATGCATAGCTGTGTTTGGATCTGGGGTATGTCAGTTTAAGATCATTCCATCTTTACATGAAAGATTAAAACCACTTCAGCGACAACAACTCTGTTGCTTCAGTATGCTTCAGCTTGTTCAAAGTGATGGCGAACTTCCAAGGGAGATAACCTGGGCCCTTGTATAGCAGTAACCAATAGATGCCAAGAGTTTTAGGTGACTGGCAAGACGAGCTTCTTCTTCCTGGTTATAAGAAGTGGACCAGGGCCAGATGACAAGCATTCGCCTTATGTAATTCCCTTGGTAGGATCCCTTAGTGTCTGTTCAGGAACAGAATACATCTTTGATGCCTTATAAACAGAACAACCCTTTTTTATAACTTCAATGTAAGCATTCTTCAACTGAGTTTGAATGTAAGGTCAATATTGCCTGCAACATCACATCATGCAAGGAACACCATGCAAGAGTTAAATTTGAATTAAGTGATAACCTTTTATGACGGCACGGTAAGTCACTGTTCTGACTCTCTGTGTAGATGATGAAGATTGGATGTTGGTCCCTCAGTAGGAGAAGTCCATGAGGAGACAGTACCTGATCCTGTTCCGACTCGCTGAGTAGATGATGAAGATTGCATGTTCGTACCTCAGTAGGAGAAGTCCATGAGGAGACGGTACCTGATCCTGTTCCGACTCGCTGTGTAGATGATGAAGATTGCATGTTCGTACCTCAGTAGAAGTCCATGAGGAGACAGTACCTGATCCTGTTGTGACTCACTGTGTAGATGATGAAGATTGCATGTTCGTACCTCAGTAGGAGAAGTCCATGAGGAGAAGGTACCTGATCCTGTTCTGACTCTCCTTGTAAATCAGATACTCACTCTGAGAGAAACTGCTGCTTGAAAACTTGGACTGGTGAACAGGTTTGCCCTGTGGCACTGTTACCTTCTTCCCATCTATCGTAAGACTTGTATCAAGCTTTGGGTCTGCAACAGGACATGTTCATTTCATTCCTATAAGAGATTTTATTGACTTGATCTATTCTTTACATCAGCATATCTGTAATTTAGTGCAATTTAACATATTTGTGAAAACCATCGAAATGCTGAGTGTTTTTATTTGTGAAAATAACCGATGTCTCTCCCAGTCTGATTAAAACCAACCATAAATAAGGATAGCGGCGATCAAGGTTAACGAATGGTAAATGAGAGTTACTTGCCCCAGATATTGATACTGAAGGCTTTTGCCGGAGACATTGTGATTGGCTAGTTGAGATTGCGTCCGAATGGTGAGCTATGAGCTTTATCTTATAAATGGTAACAAGGACACCAATTGAGCTGCCATGGGATCAACAAATCAACTTACACTCAAACTTTTAGGCCTTTTGCTACTGGAGAAGAAGAAAATAGGCTTTAAGTTGTGGTCCCTGTACTGCTTAAAAGGGGTCAAAGGGTCACAAAATCAATAAACTAACATGGGCAATCACCAAATCGATAAATTAGAATCCCTAAAGCAAAGGACTATGTACACAAGGTTTCAGCTCTCTTGGCCTTTTGCTTCTGGAGGTGAAGATGAAAATAGGTTTTTAGGTTGTGATCCCTGTGGCCCTTATGAGAGGTCACTGGATCAATTAATCCATGAATAAGAATCGACATCATCTAAGGAGTTTGTACACAAAGTTTCAGCTATCAATCGATCAATCAATTAGAATCCTCATCAGGTAAATATTCTTTGGACAAGGGTTCAGCTGTCTAGGCCTTTTGCTCTCAGAAGAAGTTTGTTGTAGGTACTAATGCAAACATATTGGACAAATGACTTTACCTGGCTCTGTGCGACCCTTAGCAATGACACTGTCAAAGCCTTTTGGAGGCTCTACCAAGGAGGAGTCGTCATAAGAGATGTGGTGCTCCTTGCCAAGGACCACTTCATTTAGGAACATGATTCCTGTTGTGCCTGTGGTTCGCACTGTAAATACACAAATAGCATTGTCATTAGGCAAAAGCAATGTATTTTAATACACTTTAACAAAAATTACAATTGTAGACGCGAGTGGAGCTCACATATCCCTGCTTCCCGCTTAGGTAGGAAAATTTTCAAAATAGGAAAAGACACACTGATATGAATTGATTTTAAAGTAGAATATACTGTTTCAGAGGGGTTTTGTACTGATGTCAATTTTTATAATTGTTGTTCATTAAGTTGGAATATATGCTCCAGAAAAAACTCAAAATAAAAGGCACATCTAGAGATTATGGCTGACATGCATATAAAGCTTTTTGAGTCATGTTCCCATTGAACTAGTTAAGAATACAAGATAAGCATTTGCGGGACACCAAAAAAGCAGAGCAGCCCCAAAACTGAGGGTTCTGGCTTCCCCTGTTCTGCCTTCTTTCCAACCACAATAAAATTGGCATTTTATATATATTATACATAAAGCCACCAAAAAATACCACAAAAGCAATTGTGCATTAAAGTCATTAGGGTGTCATGACTTCATTGGGGTGATTAACTAACAAAATTTTGAACATTCTTTAGAGATTTCTGAACTTGATAAAGAAGTTGTCATCCATGAATATTTGTACTAAGAGATTTGCAACGTTTCGATACAGAACTCTTTTGTGAAGCTAGAGTGTACAGTACAGGACAAATGACTTTGTCATAGAGTTACTGTTTTGGTCACATTTCCATGGAAACAGCAAAAAATGAAAACATTTTGTAGTTCTTAAATTCAAAAGCACTGTCGTGTACTCGGTAAGGAGGGGACGTTCATTGTAAAATAAGGAGATTTGTCTCGTCTACAGAAAATTTATTTGAAATTGAGTTCCCTCCATACCCTATATGTCCATTCCCCATCCAAAAAGGTCTCCCAAACTTTATTTCTTGGTCCCCTCCGCCGATTTAAAACCGAGTTCCCTCCGCTGCCTTGTTGATTTTTAAAATTTGGCAATAACTAATTAATTACTCAAGCAAATCACTTTCAACTGCACAGAAGTCTTTATTACGTCGATAGCATCTGTGTGTGACGATATCTATAACATTCAAGCTCCTTAAGGGTAGGAAAATACACTTTTTGTGTAGTAAACCCCGCTTCGGAAATATAAGTGTGATAAACTTCAACTTTATATGGCAATTATGTTTTTTTCTTGAAGTTTGTGCAACCAAACGCTGCACCAATATATTCCTTATTCATATCCTGACTATTCAAAGTTAATTCTAACCATTTAATCCTTGACAATTAGGAGGAACGAGCAATGGAATCAGACACCTATCTCTGTCATACTGTTTTGGTTGCCATCTTGGAACGTCCCCTCCTTACAGAGTACACGACAGTGAAAAGGCACATCTAGAGATCATGATGGATATACTAATGCTGTACTTGCTCCATCCACTGAGTAACATATTTCCTTGCCAATGTCAAAATAACAGCAGAAACATCAAGGACAACTTTATGGAAATGATACACAGATAGGAAATATCAGTTTTAATTACCTACTAGGGCAATCATATTAAGGTTCATATTTTTCATACAATGCCCTTGGGCAAAATATTACTTTTTCAACGTGAAATCATGTCAAACAGAAAATCATATTAATGTCTATAACGTACTATGTTTATGACACTCATTCCATTCTAGAAGTATATCCCTAGCAACAGTGAACACATACACTGACGTTGACCATGTCCATTAAGTTTCCATGCCAAATTCCCGTGACTGTCCGGTGTTTATATCAGCGCTAAATCTGCCACAGACTAATGTTTCAATTGATTCACTTTTTCAATGGACAGTTGTAAAGGAGTAATTTTTGTGGAGACGAAATTCAAAGGGACATTTCAGTTTATTCATGACTGTTATTAGTACATATTTATAACACAACCCAATTAAAACAACTTACTGAGGGGAAAATTTTGGTTCATTTCGATTTGACTAGATAAAAGACTGTGCACGCTTGGTAAAATGAAACAAGAATGAGAAGTGACGCCATTCATCAGTGCAATTAGTGTGAAAAGCCTTGTTACATTATTACAAGGCACTGTTGATTAAATCTAGTTAAAACTACATGAAATGATCCGTCATTACATCTAGAGAATTACTGATTGAGGTCATGTTCAGCTGACCTTTGCAAATTTTGAACCCACCAATAAAATGATGGCAGGAAGTCAGCTTTCAACCAATCAAGACGAGCTTCTTTTGTATCTTGGTTAATGTCACATGCTGATGTTGAAATTACTCTACATTTGTCTATATTTTTCCTTAAAATCTTATTTTGTGATTGTTTGACTTTATTTGAAGATTTCTACTTTTGTCAACAATATCTGCACAGAATTGCTCCTGTTATCATATTTTTAAAAACAATTATCTGCTGCACATCGGTTATATTTGGATTTTGTAATTGAGGTGCTCCAGAACGGCGAAACAATCACATTGACATGTGATTCAAAGTGCTGTACCAGCTCTCTTTTGATTGGCTGATGTTTGCAGCTGCGCGACACGGAATAGGTGTGTAATTCACTAGATGTAATAAGGGACTTTGGGACGTATTATATAACAGCTAGTTTTAACAAGATTTCTGTTGATTGGTCTTTTCCCAGTTAACGTGTGAATATTCTAACCATAAATAAACTTTATTTTTATAGTGTTGTAAAATTAGTAAAAGTACAGCCCCTTTATTCATGTAATTTTCTGAAAACAAAATGGCGGACTCAATTTATTAACCTTGATAGATTAGCTCTCCCCTGGACGGCTCTTGACATCAATGGAGATATTATTGCATAAAAAAGTCTAGAATGATTTCTATAAGTGTCTAAAAATTGTCTTCATTTAAATTTTTTTAAAGAAATACTAAGTGAGCATAAGCCAAATTTTATACGGAAATGTAGCTATTGCAAAGTTCATGATCTTAAAATATGTTTTCATCATCAAATAATGACATTACAATGTTTTAAAGTTATAAAATGACATCATTTATAGTATCTGACCCAAATAAATGTACCAGAACTTTGAAAAAAATTTTCATAAAAAGATCAACCAGTGTCCATGTGTACAGTAATTTTTAAGTTAAATGTAGGCCACCTGCCATTAAACTGTGTATTTATATTTTGAATTTGGATCTAAACCTATCGATTCAAAAACCGTAAGATGTGACTGCATTTATATATATAATATTAATTCTTTTTCAGATACTATCAGGATGTGACTGATGACAGGATTTTCATTGAAAAGAGAATCCAAAATATCTTTGGATATATGAAGATAATGGAAGAAAAAAGCTTCGCATTTACGCATTGTTTTATTGTTTATTACTTTTCTAAGGCATTATTGCAGATCATTTGCAATAATAATATTTCACATAATTTACTCAAAATTGACAACCAACAACCTACTTATGAGAAAATCTTAGTATTAAATAACTGTGGATCTATTATAGGAATAATGGGCCCCATTTATCCCTAAGGATAGTGCTATTTGGGTATTTTCACCCAGACATAATAGTTTATACACAATATGTTGTTAGAACATGATTATCACACAACCCTGTAAAAACTTGTTACGGAGGGTAACATTTTTGTCGATTTAGATTGGACAACTTAATAAAGCGGAGCGAAAAGTCGGCAAAAAAACAAACAATGAGAACTAATGCTATATATCACCGCTACAAGTAAGAAAAGGCTTGCTACGGCATTACAAGGTAATGTTTATTTGTCTATTAACTCTTTTGTAAATAAGTGGATGTTCTATTAATACATATAGTTTAAATATGTATATATAATTAATTGTAATTTAGTAAAAGTACAGCCTTTTTAATGTCATTCCCACAAAAAAGAAAGCGGCAGAGCGGACACCAATAGGACAAGCACCTTAAGGCGCTTCTTTGAAATTTGCAAATGTGCCTTACTTTTAAAGCCGTAACTCCTGATCAAGGCAGGATGGAAGTTTTTATATTTGAGACGACACTATCTGCAATAGTACAATTTCTTTTACAATATCTAAGTATGTTTATGTGCCCGCTTGGAGGAGGCCAAACCATGCCAGAAGCCCCTAGGGCCTTTCAGGTGTGATGCATGGATGTTTTCTGCTGTTAGTTCATCATTTCTACTCTTATTTTATGAAAACTGTTAAGATTGATTAATATACTCTAGATAGCATTTTGTTTGTATATTCATAACCAGTAATTACCATGTTTAGTCAGTGCTACTGTACGCAATATTGCAGAGAAAAACATTCAGCTGCTATGTCAACTCACCATATGCAGCAGACTTTCCATTCTCAGAGGCAAAGTAGATTCCTCTGCCGACCCTCCCGCCACTGTGAGGCATGATCCGAAGTCCACTCTTCAAGATGGCGGCAACCACTGCTACATTTGTGCCATGCCACAGTAGTTTTCTGTTGCTCAGTTTTTCATGCACTTTGAATCTGCTGTCCTGTAACGACAATGTTTGAGATATCATTGTGAAAATACACAAAAAAAGAAAGATCAAGAAATTAACATTAAGACTTGGAGAAAATCAAATTGAATTTTTTTTTATTACATTTTACATTTATTATTTAAGTAACTACGATTTTAGAATGAGTGTGACTCTACATGGATGAAGAGTCGTGTAATATTCATATTAATGATAAATGTTTATGGTATGGTACATCGTGTGTAAATTTATTTTATGTAGGCATTGATTACCTAATAAAAATGAGAGAAATGAAAAGGCAGAGAAGAAAAGAGAAGGTTAGGTAAAAAATAGAAAGATGGGGGACAGAATAGAAAGGATTAATTAGAGAAGCAGCCATTCCATTTTTTCATAAATTGTTCATTTTCTTTAGCAAATATATATTTTTCAGCATCTTAGTGAAACTTTATAATATTCATTAAATGATTAAAGTTTAATTCTTTGGTCATACACTTACATTTGTAGTTGTACTTTTTAACGCTAGTAAATAAGAAGTTGACAAAACTGCTTTTGTTGGGGTCGCCAATTTGCAATCTTTGGAACGAATAAATATACTAATAAAGTTGCAATTTCGCACAGGAATGATCATAGGGAGATTCTGGTGTTGATTTTTCAAAGTGGAAATATTATATGTTCATTGGGAAGATATTTAAGCAATTTGAAATAAGGTAAACATGTCTCAAGTATATTGAATTCATTTTGAATTAGTTTATACTCTTTTATTTGACATGTTTTTGTGAAAATTTGATAGACGTTTTAATCCTTTCTTGTGCCAATGAATAAAAAGATTTACATCTTTGTTTGCAACAAAATTCATCAATGGGGTTTCTAGAAAGAACTTATATAGTTATATCCTCAATTCGCAGTTCTGCATAACTGGTGATAACATATCTCCAAAAGGAATTTTTTATTTGTTTACTTGTTCTCAGTAACCCTCGCTTTTGGAAGTTCAACAAAGTGAGATCATTACATGGATATAAACACAATTCGGAGAAGTTTTGCCAAAGGCCATTTGTTGATATTCGTATGATCCATTTGATTTTTTAGATATTTATTGAAATTACTAAAGTAATTTTAAGACCCCCGTGTAAAAAGTCGTTTTTTAACATTTTTCTCTTTATTTTGTCTCTTTTGAATGAGATACCAAAGTTGAAAGTTTCTAGTGCCTTATCAATAAAGTCCCATTCAATGGTATCAAATGCTTTTTCAAAATCGACAGTGACTAACAAACCGGGTATTTCATTTACTTCACAAAGGTTCATTAGGTCATACATTAGTCTAGTATTTTCCGAAATGAATTGATTTTAGAGAAATGCTGTTTGAGTTCCGCTTATGATAGTTGGTAAAACTTGTTTCATTCTACTGGCAATTACGCCAGATGCTTGTCAACATTGAGAAGTGTGATAGGGCGTCAATTCTTCAGATATTGACGACTGCAGCTGTCTTTCAGTATGCAAGTAATAATGCCTTGCCTTTAAAGTGTTGATAATGTTTCATTTTCGAAGGCATATCGAATTGATCGTATAAAATTGGATTTAATATCCTTCCAAAAGAATTTACAAATTTCTACGGCAAATCCATCAGAGCCTTGACATTTTTTGTTTTCCATATGTTTTAATACTGCAGAGATTACTTCTGGTGATATATTACCATGGCAAGATTCACTCTGGTCATTTGACAACTTGAAATTTATTTCTGTAAAAGTGTTCATTTTATCGGTCCAGTTTGGATCATGATTTGAGGAATATAATTTTTCACAAAATTTGGAAGATTCTTTTAAGATATCTTGTTTAGATGTTAAGGATTGGTTTTCAGATGATATAATTTTGCATGTTTTTGTTGACATAATTTCTTTTTTCAAGATTCAGAAAATATTCAGTGTTTTTTCTTAGAAATAATAGTCAAATTAGCCATGTAGGTTCTTGTCAGTTCTTGTTATCATAGTGATCTTATTGGAACAGATTGAATGAATGTGAGATGGAGGAATGTTGAATGTCACATTCAAGCAAAGGCTAGAGGTAAAGTTGATATTATCGCTGCAATAAAGGAGAAAAAAAATCATCAGGAAGAGTGTCAGTGAAAGTCAAAGAAAGAGATAAAGTGAAAGGGAAAGAAAAATAAAAATAAAAATAAAAAACCTGCAGAATTACCATCTCTTGGGTGAATTCCATGTGTGTCAATATATTAACACAAAAATCACAACAACACCTACAGTGTAACAGTAAACTGAAAGTTTTTTTGTTTTTTTTGTAAAGTTTAAAACAACTTTTTAACAATATTTAACATCCTCTTACTCTGACATCCAGCTTCAAACTTTGGGTTGAATATAAAATAAAGTGAATGTATTTCTTAAAGTGACACTTGGCAAAGACTGTTACAATGATGGTCACTGAGAATAAAAGAGGATTTGAACTACCTCTCCATCACGAGCAACCCTCCAGATATGCTTGATCTTCACCTTCCTGTAACCCTCAGTTGCGTCCTTGTACTTGCACACAACCTACACACATGCAAATCAAAATACAATCAGCCAAAGCTACAGTCTTATCCTTTGTAGAGACTTGCCATATTTAATTTAATAATGATAAATGCGGGTTTTTTCTCATTTGTACCATATTTGTACCATAGGCCTTTAGTACTCAAGTATTGAATAAAGGTGCTTGATTTATTTGTGTAATAGCTTATTTTTTCAGCACCCCTTGACTGCCCTGTCACAAACAGAGGCATGACCCTTCTTGGAGATCCGGATTTCTTCAATAGAAAATAGTTTCAACGAATCCAAAACACTGCTGCAAGAATTGTCTCCCTTTGCAAAAAGCATGACCACATATCTCCAGTCTTAAAGAACCTGCACTGGCTTCCTGTGCACTACAGAATTATCTACAAACTTCTCTGTCTAACGTTTCAGTGTGTTAATAACATTGCTCCTGATTATCTATGTGAACTCATAAAGCCATACGTTCCAACTAGGACACTTAGATCCCAAAATAGTCATCTGCTAACTGTGCCGACTGTCAAAATGACACGCTATGGTGAGAAATCGTTCTCATTTGCGGCAACCACTGAGTGGAACAAACTGCCCTTGGAGCTAAAAACATGCAGAGACCTGTTATCTTTCAAGACTGCCCTAAAGACTCACCTGTTCTGCCTTGCCTATCCTTCAGCCTAAGAACTCTTTTCCTCCAGCGCTTTGAGCATACTTATGTGTGGAAAATGCGCTTAACAAGTGGACTATTATTATTATTATCATTATTATTATATTATGTTTACTAAAGGAGCATTAATTTAATGGTTTAGACCTAGCGTTGATTAGCGGCCCAGCACTTATTAGAGGCCCAGCGCTTATCAGAGGTACTGCACTTAATCATTAGACGCCCAGCACTATCAGAGGCCTACACTTACTTTCTCAAATACCTGTAAACCCCAGCACTCGATCATTAGAGGCCCAGCACTTTTTTTCTCAAATACCTTTAAACCCCAGGACTCATTAAGAGGCCCAGCAATTAATAGAGGCCTTACACTTATTTTCTCAAATATCTTTAAACCCCAGCACTCATTGGAGGCCCAGCAGTTATTAGAGGCCACGCTTATTAGAGGCCTTGCACTTATTTGAGGCCTTGCACTTATCATCTCAAATACCTGTAAACCACACCACTCATTAGAGGCCCAGCATTTATTTGAGGCCTTGCACTTATCATCTCAAATACCTGTAAACCACACCACTCATTATAGAGGCCCAGCATTTATTAGAGGATCAACGCTTATTAGAATCCTTTAGCATATTTTCTCAACTACCCTTGGCCCTGGCGCTTATTGGCTAGAAACCTCCTTGAATGGTTGACTCACCTTGAACTCTTCTGTCTTGGGATCCACATGTTCAAGACCACATTTCAAAAGACTGTAATTGACATCAAGAGGATTGGGTATGGTTGAATCGACAGCCTTAAAATGAGAAAAATCATGTACATCATGAAGTGCGAGGGTTGAGGCTTATTTGGTTCATGAAAGTAATGTGACCTCTGTAATTCTATTTGTTTAATGTTGTACCCTGTCTTGCTACATCAGCATATTTGTATCCACAGAGCTCCTAGAATACCCTTACATCCATTTTGCCAAAAGCATTCTATGGCTATTAACATAACTAGCCAATGATTTGATTAACATCAACCTGGATAGCAAATCTGTTTAGTTTGAGATATTTGCTTCAAGCTTCTGACATAACATCCATTTCATGGGCTGGAAAATATTATGTATTAAGAAGTGGGTCCTGGGCTGGTCCAGGATGAATTTAACATGATGTCCTGGCAAGATGCGAGTAGTACACTTTGTTTTTCTCACGCTAACTCATCATCGCTGCGGTCCAAGGTAGCCGGTCTCGGACACCTATTGTATGTCAGTTCAACGTTTGTACTATCGATCCGGTTAAGCTACCAAGTTTTGTTTCTTTGTTGTTCTAAATAATGCAGGTACAGTTATGCTAACATAACTTGGGCGGATTTCAATATAGGTGGGACCATTTGACAGAGAATAAAATTGTCTTCATTTCGATAAAAAATACATATCTGAGCTACCTGAAATAAAGATACAGCATGTGCCATAAAAAAGGTGATTTTTTCATATTTTTAGTTTTAAAACCATTTTTCACACAAGACATGCTCAACAAATTTAAACAATTTCTATATCACAAGATAGAGAAAAATACTGTCTTTAACTCAATGTAAAAGTTTTACAGGCACAAAAGTTTATAAAGCAAGTGCCCCACAAAAAGCTAATTTTGCTCTATCTCCTTGTGGACTGAGGGGCGATTTTGTCATCTACTTTCCTTTAGTACTTCACATCTTTTGATCCGCTTTGCACATTTTGATAACTGTTATATCACAATAAGAAAAAGGTTGTCTTCAATTCAATTTAAATGTGTTCATTCACACCAAAATATATTGATAAAGTAAGTGCCGCAAATAGAGCAACTTTGGCACTCTAAATTTCCATAACCGAATAACACTTTAAAAAAACATTTATATCATTGTCAAGAGGAAAAAATTGTCTACAATTTGATATATAATATGAATAAGCGCTCAAAAAAAAATAGCGATACAGTATGCACTAGACAAAGGCCACAAGGCACTTTTGTTGCTTGTTTTATCAGGTACCTTTCTTTCACACTTAATTTTATTATAAACCTCACGATAAAGAACAACTCAGTGTTTACAATTAAGTTATTAATTGTTATGTTTTGCCACCCGTGAGGGTCTGAGCCACCCTAAAGGTTGGCGAAATGTAACAATTATTACCCCCCTTTAAGCTTCTAAATAGTGTGTATAAGCATTTTAGAGCTTCCAAAATCATATGTGAGAATTCTATTTGTAGATTTCTCTTCTGCATTCAATACTATCCAGCCGCAAATATTGTTAGAGAAACTATTGAATATGGGTGTAAATTGCATAAAATTTTATGGATTGAGAAATTTTTAACTTTTAGACTTCAGTTTGTAAAGGTTAACTCCGCCAGGTCTTCTATCTTGTATACAAATACCAGAGTCCCTCAAGGTTGTGTCCTTTCACCTGTTTTATTCACTCTCTACACCAATGACTGTATTAGTTGTAACCCCAACAATCTAACAGTAAAATTTGCTGACGATACTGCGTTAGTTGGACTCATTCAAGAAAACGAACTCTCTTATCGAGAAAATGTTAATCATTTTGTAACCTGGAGTGAGAACATTTCCTTATGTTGAATGTCAAAAAAAATAAAGAACTCATCATAAATTTCAAGAATAACCAACACATTAAAAGCCTTGTCTGTATAGATAGTTCCAGCGTTGAGATTGTAGATGAATACAGGTACCTTGGCACAATAATAGATAGTAAATTAAATTGAAATGCTTATATGGATGCAGTTTCAAAAAAATGTCAACAAAGATTACATTTCATGCGCAAGCTACCATGTAAATGAACCTGTACTATCTATTATTAGTGAAAAAGTTGTTCAAATTGCTGGGGAAATTGCCGGAGTTTCTCTTAGAAATTTATCATATGTTTATGGGAAAATAATTTTGAAATTATCCCTAAAGATTGTGTCAGATCCAGATCATGTCTTATACGGGGAGTTTATAAAACTTCCTTCAGGCAGAAGAAATTTATTACCCTGTTATAAAACCAATAAAGGTAAAATACATTCAGTGTTCGTCTGTTAAATAATCTTTGAATTAATATAATGTGTTTGTTATTATTATTATTATTATATTTATTGAGTTATTGATGTCTTATTTTTTGAGTCAGGTAATGGGAAAATTGACCACAGGAAAAGATTTGTGGTTGAGACATGATGTCAGGGATCTTCAGTAGTCATGGCCATGAGGCAAGGGGGATATTTCTAACACAAGTGTGTGGTTATTGGGGGATGTAAAACATTTTGCTATAGATGTCGTGAAAGTATCTGTACTATTGAGTGAACAAAATGTCAGGGCCGAGGACCAAGTAACCGCGGCCCGTCCTGCCGGCTACTTCCATGGAACCTATTATTCTCGGAAGGGAATTCCCAGAGTTGCAAAACATTTGTAATTCACAAATGACAATCAGAACTTCCCTAGTATAGAAGGCAGTCGTCCCTTACTTGCCGTCTCTTTGTCTAAGTAGTCCGGAGGTAGCATCAGGGTCGACAATGTCAGCCTAACGTCGGCAGAAAGTGTCCAGCATAGATGGAACTGGTCCCGCTTTTCGACTTTTGTATAGTCGTGTGACAAGTTGTCCGGGGGTTTAGTGGACAATTAGAAAATATCCTCTGTCGACGCAATCTTGTTGGCCGTTGGCGCCATCAGCACGAATGGCAAACTTGTTTCAAACACTTACGAAATGTGTCAATTGAATTTCCATGAAGCTCACATTGAATTTCTGTGTACAATAGTTCATGTGTTGATGTGATATGTTGCGTGTGCCTAAATTCTTTTCAATCAATTACAGATTATTGTGAAAGATGGCTAAGGGCACCTTTTCATTAGTTTTTCACAGTTGTATAGACGGAGGATTTGTACATGTGAGCAAATAATAACTTTGCGGTTGTATAATGCTGGAATGTTTCCCCGCGTGTGACTGCACGTGCCGGAGGATCAGTACAGCAGGAAGCAATGCTGGTGCTTAGAACATTGGCACTCGCATTATATATTTATCGCACTCATTATAATTTTTTCGTTATAACAAAGAAAAATAAATTGTCTACAATTCCATACATAAAACATGTATGCTCGCATGTATACACTCAGTATTAGGGATTTTATTCAATTGAATTAAAGACAATCTTTAGATAATTGTAGATATCTAAGTAGAGGTCATATTGTTAAAAACATTATAAACCTCCAGTGACGTCCCTCCATTGTTCTTGCGGGACACAATTTTACGTAATTTCCCTCAAACCTGATTCAATTACACTACCCAGGGCAGTTATTTTAATAATATCCCTCTAACCTGGGCAATTATCTTGCTAATGCCCTCTGTCTCTGGCAATTATCTTCAAAATTTAATTGATATATTTGACTTTTTTGTTTAAGTCATAGTGTAGACTTACTATTACTTTTGAAAAAAAATAACTTATCTTCCCATTTGCAAATGTTTTTGGCGATATGCCGTATCGAACCTGCATAGTTCACACTCCAGAACGCTGAACCTGACGCTCTGACTACTAACCACTGTGACAACGCTGATGAAGGTCTTAAGTTAGTTCTGTGTATAACAAAGGTCTTAGTTTGAGTGGTTTGATATTTTATATCATTATGCTTATTTTAAGGTAAACTAAGGCTAAAAATATTTTTTTATCATTCTTAAAAATTATTTGACAATCTAAGGATTTTTAGTCAATTCTAAAGTGAAAATCACGCGACGCAATGTACCACTGCAGATAAATGCTGGCTGCACGTGCAATGCATACCGAAGCTAACGCAGCTGCGTTCAGGCGATGCATTCCAAAACCGAAAAAACATTGGATCGACTCTCAATAACTTTTCATTAGTGTCCACCACTTGATATTTTAGTACAAAATTGTCTTCCCGCTGTTTCTGTCGTTTCAAAGTTGGATTAAACATGACGGGCATACTTTTCAATAATGCCAGTGGGTCATGTCTTATCCTACACATATATCATCTATAAGAGGAATAATGTATCTTCAGTTCTCAATTCCATACATGTTTTTCACTAGTGCGATCAGATTTAAAGATTTTATGCAACTCGAAATTTAGAAAATCTTTAAATTGTAATAGAAAGTGTCAGACAAGCATCATTCAGTTTACGGGATCGGCGAGCTAATTTCGTAATTCACAATGTGAATACACCATATATTGGAAAACGGTCGCGTCTCCTGGTGCTTGAAAGTTCAGCCAAGGGGGCTAGTTACGCTATTACGGTAGCAAGGCGAGTACTTGAAAATTCATCAACGGGGGCTGAACTGGTCAAAATAATATTCAGCAACGTAAGAGTTAATATGGCCGTGAACAAAGAGATTAATAAACAAGGAATTAGGCCTGATAGAGTTTGAAGAAGCTGTGTAGATTCAAATACACTGATAAGGCAGGGTAGCCACACCCTGCCTCTTTATTTGTCTTGAAAGGTAAAAGGTACAGTGATCAGTGCTCATCTGAAGCAGATTGAGAGTATGCAGTGGACTATGATACACTGGTGCCATGGAAGAGTTCAGTTTCACTGAAGAATATGTATCTGAGTAACTTAAAACACTAACCAGTGATTATTACCCGTTTTTTTTTTTACATAGTATGATTAATCATTAATGTGGTAGTGATCTGTATTGTTTTAATGTGTAGTAATAACCATTTTGCTATTGCTAAAGTATATATTGAAATAACTGGTGAACATATAAAACTGACAATAATCATTGTTATCTATTATATCATATCTATCAAAGTTCAATGAAATATCTATAATCATGTTGTGTTCTGTTCTCTTAAGATGAAAGGTAACCGGATTACACCAAAGATGACAAGAGTTTGACATTTGCTGTCTTTTGATGTGGTTAAAATTAACCATGGCCAGACAAAAACCTGTCATAACATAATCACCAGAAAGGTCCAGACGCATTTTTGTATTAATTTCATGATTTACAATGAGCATACAAAGATCACTCCTCACCTGGGCCATTGCCTTGTCCTTGTCTTTTTGCAGACTCTGTGCAAGCTCAATGTCTCCCAGAACCTGCAGCAAAATCAACCACATAGCAGTTACATCAGTCAAATAGCAGTTACATCGGTTACATAGCAGGAAAAACAGTTACAACAGTCACATAGCAGTTACATCAGTCAAATAGCAGTCAGATTGGTTACATAGCAGTTACAAAGCAGTAAAAACGGTTACATCAGTCACATAATCATATATGCGAGTTTCATCTCACGCGTAAACTCAGATCTTTCAATGTAAACTACTCTGTTATCGGTTATGTCAACATTTTATAAAGCATTTATTCAAAATATTTTAAAATTCTCATTCCACTGTTGGTACGGGTCTCTCTCTGTTCATTTGAAATCAAAAGTTAACAAAATTGTAAACATTGCGGGTAAGATCCCTGGTGTCAAGTTTGACTGTTTAACTGATATATATGAGCGGCAGATCTTAAATCAAGCTGTTAGAATTATATCTGACCCCACTCACTACCTAAATTTGGAATATCACCTTCTCCCCTCAGGCCGCCGCTACAAAGTTCCAGTATTGAAAACTAAGAGAGCACGTACATCTTTCATTCCAAACACAATATCTCTATTAAACTAATGTGAAAATAATTGATTCATGTACTGATATAAAAATCTCATGTGATTGTATAATTGTTTTCAAGCTCTGTTGATGTAAAACAAATTCCTGGAAAGGCAATAAATTATTATTATTATTATTATTATTATTAGCAGTTAGATCGCTAACATAGCAGTTACATCAGTAGCATGGCAGTTCAAAAGACACATAGCAGTTAGATTGGTCACATATCAATAAATTGGTAACATCTGTCACATAACAGTTACATAGCAGTTAGATCAGTTACATCAGTTACATAGCAGTTAGATTGGTCACATCGGTCACATAGCAGTTAGATCGGTTACATCAGTCACATAGCAGTTAGATCAGTTACATAGCAGTTAGATTGGTTACATCGGTCACATAGCAGTTAGATCGGTTACATCAGTTACATAGCAGTTAGATCGGTTTCATGAGTCACAAATCAGTGAGATCAGTTACGCAGCGGTTACATCAGTCACATAGCAGTTACATCAGTCACATAGCAGTTAGATCAGTCACATAGCAGTTAGATCAGTTACATAGCAGTTACATCAGTCACATAGCAGTTAGATCGGTTACATCAGTCACATAGCAGCTAGATCGGTTACATCAGCCACATAGCAGTTAGATCGGTTACATCAGTCACACAGCAGTTAGATCGGTTACATCAGTCACACAGCAGTTAGATCGGTTACATCAGTCACATAGCAGTTAGATCAGTCACAAAACAGTGAGATCAGTTACATAGCAGTTAGATCGGTTACATCAGTCACATAGCAGTTAGATCAGTCACAAAACAGTGAGATCAGTTACATAGCAGTTAGATCGGTTACATCAGTCACATAGCAGTTAGATCAGTCACAAAACAGTGAGATCAGTCACATAGCAGTTAGATCGGTTACATCAGTCACACAGCAGTTAGATCGGTTACATCAGTCACACAGCAGTTAGATCGGTTACATCAGTCACATAGCAGTTAGATCAGTCACAAAACAGTGAGATCAGTTACATAGCAGTTAGATCGGTTACATCAGTCACATAGCAGTTAGATCAGTCACAAAACAGTGAGATCAGTTACATAGCAGTTAGATTGGTTACATCAGTCACATAGCAGTTAGATCGGTTACATCAGTCACATAGCAGTTAGATCGGTTACATCGGTCACATAGCAGTTAGATCAGTCACAAAACAGTGAGATCAGTTACATAGCAGTTAGATCGGTTACATCAGTCACATAGCAGTTAGATCGGTTACATCAGTCACATAGCAGTTAGATCAGTCACAAAACAGTGAGATCAGTTACATAGCAGTTAGATCGGTTACATCAGTCACATAGCAGTTAGATCGGTTACATCAGTCACATAGCAGTTAGATCAGTCACAAAACAGTGAGATCAGTTACATCACTTACATAGCACTTACATCAGTTACATCAGTCACATAGCAGTTACATCAGTTACATCAGTCACATAGCAGTTAGATTGGTTACATCAGTTACATAGCAGTTAGATTGGTTACAACAGTCACATAGCAGTTAGATTGGTTACATCAGTTACATAGCAGTTAGATTGGTTACAACAGTCACATAGCAGTTACATCAGTTACATCAGTCACATAGCAGTTAGATTGGTTACATCAGTTACATAGCAGTTAGATTGGTTACAACAGTCACATAGCAGTTAGATCGGTGTGCTTTCAGAATTAAAGATGTTTTTTCGGGTACTATAGTCCGGGTCGGGTACTATGTCTCGGTTATGGAGTCCGATTTTACCTACCCATCAGAGCCCTAGCAGTTAAATCATTAGCCCCAAAAAATATTGGATAAATTAATTTGATATATACTTGAAAAAACTATTGAGTATTTTCAATCACGTAAATTGCTGCACTTATGCCCTAGAAAGATAATCATGTGAAGAAAAGTGAGCTCTACCAATAGCATGTCCATCTTCTGTCTTAGCAGTTCTGCATTATTGATGGCTGGAGGTATCTTGCGGCCAAAATCATGTGGTATGACAGTGTAGAACTTGGAGGAGAGTTCTCGCAGTTTGGCCAAGGCTGGTTTGCTCTTCTTGAGCTCGTCCTCAATGTCCTCCAGCACCTCGAAGCCCTTTGCTATCTGCACCTTGCTCAGCTTGCCTAGCGGCATTTTCTTCACATCAATGTCAAAGCTTTTCATGGCATCTTTAAACATGTCATGGTCAAATATTAGCTTCACCAGTTGCTGGGTTGATCCATCAAGTTTAGAGTCAGCTACCTTCTTGCCAGAAGTATCCACAACCTTCACCTGACAAGGAAGGTAGCACAAGTGCTTTACTTGTTGTGCTTTTACAACATTATCTAAATTTAGAAGGGACATTGTAAACCTATATATATATATTAAGCCATTGGCTCTGTAGCTCGTCCGGCTATATATACTATATTTTACTAATGGTCACAGGGATACCATTTGGGGGCCACTGAATCACAAATTCTATTGAAGGCTGTCACCAAATATGAACACTCTAGGTGCTAAGCTTTAAGAGATATCGCGTTAACAATGTATTACAAAGTGGTCAAAGTGTCAAGGTGACCTTGAAATTCAAAATGACATCAAGGTCACCAAACTCGACTGGCGTTTGAGTCTTCCTCCATTGAAAGCTCTTACAAAATATGAACACAATAGGTGCTAAGCTTCATGAGTTATCACATAAACAAGAATCCGGATGTACGTACGTACGTACGTACAGATGGACAGTCGCCGCTGAATTCATAGTCCCTCGTTCCGCGTTGCAGCGGGGGACCAAAATATAATCCCAATGAGCTAAAGAGTTTGTACACAAGGTTTAAGCTTTCTAGGTCTTTCGCACCTTTAGAAGAAGAAAAATATAGTTTTTAGGACATGGCATCAGTGACCTTTAGTAGGGGTCTGTACACAAGATTTCAGCTTTCCTGGCCTCTCGCCTCTGGAGAAGAAGATGAAAATAGGTGTTTAAGGAGTGGTCCCTGTGACCCTTATTAGAGGTCACAGGGTCACAATATCTATAATTAAAAACTTCATTAGTCAAGGAGTCTGTACACAAGATTTCAGCTTTCCCGGCCTCTTGCCTCTGGAGAAGAAGATGAAAATAGGTGTTTAAGGAGTGGTCCCTGTGACCCTTATTAGAGGTCACAGGGTCACAATATCTATAATTAAAAACTTCATTAGTCAAGGAGTCTGTACACAAGATTTCAAGCTTATGGTTCTGGAGAAGAAGATTAAATAATAAAAGGTTTAAAGACGGACGTCAAATGGATGCTTGGAGGGACAGACAGATGGAGAGACAAATGGAATACCATGCCATAAGCTCAACAGGCCTTTCAGGATATTTACAAAGTCAAAAATGTTACGGAAGACGGACGACAGACAACGGGCCATGCAATACACCCATCTGACCTTCCAGGTCTGATGAGCTAAAAAATCAAAAGTGGTGTTGGTGTCAGTGTCAGTTTTAACCCCTTTGTGTTACCGATTTGAAGATGTTCGTTTAAAGGGTTAAAAATAAAGTGATGACATAAGTATGGAAAATGTTCAATGTGACCTTGAAACTAAGATAAAGGTCAATGCCCAAAAGGCAATCTAGTTAAAACTAGATGTATTGATCCATGAATACATCTACAGAATTACTTATCGGGGTCATGTTCAGCTGACCTTTGACTCATGTTGAACCGACCAATAAACTGAGGACAGGAAGTCAGCTTTCAATCAGACATAGAACAGTTTCTTTTGCATCTTGGTTAATGTCACATGCTGACGTTTACCCTACGTTTCTCTATATTTTTACCTTAAAACTTATTAGTGATTGTTTGACCTAATTTGTTGATTTATTTCTGCACAATTGAACAAATAAACAACACACAGCTATTCTGTCAACATTATTTCATAGAATTGATGCTGTCATAATATTTTTCAACACAATTCACTGCAATACATCAGTAACATTCGGATTTTGTAATCGAGGTGCTCAAGAATGGCGAAATAATCACATTGTCCCGTGATTAGAAGCGCTGGGCCAGTTCTCTTTTGCTTGGGTCATGTTCGCGCCTGCTTGACACAGAATAGGCATATAATTCTCTAGATGTAATAACAGACTTCAGGACGTAGTATATTACAGCTAGTTTTAACTAGAATGGCCAAAAGGAGACTGTCATTAAATTTGGAGACACTGGTTGCAACAGTTCATGAAATATCGTGTTGACAGAAGTTTTAAGAGTAGTCAAAGTGCCATGGTGACCTTGAAAATACAGTCAAGCTCACCAAAATCAACAGGTGTCTAGGTAATTATAAAAAAATAATGATTTAACCTTTATATTGTGGCTACATTCAGCAAATCTGGTCTTTTCAAATAAATTCTATGAACAACATACATGACTCAAACAACATACTCCATGTCAGTTTGAAACAGTCAGCAGAGTTCACTTACCGCATCAACTTCATCCTCATCTTCATTTGCCATCTCAATGAGGGTGTACTTGCCAGTTTGAGGAGTGAACTTTTCCCGATCTATCCACTTATTTTTTGTTTTGTCCTGAAACTTCTTTGCAAAGTCCTTGATAGCCTCATCAACTCCACCATGTTCCTTGAGTGCATTGGCACCACTCTCTCCCTGAAATAAATAAAAAGCCCTTCAGTTATTTCAAATCCAAACTATCTTGTCCACGTAAATAAATGATCTACAAAACTGGGGAAAAAATTCTTCTACAATATAACTTATCACAAATGACACATGAGATCAACCGCTTGTATTGTTGATGTTCAAGACTAAGATAGATAGCCGTTTATTTTCCGTGTGAAATACATCATCGAAATTGTCCGTGCATTAGACAAGATCTGTTAACACAAAATTGGAAGAAAATCAATAAAACCATATCATATTCCTTTAATTATGATAGAAAATAGAAAACCAATGCTTAAAAGAAAATAGCAGTTAGGGTGTAACTATATTTTTTTACACAATTACACACTTATATATTCGGTCTCTTATACCATGTAGAAATACTCTCTGTATGCACTAAACGCATCTAAAAAGAACTAAGAACATGCTTTTATTGAAGAAAACATAATTTCTCACCAACATTATAATACGCAATTGAATTTGCCAAGATGTCAGGTTTCTATCTGTGTGTCTCGGTTTCTAAGGGTGATCGATATTACCAGTATTCTGGTACATACAGATTTTGAACCAGCGATACGTTTTCATTGAAGCAATATATTGGTTATGAAAGAGTTACCTCTGAAGTGATGAAGTAAGTATAGTTAAAGGATGTTGAATCATTGCTATCTTTACTTTGATGTGAACTTCTGTAAGTTGATCACTTTTCAAAATGTTCTTTAAAGTGCTGAATTAATCCCATGTACCTTATTGTCTTGTCAGAAAACACACCATTCAGACCAGCAACATGTGTATTGGTATTTATTTATTCAACTAGAGAATTAAATCAGTACAACCAATTCTAAAGCAATGAAAATTGATACAGTATGTTTTACTCAGACAACTCAGAAAACTCCAAATTTCTTCAGGCTCCACATTTCCCCCCAATAGACTGCAATTTGTATAGCCTTTTTTAGTTGCACCCTTGCCACATCCATATCATCTGCGGTAGGATAATGAAATTTACACATCGTAGTCTCCATCCCACAAAGATAATAATTTCAAAATTTGGGATTCATAGCACTTGAAAAAAAAAAGAAGATTTGAGGATGGACACCGTACCATGTACCACTTCCATATCTACAGAGGTTTAAACACCAATTCTACAAATTTGAATCTTCATGTAAGAAAGATGTTACTCTTAAAATTTAGCCACCCATGCCTATTGGTTTTAGATAAAAAAAAATTTTTAATTTTTAGGGAAAATGCCTGCCAAACCCGTGTTTCATTGGGAGTCAGTCCCAAATATTCAAATTCAGGTGAAGGGTATATTACCATAAAAATTTCACCTGTGAATAAGTGAAAAGTTTATTGTGTGACAGTCAAGGTAAGGCCTATATCATAAGCCCATCAGCCTTTATAGGACTGGCCCTAATTTCACAAAGCCCCTTAGGGCTGAGGTTGCTGTTAACCCAAAATTATAACATTAGGTCTAAGGACAAAGTTTACAAACTATGCCCAATGGATGATGGCTGATGCCATAAGCCCGCCTGCCCTTAAAGGCTGTATGAGCTAAAACTTGTCCAATACTTTCTTCCAGGCGTATACATACTTGTGGTGAATATGCTAAAAGCACTAAATGCAAAGTACTAAAAGGGAGGTGCCAGGGCTCCAGATAAGTTGCGTATCTGCGTAAAATATGCACAGGTAATTCAGATATACGCATTTAAAATGAAATCGATGAGTAACAGATACGCCCAACTTTCCCAGAATACGAGTCACATATTTGTTTACAGGAGTAATCATGACATGACATGTCAAAATAAAATTTCATTTCTACATGCTTTATCTTTACATCTCGATTAGTAGTCAACTTGATGCCAACCTGTATGAAAACAAAGATTACCGATATTATATATCGTTGAAGAGAAATCACTTGCTTATTTACAGATTAAACGTATGGAAAATATAATCAACTACTAACATCGACAAAGATGCTAAATTGGAATGATGATCTGAAAACGATAAAGCTTGAAATACTCCCTCGTTTTTTTTCATGTGGTAATTTTACTCCAAATTTTATTAAGAGGAGTGAAATACACCTGAGTCCAAATAATTATCTGGAGTCCTGGGTGCATGACATCATGGCTAATGTTTTGTCTATGGTTCATTTGCATTATGATGTCAACTTGAATGGTTCCTGTCAGAAGTTGTTTTGGCTTTAATTAAGCCTTATTTATTTTCAAAAAACCTCAAGAGAACAAAAATGATCAAATCTTTATCAGTAAAAATATAAGACAACTGATCAACTTTCACCAATAGGCCTACAAAGCAATCATAACCTCCCTACTACTATTAATTGAGTTATGAGCAAGACTGACAACTCTGCCCCATCTGTTCCAGGTGAAAAAGGCTCTGCTGGTCTTGTGCTGAAGCACTTGGATCACATAGTACTTGTTGTTGTTGTGCCCAATGTTAGTCTGGTTCAGCATGCAGTCATAGTCACCATACACCTGCAACATTAAACATAGCTTTCGAGTTGAGTCTGCTGTCATAGTCACCATACACCTGCAACATTCAACATAGCTTTCGAGTTGAGTCTGCTGTCATAGTCACCATACACCTGCTACATTCAACATAGCTTTTGAGCTAAGTCTGCTGTCATAGTCACCATACACCTGCTACATTCAACATAGCTTTTGAGCTAAGTCTGCTGTCATAGTCACCATACACCTGCTACATTCAACATAACTTTTAAGCTAAGTCTGCTGTCATAGTCACCATACACCTGCAACATTCAACATTGCATTTGAGCTAAGTCTGCGGTCATATAAGTACTTGTGAGTACCTCATAGCTGGAGCCCTGGGGAACATACACGTCCACCTTATGTACTTTCTTCTTGCCTGCATCAGCTATTTTCAGGGAGTGGATTGCATCCTTGACAGTTTTTGGAGCTTCATCCTCAACTTTAACCTTTTTGGCTCCTGCCTTTGCCTTGCCACCTCCGGCCTTCCTTTTGGGTGGCATTCTAAACTGAAACAATACTTACAAGTTGAACACACTTGGCATAGGACCATAGCCCCAAACTAATTAGATATAAACATAGTTGTACATTTGAATCGTACGATAACTACTAAGCACTCACTAATTATGGTGTACACATAATGCATGCCACAACTTTAGTACACATATCAAAGTTATACACACTGGACATAAGACAACAACAGCACACAACAGCAAATAAAGCTTTTTGGCTATAGTGCCAATTAGGCATTACAGTTTATCACTTGAGTTAGATGAAATATCAACTAATTTTCAAAGATGCATTATCATAGGTTAAATAGACATTTAACAGGAGACTGGAAAAAGCATCTGCGCTTCTTTGGCTTTTTGTTCAAAAGACCTTTATAGGCCTAATTTTCTGGAGAATAGTATGACATTAATTTTTGTAGGCGCTGCCTCGCAGACCTTTAATATGGTGCCACAGAGTCACCAAATCTATGAACTAACAGGGTGAAGCATTCACTTCTTTTTGGGGTAGAAAATTTTAACTTATACATCTGAGTCTCGATCCTATAAAAATGAAATACCGTATATTACTGTGTGTAAGTCGAGTTTTTTATACCAGAAATTGAGGGGTCAAGGAGGGGGGGGGGGGGGGGGGGGGGGGTTGACTTATATACAAGGTATATGTTTCAGACCTAAAATTTCTGAGGTCGAGTGACGATCTTCCGGCCGAAGAAGATGAACAGACGAGATTAAAACCGGAAACCACGATGTCAACTCATTGTCAAAATAATTAAATAAAATTACTTATTATAACTATTACATATTTTACAGTTTTTATTACAATGAATTACTTAAAATAAATAAATTAATACGATTGGGAATCCAGTTTGACTGATTTGAGGGTAGTGAAAATAGAGACATGGGCTCTGCAGCTCATCAGATACTTAATTATTATTGTTCAGGTTATCACAGTGTTGGAGGCCTCGAGCCCCAGAGTACAACAATGTTGAATTACAAGGATATATGTAGAATATTCAGATTGTTCAATATACACCTTTTATCAGTTTCTTAAAAATATGAAAATAAGACAAAATATTAGATTATTTTTAACATATATATATTCCTTCCAAATACAATAATATGTCGGTCCATTGTATATATTCATATTTGTTGATTATATAAATTGCCTGTAGCTTTCCAAATATCAAAATTTTAGAATACATACATGTCAATGCTATGACAGTCACTGAGTGTCACGAACACATGGCATGACATAAAAATATGTCAAGACAAAATATGAGATTTACTTAACATGTAAATGTCTTTTCAAAAACAATGCTAGTCCGTTCAATAAAAATATATTTGTTGATTACAGAAGTTGCTGAAGCTTTTCTAGGGTAGGGTAATGATGAAAATATTTTTAAATAAATTTATTTCTACTAAAGGCGATACAATTTCATTCTTAATGTCTCAAGATGAGGAATGCTTTGAATAATGTTACAATTATGTAAAATTGCTGAAATCTGTTTTCTCCATTACATGTTCCTTAAAAAATATGTTTTATCTATTTGATGATCCTTACAAAAATATTTGGAATCACACCTGAACATGTTTTATTTGGATCAAAAATTATCACAAATAGCTATTGTCATAGTGGGTCAAAATAGTGTATTGTATAGCAAAAGAAGGTTGCGATAGACTATTGGTATCGGAATAGATAAATTAGGTCAATAGTCACTCCTGCATCTTAGTCTCCATCCTATAAAGATACAGGAGTTCAAAATTTTACATTCCTAGCATTGATCGTTTAATGAAAGTAGACGAAAGAAGATTTGGACACCCTGCCACAACCATATTTGAAGTGGGGTCAATACCAAAGTTACGAATTTGAGTCTCTTTCTCAGAAATGCAAATTGGTTTTGGAGAAGAATGCTGTTAAAGTTTTAAAGGAAAATGCATGACATGCCCATGTTTGAGGGAGGGGGGATCAGGGATAGGTGCAATGTACATCCCCAAACAATTTCAGCTTTGGGGGTGCAGCAGTTTTTTAGGAGAAGTAGAAAATGAGAAACGTTTATGAATGACAGACGCTGGACAATGGGCCATACCAAAAGCCCATCTGATCTTCAGGTCTGATGAGCTAAAAATGTTACAAATGTGCAATTACAAGTTTGGAAATATTATAATTTAATTCAAATTATTTTCTGTCAATTGTGAACATGACTGAAAAAAGATAAACATTGTTTAAACATACCTAGTATAATCTAATTACCTCCAATGACAAAGTTACCTCCCTTTATTAAAGAAATTTTCAGGAATGACGTTTGTTCATATAATTCAATATAAATAACATTTTAATGTCAAAGATAATTCTTCAGTTTTGCATTTTTCATGTCTTCATATGAAATAATTCATGAATTTTTTGGTTAATAATAATAATCAAATGTCACAATAATATACACGTTTCGGTTTCAAGTTGTTCTGTTGATGTAGGAACAATGTCAACAAAAACCAACCACCTTCCAACGTCATTGATTGGTTGTTAATACAACGTCCTGGCCTGAAATCAACCAAATCTCAACATGAACATGAGCGATATAAGTTGCCTATCGAGCGCTTTCAATTCATGATTTTAAATAGTTATTATAAGGGCGTGCTATACTGTACAAATGTTGAATTAAATTGATGTGTTGTATTAAGTTGTTTTAGAGATAAGTTACGCAAGAAGGGATTCAAGATCATTTCTGATCGATATGTGGAAATACTCTTTCAAATATGTAGATGATATATGACATTTCTGTCTTGCAAATCTCACAACTACGAACGTCAATATATCATTTCCCAGCAGGCATTTAAACTGAAGTTGTACCAACGTTGAAACGACATCATTTATCAACATTGAAATAACGTTGCATTATGATTGGATTTGAAATTTGTGGGGATGTCGAAATCTGATGTCATTTCGACGTCGGTTCAACGTTGAAGCAATGACGTATCAACGTTGAAAAGACCTCAAAACGATGTCAAGGCTAGAAGATCATTCAGGTTGCGTTAGCTTTGTTTTGTTGTCATATTTTGTGTAAAACATCACACTTGAGTCTTTGCTCCTAGCTTCAGCTCTAACACAAACCTTAGTGCAAGATTAAAATGGCTGCTCATTCAAATCGAAAATTTATGTGGTCAGTTGTGAAAATAACTGAAAAAATAAAAAATGTTTATAAACCCCATAAACCTTGTTAACCCTAATTAGATCTCGGGACAGAGTTACCGCCCTACATTGTGAAATTTCAAGGAATTAACTTTATAACATAGTTGTTATGAAACCTATGTTATTATCTGCAAATCCAAATCCCCCAGTTATCCCTAATCCATCAGCTGTTGTCAAGCGCTTTGTGTTGACAACTGAGTCTGTTGGGTATTTAAGACCCAGGTCTGACTTCGAAAAAGGGACATCTCAGCGATTGTCCTGGAGAGAGAGTTGAGTCTCAGCCAAGGGACTGAGGTGTTGAGTCTCAGCTAGGACTCAGCCATGGGCTGGTGACAGCCACAGCCAGCCATGTGAGAAAGGATGCGCTGGGCGTTGTGAGGGGGCCCAGGGAACGCGGGTTTGAAGTGTCGACAGCCAGATTGGTCCAAAGTACTTGGAAGAAATAAAATTCAAGAGCATCCACGTCTCGCCTTCTTGTTCGAATCGTGCGAAGTGTGCCTGGCGATTGTGCTACAACTTTTGTTTATCTAAATCCAATATTAAAAACACTTTTAAATGACAATGATAGCTGTTCACTTTTGTATTTTCCATTCCATCCTATAAAACAATCCATAACTTTTTTGAGGTTTTTAATTAATGATAATGAAAAACATACCAAATTTCAATGTCAGGAAACCAATGTCGTTCCAACGTCTAAAATTGGTTGATCAACGTCCTGACCTGAAATACACCAAATTTCAACATCATCAAAATGACATCTGATGCCTAGCTGCTAGGTTTGTACTTCATAAGATGAGATATAAATGATATTTGACAAGAAACCACAAATGGTCTATTTATCATATATCCTAAAACATATTTAATGACATAAAATGTACCGTATTTCCTCGAATAGACGCCCCGGCGTCTATTTTTTTCAGACCCCCTTTACCCCCGGCGTGTATTCGAGACCCGGCGTGTATACGAGACCCGGCGTGTATTCATTTTTAGAAGGATATTTCCGTTGTAGAGGGACAATACATTATTTGCATTCAACTAGGGGAGCATTTATTAATCAACTTATGACCCGGCGTGTATACGAGACCCGGCGTGTATACGAGACCCGGCGTGTATTTACTTAAAACAGCCATACCCCCGGCGTCTATTCGAGACCCGGCGTCTATTCGAGGCCCGGCGTCTATTCGAGGAAATACGGTATGTAAAACTATGTATGGAGTGACAATTATAAATTGCTTCGCTATCACAGGCATCTTAAGACGTCATTCAAATGTCTCGACGTCATGGGTGATGTCATATTATTGTAGAGTTATTTCACTGAGTAAAGTCGCATTGTTATTTTATCTCAATGTAGTACAGGTTTTATCAAACAATAAAAGGAGTATCTTACCATTGAAAATGAAATAAACGATAAACGTTGTTATTATGTGATCCTATTTTTCCGGCAATTCCATTGGTCGAGAAGCGGTCACGTGTCAGTCGACAGAAAAGCATATTGACTTCACTCCGAGTCTGACCAAAAGTGATATTGACTTGAAACAGACATAATGACGTCAAACCGTTGTTGCATGACGTCATGCCATTGTTATCGTGACGTCATTTGACAGTCATGTTGAACAATTCATCCAAAATGCTGTTCATGACTAGTTTTTTCTTTCCTTTTCGTATATATATCGAAACATAATAAAACAATTATGGACTGGTGAATTCGGTCAATACCTGTTTTTATAGACCCGAGGAAAGCAATATTGACGTCGTCCTCTGTCAATATTGCTTTCCTCGGGTCTATAAAAACAGGTATTGACCTCATCACCAGTCTATAATTGTATAGTATTCCTTTTCCCGACTAAAAACCCATTTAATAAGGAAATAGGCAGTGGACTGGAGTTTAGTGCATGCAGCAAAAGAACGTGGATCTGTACAGTACTGTTGATAACAATACGCCCTACTCCTGGGTCAAAGATTTGATCAATAACAGCTATCTAAATACGGTGTTTATAATAATTAGCCCTCGACCTAACAGTGACTCTCAAATTTTCGCCTCGATAATGTAAATTAACTGTTCATTGAGGGTCTCTGATCTGATCACAATACCAGGCTCGGGCATAAACTGCTGAGTGCTAAGGAAATGCAACAGGTAGACACATTACCTTATCAGGTACGAGCACTGTGGTGTACTCCTCTAACCCTGCTATCCCTCCGATCCAGCAATGACCACTCTTGACCTAACTGTGTACATCTAGCCTACCTAGAGCATGTACAAGCCCGGCCGAACCTGATAGCCACAAGCCAATCAGATCTAGTTAAGTACGTGACGTCACATACAAGTTGTATCACGAATTTGTTGATGTTGCACGATATTCAGTCTTATCTAAGTCGATCAGTGATCAAGCGAACCACAAGTCCACTTCCCAAACCGAATCCCCCGTCGTTGTTTCCTATTGGTTGGTAACTCATCAACGCCAAGAGACGTAAAGGTTACCAACCTAGGCACGTGCGAATTGTGATCCCGAGACGCGAAGCGTCGAGGGAATACATCGCACGTGCCTAGGTGTTTTAATTCATGCACGCCGACGAGGTTGGTAACTGACTTACCATTCAACCATTAAAATCAATTCCAATCAGCGAGGGGGCGGGATAGCGCAGTGGTTAGCGCGTTCGTCTTCGGATTAAGAGGTCCGTGGTTCGAATCCCACCAGTAGAGAACTGATCTACACGTAGTCAGGTTTGGGTGCAATGCTATTCTGAATTTTAGCGTAGTACCACCCATTGTTCGCTAGTTCCAGCGGATGCTCGCAGGTTTCACCTCAATAAATGCATAGCCACTATGGTGTTGCGGGCTTTCTCCCTCCATTAATACTAGCGGCCGCGATATAAGTGAAATAGTCTTGAAAGCTCCCCTGAAAACCCCCGCACCTTCCCCTTTTGGATCCGCCCCTGAAAACATTTGCGAAATATTTAAAGAATAGAGGTATTTTTGTTGATATCATTGGTAAAACATTAATTACACTTTTATGTTGTCCTATTGTTGTAAAGTCACCATTATACTTATTAATACAGTATGTGTTACTCATATGACCCTCTCCCTTTACCTTCAACCTTTAGTGAAATTTAATTATGTAATATCTTATTATTGGATTTTAATACATTTCATTTTGCTAAAGTTAGGTATCCTTATTCCGGGTAGTTTCTGGTTATTCTACCTGTATGGGTAGTATGTACATAGTGTTGGAGCCATTCTCAAAGGTCTGGTATGTACAACCAACGAATAGTCATACCCCATCTTTATTATTCTCCATTTAAGTATAGGCCAGGCGCCCTATCATGGTTAATGATTTAGAATTTCACAAGCACACGTAGTGTGCGAAGTGAAGTTATAATTTCATTAGTAAACATGGTAGATGTGATATGGTATCTTCATCATAAATATGCCGGAAGTAGGCCATCTTTAAAAGCTCGAAATCTCGCAATGCGAGATCTTGCAAAACGACCTACCCAGAAGCCCTTCTTCATGAGGGCCGAAATGATAACAAGTGTTTTATCTGATCAAAGTTTAATCTTTCAGATCTAGGTAGTGACAAGTGGAATGCGACAAGTCATTGGACGGCATAAAAAACGCGAAAAAACTAAACTGGGATAAAGCCTAGGACGGCAACGACGAACACTTCAAGAGTAATCCTCAGGTGAAGGGCAAAATTCAGCACCCGAACTTCAGTATCAGACAGCTAGTGGTTTATCTGAAATACATTAAAGTGTCAATAAGCTCTCTGTTGATACTAATGGAATGTATTGATTAATCAATTAAACATCTCTTTCATCCATTTCAACAAATATATGTCACTTAATTCTTTAACATATTATCAGGAACATTTGTAAATCATTCAGAACATAATTCATTACAGACAGCTTAAGGTAATAAACTTGGTGGGTTATCTCACTGGGTGGGATATCACATCTACCATGTTTACTAATGAAATTATAACTTCACTTCGCACACTACGTGTGCTTGTGAAATTCTAAATTTCACATCATAAACATGGTAGATGTGATATGGTAGTTTAAAGCTTCTCAAATTTCAAGAATCTTTTAGATACAACGATTGCTGTCTGTGGAACTTCTTAAATAGAATTTCCTGAACGTGGATGCATTGGTTCATTTTCCCAGCTTCAGAATTTCTGCTACAGAAGCTCTTTGGGAGAAAGCCTTTGGGGTACCAGCGCCTCGAACCGAGTGTGCTTTGTAGAGTGATGTGTCAATTCCTGCTGCACTCATGACGTCAGTTACCCATCTAGCAACTGTCGCTGGTGCAACAGGTTTATGAGGATTGACAAAACTCAAAAGAAGTCTTGATCTGATGGTAGGTTTGACAAGATTGAACACTATCTCCTCACCCATGTCCAGCATGTGACCCGTGTCTAGAGACGTCAGTTCCGAAGAGCGACTAGCAGATGTTAGCATGAGTAGCATAGCTAGTTTCTCAGACAAAATCTTGTCCGAAAGCAGTGTATTTGGAAGTAGGGTTATTAGGTATTTCAGGACTTTGTCTACCTCCCATATTGAAGTATACCTTGGTTGAGGGGGAATCTGGTTGAAGATTCCTGTCATCAGTTTCTTAATCAAAGGATGTTGACCCACGGTAAAACTCCTCTTGTCTTGACTCCTTCCCTGAAACCCTCCAGACCGTTAGAAGAAGACTTTTGTTTTCTATTTGTGGGTGCAGGAGGTTTTGAGGGGAACTCAGCAAGTTGTCTGTCTGAGGCAGGAGGATTGGGTAAGTCACCGCCATCTCTAAAAGGAGTGGCTTTGCCAGACTGGTGCTACCAGCACTACCTCGGCCCCCTCCCTCCTTACCTTCCAGAGGCATCTTCCTATCAGTGAGAAAGGGGGAAAGGCATAAGGTATCTCCTTGTTCCAAGGAATTTGGAATGCATCTGTCTAGATTGCAAAGGGGTCTGGTTTCCAGCTGCAAAATGGTTTTAGCTTCTTTGACGCATCTGTCTGTAACGTCAAGTCTGGGTGGGTAACAAAGATTGGTTTCCCATTGAAACTGGACAGGTTGTTCACCCACCATTCCAGGTCCTTTCGACAAGGGGTTGGTAGCATCATCTTTGCTCCATAACTTTGTGATCTAATCAGCTCTCGGCTTGATTGCATCTGTAGGTAACGACAATGTAACTTGGCTGGGATGACTGCCCGCATGGAAGCTGTCAGTTTGCCTATCAGACTCGCTAAGTGTCTGATCTTTACTTGTCTTTTCTTCAGGAAAAGACGGCATATTGAGATAATGTTGTCCACTTTGTCTTGTGGTAGGGTCAGTGTAAGAGAGTTCAAATCCACTAGAAACCCCAGGAAAGTAATTGACTGTGTTGGAGACAGAACTGATTTCTTCCAATTGATCAGAAAGCCCAAAACTTGGAGGAGAAAGAGCAGTGTGTCCCTGTGTTGAACAAGAAGTTCTAGGGATTCTGGGAAGCACATAATGTCGTCAAAGTATATGATCAGACGAATTCCAGCCAAACGAGCTAGACTCAACACTGGAGCAGTTTTGTGAAGGCTCTTGGGGCTGGGGCAAGACCAAACATCTGAACTGGTACATTGAACCCATCCACTGGAAACGGAGAAACTTCCTCAGATGTGAGGCTACTGGAAAGCTGAAGTATGCTTCTGAAAGATCCAGTTTGATCATGAAATTGCCTTTGCGAAGGAGATCTCTCAGCAGGTGAAGACCCTCCATCTTGAAATGCTCGTAGGGTATGTGTACATTCAATGCTTTCGGATTTATGATTGGGGACTACAAACAGAGGGCGTAATCTGGTTCTGGTCTTGTAACTGAGAAGGAGGAACAAGTTCTTTTACTTGTTTCTGGGACTTTGCCTAAACTTCCTCGTTTAATACTAACTGATCTGCTCTTGACAATTTGGGTTGATGGTATTTCATTGAGGGAGGTTTTCTGAGAAACTTGAAATCGAAACCTGTTACTGTTTGTAAGATCCAATGATCTGAACTGATCTTTTGCCAATTTTGACTGAACATACTTATTCTTCCTCCCACAAACGTTTCTTTCACCAGTATATGTTGTAGATCTTACTCTTGAATTTCTGGCAAGATTGAGAGTGATAGCAGTGAACGAGGAGGTTGAGGCAATGTGTGGGAAAAGTCTAAGGCTGCATTTGACCCACCTAGAGTAGCTGTTTTTCCTGTTGTGTCTGGTTTGAGCTCTGCCTCTGGAATAGTTGCCACAGAAACCACCTCTTCTAAAGGATGCCTTGATGTTGAACCTGCCTTCAGAAAAGTTCCTTGATTCCGAGGGCCCCGGCTGAAAGGGCTGCTCATCAGGTATAGAAACAGTGAAAATGGGTTTCTTTTTTAACAACTTTTTGTTTGAATGTTTTCGGCATAAAAAATGTCACAAGCCTTTGACTTACGCTTAGACTCGTTCAGTAGGGTGTCATAAAATTTCTCACCGAAAAGTTTGCCCTCTGAATGAGAAAATCTCTTTTCGTGTTTGAGAACTAGACGTTTAGCCTACTTAACATCTTTGGTCAATCCTGTTGTAATTCATGGAGACATTGGCTTGCCAAAGCAGACAATCTGTCTTTTCAACCAGACTCAACAGCTCAAAAATATCAATGTCAGCTGGGCAGACACCCCTACGAAAATGTTCAAGGTTATGCCACATGTTACAGAGGGGTCCTATAGCATTCAAAATGCGATTTTGTATGAATTGTTGTGCATAGTCATACTTTTTCTCAAAAGTTTTCCCTTTAGCAGCAAAAAGATCAACATATGGATCGATAGCAGGGGTATGGAGACAAGGTTCGTCCAGAACTGGGAAATCCTCAAGAATTCCCTCATCTAACTTCTTATCAGAGCAGAATTGAGTGAAGTTAGTGGACACCTGATTGGGTAGCTGACAAGACAATGACCATGCTGTGGGATCATGCGATTCAGCCAGAGAAAACGGGACATAATTGAGACGGTTCAGAGTCGTCAGAATCACTGTGAGACTCTAAACTTGAATCCGTAGATTCGCTATCTAAATCGATACGTGCATTCTTTCTGACACGCTTAGGTTTTGGTATTTTGTAATCACCTTTACTCTTACTTTTACCCGGACCCGATCTTTGATTGCTTAGAGGGTCAGGAATGCCGACATATTCATGATGAAGATACCATGTTTATGATGTGAAATTTTCCCTTTACCGGTATTGATTTGATTACATATATATAATGTTTGTTTATATACATTTATATGTATTCCTTAGGGCCCTTTGTATATTAGTGTGACTAGTAACTTACATCAAGTGGCAACATTTCCTTATGTGGAAAGATGTGATGATTACTCTGGGGAGAATTATAGTAATAAATGTAATTATATGAAAATACTCATTGGGTAGTCGCGAGCGCTGATGCTGCTTGCCAAAATGTATGTGTTTATCTTTTACATTATTTATCTATCCTTTAAATAGTTTTCATCACATCTATCATACCACATTAAATGATTTATATGTCATATATTCATTGAAGCTCTTCTTTGTCTGATCACCCAAGGGTTAACATCCACTGTACCATACTCTCCATTGTTCATAGGCACCCCCTTTGATGTACAGACAAAATTTGCACCAATCATCATTAAGTTTCTTTCATCCGAATACATCATTATCACTTTCATTCCTGTGTTGTGTCATCTTTGACTGGAGTACTCGAGCTAGCATGCTTGCCCATCCCTTATCGTGAGACTGAAATTAGTCTAATAAGGCGATTTCAAGCAAGTCTTACACTTATTCAAATTGTGAAGTTAGTAACCGGTTCCCAGTTCCCAGTTCCTTATCTAATTGTGAAGTAAGCGACCGGTTCGCAGTTCCAAGTTCCTTATTCAAATTGTGAAGTTGGCAACCGGTTCCCAGTTCCTTATTCGCTCACAGACTCACTATTATCCGTTTCAAAATAGACAAGAAAAACCTTTAAAAAGGCAAAGTTGGAGGCACCCTAATTAGGCTAGGAAATACTGAGGAATAGAAGGGTATAGCACCGCTCAAGCTGTTCGATGGGTTTGCAAAATTTCCACATGCATCAGTTTTTTGTTTCTAAACTCTCAAGGATTGCCAGGATAAGATATATTAAAGTAGTGTCTGAAGTGCATTTCACTACCTCTATCTCTGTCACTAAATGATATCACACTAGTTCACTCGTCTTTATCACGTTCTCTACTTATCGACTTGTAGCTGCTTGTTTCTCGCGTGTACTGTTGTAAAGGAAGGGTTTTTTACCAATAGGGAATAGATTTTTCTAACCTTTCATGAGAAATCTGTGTCTAATTTATTACACGTGCAGTCATGAAGAATTGCACTGCCGTTTTGACTCTTAAACACCACTGATTGCCCTTTAATTTAGATTTGCAGAAACAATCGTTTTTCATATTATAAGTTGCCAATTATTTCGGAATACCCACATGGTCACGTGGTTCTGAATTCAATACAGATGTGTTCATTGTTTATACGATATTGCCAAAATCAGAATAGAGATGTTTATCAGGGAATAAGTATATGTTAGATCTGCCTACAATCTACTCGGGCACCAAAGATCACTGTCATAAACGCTCGCATTGCAATATTCTGAGATTATTTGAGTGTTTTTGAACTGTTCGCCGAGTGTGTGAAGCTGACGATCATGTACCAGTTCCCTCTTCGACTTTGCTCTCGCTAGGACCCGTTTCAGTATAGATAAGTTTACCATGGAACAAGTATATGTTAGATCTGCCTAAAGTCTAACGAGGCATAAACGTTCACTGTCATAAACGCTGGTATAGAAGTATACTGAGCTTATTAGAGTGTTTTTTAACTGTTCGCTGAGTGCGTGAAGCTGACGACCAGTTCCCTATTCGACTTTGCTCTCGCTAGGACTTGTTTCAGTTTAGATAAGTTTATCGTGGAATAGGTATATGTTAGATCTGCCAAAAGTCTACGTTTACACAAAATAGCGATGTCATAATCGCTCGCATAGCTATAAACTGAGCTTATTATAGGCGTTTTTTAATCGGATGCTGATTGTGTAAATTTGGCGACCATTTCCCTTTTCGATTTTGGTCTTGCTAGCACCCGTTTTAGAACAGATAAGTTTATCATGGAATAAGTATATGTTAGGTCTGTCTAAAGTCTACATATGCATAGAAGATGCTTCTTTGGTTTAACTTTTTATCACAAGATGTAACCAGGATTTCACGTAAGACAAAATGGTTATGATGCGTCAATAGACAATGCAATGTAATGACAAGATTTTGAATTTATAACATTATATACATTCTCCAATACATGGTTTTAGGGATAATACTGTTAAAAAATATATGACACATAAATTATATTTGAGTTTAACAACTATCCTTTTCTTAGTAATTGTTCATATAAAACAAATCTTACATGTATGTGAGAGATGTATAAGGCTATCTTAGTGGTAAAATGGTGCCTTATGATACAATAACAACCTCTATTTTATAATCTTGGTCAATTAAAATGCATTATTATTTCTTTATCGGGGCATTTGATATTCATTGCATTCATTGCTGTTTGAAACTAGTGAGAAGTGGAGACACCAAAGGATTTATGTGTGATTCCAATGTAACCTCAGATTGTTTCAGAATTAATTTACCTTATAAGATATACAGTATCTAATTATTATATTCAACATCTGTATAGTTTAAAACTGAAAAATATTAATCATAGCATAACTCTGATGTATTGGAATCGGTTGGATAATGGGTTAATGGTAATGATAATTATGGAGTGGCTTCATTGACATCTAAACTTCGCTTGTAAACCCGTCGGCGACATTACAGCATGTGTTGAACAGACATTAAGTAAATTAACATCAATAAATCAAAGTCGGTATTTGGGTTTACACATTTGTTCCTGCAGTTAATCAGTGTCTGAAAAGATAAAAAAACACTAGGAATTTATGAGTTCAACTTATCCAAATATTTTGAATTATGTCCATTAGGAATGTTTTTGGTGACATTTTTTTCTCATTGACATGACAAACGTGAGAAACGTTTATTAGAATTACTATTCGGCATTATAAAAGAACATTTCATTTTCACTAGCTAATTTTTCTTTAGAAAATGTAAATCAAATTTACAGAAGATGCTACATCTATCAATCTTATACACTATATGTAGGCAACATTTTCGAATAAGTTTTTAATTGCACTAGTGCACACCAATATTTCTTTAACACAACGAATGCACAGATACTGCATATCTCACGATATTATTCAAGAACCTCATTCAAATAATCTACCTCGTAAGTTATTTAACAGACAGACAGACAGACAGATTTTATTAGTATAAATGGCCATGAGGCCAATAGTACATTGACATACACAGTAGCATACATTCTGGAGCGCCGTGACATTAGTTAAACTGAAACTAACTTACAGGTAATATATTTTTACAATAGACAGCTAGGCGCAATAAGATATTAGCTGACTTTGAATTCAATAAACTTATGAATTTATCTTGATTGGGATTAGTGTAATAATAACTTGGTATATATTTAATTCTAACATCATTGTAGATTGGACGTTCTAGTAATACATGGTATTCATTTTCTAATTTATTATCGTTACAATGAGGGCACATAGCAATAGCAGGATCTGCACTTTTTGATCTTCTATATAGTTGTATTCTAAAACCAGCAATTCCACAACGGAATTTAGTCAGTGCTCTACGTAGATAAAGCGAGGGTAACACTCGCAAATACGTTTCTGGCATCAAATCAAATTTAAATATTGAATATGTTTTCAGATATTTGGAAGACGTTATACTAGCTGACCACTCTTGACAATAAATATCTTTACATCTTTGTTTGAACATGCTCATGAACAATTCCTTATTACCTACATCCTGGTTCAGCCAAGCATAAGACAAGCCATATTGGAATAATAACTGACGCACTGATGAAGTCCAGTTAACATCACCGGAATCGTCTAAACGTTTTAACATGAGGTAACAACGTTTTGAGTTACGGCAATCGGGTTGTCTGAGCAACCGTATCCAAAATGATATAACTCTAGCTTTATAGTTTACATGTAAAGGATATCGTCCACATTCAGCTAGTACAGCTTTTGACGGTGAGCGGTAACCAACTCCTAAAACGAATTTACAAAAGTTTGAATGTACTTTTTCTATATTATCACGGGGCATTATCCCCCAAATTTCTGCCCCATACAATAGAATAGGTTGTATTTTTCCATCAAATATCTTGAAAGCAATGTCTGGAAGTACAGATTTATAGGCACAGATGAATTTCTTAATTTGGTATAGAGCCTTTTCTGCTTGTACGGATAGCACTTCACAAGCATTAGAAAACATATTACGACATGACAAAGTTAATCCAAGATACTTATAGTAGTTAACAGTTTCAAGTTCTCTTTACCAATGTACCATTTTTCATGTTTTGACAATTTACCACCTTTTTTGAACACTACGATTTTAGTCTTGCTAGTATTTATAGAAAGCCCCCATTTCTTACAATACTTTTCAAGAACATCGATTTTCTTTTGAAGATTTACTACACTGTCTCCAAATATTGCAACATCGTCAGCAAAGAGGAGAATCGATAGTGCGTCGACAGCTTCGTCGATGAATGCACCGCTAAAATTACTGTTCACTATATCTTTAACAAGTTCTTCAATATATAAAATGAATAGGATGGGTGATAAGATGCATCCTTGGCGGACTCCAGTAGTAGAATTAAATACTTCGGTCATCGTTTGTTTACTACATCGAACTGCAGCTTTTACATTTTTGTACATATTACGAAGGAGTGTGTTTATTTTACCATGTAGGCCATTATTCAGAAGAACAGAGAGAAGCTTATTTCTATCCACAGTATCGAAAGCTTTCTTAAAATCTACAAATATACAGTAGAACTTGCCACGTTTTTTTCTTATATATTTATGTATAATAGAATATAAAGTAAAAACTTGGTCGGTTGTGCTGTAATCTTCTCTAAATCCTGCCTGTGACTCTGATAACAATTCTTGAGTCGAAATCCACATTTTAATTCGGGTTTCTACAATATACATAAATACTTTGCTTAGAATATCAAGAAGAGCAATACCTCTATAGTTATTTGGGTCATTCCTACTTCCAGTCTTATAGAGAGGTACGATCAAACCCATGTTCCACGGTTCTGGAAGAATTCCAGTGTTCAGTATTTCATTAAAGTAACGTTTATAAAACGGGAGTGATAATGAACATGACTCCTTAAGAGCTTCCGCTGGAATGCCATCTGCTCCAGGGGACTTACCATTTTTAAGATGTTTGATAGAATTTATAATTTCTTGGTCAGAGATCTCAGTAGCTAATATGACATCACAATTTCTGCACTGGTCGCAACTAGCAACATCATGTCTTTCCAGATATTCTATAACATCTCTGTCAAATTGTGAGTTAGCATTGGGTTTTGTGTTCAAGAGGTCTTTAAAGTAATCAAACCATGTTTCGGCTGTTATGTTTGCAGGATCGAAGTTAGTGTCGCAATGTTGTTTTATTGTTTTCCAGAATTGTTTACACATGTTACGTTTAGCTGCATTTGAAATTTCAGTTGCTATTTTCTTTTCATAAGCTGTTTTCTTTTCTTTACATAATTTCTTAAAGCATTTTTTCATTTCTAGATATTGTGTGCAGTGTCGAGTGTCATTTGTTGTCCGAAATGTATCGAGAAGTACGTACTTTTCACGTTTTAAGTTCTCGCATTCTTTGTCAAACCATTTTGGCTGCTGTTTATATTGTTTTCTTGTGACATGTGTCGTGGTTTTGGTACGTGTGTCGGAGAGGGCAAAGCAATGGTTGAAAAGGTCTAGAAAGCATGTCAAAGTTGAATTAATATCTCGGTTTATACAAGTGTCAAATTTGTCATTAAACGAATCAAGAGCATTTTTCATAGTATCAGAAAACCTACCGGTGTATTCAGCTCTCCAAATGAATCGCTCTATGTGTTGTGTGCGAGATTGAGTGCATGCTTCACGTGCATCTGACTGGTCACGTGACGTTATCATGTCAACTGCTAGGGGGAGATGGTCCGAGTCGGTTTTGGATAGTATTTTGAAGTTAGTAAAGTTCTTGTAGATATCAGTTGAGACTATGCAGTAATCCACAACACTATTTCCTTGCCAACCTATAAATGTAAATTCACCTTTGCTGTCCCACCCTGACCTCCCATTCAGAACATGAATTTTTAAATTTCTACACATACGTAATAGCTGTGTCCCCTGTATATTGACAATTTTATCTTTAGAATTTCTTACTATGTTAAATGGGTCGCTATCATAGTCTATCTCTTCAATAGGCAGGTAGTTTACATCGTCATTTTCAATAAAGCATTGCTCCTGGCCAATGCGAGCATTTAAATCCCCTAAGATAGTGAATGTCGCCTTAGGAAAGTCTATATTCAATGAAATAAGTCTTAACTCCAAAAGTTCAATACCACTAGCGTCCTGTGAGTTTGCTGCTGTGGTGGTTGCATCCTGCACATACACAAAGCCCATGATATTCTGTTGAGGGAGTGTGCTTGATTGGAGGAAGACGCAATCTGGCCATTCACTGTGGAGACGAGTGAAGAGAGACGACAGCGACTTCCTGACGTAGACTGCTATATCACCACTGTATCTACCCAATGAGTGCGTCTTCTGCCGGACACACTGGTGGCATATGTGATCTGGAAATACATGTTCAAAGTCTGCAGTATTTTTAGCCCATGTTTCAATTAAAGCAAAAACATCAAATGAATTGAGAAAATTAAGATTTTGAACTTTTGAATATAATCCATTTATGTTCCAAGTTAAAATTGATAAATTTGCCCGGTCATGTGTTTGATTTGTCATATATTTATAATTTTTATCTTTAACATGATCATTATCATACATAACTTTAGTTAAGTCATGGCCTCGACCACTCCCCTAGCTCTCCGAGTCTGTCCGGGAATGCGATATTGTATCAGCTACACAGGACTGTCTCACTTCTCTGCCTCGTTGGCCGCTTCGATCGGTCTCCGGGAGGTGAGACAAGTTGTCCTGTCGTCTGCTAGTGTCCGTTCCAGGGGCTAGGGCTATCTGCTCACTGCCTGTAGACTTACCCTGACGGTTTTTCCGGCCATGCTTTCCTATCTCAACGATTGATTTTTTAACAAAATCATATCTGTAGGAGGTTCCATTGACTACCAGTTTGTCGTAAGAAACATAGCACTCATCACCTTTCTGCCTATACTCTTTCACATATTCACCGAGTATTTTCCTCGTCTGTCTGACAGCCTGGGTGAAGTCCGGAGATACCCGGTATTTTCGGTTGCCCTTTAAATTCTCCCTCGCTGCCTGAAGAATATTCTCTGCATTTGTAAGAGGAAAATTTTACTATGATGGGACGAGGCGAGCGACTAGTATTAAGTCTATGTGTTCGCTCAACACCTGTGTCTGCCACCTGACTGCTGTTGAACTTCAGTTCATCCCGCATAAAAGTTTTAATTTTTTCATGAGTATCATTCCAATTTTCTTTCTCATTTTCTTCAATTCCAAAGAATAATAAATTGTCTCTTCTTGATTGTGCTTCTAAATTTTCAAGCTTTCGTGACATTGCTGAGTTTTCTTCTTCTAATTTATCTATAACTTTCCACATTTCAGTTTGTTCATACCTAATATTATCAAATGCTTTTTCGAATTTATCAAACTTACTGTGGAGAGATTGAAGGTCGCTCCGAATATCAGCTAGCACACTGTTGATATCGCTCTCACTGCTGTCTGTCGCGACGAGTCCTGTGGAAGACTGAGTTAGCCGACTCTGACGTGTCCCACGTGGTCCCGGGTTACTCTCGACATTTCCACTCATGAGGAGTAGGACACCCACAATTAGCAATATCTGTAGTTGCCTTGCACAGAATCCATTTGAAAGTGTAATTCCCTGCAAAGAGTGTCCTTTTTGTTTTCTAGGTTGGCAATTCAGGCCTATACGCGCCCTCCATAATTCAAAGTCACTCCCATGTTGTGAAACACGTCCACCCGTCACAAATACAGGTGGCGCTCCTCCGTAAGTTATTTAACGAATATTTACGTATTCAGGTAGTAAAGTTGATTTTTAAAGACCGGAAGTATTTAATGTTACGTTACAATAAATCCGCATGAACTACGATATCGGAAATATTAAGATTTTGCTTATAACCAAAAAAGCGGAAACGGCAGTCGCTTTGGTCAGTCTAATAGCAATGCTAATGCTGTGTTATTAAGTCGGTTTATTTACAACATTGCTTTCATAAAACATAATTCATTATTTGTTCTCAGTTCAGAGTTTAGGCAAATTCAAAAGCTGCACATAATAAATGTTCAGCTGCTTTCAACTGTCTATAATTTATCCGTTTTGTGCACAGCTAACCTTAGATTTGTTATATGTCCAAGCTGACAGCGGCTGTCTAAAATTTTTCATTGTTGATTGCAGGTCAATTGTAAAGAATTTTAAGTATTTCATTGCATCGATAGAAAGCTTAAGTGATTGCACAAGTCCTCTTAAACCTTAAAATAGCCAATTTAAACCGTAAAAGCGTGCACTAGTGCCTTTAAGGATGAAATTGTCTTTTTTAAATGTGAACAAACATAACCAGATATTTAGTCTAAAGTAGCGATATAAGTATTATAAAACGCTTTTCACATTCAATACCGAGAATGTGATTTAAACAGTCATTGCAGAAGTTTTTCAGTTTTTTTTCTACGTTAATTTAAAAATAATAGGATATTGACACAAATCGAAAATGATTGTAAACCATTTCCCTATGAGGTCGGTCTCATTTACTTATGTGCTAGTTTATCATTGCATGCTTACCATGTAACTCTAAATCATGCTCTCTGAATAATAATGAAAGAATTGTTCAAATGTGAAATCAAGATTACTAGAAATGAGCGCTTTGAACAAAATCACCATACTCCGATTGTAAGTATTGCGAATTCTACCTTGAAATCCGATACCGTGATCGTATTAACCATTACTTCACCTTAATAATGTGTTATTGTCTGTTTAAAAAGTAAAGTATCTTCAAGGGATATGTTTTTAAAAGTGCTTGGGTCATCAAAATTGTTTTTGAAATGCGTTTGAAAATCAATATTTCACGGTTATTTTATTTCAGCTTCTTTTAAAATCAAATATGCATAACATGCAAATATGAATGTGCAATTTGAAAATTGAACCTTTGTTGAACTTTGGGTTGTAAAGAAAAGGTAGTCAGTAAATTTATATAATCTTAAAACATTGATTCCTACATTTCTTAAAATATTTTGGAAAAAGATTTCACAACACAAATGACACAGAGTAATTTTCATAAATTTTGCCTGTTGTTTATCATGACAGCCAAACACCACGTGTCCTGCGTTAAGTTAGAATCGCCTTTCTAAAGTTACATATTTATCTCTAAAATAGAAAATATTACCATATTTTCATGTCTATTTTGTAATCACAAAACGACCATATAAATGGTTAGTGGTTGAAATTCTGTGTACCATCTAATTGAATATTTGTGATGATAAATAACATTAAATCTATCTTAAGCGGCGACAAATCCTTGTCACATAGGGTTAACGAATCCCTAATAATATCTGTATATCATATCATAAATGATACCAACCGATTTTTATAACTCTATTCTTAAAACTGTACCAAACGCAAAGGTAGGCCAATCTTAATATGAAATTGAGTTTAGTAAGAATAGTTGCAAATATATATTTCCACAAATGTTCTTGATATCTTAATCGTTTTATGTTTGTTTCATGAGAAGCCTTAATGTAGGCATTTACTGCCTGTTTATATAATCCTTTTTCCTTTTTGTATATATATTCTGAATGTTGTGTATTACATGTTTTTTTTAAAATAAAAAATACTGTTTACATCAATATTTTTAAGGACCTACTTTGCACTACTAATCTTAATTTGACGAATATCTGCTGTAAATAAGTTGACAAAAATACGTGCGAGTGAGTTTCCCATCACACATCTCGACTGTTACCTGTTTTTGTCCCAATGTTGAACTGAACAGCGTTAAGATGCTAATTATAAGTAAGAACCATTACATCTTTCTAATAACACCATTTATGAAGTTTGTCATATTTGACCCATTACAGCAGAAGCTGTACCCCTTAAAGGCACTATAGCAAGCTTTTTCAGTTCAAACAGGCTATTTCAAATTATAGGATATAGGGGCAAACTTAACTTTCAATCGGTGCAATGATTCTTTACAGTTGTTCCGTAATCAACAATGAAAAAAGTAATGACGACCGAATTCAGGTTCATGAGAAATAAAAAATATAGTTAACTGTGCACAAAATGGAAATAATATGTTGAAAAGGCTGAGGTAGAATAGTGTGCAGCTTTTCAATTAACCTTAACTCTGAACTGAAAATAAAATACAGAATATTATTTAATAGAATAACTATGTTATTTAACCAATTTTTAGAAAAAATAATGTAGTAAAAGCATTGGATTAAGATGGTGGCTGTCGTTTTCGCTCTTCTGGCTTTAAGCAAAATTTGACATTTCCGATATCGTAGTTCTATATTCTTCCGATCTTTTAAAATCAACTTTATAACCTGAATACGTGCATTTTGTTAAATAACTTACAAGGTAGATTTTCTCAGTGAGGATCGTTAGTAATAACGAGAGATATACATTATCTATATATTGTGTGCCCTAGTTCTTTTGATTTAAATGTTCTGAAACGAAGCTGTAATGTCTTCAATGATATTTTCTTTCGTTTCCAACATTTCATTATGAAGAATTTCTTTTGATGACGGTTGTTAGATAGATTCATTGAGCATCATCTTTATGGCACACACGTTTAACATTTCTTCAGCAGAGGTTTTAAAGCAGCCAATAACGACCAAGTATATATAAGGCCGGTTGTAACAATAACGAGGAGAATTCTCCTGCAGGGAGACAGGGTGAACTTATATATTTTAAGATGGGTGCCAGCAAAATTTATAATTGAACAGGAAACCGTCTTCAAAGACAACAAGGTAAAAGAAACAGAAAACATTTCGATTTGCAAAATGCCACGATAAAGTTTGATATAGAGCTGAAAATTTAAATAAAGTTAAACGATAAAACACATAAGTACAGCTCATATATAAGAGCATTCGTGATATCTTGCTTTGTTGTGGAAAAAAGGGTACCGGCAAGACCAAAGTCGACTTTAAGCAGATCCAACATATACTTATTTCGTAATAAAGTTATGATGAACATTTGATAATACTGCATTTGATGAGAGATGGATTATAGGAGCACGGGCGCTAGCGAGAGCAAAGTCGAATAGGGAACTGGTCGTCAGCTTCACACACTCAGCGAACAGTTCAAAAACACTCTAATAAGCTCAGTATATTGCTATGCCAGCGTTTATGACAGTGAACGTTTGTGCCCCGTTAGACTTTAAGCAGACCTAACATATACTTACTCCATGATAAACTTATCTATTCTGAAACGGGTGCTAGCGAGAGCAAAGTTGAATAGGGAACTGGTCGTCAGCTTCACAGTCATCATACAGTTAAAAACGCCTATGATGAGCTCAGTATATTGCTATGCGAGCGTTTACGCGTTTATGCGTGATCGTTTGTGCATACGTAGACTTTAGGCAGACTTAATGTATACTTAGTTTATGATAAACTTATCTATTTTGAAACGGATGCTAGCTAGATGCTAGATAATAGTGAGTCTGTGAGCGAATAACGAACTGGGAACTGGGAACAGGTTGCCAACTTCACAATTTGAATAATTGAGAACTGGTCGCTAACTTCACAATTTGAATAAGGAACTGGGAACTGAGAACCGGTCGCTAACTTCACAATTTAAATAAGGAACTGGGAACTGGGAACCGGTCGCTAAATTCACAATTTGAATAAGGAACTGGGAACTGGTTGCTAACTTCACAATTTGAATAAGGAATTGAGAACTGGTCGTTAACTTCACAATTTAAATAAGGAACTGGGAACTGGGAACCGGTCGCTAACTTCACAATTTGAATAAGGAACTGGGAACCGGTTGCTAACTTCACAGACCCGTCAGGAATGTGGAATGACATGTGCTATGCAGAGCGAGACTGGTGTAGGAGTTGCGGTCCTAAGAGAAGAAACATGAAGGCTGTATATACTCAAAAACGGATCTTGTTTGATAAAGCAGTTAAGTCGGCTAAACGATTTAATAAACTAAAAATGCTACAAGATTTGGAAGAGCTTTGTGAGTCTAGGATCAGTGTATTTTGGAAGAAAATAGGTTAGATTGGTGTTGGGCATGAACGAAATAAGCGGGTTCCAATGGAAGTTCGGCTTGATGATGGTACTATTTCAAGAGACAAAGATGTTGTTCTGCACACGTGGAAATGTGCTTTCGAGACTCTATTAAACTCAGTCTGATTAAAACCGACCGTGTTCCGAGGAATTGAAGTTTTAAAAATTGACTCTAGCGGGATTCGAACATATTCTATCATGGGCTTTCCTCTCCACGATGGTCTGAAAGCAGCCGCACTGCTAGCACGTGCTGACACCAGTTTAGCGCAGACAAAACCAAGTCATTAGCGGACCAATCACATCATCGCGTTTAAATTAAGGATAGCGGCGATCAAGGTTAACGAATGGTAAATGGGAGTTACTTGCCCCTAGCTAGAAACTGATACCGATGGCTTCTGCCGGAGTCATTGTGATTGGTTAGTTGAGAGTCAGAAAGTGCGAGCAACGAGGGTGCTTTTTTTTGACCGTTGTGGAAAGGAGAGACCCTGATTGAGATTGTTCTAATCCCGCTAGAATCAATATTTAAAAACTTTTATTCCTCGGAACACGGTCGATTTTAATCAGACTGATATAAACTGCAATGATTAAACTAAAAGTGTTATCAAGTGTAATGATTTTGAAGGAGACAGTTCCTATCTTAATAGTGAAATAACATTACAAGAAGTACACCACTCTCTCATGCATGCCGAAGTGGGAAAGGCACCTGGGTAAGATGGGATCCCAGTTGAAGCTCTGAAAAACGAAGCGTGTCTCCAGATCTTACAAGGTCTTTTTAATGAGTGTTTTAGAAAGGGGGTGGTTCCGAAAGAATGGTCGAGAGACATTATTAACATTATACTAAAGCCAGGAATCTAAGGATCCGTGTAATCCGCTATTCTATCGTGGTATCACACTGGCCAATTCATCATATAAACTGTACTGCGGAATCCTAAACAGTCGGTTCAGTGAACATGCTGAGTATAATGGGCTGCTCTACAACGAACAGGATGGTTTCAGACAGAGGAGATCAACGACGGAGCACATTTCAACACTTACATCATTAGTGGAAACAAGGAAGGGTATGGGGAAACAAACTGTGGCTGCTTTTATAGACTTTAGAAAAAGCATATGACTGTGATGACAGGGGGATTATGTGGACGAAATTGATGGATATCGGTATTTCAGGCAACATGTATAATGCTATCACAACACTTTACAAGGCTGTACAATCATGTGTCAGGATAAAAGGTGTATGCACTCAATTGTTTGACGTCATATGGAGATTACGTCAGGGCTGTTTGCTTTCGCGGTGTACATATATGATCTGATTTCCAAAATGAATGCTTTGGAAGTCAGCGTCATGGCCTACGCAGACGATATCGTCTTACTTGCAATATTGAAAAAGATTTAGGTTTTCTTTTAAATAAGCTGAATACATGGTGTGTTTTTAATAAGATGACGGTCAACCCCAATAAATCAAACATCGCGCATTTTAGAAGGAACTCTGTGGAGAAAACTAAAGTTTTTACTGTGGAGACCTGAATCTTGAGGTGGTAAAAAGTTACAACTATTTGGGACTGTTGTCAACGGAACATTTGGGAAAGGCAGTAGCGAGTTCAGCAAGTAGGGCCTGTAGCGTATAAAAAAACGGTATTACGTTGACGTTACTTTTTTTGCCTTACGAGTCGATAATGCAGTACCAGTCAATAAACTGATAGGATATATGTCAGTCGATAACATTCATAACATCCCTCTGCTGATAAAGCGTAATGACAACAATAACTGAAATGCTAAACTAGCATGTAAAACATCTTAATAATCCAATATTCTCATTTGAAGATTGTTCAAATATAAATATAATTTTATAGCCTCTCTGGAGATAAAAAACTTTCCCCGTTAATCAATTTAAAAATTATATCAAGATCATCATATAAGATCTGCACAGAACTAAACTCAGTCTCTGCTTCTGTAAATTTTAACCGAAAACATCTCCTTTACATTTGTTAATGTCCCATTTTAAATCACAAATCCAAACGTTTTGGCGGTTTGTTGACTCTACCACTTCGATTGATAACGCCTGATACAGTCACTCGTGACATGACTAGGGATTTAACAGATGTGTCACACGACACATCAGTCTGACGTAGTGTTGTTGTCTCCAGACTCTTTTGGGGAGATACTTTCTCTACGTGTGTGTCTCTCGGAACAATGTGCGATGATAGAGCCTAGTACCTTGTGCAAGAGCAGGTGCAAGAGCAGGCTCTGTTGAGCGTCTGAGATGACTTCTGTTACCTCCTGCGATACATCCGATTGTTGTGCTCCATTATGAGCAACAACTTATTGGTACACTGAAGAGGAGACATTCTAACCGAATCACCCGGTGAGAGAGTTTGAAGATCAGAGCTTGCCTTCTGATTGTGATACCACTGCTGTCTCACTTTCTCTTGGTCAAGACAAAATGTGACATCCTTTTTGTCATATGATCGAGGTATCAGTAGTTCTCTCGATACAGGTGTTTTATTCCTTGGCCTTCTTCCCATAGACAAATGAGCAGGTGAAAGTCCACATAACTCTAGCTGCGTTGAGCGAGTTGAGTTCAGTAAAGCAAGTTGTTTATCACTGGCTTTTCTCCAGTCGTTTGACTGTCTGGATAGCCCGCTCGGCTTCGCCATATGTAGTGAATGCTGTAGTGTTCACAGAACTGTAGCGAATTGCAATTCAATATCAGTCCTAAACATCTCTGGAATTCCATGTCTGCAGATCTGGCTTTTCAGTGTCTATATTGTTGATTTGCAGCTCATATATTGGACTCTATCAACTTCAATGAATCTGGAGAAGTAGTCAACTGTGAGCAGGTAAGATTTACCTTCAAAGTCATAGATATCGGATGCGATTTCACACCAAGGATAGGCAGGGGTTTTACTTGGACATTGTTCTGGAAATCACCACATTTGACACAGTCTCTTACTAGACTCTCAACTTGAGCTGTCATTCCCGGCCAGAACAAGGCTTCGCGAGCTCTCTGTTTGTATTTGCTGATACCGAGGTGAGAAGCATGGATTTGCTTCAGCATTTCAGCCCTCATACTTGGTGGAACGACGATCCGCATACCCTTGTATACAATACCATCAGATATGGCGAATTCATCTCTCTGGTTCCAATACTCCCTGAGACAATAGGATACCTCATTCTTAGTGCCAGCATTTTTGGATGATTGAATGAAGCTCATTCAAATGTTGGCTGAATGTCAACTTCCTGGTCAGGCAGGTTTGCCCGGCTTGGCATGTCTCCTACAGGAATGTCTTTCCCTGGGTTTGTAAATCACACTTAGATCATATGGTTGCAGTTTTAACAGCATGGACTGCAGTCTCATGGGAGCGGCAAGCAGCGGCTTACTGAGGCTTGCGATCAGTCTCTACTGATACTAGGAGTACAAATATATAGTAGTGAAACTTTCTGCAGCTATGCACAATCGAGCATCTCCTTCTCGATTTGGGCATGTTGCTTACCGGTGTCTGTTAGAGCTCTTGAGGAGAAAGCAACTGGATGTCCATCTTGAAGAAGAACAGTTCCAACTGCAAAGCTGCTAGCATCACACTGGATCACAGCTTCTTGTTGTAGGATATTGTCAACACTGGGGCTGTACTGCATAGGTCTTTGAGTTTAACGACTGTCACCATTGAGCTCACCCAGTCAGTTGACTCTGTTGCTCGTGCAATCTCTTCATTCTCTTCCATTTCGCGGAGCTGTCTTGTTATTTTCTCCACTAAGGCCTTCGGTTGGCCATGCACAACAGACGGCAGAGTGGGGTCGATCATCAGATGATATGTGCCTGGAAGTGTGCCTGTGGTTGACCTTAACCCAGGGTACCTGTCAATCTCACGAGTGACAACATAGGTTCTCTGAATCAAACCTAGTTCTTCACACACATCTCTCGACAGCAGTGGCTTGTGATTCAGGTTAACAATGTAGATTGGAACATTAACAGTTCTGTCCATGTAGGTCACAGCCAGTGTGACCACACCTTTAACATCAAGTGCATGAAGAGTGTTACTTTAAAAGCATTTGTCAGTTTTCTTTATAGGGAATTTCAGTCCCATTTCAACATATGTGTCATATGGTAGGAGTGATTTGTCTGTTCCTGTATCAATCTGTACTCCCAGTTTATTACCACAAACATGAACATCTATCTAACCTTTCTTATGTCCTGGCAACTCGACACTGTGCACAAGGTGAAGAGGTATTCAAGGTGAAGAACACTCACCATCTTCATCTCGTCTAGGTTTAGACTGCCCACTAGCTCCAATGGACCAACCAACAGTATCAACTTCACTGAGCTTAGTTTTACACATTCTAGCAAAGTTTCCAAACAGCTTACATTTGGCACACTGTGCACTTTTTGCATGGTATTTCTTGTGAGAAGATCGATGTCCACCTCTACTACAAATATTATGTTTTAACTGTGTGTCACTTTTCTTGGGTCTACTTATCCAAGATTTCTCATGTCTTCTGACGTTTGACTGACCTGAGTCATGCTTTCTATTGACATGGGACTGTTTCTTCACAAACACCCTATTAACCTTTGGGACTTTATCTCCAATGGTTGCCATACTCTGAAGTAAAACTTCATAATTCTGGCCTATATGAATTCTGTGAATATCTGTGAATTGCTGCATCAAAGGTAAGTTCATCATGTTTTCCAAGGTATTTCTCTCTGACTGAAACATGGTATGATCTTAGAACAATGGCATCTCTTAGCATTCTGTCAGGTTCTGCATAACCACAATCCCTCACCAAAACGGGTAGCTCTTAACTATAGGTTTTTAAAATTGGAGGTGAGACTTTAATGAAATATCTGTCTGTGATTAATTATTTTAAAGATTATACAGTCACCTTCCTTTGTTTTAATAAGCTATGCGATACCTAGCTAGTATTCTTATTACTATTGTATGTATATTAATGTATTATCAATACTTTACAAATGAGAAAAAAACGCTATCTCACTATATAGGTCTGGGTAAATCACATTAAACACATTCTCTGCAAGTGCGGTATTCCGGATGTTTTTGATAATCCTCAGCGTCATTCAAACTCAAGGATTCTTCATAACGTAGACCGTATTTTAAAAGATAATTTCTTATAATTATAGATGAGTGATATACACAGAATTTCAAAAGTGTATTATAAAATTCTGAAATACGCTCCACAATTTGAACAATATCTTCTCTTATCAGAAGACATCTCTAAACTAGTGCTAAAATTTAGAATATGCAATCACAAACTTCCTATAGAAACTAGCAGATGTCAATATATCCTAAGAGAAGAGAGATTCTGTTATTTAGGTGATTCACATTCGATTGGAGATGAGTTTCAGTATGTATTTAAAAGGAAAAAAAACTTTCCAGGTTCATTCGGACTGTTTGTAACCACTTTGATTGTTATATTTTATTCATGCAGTTATCTTGTTGTACACGTTAAAATGATATATATTTCTTCACTCATGTACCACCGAAGGTGAATAAATTTTTTTAGTAATAAACGTGTGGTGATGATATTTGTTTAATCACTCAAGTAGTGATATGGGATTATCTAGATTACCGTGGACTTGTTGTTTATTCATCCCCACATGTATTTATTACCTACAACCGCTAGTCCCGTGTTAATTCAGTTGATCTGTTCTGATTGATGTGCTCGCGTTGATACCCACAATTATTAGCCTTGTCCTGTTGTTTCAAGGTCTGAGTTAGCATTACGCTAGAGTGTTTGTCTATTGTTTATTCACGGGTAGTTGACTCTAATTAACGGTTGACTCTTGCTGATATATTTACAGGTATTAGTTGTCTTACCCTTTTATAGTCTTGTTTAGTCTGCACATAAACCATTATATTCATTTACTATTTCTCTCTTACCTTTGTTGGATTGATTATCATACTGTTTTATCTTTCTGCCGGATAAACGGGTCTAGTCGAAGTTTAGATTATTATCGTTACACCATGACACAAAGGTTATGTTGCGATTTTCTATCAATTAGTTTGACATGCTAGTCAAAACATGTAAAGAACTTAGCACAGCTCACATACCCCCGCTTCAAACTATAGTCTGGCTTTTTTTGAAAGAAATCTTCTGTAAAGATTAACATTTGAGTGACGTTGGATGAAAGTAAAATGGTTTCAATGACATAAAAAAAATGGGAACGTCACAAATAAAAGACTTGTAGTAAGTCAGGTTTCAGTTGACACTGCCAAAAATATTACATTAATTGTAAGGTTAGAAAGATAAATAGCTAAACTGAAGAACGAAGTCAACCATTATCTTACCCTAAAATTTTCACAAATAGGGTTTACCCTTTAAAGGCATATCTAGACACATTGATTACCACGTGTAGAAAGTTTGGTGTAGCTAAGATATTGATTTTAGGACATATAATCCAGACAAAATACCTTGTCATTGTCACTTTGTTAGTCATGTTAACATGGAAACTGCAACAAATAAAAATAATTTGTTGGTCTTATCCTAAAAAGGCACATCTATGGATCATGATTGATAAGTGTATGAATTTTGGTGAAGATAGCTTGTACAGTTTCGAAGATATGCTCCGGACAAAGATTTGTGACGGACGGACGGACGGACGGACGGACGGGTAATATTAACGCTATATACCCCCGCTTACGCTGTATGGCGGGGGTATAACACTTAAGTATTTCTGAAACGTTTTAATTTTTTAAATTTTGACTTATAGTTATAAAAGAAAGAGCAAATAATATTTTGGGCCCATGCAAACCCACGCGACTGCAGAAGGGAATTTCATAGAAAATACTACATGCTATTTCCTTCCAATCCGATAATTTGTAAATTTGCTGCAGTTATTTGTCGACCGCAAAAGCGATGATTTCTGAAAGAAAGTCAGCTTACACTCGTAGAAATAATACTTAGGTGCTGTTTTCATTTAAGCACCTGTAGTTTGATGTCGCGCGAATCGAGCTCTACACCGCTGTTGTAATCATTGCTGGACTTAAACGATGTTAAACGGTGAATTGTCGCTGTTTTTCGTGAGTGGAGCTTTTGACTTGGAAATCTGGTGATACCGATTTTCGGGGTGTTGTAGCATGCATCTTTTGAAGTTACAATCCAATTTTGACAACCCAAAGCTCATTTTGTAGGGAAATCATCTAGCTTAGTTTCGACAGTCAACAATTTGGCCAGAAAAATTGTATGGGATGCGAAACCTGACTTTGTTAGAGCATGGTTTGTTTTGGTCGTTACACCCCTTTCCTTTAATGTTGTAGTAGGGTAAGGTCTATAGGCATATATATGTATATATATATCTTCCTAAAGCTATTTCTAAGCGATACATGTCCTTGTGGGAACTACCTACTGAACTAATTATTACCAGAAATCATAAATGGGATACGAAATCTTTCATATGATGTAATTATTCACTAAATATGACATCAACGAAGAGTTTAGTCAATTTATGTTTTTTCTTAGTTTTTATGTAAACCATGAGATTGATGCGGAATAATATTGACGAAAAAGATAGAAATGCAGCAAACGATGACATCCAATAAGCTATCTTTGGTACGTTACAAGTTAATACGATCAGACGGTGGGAATCAAATATGGCAATTAGCTCTCGATAAACCAATGTCATTTAAGAGTATTTATTTTCATGTCAAACTTGGTTCTCTTCCCATTCAGTCAAAAGAATATATGTGTGGCACTGATTCACATGATATTTTAAAACATGTTTTCATGTCTTCAATGATTATCTTATTTGACAAAAATCTGTGTTTTTTTAATGTTAATATATTTATAAACATATGGTCTTCAAATGATGACAATTTTTTATATTTTTTTTGTCAGAAGACCAGAAAATGTTCGGACCAACTAAACTATGATGTACATGTATGGTAAAATGTTAACATATGTGTGTGAAAATCTATGGCCAAATGAGCAAGTATTTAGATGTTCCCTTCCTTGTCTGGTATATTTCCAATGACAAAAAACACACCTGAAAACTCAGCTTCACCATCAGCACCAAGCACCTCTACACACCTGGACACTCAGTTTCACCATCAACACCAAGCACCTCTACACAGACACTCAGCTTCACCATCAACACCAAGCACCTCTACACACCTGGATACTCAGCTTCACCATCAGCACCAAGCACCTCTACACACCTGGACACTCAGCTTCACCATCATCACCAAGCACCTCTACACACCTGGACACTCAGTTTCACCATCAGCACCAAGCACCTCTACACACCTGGACACTCAGCTTCACCATCAGCACCAAGCACCTCTACACACCTGGATACTCAGCTTCACCATCATCACCAAGCACCTCTACACACCTGGACACTCAGCTTCACCATCATCACCAAGCACCTCTACACACCTGGACACTCAGTTTCACCATCAGCACCAAGCACCTCTACACACCTGGACACTCAGCTTCACCATCAGCACCAAGCACCTCTACACACCTGGATACTCAGCTTCACCATCAGCACCAAGCACCTCAACACACCTGGACACTCAGCTTCACCATCAGCACCAAGCACCTCTACACACCTGGACACTCAGCTTCACCATCAGCACCAAGCACCTCTACACACCTGGACATTCCGCTTCACCATCAACACCAATCATCTCTACACACCTGGACATTCAGCTTCACCATCAGCACCAAGGACCTCTACACACCTGGACACTCAGCTTCACCATCAGCACCAAGCACCTCTACACACCTGGACACTCAGCTTCACCAGTCAGCACCAAGCACACCTACTCCTTTTTTAAAATCTCTCTGTGCTGTTTTGAGTGTGTGATTGTTTAAGAGTTTAACATTGTTTAACATTGTTTAGTGGGTCACACTTAGACTTGTTTTGATAGTCTAAGCTGGCAGTGTCTAGAATCATCTATTCTAGAATGTTCTATCTATTTCTTGATTGCTTAAGTTGGACACTTCTGATTGGATTTTGTAATGGAACTTTAAAGAACATTCTGGAAGGTATCTTACCTATATATACAAGCTGGCATTAGAACTCTTACATCATCTTGCTTCTTACAATCAACTTGCGAACATCTGCCGTGCCACTGATTTTTGGATACCTTTACAAGCCGGATTCATCTATCTCCTATCAAGACCCACTGACTGTTTTCTACATTCATCAACTGTGTGATTCATAAGGACTGGTGAATATATTTAATTAGCTAATTAGTGCGACTCATTTGATATTGTATTATTGTTTGTATTAGCTTGATATTGTAATCTTAAACACTTTGTTTATTAATTGATTGATTAAACTGTAATTAATATACAATTGTCTTGTTATATTTTGCTGGTTTGACTGGGGACATTTTACTATCAAAAATTATTTCGTAACAATGCTAGGACAATCGTTATCCAATGTTAAAGTATGGTACTTAAGACTACCTTAGCAGTTAGAGTGCTTCAAAACTCTAGGCCCGGGACAATCAGTCTTACCATCAGCATCAAGTACCTCGACACTCAGGTTTATGGATCAGAACCAAGCACCCCTACACAGCCCTACGCACCAAGACACACACCTATTGAACACAGATACATTGAAAAGGAAAGACTGCAATGTTTGTTGATTCTTTTAATGATGGTATGGTGCTCATGGCATGCCAAATATAACATCACAAGCTGTAAACAATCTCTCTGCCAATTTTAATATTGCTACATAGATCATCCTGATATTGATACCCAACAAATTTGAAGTGTATCAAGCTTTTCACTGCCTACTTTTCATATGTCCTTCCATGTGAATATCATATGAATAGAAAGAGTTTTTATGTTACCATAGCAATGAAAGAGTAATTTCAGAAAAAACTTTGTTTCACTTATGATTTCATGCCATGAAATACAGTTAATCAAAATAAAGCCATGGACTTTGTAGCTCATCAGGTACTGAAATATTAATTATCTCCAAGGTTGTAGACTTACATTATAAATATCAAGATATGTATGGTTTCTTTTCATAGTTAAAGAGCCACTCCTTGAGTTGTTGGAGTCATATATGCCAAACTTAATCAATGGTGTCATTTGATCGTGAAGTATCGACTGTTACAAAAAAGACACATTTTAAAGCTTATTGTTTTTTTTGTTACAATATGAAGGTAGAACGTCGCAATTATGATCGAAAACTGGACAGTGGCGCACGTCAAATAGTCAAACGTAATTTTGGAGACTTATCTAAAACAGCCAGGAGGGCAGTTAGGAGTTGATAGCGTTTTTTAGGTTATACAACTGGTATATATGTATATTGGATGTGATATCTACACCTCTGTGCATTTATAGGGCTGTTTTTAGATTTTCATGGAAAATTTGTATTTGTCATATATATGTCTTTTGGACCTGAAAAGTTAAGATGTTTTGATTTTATATCACCACATATGACATTTAGGTTCGTATTAAAGGTAAATAATATGTTATGAAATTCACGGAGTGGCTCTTTAAGATAGTTGCCATAGCTGATGGCATTTTAGATCTTTGAATTCTAAAGAAAAAAAACCCATTGGCTCTGTATCTGATCAGGCTTTATAATAATCACACAAGAATTTAGATTTCTTTCACTGGTAGTTTATCTAAGTGGTTATTAGGATTTGACCCCTGTGGCCCTTATTGAGATCTCAGGGTCACCAAATCCACATGGTATAATGAATCTTTACACAACATATCAGCTTTCAAGCTCTTTTCAGTTACGAGAAGAAGATAAAAGTAGGTTTTTAGTGTGTGGCCACAAAATCTCTATTCCATTATCCACATGGTTTATGAAGTCTGTACACAAGATATTAGTTTTCTAGGCCTTTGCATTCTTGAGCAGAAAATTAAAATTGGTGGTTAGAACGTTGCCCCTGTGACCCTTTTAAGGAGTCTCAGATTTACAAATCTACAATTTTATAATCATCATTGCCCAAGGTCGTATCTCTTAAACAAGATTTAAACTGCTGAGAGGTTCATGAGATGAAGCATTCTCACCTCAACAGAGGTTGCTCCGTCATTAACTCCCATACAACATCTGTCTTCATATGAACGTTTCTTGATCTATAAATGTAGAACACTGATTTGATGTAATCAAAGTTAGTTGTGCAATCAGCTACTACGTTTCAAAAGTTATCATTCAAATCACCTAAGTTATTTCTGTAGGCATTTAAGAAGCTAAACTTTATTCGAATATGAACCTTGCACTCATTTTGCGACTGCATCATTGCATAGGCCTGTGCGACAACAAATATGTCATTCATGCATTCGGTGTTTTGATTGTTAAGACAGTGGTTGTATAGGAATTTAAGGAAGTGAAAAGCTGACACATGGATAATTGGATAGACACTGGACACCATTCCATGGCATGAGCCAATCAGGACTTTCAGACGTCATGAGCTAACAAAGTACCAAATAGGTTCAAATATTGACCTCCTCTGCCTCTATTACAGATTTGTACAACACAACTCAAGTGAGATACCACCTCTCACAAACGCACAGAAGCTCTAAATAGCAAAAATATCAGCCTGAAATAAGCTGGTCTTGGGTGCAACAATTTTGGAGAAGCTGAAAAAGAAAACAGTTTATAAACGACGCCCAACAGACTGATGCAATAAACCCATCTGACCTTATAGGCCTGAAGAGCTAAAAACTGAACCATATTTTGTTTCTTACTACTTATTGGTCATACTAGTACTTGTTCATGCAGATGTCAAACAGGCAGGGATATGATATAACTTAGCAATTCTAGTTTGAAACACCTCAACAGTGTAAGATGCCAAATGTTAAGTAGTGACAATAATTAAGTAGTCTTCCTGCAGAGTTAACATTACCAAATGGAAATAAAATGAGCTCTTTTATTTACAGAGCCTCTATAGCTACTTTCAAGGGACAAAAGCAATTCATTAAGAGATCTCGCAAAATAAAAATGAATTTGACCAATATCAAAACACTCTGTTTTAATCTAAAGTGACAGTTCTACATACGAATGTAACATGTTCGGTAAGGCTACGCAAAACCATTTCCCTATCTCAAGTGATTGAAAGTGTTCACTGCCAATTCGATTCCAGTTTGATTGTTAGCTTTATTCTTGATAATTTTCTCTGCGACTACTTATAATCTGGGTTGCGTATGAGATCATAAGGCAATCTATTTGGCTTAAACTTATGTTTTAGAGGAAGTAATTTTGTGATAAAATCTAAAAAAATTGTGCTACTGCCCCTTTAACTCCTCAATTCATATATATCTGAAAAAGGCTGTCAGAGATTTGAGGGAAACTATATACCTGTATGGAAGGAAGGCTGGGTGTTGCTGAACTCAACAAGAGCAGCACATTAAACCTTAAGATAGCCTAAATATTATACATGTATCAAAGTTGCAAATACAGGATAAACCAAAATAGAGGCTTTTGATGGCAAACATCTTGGGCTAATGTGTAGGACGATTAAACATTGATGATCAAAGGAGCACACGATTAGATGTCACAGATACATCATGAAGGTCACATATAAAGTAAATAATACTTGTATAATATAAAAGATCAATTGACACTTGTCACTAGACAAACTACCATTGCACATGTTGTAAGTTGAGGACATCACACAGAATATATAGCAAGACAACTGTCCTTATCTAGTTTATACCTGCATACACACTGACACACGTACATGCCCACATTCATGCATTATAAGTGCTCCAAGTAGACTAGGATAGGCTTCAAGACATGTCTTCTAACAACACTTCAATGTTATTATACAGATGGTTATCTATATACATATATTTTGTATCATAATATACTGGCAAGTTGAAGTAAGCAGCTGTAAAATTTCATATTACTTTGGTTATCATCTGCAGAGCTTCATAACAGCATCTTACATCATTGTGAGTTTAACTTAAAAATGAAACCTGGCTACACTAATTTCAGTATTTGCAATGGCTGAGGTCAATAGGCTTCCATGTCATAACTCACTTCTCCTTAACCTAACGAGATAATATCCAAACAAATCTAATCATATAATTGTGTTCTTTTTCACTTTGATGGTGTAAATCATTTAATATATGTAACATTAGTTTCTTATAACAATGTGAGGCATTACATAATAAATTTGTAGTGCTGACATTGAGGAGATGTTATGAGATAACTGCAATTGCTCTCATATGGACATCCTTATACAACATTAAAATCAAATACAGATTGATATTTGACCTTGACCTGCACGCTCAATGGTAAATTGATAAGAACACTTTACTCATCACAGATACTTGATCAACAACATAATGCCACATGTTTTCCCTTGTAAAACATGTTACAAAAGGTACTAGATAATCTAATTTTATCAATCTCTGTTGCGTACTATGTGCATGTCTACATGCATGCTTTGCTTGTGAGTATGTGTCTACATGCATGCTTTGCTTGTGTGTATGTGTCTACATGCATGCTTTGCTTGTGTGTATGTGTCTACATGCATGCTTTGCTTGTGTGTATGTGTCTACATGCATGCTTTGCTTGTGTGTATGTGTCTACACTCCATCTGCTCTTACTTAACCAGCTATTCAATCAACCAAACACAATGATAACAAGTTACTCAAATGTAAACATCTTGGAAACAGGTTGAATGAAATGTCATCCAGGAAGCAAGTTGCCCAAATGATAATAACATTCACCAAAATTGTACAAATATGAACAACATCTCAACAGCTAGTTGCCAAGACTATGAAAGCACCTAAATTAAATGTTGGCCAAAAAGGAGAACATACAAAGAAATATAGAAATATCTATTTTTCTTGACTAATGGCATGTTTGTCTCATTGAATCAGGTAGAAAGTTCATACATTTTCAAGTTGAAATAAATAACTTTTCACTTAAATAGATCAGATAAGACCTGTTTTATTTTAAAGATCTATAGGAAATTAAGTTTCCCCTAATGATGAAAGATTATTAATAAAGGGCCAGAAATATTGGCTGGTCTAGAATTAGGTTTCATTTGACATATAATACTTAAACCAAGGCACCTTTGCATGCTGGAGAATGGTACCCTAACTAGCAACTGTTTTGGTTGGGCGTTTTTGAGAAGTGGCTCTGAGTAGTTGGTTTCAATGAACCAAGACCTTCATCAATGTGCCATCAGGTCATAGTTGTTCACCACTCTTCCTTGAGAAGCGTAATTCACGATCAGCACTATCAATTACAAAATTTGATAACAAACAAAATAAAAAACATAGTTTTTAAAACTATATCAAAGGCCAAAAGTGACAGTGACATTATTTGAAGTGCTCTCAGTTTAGTAATTACAATAGGCAGAATTAAATGTGTTTATTAAGAAAAAACTTGATGTGATGAGCACACCATGTATATAACATTCCAATTCCCTTAGGCCTTAATCAATTTAAAGTAAGTTCTAACAGCATTAATATAAAATCCCATTTATTAGATGGCATCAGTTATAGGTAATCTTAGTGGTCAGTTTAAGTAGTTCCTTTGACATGGTATGTAAGGAGATGAACACACTATTTGTAAGATTTCAATATCAATAACATATTTAAGATTAGTTATTGTAAATATCACAATTGTCAAAACATGAAAAAAACAACTATTATGCATGAGTATTGTACCTCATTGGTAAAAGCATAAATTACAATGAACAGCCAGTAAAATCTGAAGAGAGTCAATTCTGAACACATGGGTATAAATGATTTTCCTCCAAGCATATTGCAGTCAATTAATGTAAGTTGACTTGACTAAATGATTCCTTGTTTTCCAGTTAGAACAGTGAGTTTAGTCCGCGCAGATGAACGATATGTGATAGATCACAGACCACAGAAGCAAGCAGCGGGTCCAACATATAGAATAGAAGTATTTTGGGAAGTCATCAGAAAGATGTGTAAGCGGGTGGGCTGCAGACAGACAGCAGAACAAGGCAGTGGGCTAGGAGTCCAGAAGAGAAACATCTGGTGCAGTCAGTACATATGGGTCAACCAGCTCAGGGGTTGTGGAACGCAAACGTTGTGTTGAAGACTTCTTTGATTTTTTTCTCTCATCTTTCCCATGATGCTCCTTATGGATAAGCCGCATTCTGTTCTGGGTCTGAAAAAGCAAATTCAAGAAAATCTTATCATATTCAATCATATCAGTTTTGATCGAATCATCAACCATATCAGTCATGAAATTTGGTTGTTTTAGTCAAAATTTCAAAATATTAAAGGCACTAGTGCACGCTTTTCCGGTTAATATTGGCTATTTTAAGGTTTAAGAGGACTTATGCATTCACTTCAGCTTTCTATCGATGCAAAGAAATGCTTAAAATTCTTTAAAGATGACCTGTAATCAACAATGAAAAAGTTTAGACAGCCGCTGTCGGCTTGGACATATAAAAAATCTATGGTTAGCTGTGTACAAAACGGATAAATTATGGACAGTTGAACGCGGCTGAACTAGTATTATGTGCAGCTATTGAATTTACCTAAACTCTGAACTGAGAACACAGAATGAAATATGTTTTATGAAAGCAATGTTGTAAATAAACCGATATAATAACACTGCATTAGCATTGTTATTAGATTGACCACAGCGGCTGCCGTTTCAGCTTTTCTGTTTATGAGCAAAATTTTATTATTTCCGATATTGTAGTTCATACGGATTTAAAGTTACGTTGCATTGAATACTTCCGGCCTTTAAAAATCAACTTAACTACCTAAATACGTAAATATTTGTTGAATAACTTATGAGGTAGATTACTTGAGTGAGGGCCGTGAGTAATATTGAGAGATATGCAGTATCTGTGCATTCGTTGTGTTTACGAAATATTGCTGTGCACTAGTGCGTTAAAGCCATCCTGGAATTATAACCACTAAAGGACACATAAACATCCTCTAGATAACGCTCAAACTTTGAAGATTCTATGTCATATAGGTTTTTGAGTAATGCACACACAAAACACACATGCTATATACCCCTGATCACGTCATAGCAGGGACATAAATGAGTTAAAATCCCAAAGAGTCCAATTTTCAAGTCATAAGAAAAAAGAAAAAAATGAATAAAAGTCTATTTCTATTACCTGAACAAGAAACATGTAAGCTTAACCTTAATTAATAATTAAGTAAGTAATAGTTAAGCAACATTTACGTATATGGTTAAAAATAGTCAATACTGCTACCAGAACAAAGGTATAAAATTGTAGAAATGAAAATGCACAAAACAAATTTTAGACTACCTGACATGTTATACCAATGATGCGCTTTATGATACAAACCTATAAGGTAATATGTCTTCTTTCATTGCAGTCTTCGATTTCAAAACAAGAGATAAACCGAACTTTGTAATAAAAACATCTTCATACTTAACCCTTACGATGCTGTGCACAGACAGGTCTGGGACTAATTGAGCTTTGACCGCAGAATGTCACAGCGAGATGCTACTAGCACACTTAGTTTTTCTCACGATAGCTCATTATGCCGAGGTACCCATTAGCGAAGGACGGGCAATTGTTAGACGGCAGTAGTGTCAGTTCAACATTAGTACTTTCCATCCGGCTGTCGCTAAGCTACCGAATTTTGTTTCGTTGGTGTTATAAATAATGCGAGTACATGTTCCGAAAGTTATGCAAACATATATAATGTGTAAATCACTCCATTTTCCCCCACTCCCTGCCGCACGTGCCAATAGCTTGTGAGCACTTTCTACCCTCTTGCACGAGCTAACTGACCAGCGCGTGCTATCGTTAACTGAGACGCATGCATTTTGACCACATGCACACCCTCCTATCGCACAACTTACGTTCTGAACACATGGGCTGATTTCAATATGGGTTGAATCATTTGAAAAAGAAAAAGATTGTCTTCAATTAGATGTAAAATACATATCTGTGTTCGTGAAATAAAGAGACAGCATGTGCCGCAAAAAAGGTGATTTTTACATATTTTTAGTTTTCCACCATTTTGTCACACTAATTTTCACATGATGTGCACAACCTATTTTGACAATTTTCATATCACAAGATAAAGAAAGAAATTGTCTTTCATTCCATGTAAAATTTGTATATGCGCAAAAATAAATAAAGACACAGCAAGCACCGCACAAAAAGCTAATTTGTCTATTCAAATCATGTGACCTAAACGGCGATTTTGACATGTACCATTCTTTCGTACATATCTTCTCAACAGCTTGGCGAGCATTGAATTTGAAATTGATAACGAAGATAAAGGAGGAATTATTGTCTTTGATTTGATATAAAAAATTTATATGCGCTATTCAAAATAAAGATACAGCATGTGCCGCAAAAATGTGACTTGTGTTTAAATTCTTTAGGTTTTTACAATTTTCTCGCACTTTATATCACATAAACTTCTTGGCACAATTTGAAATTTTATATATCAAAATATAGAGAAAAGGCTGATCTTTGCTTCCATATAAAAATTGGTATATAAACGAAAATCAGTGAAGACCCGGCGAGCATCGCACATACAGGCAATTTCTCTATTCATATCTTGTTAACCGAGAAGCCATTTTTTCAACTGCTTTTAAGTGCGAGTGTACTTTTCAGCTGGGATACGCCGCCTGCACGATCTCAGCGCGTGTTTTTCCCCGGTGCTACTAGCTTAGTAATACTACTTTGGGGGTCAGAACATTATCGGGTTTTATCACTTCCCTGCTTTTGTAGTTTATATCAATCGTTCAGGATGGCGAATCGTAATGAAATTTATCGGAAAATATAGAACAATAAATTAGCTTAATTTCCGTATATAATTTGTCTATGTGCACTCAGTGATTAAACAATTTTGAAATTTGAGTTTGAAATATAGACAATTTATAAATAATTGTAAAATTCGTTCTAGACATATTTTTGAAATAATTTTTATATTGATATCAAGAGGAACTTTTTGTCTTCAGTTTGGTAATTTCCTTTAGTTATAGAAAGCATTCTAGGGGTGATAGAAATTTCATTCAAAGTGCCCGGTAAGTATCATCCATATGTGACACGGGATTGGCCGACTAGTTTTGTATACAACGAAGAGAACGTCCGTATTTCGCAATATAAACACACCATACACACACCACACACCATCTCGCGGCGCTGGAATATTCAGCCACGGGTGCTAGTTACGCTTTTACGGTAGCCAGGCGAGTGCTGGAAAATTCAGCCACGGGGGCAAAACTGGTCAAAATAATATTCAGCAACGCAAGAGTTAATATCATGTGTAGAACTATATTTAGATATCCTAAATTAGAAACTTACTTAAACTACTGAAAATACTACAAACTTATACAATGTTAAAAATATCATACTTTTCCCTAAATCACCATTTTTGAGGAGGTGGCAGTAAAGGAAAGTGTTGGTTACAGTAATGACCTTCTAAGTAACAGTGTTGACATTGAAACAATTTCAATAATTAAATCTTTTACATAAACAAATTTTGAATTATCAAGACAGGCACAAAGTATTACAGTTCTTTATTTTATAATATTATACTGTCTGTTTCCAGCTAATATAAAATGGTGTATTCAGCTATGGTAGCAGTATTGACTTCATTGGTGACAATGTTGACTTGACTAGTGACAGTCTTGACTTTGATGCAAACAACTTTTATTCTGAATAGATATTTTGTGATTAATTAAAAGGTTTCAATGTGTGAAAGTTGAATACATACCTACATTATCAAAAATTGACATCCATGATTTCATATTTATGCAAATTCATTTTGAAAATACCACTAACCTGCCAATACTATTATTTTGAAAACTCATGAGATCACATATTAAATAATGATTTTCTATATTTGGGATATATTATTAATACTACATTGTTTCACATTTAATATAATCTAGCGTTCAAAACAAAGTGAATAACATGAAATGAAGTTTTAGTGTATCATCTTACGAACTACTGCAATACCATTATGAAGCTGTAAAAACTGCCACCGCAAGAGTGGTCCATAAAATATGTAAATGAATCATGTACTTATTTTAGAAGAGTCAGGTGAAATTTTGTCATTTGAAGACAGCCAAATTTACAACATATATTTTTATTTAAACCAGTATCAATCAATAACTTTAAACATTTGAATGATTTTTGTCAAAACTGCCACCAGGTAAATGTCAATGCTGCCACTGCTATCAAAGGTATACTATGTATCTTCTATAACGGATACTTGGCCTTTGTAGAATCATGCTTATTCTTTTTCTTTTTAGATAGAAATTTTTTTTCACCAGGAGAAAGTCACAATTAACTGTATGAACAACTCAAAATTGCTTTATATCTAGTATATACGTCAATACTGCCACCATATGCGTCCTACCTGCTACCAAAATTTTCAAACAATTTTCTTAAAACATGATTAGTTAGTGATATTCTTTTTCAGTAAGAAAAAGTTTGTATTGATAATAAAGGTCAAAACATTTATCCATTCCTGGTTTGGAAAAGAACAGATTGATATTTTGACACGAATAAAAAAAATTTCAATTACTGCCACCCAAGTTGAAACCACTGCTGGATGAATTCCAATATTCTTTGTAAATGATTCACCAAAAAGCAAAAAGATATGTTAATATTGCTTTCAATAATGGTGAACTTAAACACTACATTCAAAGTCAAACATCTACATGTTTAATTCTTACTAGTGATCATCGAAATCAACAAAATGTCAACACCTCCACCCTGTGTGTCAAAACTGCCACTTTTTAGATGGTTGCAGTATTGAAAGTTACAGTATTGACATTCTTAAAAGTATATTCAAATTAGATTAAAATTATTATTCTCCTAGACAAAAAGCACATTTCCTTATTAGCATCCTTTATCAACCCTTTCATTCAGATTAAGGTCAAAGAGCATTTATATATGTTCTCTCTAAAATCTTGGTGACAGTTTTGACAAGGACAACTCATAGATTCATTAAGTTAGTCATCTTGAGTTTGATTATGATTGAAATTGATCAGGGCTGAAATTAATCATGATGTCTTTATGAATATAGGAAATGAGAGATCCAAAACAAGAAGTGGTCTTTGTGAATGACTTAAGTAGAGTTCATTTTGTAACAAGATTTGGTGATGGTAGCAGTATTGACAAAAACATCTGTGACAGTGGTTTCAATTGAGCAGAACATTTTAAGTAAGGCATATAGAGACATGCAACTGTGCATTCAAAGCCTCTATTTGCTGAACCAATGCAATAATAAATACGTTTGCATAGCAAAAACATTTGGCAGATATCTTCATAGTTCATAATCTAACCTTTGTACAACCTATTTTTGAAATTCTCACATATAAAAGATTGCTTCAAAGGTAATACTTTCAGAGAACAAAAAAAAGGTATATATATGTGATTTGCTAAATTGTTATTTTTCTACACGATAAAAGTATAAAAACAAATAAAAACATTGCTAAAATTGATATAATATGCCTGGACCAAAAAATTGGACCCTTCAGGGTTTTGACTGAAATATATGACTCACACTAGTATGTGATAATACTTTGGTCAGGTACCACAATGGTGCACCTCCACCTAGCAATGATAAGATGGCAGATTACACAAAAGAAGCACAAAGATTAATGAGGAGTCTGACCAGTTCTTTCAGTTGTTGAGCCAGCTTCTCCTTCTCCTTGTTCAGCCGTTCCATGTCCTCAGTGTTCCGCTGCTTCTTCGTGCTTGTCATCTCCAGAAGGGCGAGGTTGGCATCCTTCTCACTAATGGCAGCCTGGATTGCCTCCTGTCTACTCATACAAAACATAACAATGCTTCAACACACAGCAGGAGAAGGCTTTCACAAATCATTTCCTGAATATTTGATTTATGGTTCGACTCCAATACAAGATCATTTATTTGTTCAATATCATGTAAGTATTATGGATTTAAAAAACTGCACAATCATTATTGCATTGGGGAATAATTAAAGACTAATAAATCTAGAGTATTGGGATGAACACAATGTTTAAACTATTCACTGATCTATTCAGATTGGCAAAACTGTGTGCAGAAGGTACGAAGAAGTGAACAGTTTTGTTACTATAAGCACAGGCAGCCAGAGATCATTGGTGATATATAATCTTTCAGAAGATGATTGATTCAGCATTCTTAGCATTAAGGTTTTAAGGGTCAACCTTGGAAACAGTTTTGTGACTTATGTTTTCATAAACAGCCAAAAAATAAATTCTGAAGAAGTCAAAAACCAAAGGCACCACTAAACATGTTGATTGTTCTAAACATTTAGTTTTAATTAGCTAGAACTTACGGTTTTTTAAATTGTTTGGTAATGTATCCATAGAAACAGCCAAAAGGAAAGAAGGAATAAGTAAAAAAAAAAAAGTCACCACTACACACCAAATTGTTCCATCTAGAAACTTCCAATCAGCTAGGCCTTATGGTTTGTTGAGTTCTGGACCAGAAACAGAATTTTAAGTTGAAATTCCATGGAAAAGGGAAACAATTTAAGAAGAGAATGAATCCCCAAAAGTCACCACTTCACATGATGATTAAGCCATATGCCAAGTTTCAATGAGCTGGGCCTTTTTGTTTATGAGCTATTGTCCGCAAACAATGTTTAAGTTGTGTTTCTTTAGCCAGAGGGTGGTAATTTCATTCATTTCATCGAAGAAGACCGTGTCATTTATATCCCCTGCCATTGGGAAAACTAACTATAGATTCATTCACACACACAGTTTCATTGTGGTAGGTCTTACAATTTTTTAGGTATGCTCCGAAACAAAAATATAAGTTTTGTTTCCATTGAAACCACCTAATATAACAATTTTAAAAAGCTGAAAACACCTAACGGCACCTCTTCTCATGCTGCTCCATCCAAGTTACAAGTTTCGATGAGCTAGGTCTTACAGTTTTTTTTGATCGGATCCAATAACGAAATTCTAAGTCATGTTTCCATGGAAACTGCTAAAAAAATAAAAATCCCAAGAAGTTTAAAACTCCAAAAGCAATATCTACACAAGTTGTTTCATCAATATACAAGTTTCAATGAGCTAGGGCCCACATGTTTTTAGTTCTGCTCTTGATTGTTTTTGTATATATATACTAATTTACAATTCCATGAAAACCACCAATAAAAATCTGACAAAGTTGAAAAATCTAAAAGTCACATCTACACATGGTGATTGACTCACATACAAAGTTTTATTTTTAAGCTACATGCTACAGTTTTTTAGTTCTGCTCCGGCAACTTTAATGGGACTAACCAACAGACATAAGGAGCCCATTTCAATATCGCCTAGCCAACTTCCCTGGCGAGGGAAAAGGGATTTTCATTTTTTTTAAGACTGATTGATTTAAGACAAGTAATTGTACCTAATGTGGCATGATCCCCTACAGCAAATTATCATTCAATATTTAAGAGAACAGAAGTGTCAAAAGAAATATCAGTGGTGAAGTTTTATTCTCTTGAATGAAGAAACTCAAGTAAGGAGCTCTGTGAATGGTTCTTGAGATATTGCACTGACATGCTTAACATGCATGGCATTAAGTTTTTTTTGCTGAAGGTAACGCAAATTACCAATTAAAGATTGAACCATGCGCTCTGCAGCTCATCAGGCTGTAAATTCTTCATCATAAGGCTGGGACCATAGTACTATATCCCCATTTGGTTAAGGAGTATGTGCACCTTTCAGCTGTCTGTTTCTTCTAGACAAAAAGATGACAAGCAGCTTACATGGTTATGCTATATCCCCTGCAAACGGCACAATGTTCTATGACTGTTAATGAATCCTTAATAAGATTTTGCTGAATTAAAAGTAATTTTTAGAATGCTGAAAAGAATAAAAGAAGGAAACTGTTCAATCAAAAACAAATTGACATCAACTTTTGACAAACTCACATACTTTAAAGGAAATATCTTCGTGATGGTGATCGTAATAAATAGAGGATATTTGACATTTCTCGTCGAATATCATGTATATCTCATCGAGTGAAGTAGAAAGGATATTTTCACGAGTGGCGCAGCCACGAGTGTAAATATATGATTTTCTACTTCGCGAGATGAGATATATACATGGTATTCAACGAGAAAAGTCAAATGTTCTATTTATTATGTTTACAAAAACCCCGTAAATGACCTTAACTATATGAATGGAGTAGCTAAATCGCTTCGCTAGCGCGGCCTTTGCATGACGTCATTAAATTGTTTCTTGACGTCACAGATGACGTCATATGATTGTTGCGTTATTTCACTGAGTAGAATACCATTATTATTTACACTCAAATCCAAACAGGGAAATTGTAACAGAGACTACAGCTTTTTTTAAATTTTGCAAAAAAAAGGTTGTTTCTCATCAAACCTATTTATGAATCTTAATTTAGATTTGATTACAATCAGATATTTTACTTTAGAAGGTTTGAGCTAGACAGAACTTGAAACTGCATGTTTTCTAGCAATTCAAAACGTTTTTACCAAAAAACACAATATTAAAACAAAAAAGTAAAAGTTGTTATCATGATACACCTTCATGAAATAAGGTATCTCACTACCAAATTTGATCAAAATTAGATGATTAGTATAGAAGTTGCGAGCTGGACAGGATTTGAAACAGTTTTCTTACAGAGCTCCCATCTTTTGTCAAAAACACAAAATTTTACCAAAATATTTTCAAAATTGTAAATCATGACACACCTTCATGTAATTATGCATGTTCATTCCAAATTTGATCAAAATTACATACAGTTTTCTTTCAAATTCATCACTTTTCCTCCCAAATCTTTTAAATTTTCCTAGATATTTAAAAAAAAAGTTAATCATGACACATCATTACATATATATCTGATATTCCATGTACAAAATTTAATTGAAATAGTTGATTAGTTAAAAAGTTATGAGCCGGACACGGACAGACGGAAGGTGCCCATCATAATACCCCCCACAACTTTGGGGAAAGAATTGATTCTGTAAGGTCTGACTGCTGCATACATGGCATTTTACCCGATTTCAGAGTGTTTACCTATATCAGGTGGCTTAACCCGCGTCCCTGATCGGGTATGGAAAACCTGATTTTAAGAGACGTGCTAAGAATGATTTTTCTGAGGTCGTGTTACCTATTTGAAATGTCTGATTTGACAAAATTTCAAACTTATTAATCTTTTGTAGTCGAAATAAAAACAAATATTTGTCAGAAATACGATCGCAGATCGCAGGAGCACGTTGTTATTGTACACCAGTGTTTCGAGAATTAGTAACTGATTAGTTTTTATTCCTATAGACCTCTGAAGCTCCATGAATTACGTTTAAGTGAATGATAAGATATATCAATATCAATATGATAGACTATAAAGAACAACAATATACCTCTTAAACTTCAAAATATATAATAATCACACAAATTACTGAAAAATTAACGATGAAGTCGTCAACATTATCTTATAGAAACTGTGAAAAGGAAATACTGTTTGGAATATCAATGCATTTTATGCTCTTGTGTCCATGATAATTTTTTCTATTGTCTTTGTTCCAGTAATATATGAATAAATATAAGCATTTATTGTATGTTTCATTATTTAAATAAAATACGAGTAACTGCTAATCAGATTATGGATTATTTAAAACATTTTATATTGTATCAGTAATATGTTGCAATGAAATTTTCTCACCACGTGTATCAACCAACTTGTAAGAGTTTTTGGCAGTTCTGAGTCGTATTTTTTTACATAATTTTAGAAACATGATCTAATTAATTTTTTTAGGAAGAATATTTGTAAACAAAACACATTATCGATGTTTTGTTAAGGCAGGTAGGATTAAACTATATGAAATTTTGGTTAAATTTACGTGAAGGAAACATGCTCATTTATTAACACTTCGATCTATTCTTGCAAGAAGTGCATTTGTAAACGACGTTCTTTCATAGATCCTCAAACAATTACAAACGATCTTTAATTTTTTACTTTTAATGTGATGATCACAGACTTGGGATTTTCTAAATGAAGTGTTACTCAATCAATATTTTCATTTACTGTTATTTTGAAGTCATGCAGTTTAATCATAAAACCAGATTTAAGTGATAATTCAATCTAGGTTGATAAAGATAATCATAACAAAAATAATTTTGCAAGACAGACACAAACTATATCTTGTTTAATAGACATATATTAGAAATAACTTTCTTGATTCTTATAGATTTATATGTCACAACTTAAAGTTATTTATTTAAAGAAAACATATAGTAATTTATGAACAATATTGTAGAGTTGTTATTTTTAAATACGATAAATTGTTTCTCAAAAACAAGAAAACCCCCATTTTAGACCCTAAAAACCCCCATAGAGACGGAAAACCCCCCATTTCAGTGCCCCAAAACCCCCATTGCCTTTGTTGGATTATGCCATGTATGCTGCTGTGAACCTGGAGAATAGGAGTTCTTCATACTGCATCTTGCCTTCTAAACTATGTGGAAAATATAAGGAGAATCCAGTGAATGACAAGGGTAATACAATAAAGACTTGTTGTGACTATAAATTCTATAAATTAGATTCCCCATCAGCTGAGGAGTCTGTACACAAGGTTTCATCTTTCTTGGCCTCTTGGAAAAAAAAGATGAAAAAAGGTTGATATGGCTCCGTCTCTGTGGCCCTTATTAGGGGACACATGGTAAAGAAATTTATCAATCATAATCCTCATCAGCTATGAAGTATGTACACAAGGTTGCAGCTTTCTAGGCCTCTTGCTCCTGGAGAAGAAGCTGAAAATAGGTTTCGACCCCTGTTGCCTTTATTAGGAGTCACACCAAATCTATAACTTACAATTCAAATTAGTTAAGAAGTCTGTACACAAAGTTTCAGGCCTGTTGCTTCTGGAGAAGATAAAAAAAGGTTCGAACAAACCTGGACAAGTTTAAGATTCTTTGAAGAGGAACCTCCTTGGGGTACTTAATTAGCATAATTATCTGTTTAATTTGCACTATGACAGGTAGTAAGTAAAGGTTACCAACCGAGTTGCAGGTGTGCATGAATTGGAACACCTAGGCATGTGTGAATTGTGATCCCGAAACGCGAAGCTTCGAGGGATGACATCGCAAGTGCCTAGGTGTTTCAATTCATGCACGCCGACAACGAGGTTGGTAACTGAGTTACCATTCAACCATTCAATTCCAAACAGCGACCAAAAACATTTGCAAAAAAATATATTAAGCAAAAATTAAAACAATAGAGGTATTTTTACTGAAAACATTGGTAAAATATTGATTACACTTCCAGATAAACAAACAGTGTCTTAATTTGGTAGAAAACAGAAGCCTGAGGAAATCGTGCTGCACGTGCAGCATGCTGAAATATGCATGCAAAATAACAGAAAGTATAAACAATGTAAACATCACCAGAGATACCAGAAAAAAAATAATTTCTAAATAAAAATTTGTAGATGGAAGATTTAAAAAATAACTATGTATAACCCGATCCTATCACTTAAAAAAATGTAAATCATTTGGTCATTATAATGTTTTAAACATGTCAGGTGGATTCGGAGGTCTAGTGGTTAGCACACTTGCAAGAATTCAGGAAGTTGCGAGTTCGATTCCCGGTTTCGACAAACACATTTGTAAATGCTCTTGGTTCAAAATTCAGGATATTTTACAAAACAAGAGAAACAAATATTCCAAACATTTAACTTGTTTACAGGTGTATAAGTAAGTTGAACACCTGTATTCTTTCAACATACCAGTTGAGCACGAGCAAAACATGGTGATCAACTAAGTTACCAACCTTAAGAGAACAATAGAGTTGAATGGTAAGTAAAAATTTATACTCACATAAAAGTACTTTGTATGTCTAACCACATATCCGTGAGCCTCCGTCGCCCTAACGGCTGCAGTGCAAACTAAGGGCAGGTAACTCTAACTCCTCACTTATTAATCTATAAACATCCAGACAGAATTAGTGATTGTGGGAGGCTGTACCCCATGGAGGATCCTCTTGAAAGAAAGAAAAACCTCTTGAGGTTTGTTTGATTCTTTTTCAGAAGGATCCTCCTTGGGGTACTTAATACGCATAAAACACACTCCCAAAAATAACATAAGAATTTTATCTACTAATTAAAATACTAGACCTATGTATCTTGGCCTTAGTGGCGAGACGATATATCCCGATTTTAGTTTTATTAGGCAAGACGATATATCACGGAATTTTTGCCAAGGAACATGCGAGACGATTATCATCACGAAACAGTCGATGCGATACAATATGTATTCCGATTCTCTACAGTTATGAAAGAACTATAGATAGGACATAGGACAGTAACATTATTTCTTAGATACCAAATTGTCATAGATATTACATGAAGGGAAATCACAAAATTAGAGTGACTGTGAAATTATAATTTCTCTTTCTGTTCTAATCACTGTTATCTCAGAAATAGAACAAAAGCCTTTTTAGCTTTTATAGTTATTTGTTTGAAATAAATTATGTTAACAGTATCGTGATATATTGTCTCTTACGGCGATTCATCGATGTATTGTGGACCCTCACGATATAAATATCCTTATATATTGTCTAAACATGTTTTTTATATATGCACTCGTATCGCGTAGTAGACATTGCAAACAGCGATACTATCGATGAATCGTTACATCACTATGAAATACCAAGACAAAGTGAAACCCACCTGATCATGAGATTATTAGGTGCTTGAACAAAGAAAGAGCAATAATCCCATAACCACCTCTACCGGAGCAGAAGCCGTTGGCACCTTAGGGGAGGGAAAAGGATACAATGCAACTGGATAAGTTAATATTAACAAGTGCAAAACAATCCTAACAACCTTAGAAAGCTCATTCAGCTAGAGGGATTACAATACTGCTCTCTTTTAGAGAACTGTCTTACTGAACTGAGCACACTCATTTGAGTGCTTGTCGAGTTGGTAATGCCATATGAACGTACTTGGCGGTCTCTCGATAGGCAAAGCCGCAGGGAAGGCGGTTGCTTAGCGGTTGCTACCCCTCAAACTGAGTGAGCCTTCAATTGACCTGAGGTCTCATACCCCATATGAACATAGCTTTAACAAATAGCAGACACAATCCATAGTGAAATGGTCTGCTTGCTGGCTGGTAAACCCATTCTGGCCTAGCTTGGCTATTCCTCCCCAACCTATGGTACTTATTTACAGGCGGAGACTCTTCCCGAGCTAGGCTACTTTTTCCTTACCCTTGGGATTTTTATTCAAATGTGGTTATTCTTGCCAAGCTAGGCCATTTCTTCCCCATCCTTAAAATTTATTTTCAGGTTGAAATTCTGGTTTAGAACCACCATAACAGCAACACACAATTTCAGTTTAGAACACCCCGTAACAGCAAAACAACTGTTTGTCTTTCAGAATATCTATTGTCCTCTCTCAGCTTTCTATGCACATAAAAAAATATGAGGAACTGAATTCACTACCCCTGGCGCTGCCGGAAGTTCTATGGGCGCCGTTATGTGAAAAGAATGGTCCACCTTCCTTTATAAGACTCTAGCAGTCTAATGCTGACTCTGTCTTTGCGAAACAGTCAACTTGGGAGCGGAAGACATCGCAAGAATATCACCTGCCAGACGTGACCACGACCGAAAAGGCTGTCTTCAAACATCAACAATGAAAGGCTTGCCAATTCTTTGGACAGAGAGCCAATCCAGTGCCATAGATAGATTCCACGATGGGCTACACCTCTAATACATTTATGTGCAGAGCACGATCCTCCCAAGAGCAAAGGCCTCACACCGTGTGATGACCCAGGACTCTGGATAGGGAAGTGTCTGTCAGGATCGTGACCGTCAGTTGCACTAGATCCCCTGCTACACACTTGGAAAGGTGTGCCGTTTCCACCCAACACCAAAGGTGAGGATTTAACCACTCCACACAAAAACTTGCTTTTAAAGGCTCTCCGCGTGTGACAAAAACCCTGCCAAGGCCTGTTGGATGCATACAAATCGAGCCTTCCACACCACATCCACTGTTTGCGCCATGTTTCCCTACAGCTGGAGCCAAGCCCTTGCCGAGTGACTAGGGGACTGCAGAAAACCTAACCTGGCTAACTGTACTTCTGAATTCTGGCCAGAGAAAGGGTCACGAGGCCCTGATCCTCCAGGAACTTGGCACCCAGATACACTAGGTCCTATATGATTTCTTTAAGTTGGGAAGTTCAAAATGTCTTGTATGGCTTTCAGATTCAAAAGTGACAAAAGTCGTCCAGGTACAGTTGATAGCACTTTCCCTGTGACCTGGAGACCTGCACTGGAATAACCATAAGCCTGTGGCACTGTAGAGATGCCTAAGGAGAGCACACGAAACTGGCAAAGCACCCTGTTGTAGGTGAAGTGTAGAAATTTCTTGAACTCAGGGTGCATCATAACGTAAAGAAAAGCATCCTTGAGATCTACTGACGACAGCCAATATCCGGTTGCTACAGATGCTATTAACAATCATAAGAGTCTCCATCTTAAATTGGGATTTCCCATAGCTCAGCCTCCCCCAGCTTGTACCTCTTAGCAAAGGATCTTGAGATCCATTAGAGTTCACCTTCTGCTTGTATACACTCTGCTAACCAGTGCTAGAACTGGCCCTGAGCTCCAGAGGCACGGATCCATTTGGGGAGCCTAGCCTGGTCATAGAGACAATACCTTTGCCCCTTTCAAAATGTTGGCGAGTGCCTTAATGTCAAAAGGTGCTGGGGGTTAGGGAAATGCCTCTTCTCTTACCTTGAGTGCCAGCGGCTGCCGCTCCTCCCCATCAGAACCGGAAGTTACTGCTCTGGCGGGAGAGGTCGTAGTCTTACCTTTCTTTCCTTTAACCTTGGAATGGCGGTCCCTTTCCCAGATGTTCTCTCCTGTCCTCAGTAGCCCTTCATAGAACATGTTATCGACCTGTCAACTCTTCCCTGGGATCCAGATAATTATTTGAATCCAGGTTATTTCACTCCTCCAAATTAAAATTGAGGAGTAAAATTTTAAAGTGAAAATAAACTAGGCGTATTTCAAGGTTTATGACATGACAACAATGAAAACATTGATAAAGCACAGGCGAATTTCAACGCTTAGCAAACAAAAGAATGCAAGCTAATAAAACACCACTCTATGACAATAAAAGCATGTAAACAATTACAGCTTGCTATGTGCTGACCCTATCTCATTGAAATCAGATCGAAACTTGTCCCTTGTACCTCTCTGCGTTTCTTGATCTGACCACTGCTCCATAGGAGCCGCGTCAGACGGCCTCGACTGCCAGATTGTGTCAGCTAATGAGCATCGAGGCTGGAAAGACATTGGCAACTTTTGAATTGACATTCAAATCACCACATCTAACCTATATCAGAAATCAAGCTTCTAAATGGAACCGAGAAAAGCCGAGCTGGGATGAACGCAGAATGATCGTGTGTTTGTATACTTTCATGACCAAAAAGAATCTTATTTGGTCGGAAATTTAGCTATGCCTGTGACCCCGGGAAAGATAACAAGGAAGATTTATTATCGTGATAATATTTGCGTTTGAATGGCATTTTCTTCGTCTAAGAGCAGTTTTCAGAAATTTTGGAAGTTATAGAGAAGAAATTTACAAAACCAAAACTACGACACATTATTGAATAGGTCTACAAAGCATTTATCTCAAAACTGGGTCGACAATCATTCTTCAAAGGGTTTCGAGGAATTATTAACTATTTTTAAATTTCAAAGTAAGTATTTTTCTGAATGGGGGCAGATATAAAATCAACTGTAGAAACAGAACCATTTGCAGTTACATTTGATAAATGATATCAGTTACATATTACGAACTCAGATCCCCCGCCCCTCCCCCTGTTGGATAATTAACGGTAAAATGGATGACTCCCGAGGGTGCAACCCCCTCTCGCTCTTTCGCTTTCATTCAAAATTCCTGGATCCGCCACTGGTGTGTATCTAAAAAGCAATAATTATTCAAGATTATAGATCTCAGTCGCAACAACAATGCTATTCATTTTTTATGCTTTCTATTTAAAAATTTGGCAAAACATTTTCCAGAGCGTCCATTACTTTCGACTTTCCGCAATCTTTGATGATCAGTCAAAAGCGATATGTACGCAGACCTGTGATTGGTTAAAATAATTGAAGGTGAAAGGTCACGGTCAAGGCCGTCTGACAGGGCTTTTAAGGAGCAGTAGTCAGATCAAGAAACGCAGCGAGGTACAAGGGAGAAGTTTCGATCTGATTTCAATGAGATGGGTGCTGACCTAAAAATAAGTGAGCATGGCTAACATACCCCCGCAGCCCATCTGATTTCTTCTCTTTCTTCCAAACTCACATGTACACACAGTTTATCATATAAAGTCCTATGTTTTGTGCCATACAGCTATATTTGAACATCACATCTGTTAATTACTACAAGTCAAATTGCACATTCAATGGCCATAACTATTTTTAACATATTTTATAACATATTTTGGAAATGGCTTTTGAACTCGATCAAGAGCATCAAAAGGTGTGTCAATAAACAAAATTTCATTCACCTTAGTGAAATACTGTCTGAGAAAATCTCTCCCCATTTTAGCAACAGATCTGTTAATCGCCCCAAATCCAAATTAGCAATCAATAGCCATAACTAGGGCTGTGCAATATTACCGGTAAACCGATATGTACTGGTTCAAAAGCTTGTGATACGTATACCGCGATATGTTTGAAAATCTACAATATATTGGGTCAGGAAGAGTTACCTCCCTTTGATTTATCTGCCAAGCCATGTTGTATAAAATAGTTTCGAACAAACGTGCTAAAAGCGAAGTGTGGAAATATTTTGGACTGAAAAACGTGTTAGTGATTGTAAAGTGGCCGCGAATGTTGCTGTATGCAATTAGTGTAACACGGATGTGAAATACAGCGGGGGTACTAGCAATGTCAGCTCACATATTCGTGTACATCACAAGGACTTTAATTTCAGCAAGTACTAGTCAAAGACTGAAACATAGATTTTAGATTTCTGTTATATGGTGTGTTCTTTAATAGTGCCAAACCTTGTCAATTTGATGGTAAATCAAACTATTCTTCAATTCAAGACTCATTATTTGTCATTAATGTATTCACATAAAGTCTCAGATTTTTACAGAAATAAATAGCTCCTGTGGTGATGATTCTAGTATGGAATATTGAACTATTTAGTAAAGAATTGGGGAAGATAGCTTCCATTCAATATATCGCAATATGTAATGCAATATTTTGAAAATTATGAAAATATATCACAATATCATTTTCAGAGCAATATCCAGGCCTAGCCATAAAAAATAAAATATCAGAAATGGCTTTCGAACTCGATCAAGAGTATCATCAGGTGTATCCATATAAAAAATGTCACTCCTCCAGGTGTAATAGTTTCTGAGAAAATCTGTCCCCATTGTACACCATACTAAGTCCAAAACATGACGTTTCCATGGAAACGACAAAAAAAATGATTTCTAAAAAATTCAAAACATGGTCCTCTGCGAAGCTCAGTTGACCCCTATCAATGAAGTTCAGCAACATCTGACATGGCTCGCCGGATGGGTGAGTTATCCGATCATTGCTGTATCAACTGAGAGTTCAAGGGTTATTCCCTGCCCCACACTGAGGCACGAGTTGAGAAGCTTGTGGTGTCTCCTTAGGCAAGAGACTTTATCTAAAATGTGCCTCTGTTCACCCACCAGTACTAATTGGGTACCTGGTGTAGATTGTGTCGACGGTGACCTTTAAGTGCTGTAACCGGCAGCTTGGGTTGGACCAGGGTAATAATGCAGGGAGCGCCTAGAGCATGCATTCGGTGTGGATATGTGCGCTATATAAATACCCTAATTATTATTATTATTATTATCAAAAGTGATCCAAACTGTAGACAAGGTTATGGTTAACATGTGTGCAAAGTTTGGTTGATCTAGACCTAACGGTTTTAAGTAAATTGACCTGACAGAAGGACTGACAGACGGACGGACAGAATGATCGCTATATACCCCCCCACTAAGTAACCGAGGTATAATAATCACCACTGGAAAAAAGGTAAAGTTTTCCCGAGGCGAACACAAAATGAAATGCAAAAATGCAAAATAGCAACTAAACACCACAGAATCTTTAATAAGTAAATAACAACCATAGGGATTTTATTGAAATGCAGCCCAACTTTGTGTAATAAAAAGGGGTTACCACACATACAAGAGACAAATCCTTCTCCATTTCTTCTTGAAACTCATCAAACCGAGCAAACTTTTTGTTAGTAAATTTGTATTAAAAAATTGTTACAACCTGTCATGATCATAATGCAAATTTAATAGAAAATGATGTTGAGTACCCCAAGGAGGATGCCTTCTGAAAAAAAATTATATGTGTGTCCCCTGTGGCCCTTCTAAGGGGTCTGAGGGTCACCAGTTCCATAAACTATAATCTCCATCAGGAGTCTGAATATATGGTTTCAGATTTCCTTAGTCATTGATTCCATAGAGAAAGATGAAATTGTGAAAAGTTTAAAGACAGTCAGCTGGACTCCATGCCAGAGTTAACAAAGAGAAAGACCTCTACAATGCTGTCACTAGGACTCACTTCATCTCAAACACCTCCTCCAGGTGCTTGTGTCTCTCTGACTGGAGACGTCTCAGTCGCACATCCTTCTCCTCCAGCTGCTTGCTCATCCCAGATACCTTCGCAGTCAGATCCGCCTTTGTGTGCTGCAGCGACGACTGCTCACCCTTCAGGATGTCAATCTGTCACAAAAGTCAAAATAATGTCAAGACTTTTAAATCTCTTATGTGTCTATGAGCAGTAGTATACAAGTGTCATAAACCTTTGATAAGGATGTCTGTTCCTCAAATTAAAAGTATTAAACTTTTTTTATAGCTTATATTTTTCAAAGGTTTAGCGTATTTGATTGAAATATCCACCCAAAAAAATGGAAGTTAGTGAGGGTTTCTTTGAGATATTTTAAGACAAAGATCTCTTTGTCAGTCAGAGTTTTAAGATTGGAGTCTATTGGAAAATGATGACCTTTTCTGAGAAATCCTGTTTTAAACTTTTTTAAATATGTAAATATGTTAGAGTTAACATAATTTTCTTCTAGAAAAAAGTAAAGTATATATATGGTAGTGTGGGTCGTTAGCTGCTACCGCACAACATGTAATGAAACATTTCAATTAAATTATCAACATTCAAGCTATTTTTGTACTAAACTATGCTGTCTCCCACTAATTATCTAAAATCTACCTGAATGCATACATCCAAATCATATTCATTCAACAACATCTACTTTCTAAGAAAAACAGTTATTAGAACTAGCTCAAATGACAGTTACAATTGAACATTGATGAGTCAGCAAATTTGTTAAAAAATTCAAAATACATGAGACACGTTTTTTCCCCTTCATACACCCCATATTTTATTGATTTACAATACATAAACATGAAAATAATACAAAACAATAGAAATAGAACAAACATTCAATTTATTTCTTTTATCATATTACATTTCAAAAGTTACAGAAAGTAAAAGGCATGAAGGGAGGCAACTGGTCAACATGAAGCGCACATAAAATGCCTAGAGAAATATGTCTTATCTGGTACACATATAAACTTTAACTCAATTAGCAACTGTAAAGACTTGGTTTTTGTATGTTATCCAATAGGAATGTGTCAAGATATTACTCTCCAACTGAGATTTACAGACAGACTGGCAATGTCAGGACACATCGTAGGTTTGTATGATCTGTATGTTACTGTATCCATTAGAATGGTTTATCCTCTATTCCGAATCGAAGGTAAGTACACCTGTACCTGAAAAGATGGATAAGTTTGTTAACTACACTCACTAGAATTGACTCCTTTTCATTTTAATGGCAAACATCCGATAGTGTCATATCTTTTTAAAAATCCATTACATTACATACAAAGAACATTGTACACCTCACATGACATAATCAAAAGCCTCAAATAACTGCCAACAAGAGTTTATGAATTTAAGCAGGGATCGTATAGACAGGGATATGAAACAAATAGTTGATTGTACTATATTACTGCTACACGGGGGTTACACAACTCGTCTTGCTCATTAGCAGGTCACGCTCCACCGCACATGGAGACTGGGTTCTGTTTTTGCGCAAACGTCAATGCGTGGTGTTGTGTAACCAGTTGCGCAATGAAAACAATGCATTGTGGGTCTTCGCATCATACGTGAGAGGAGGCGCCTTTTGAATGCGGATAACTTTACAAAAAGAAATTTATATAGATAGATGAATAATATTCTTTTGGAAAAGTAATTAGTTATTTTGATAAAAACTATTCAGCATGTGTAACGCTCGTACTTTTCTATCAAAATAACGAGCACATCAGCCATTGTGTTTGCATTGATAGAGATGAGCTTGAGCATTGCCTCAAGTAATACTTTATAATATCGTTGTACATTGGGAGGTAGTTTCCAAAAATGTAGTTTTCCGATAGATGGATGTTTGTCTGATCGTATTTTCACTATTTGGTAACTGAATATTTTTTCTGTAAGTGTGGCTATCGCGCTTACTTTTCACATAGGATGACTAGACTGTCTGCCATCCCGGATAGACTAAAACGGTTCCGCTTGAACTGTGCGCTAATGAGCACATGACTGTGCTCGAACCCAGGCGTGTGTGCGTTGAACCGTAAAGCGAGACGACATAGATTGCTAATTAGCCTTTGTTTCATATCCCTGTCTATAAGATCCCTGCTTTAAGTTAGGGTTTTAAAAAGCATGTACTTAAACTGGAATTGCCAAATATGATTCTTATAGATGTTTTCATTATGATTAATTGACAATTTAATTTAAGAATTTGGCAGATTAACACACATGTGAAGACAATTTTTTATACATTCAATAAACAATAAAGTTACATCATGAAGACTGAAACTTTCCAACTTTCCCATGGTGATGAAGCAGAATTAAATTTCAATAAATTTTTCCATGTCTAATCTCAGACCTTTTTGATTCTCTCATCATGTTAACTTTGCATTATAATTCATGGACACAGAAATATACAAAGGTTTTATTATTACAAAAAAATACCTATGATGAGAGTATTTGTTGACAATGGTCAAATAAGCGTTTTCCCTTCTTGATTTGTCATAATTAATATGATTCTTCAAACATACTTGTGACCTAAAAACAATATAATGAATCGTTATTTAATGAAAAACATATTCAGATAAGCAAGTTGTGTAATGCTGCTTGGGCATAGGCAATATTTCTGTCAATTTCCACAAAACTATTATCGTAACATTTCTTGATATTCATCATTTCTGTTTACATATTCTAACTTTTGTGGCAGCAACATAATATATAAGTTTTCGGTTAAATAATATTTTAAATTTATTGTTGATATATGTGTCATTACAGATGATTTTTTATGATCAGAATAAATCAAATAAATTCAGTTTTAATGTGTTTTGTATATTTGATAATTATCAATTAATTTACCTCAATCTGCAATTTCTGCAATCTTCTCAGGTTCTAGATAAAAAGAATAATGAAAGTCAAGTCTACAATAAAATCTACATTAAGTGCTTTAAGTTAGAAAAATAGAGCCATGGGCTCTGTAGCTCATCAGACTTTTGATAGAAATAGGTTTAGACCATGGGGTCATGGGCAGTGTAGGAAAGATAGCCTGTCCCAACGTCCGAGTTATTCACAATCAAATAAAAAAGGCCCATTGCCCATTTGGGATCAAGGGGTCACTGAACCTACAATTCAGAATCCCCATTGTCCAAGGAGTCTACACACAACTATTAAGCTATCAAGACCTTTTGGAACTGGAGAAGAAGATGAAAGTAGGATTTTAAGGTTTCGACCCCTGTGACCCCATTTGGGGTCAAGTGGTCACCAAACCTACAATTTAGAATCCCCAGTGTCCAAGGAGTCTTCACACAATTTTTCAGCTCTCTAGACCTTTTGGAACTAGGGAAAAAGATGAAATTAGGTTTTTTAGGTTTTGAACCCTGTGACCCCATTTGGGGTCATGGGGGTCACCAAACCTACAATTTAGAATCCCCGTTGGCCAAGGAGTCTACACACACCTTTTCAGCTCTCTAGACCTTTTGGAACTGGAGAAGAAGATGAAAATAGGTTTTTCAGGTTTTGACCCATGTGACCCCATTTGGGGTCATGGGGTCACCAAACCTACAATTTAGAATCCCTGTTGGCCAAGGAGTCTACACACACCTTTTCAGCTCTCTAGACCTTTTGGAACTAGGAAAAAAGATGAAATTGGGTTTTTTAGGTTTTGACCCCTGTGACCCCATTTGGGGTCATGGGGTCACCAAACCTACAATTTAGAATCTCCAGTGCCCAAGGAGTCTACACACAATTATTCAGCTCTCTGGACCTTTTGGAACTGGAGAAGAAGACGAAAATAGGTTTTTCATGTTTTGACCCCTCTGACCTCATTTGGGGTCATGGGGTCACCAAACCTACAATTTAGAATCCCTGTTGGCCAAGGAGTCTACACACACCTTTTCAGCTCTCTAGACCTTTTGGAACTAGGGAAAAAGATGAAATTGGGTTTTTTAGGTTTTGACCCCTGTGACCCCATTTGGGGTCATGGGGTCACCAAACCTACAATTTAGAATCCCCGTTGGCCAAGGAGTCTACACACACCTTTTCAGCTCTCTAGACCTTTTGGAACTGGAGAAGAAGATGAAAATAGGTTTTTCAGGTTTTGACCCCTGTGACCCCATTTGGGGTCATGGGGTCACCAAACCTACAATTTAGAATCTCCAGTGCCCAAGGAGTCTACACACAACTATTCAGCTCTCTGGACCTTTTGGAACTGGAGAAGAAGATGAAAATAGGTTTTTCATGTTTTGACCCCTCTGACCTCATTTGAGGTCATGGGGTCACAAAATCTACAATTTAGAATCCCCATTGGCCAAGAAGTCTACACACAACTTTTCAGCTCTCTGGACCTTTTGGAACTGGAGAAGAAGATTAAAATAGATTTTTAAGGTTTTGACCCTTGTGACCCCATTTGGGGTCATGGGGTCACGAAATCTACAATTTAGAATCCTCATTTGCCAAGGAGTATGCACATAAAATTTCAGCTCTCTAGAGTCATTGGTTCTGGAGAAGAAGTCAAAAAAGTGATAAGTTTACGGATGGACGGACGGTTCGATGTTCACAGCAAAGAAAGAAGATTTAGATTAAGAATAGTTTGCAATACATTATACATACCAATGCAAGTGGTTTGTCATTGTTTCATGTTGGCTTCGCCTTGTCCCTCGCATCGAATCAGCTGACAAGCATGACCTGTGTTGACTCTGGTTTTCAGTGGCAGTGTTTTTAGTAGAATTGTTTGTGTTGCTGCCATTGTCAGGCAGAATACTAGAAATATGTGCATGTGATGCACAGTGATGTCCCCCGGCCCTACCAAACTTTTAATCCAACCTTTGTGCAACAACATAACAAAGAAGGGTGTCAAAGCAAACAGCTATTGAGGAAAGGGAGTCAGCGCTAATGGCAGCTGTGGTGGGAAGGGAGTCAGCGTGAATGGCAGCTGAGGTGGGAAGGGAGTCAGCGCGAATGGCAGCTGAGGTGGGAAGGGAGTCAGCGCGAATGGCAGCTGTTGTGGGGCAATAGGGGACAGTGCGAATGGCAGCTGTGATTGAGTGATGGCGCGAATGGCAACTCTGATTAGGAGGGTTGACAGGATGGGAAAGAAGATAAATTGTAAAGAAAAGAAATTGAAGGCATGTTTGAGTCAGCCCCAAATGGGGTAGAAGGGGATGGAGGGTGGGCAGCAATAAAACAATGGATGGGAAACAATGCATGAAAACAATAGAAAGAGGCAGAGGTCACGTGATGATGGCTTAAATACAAAATTAGTGTGACGTACTTTCGGTTGATTAAAAATAAGAACTGTAATTAGATGAATAATAAAAAGAACAAGTGATTATGCAATATAAAAACAAAAAACAAAAGATGAAGTTAATACATTGAAATAGCAGAATCCTATATACATAGAAATAGCTTGAAAATGATAAACTGTTGTTGCACAAACTAAAATTTTCAAATTTTCACTTTGTGCTAAACAAAGAAGGGTGTCAAAGCAAACATTTTTATTGGAGTAAAACATGTGAAAACATATTTTATGGGGGCTGACTCAGATGCAAATGAAAAAGATATGTTAAGTGGCTGTGAAGAATATGGGGTAAAATGAAAGAATATGCCTTGGGGGTACAAAAAGCTATTTTACTGGGTAATAGCTGAATGCCCAAAACGATGTTTATTACCGAGAGCCCCCAAGGAATGTGCTTAAGTATTGAAATGAATTGAAATGAATTTGTAGAAATTGTTTAAAATAAATAAATTGAGTGTTGCAGGAAGAAGATACCAAGAGATACAAGGGGAGAAATATATGGTCTTACAAAAAGAGAAGCTTAGTTAATAAAACAAAAATAAAACAAAAATACATGTAAGAAAAGGTGTTTCCAGGAAAATATCAAATGGTAACCAAGCAGGTCAAAAAGCATAAAGAAACAGTAGCATCCTTAAAATCCCATCAGAAGACATCAGCAAGGCCACATGCCACTACTGACGTGCAGAACACCACTACACACCGGCGAGAACTACAGAGTGTTGCATAGAGAAAGTTGGGCTGCTCTGAGGACTGTTTCTGGGGTTCGAACGTAGCGGGTAAAGCAATCTGACCGCCAACGTCCAAGTGTTTTAATTAGATGGTCCTCCATTCTCACTTTTGCTGCAGTAGTGGCCGCTCCAATTCGAAGAGTTGGCCTGAATATAGAGCTGGATTAAGTCCAATGTGTTTTAACACCAAAGATAAATTATTTAGAAAGGTCTTCCTGTTGATCACAGTGTTTTTGGGATCGACAAACAAGGGATCTGTGGGTTGTCCTCCACCGATAATACGGCATTTTACTAATTTACACAACACCATTACTGGGCACACTTCCTTCTTAGTGGCAAACAAGGAGATGGTGACGCCTTGTTGGAAAGGGTCAGTTTTAGAGGCTTTGAGTTTAATCAAACACCTATTCCTACACACATCAAAGGAGACGTCTTCAATACATACATGAATAGCTGGATTGAAGCTAGAACTACATGTTATTTCACCACAGCGGAGAAAACCGAAAAAGGCCACAACACACATACATTCCATTACTAAATCATTGAACACGCCAAGAAATCCTGCTCTTAATATTTTCACAATAGCACATAAGATGTTGAAAGTAAAGGGGAGGCGTGGTTTACTGTCAGTGGCGTGCAGTCGCTTATAACCCCTTAACAAGGCCTGTAGGCGGTTTAATGATCCGGAGTTGATGTTATCAAATAGCGTTCTTACACCAGCCTCCAGGTATGTGAATCTGATTCCTGCCAAGTAAGTTTTTACCGTATCATGTTTCAATCGAAGCACTCCAAAGCAATAGGCGATGAAATATTCTAAGTAGACCCCGCTGACTGGCAGTAATCCATGAGGTCTGCCAAAGCTAGTGTACACGTTGAACATTAACACGAAGTGAAGATAGCATTAAAATCCGGTGGCATAGGTAGCTCTAGTGTTGCAGCTGACTGCTGCTTCCCATAAGCGCTGTAGGTGACTGTTCAAGTCCACATTACGTCGTAGCTGTGTGGGCACGTGGTTGGTCTCATGGCGGACCGTGGAGCCAGCTGTCTGAAGCAATCCATCTAAAACCCTGAGAGTGCATCAGCGATGTCATTGTCTTTCCCTGGAACATGCCTTGCTCTAATGACGAAATTACCCTTAGCTGCATGCCATGTTAGTGTACGTACTAAGGACATAATTAGGAGACATTTGGAATGACCTTTGTTTATGATATCAACAGTGGTTTGATTGTCACATAAAAAAGTCACGCGTTTCCTTTCCAACTGCTTGCCCCAAAGTACGGTAGCTACAACAATAGGATACAGTTCCAACCAAGCAATAGAGGGTTTAGATGGCATAATATGTGACAATCTTTGGGCAAACCATGCATTTTGATAGAATCCACCATGACCAACGGTTGCAGCTGCCTCAGTAAAGAGTTGTATTTCAGGTGCCAAAGTGACATTGTCATCATGAAAGAATGATACACCATTCCATTGAGCTAAGAACTTTTGCCACATACTAAGATCAGTTCTGCAGGCACTAGATATAGTCACATGATGATAGAGTTCAGACACTTTAGTAGACAAGTTTATCAGATAAGAGATGAAAGAACGACCAGGTAGGATTACTCTGCATGCATAATTCATATGGCCCAACAGACAGCAACTCTTTCTATGTACATTTTCTCCTTTGTCCAAAAGATAAGATGAACTCTCTTAAACGAACCAACTTGTTCTCAGGAAGTCTTGCTGTCATAGTTTGCGAGTTTAACATTATACCTCAGTATTCAATCTCAGTCACTGGACCGACTGACTTTCGGGATGATAGTGGAATGTTAAGGACATTGAAAAGCTTCAAGAGGGTGGTCATTGTTTGGTGACTGTGCACTACTGGTGCATCAATGGTCAGGAAATCATCCAACAGATGTAACACAAAGTCTACATGGTATTCATTCTCCAGGATCCAACATAGAGCTTGTGAAATAGTGTCAAAAATGACTGGACCAGATCTGCATCCAAATGCTAATCGAGTGTAGAAATAATAGTTATTGTCCCATTTAAATCCAAAAAAGGGCCAGGCATTTTTACAGAGTGGTATTTGTTTGAAAGCGTCAGTGATGTCAACTTTACACATCCATGCATCTTTTCCAACTTGTTTGATTTGGGAAATGGCCTGATCAATAGTGACGTAAGTTAGGGAACAACAGTCCTTTTCAATGAGCTCATTTATGCTTGGTATGGCTAGTGATCCGTGTGGGACAGACAGGTCGAAAATAAGTCTTTTCTTCAAACTATATTTTCCAATAGCAAGACCAAGTGGGCTTATTCTATATACTGGAAATGGAGGAGATCCAAATGGTCCAATCACATAGTTATTAAGAACCTCTCTGTGAACTAGTTCCGTAACACTTGCAGGATCTTTTCTTGCACTCAAATTGTTTTTACACTCATATGAGGAATCTGGTAAAGGCTGTACTTTAGGATCAAAACCATGAGCGAGTCCTGACACAAGATAATTCACAAACTCCGGGTCGGGATGATCTGACAAAAGAGCTGGCAGGAGTGCATGGTTCACTGGGGTAGGCTGAGATTCCAATAGCTGTTCCGTAGGTACCTTAGCCAGTCACTTGTGGTGTTGTTGAAGACACTGCTGAGCACCATGGCGGGAATCACGGCTGTGCTGGCATACGTGGGCAAAAGAGCAGTTGGCCCGGCGCCATCCCGCGTCATTGAAATTGTTACAGATCTCCAAGTCATGGTGCTTCACCCGATCTCTGCCTTTTGAATCTCTAACTGATCGGTGCTTGGAATCGTATGGTGTGAACAGACTTCTACCAAATTGTCGACGGACAGGCTGCGGACACATCTCAGAGCTGTGTGTCACACTGTCGACGGTATCGCAAGTTCTGGCACGTTTGCCGGATGTCGCTAAAGTCCAAAAGTTAATATCTCTTAACCCCCAGTTAACGGGGACACCTTGTTCAGCATAAGCTGCTACGCGAGCCGCGAAGAGCTTGTGATAGTCATAGTGGGTAAAGCCCCCATAGTATCTGGCCAACATGATGCAGGTTTGCTGATGCATATCCATTTGTCTGAGCTTCATAGTATCTGAACCGCACAATATTCTTTTATAAATGTCAAAGGCCTCCAAAAACTCTGGCAAAGTCAGGGATCTATTAGTTCTCGAGTCGTCTCTCACGAAAAGTGTGTTTACATTTAGATCACTGGAACGGGATTCACCTGGCTCCTGATTTGGTAAAAGCAAAAAGGCCAAATTGACATATTTACCTTCTTTGATTTTCCTGGCGACTGATGGAGACACTGTGTCAATGTGGGGTAAGCTGTCAGAAGCAACTCCTTCTACTGGAAAAGGTGACACGTTAATCAATAGCTCTGTCGAACTATCAGACACAGACCTTTCGGTAGAGGGCAGAACTTGGCTGTTGACGATACGTCTCAGTTCAGTGATTTCCTTCCGTAGTTCTGCGATCGTGTTCCCGGACATAGCACCGTCACGCATGCGCACATCACTACTATCAGGCACTGACCTCTTACTGTCAAAAAACTGTCCAAGTTGCGTGAAATTGTTCATTCTCGCTGCAACGGCGTCAGTTGAAGCTCGTTTCTGAATAATGGTTAAGAGAAATCTTCTCTGTGGAAACTGTCCCGGATGTTCCAACAAAACTTCGTCCGATTCTGGAATTCGTGACATCAGTGGCTGTACTGGATCGACGGCGAGGTTCTGTCGGAACTGGGCCTTCGTCGATGAGTTGTGGGCGATTGGCGTCGTACAGTTCTGCCATCGTCGACCTTGTCCAAGTTTGTGGCACTTGGAAACCCATCTCAGTCAGCCGTTGTCTGAGGTCAGTTCCAGTCAGTTTCGGTTCCTAAGCAACTTGCCGACTGTCATGGCTGACCCCTGGAAGGTCAGAGGTTGGCATCGTGACCCTTTTCTTGCTCTTTCCTGCTGATCGGGTATGTGAGTGAAGCTGTCGTTGCGGTGGCATCGTGGGAAATGGCTATGGTACGATTTCCAAGTGAAGGAAGTTACCAATGGCTGTTTGTCATGGCGATTAAAGACGATGTAAAGCAAGAACGAAGGCAGCAATAAAACAATGGATGGGAAACAATGCATGAAAACAATAGAAAGAGGCAGAGGTCACGTGATGATGGCTTAAATACAAAATTAGTGTGACGTACTTCCGGTTGATTAAAAATAAGAACTGTAATTAGATGAATAATAAAACGAACAGGTGATTATGCAATATAAAAACAAAAAACAAAAGATGAAGTTAATACATTGAAATAGCAGAATCCTATATACATAGAAATAGCTTGAAAATGGTAAACTGTTGTTGCACAAACTAAAATTTTCAAATTTTCATTAATCATCTTGTTGCCACTTATACGAGAAACAACCATTCAAACATATAATAAAACGGTTAATTTATTAGCATCAATGAACTTGACATAATTAAGACTCATGAAATATATACAAGTTCAATGGTGCATAAGGAAGAGTTTTATCTATTTTTCAAATTCTTTATTGTAGAGAATCTGACATTTGACACTCACACAGTCATCAAATATTATGAATAGTATCTACAGCCCCCAATATGCACTAAGTTTAAATTGTTTCTATGGACACCAAGTAAAATGAAAAATTAAGAATAACCAAAGTAGCAAAGGCACCACCCAAGCAATAGATCTAACCAAATACCAGGTTTAGTAAAATAATACTCATTAGATTTTTAGATATAGGTTGGAAAATTACCCTACCCATATGTATATATCAAATTGTTTCCATGGAAAACAGAAAAATATTTAAAAATTGAGTAACCAAAGTAGCAAAAGGCACCATTCCATCACTAGATCTAACCACACACCAAGTTTTGAAGAAAAAGAATTTAACGTTTTTTGAGATATGGCCCGGAAACGAAAGCATCCCCCCTATATGCACTAAGTTCAAATTGTTTCCATGGAAACCAGAAAGAACAAAATTCAGAATAACCAAAATAGCAAAAGGCATCACGCAACCACTAGACCTAACCACATACCAAATTTTGTAAAAAAAATATTTAATGGTTTTTGAGATATGGTCCAGAACGAAAGCATTTTGGAATTAGACAGAAATGAAAATATTATGTCTCCCGCTAAGCTTTGCAGGGGACATAATAAAAGGGGAAGCTTGATAAATCCCCCCATCATTTTCAACAATGAATTGAGAAATTCATGAGTAGGATTTGGCGGTATTTATGTCTAGCAATGTTTGCCAAGGAGAAATGTTGCATTGCTTCGCGAGGTTTGTAAATTCATTACTACCTTCAGACAGCTTCATAACCTCAAGTTGGTGCCTTGATATCTTATGTTTCAACACTTGTGGAACCTGAGAACTAAACTTGAGGGCGAATGTAAACACACGCGACTGTAACATGAGACTGGGCCCCCTCTGTTTATTTCTATTAATCACTGTTATGCGCAATCAGCTGAAATAACCAGTTTTCGTTGCAACTTTGACTTGTAAGTTGACAGTTTGGTCATGCACAGTAGGTGAGGAAGTGTAAAAAGCAACAGCCACAACATATACCTTTGAGACATATACATGGTGGGTAAGGACCACAAACCTCTTTCTTGAGTTCCTCCAGCATGTTGTTCTGCTCAGCCATGTCCATCTCACGCTGTGCAGTGATGCGAACACTCTCTCGCAGTGCCTCCTCCAGTTCCTCAATACGCTCTCCCTTCATCTTCATATCCGTCTAGAACAAAAACATAGTAAGCAGGTCAACACAATCAATAAATTAACAAAAAGAGTATGCCTAATGCAGAACATCCCAGCCAGATGACCTTTGATGCATATTTTAACATTTCAAATAAATGTGTAGTCTGCATTAAACAAAATTTAATTTGATAAGACAGCTTTGTACATATTGAATAAATAATTTTATAACTAGAAAAATACAACCATTGACTTTGTAGCTCATAAGGCTATAGATATTGTGCATGGGTCCACAATGTCATAAAATCTATCAATTATAATCTACGTTTCCTCCCAGATACGTGAACATGCGTTTTTAGTGCTTGCTCCCAAGATTTTGGGACCACAAATTCACCAAATTCACAATTTCTAAACCTTATTGGCCAATGTGTCAGTTTTTGAGTTTTCAGCTTATTAGACCTTTTGTCTCGTAAGCAAATTTTTAAGGGCATGCCCCCCTCCCTCCACCCTCCTCCCAAGCTCTCAATGACAGTCACAAAGTCACCAAATCTATACTTAATCTATATCTTACTTTGACAAAGTTCCTGAACAAAAGTTTTAGCCCTCTAGGAGAAGGAAATCAAATTTGGTTTGAGGGCATGGCGCCAGGTCCTCATTAGGGGCAACAGGATTACCGAATCTATAATTTAGAAACCAATTGGCCAAGAAGTTAAAAATTTTAAATATTTACAGGCAGACGCCAGGCATCGTGTCACAACATAAACAAATCATGCTTTTCAGGCCCAATTCAATGAGCAAAAAATTAATCATTAACATCTAAAACTAGGCAACAGAGAACAGTAATGTGACATTGACCTTCTCAAACAATCGTGATCATCATCTTTGAGAAATCAATAAATCAATAGTTACTTTATTGAGATTGATATAACTGAAATGTTAAAAAAAATGGCACCAAATGTTTTCATTTGCAACAGTAGAGTTGTATGTGAGCTTTATTACATAAATATATTAAATATTTATTTATTTGTTTTTAAGAAGAATAGAAGTTCCAAAAATCCCAGTTCGTTTGCTGTAAGTCAAAGGAAGAAATCGATTTCCCTATACAGGTACTGTCATTCTGAAATTGACTCGTCGACCACTCTGTATATTGAGCAATTGGCTCTGTTGCTTATCACTTATTTCTAATAAATTGTATAAGGCCAAAGACTTACATATAAGAATATCAGGTTTATACAATGTGTTATTTCAAAACACAAAACAATCATTACTCTGTAATAAATAAATAGCAATTGCTTTGAGTCAACTTAATTCGCTGAACAAGGTAATAGAAGTTCAGTTCATACCTCCATAAACTTACTTTCGTGATGTCACATCATTTTAAGCCACGCCCATCGACGGAACTACTTGTAAACAAGTTACGTTTTTCTAAAAATAGCAACACTTTGTGCAATGCCACTTCTTGAAAGTAGGTAAATAAAAAATTAACATAATTCAGTATGAAATAATTATGTTGTCAAAGGTTCTAAAGGTAGTCATTTTCATAATAAACAAGTGAGCTCTATCAGAAATTACAACCGATCGTGTTCCACCCCACAGAAGGCAAATGTCATTGTTCAATGCTCTCGCGGCCGTTGCAGGGAGGTCGGCAAAGTAATGTTGTTAAGTTCATGAGCAGAGTTAAGCTTGGCTCCTCAACAAGTTTAAGAACTGTGTGCTGTTTAATCAGATTCCGTTAGAATATGGCATCTACGAGGGTAAATTCGGCTGGTTTCCTCTCCGAGTTCTACGTTCGTGATTTGTGTTTACAACTGTGAGAACTAGAAATGTCAAGGCCACGTGTGACGGACGTCCGATAAGTTCATGGCCACGTGCGTCGTAGATTTTCATTGGCTGATGAACGTTTTGTAGGCGGGGCTAGGGATCCAATGACGTATTGATTGACATTTTATCTCTTTCATGCTTTTGAGCGTTGAATTCATTCGCGTATATAGTGCAGCTCTATTTGGTGCAAATATGTATATTTAGAGCAATAAAAGGTTTTAAAAACAACTAGTATGTATATATTTGTTTATTGGAATTGACTTCAACATTTATTAAGTTCATGGAGGTATAAACTTGAAAACCGATGTGCAAACTCGGCGTTTTTAGTTTATACCTCCAAGAACTTAATAAATGTTGAAGTCAATTCTTAAGTAAAAAATTTGGACTCAATATGTCAGCGTTCAATTGATTTGCTTAGCTATGCTTAACTCATATATAGCCACTCATTAACACATATCTGTTTTCAATACATAAATGTATCAAAGGTGCAGTCCAGCATATTTTGAGCTTTTTAACTATAGGCGATTTTTGACCAAATGAAAATCATGGGTTTATTCATTTTTAGGTTTTGGGAAATTACACCAAATTAGAAACCAAACTGTTCATTAATTTTCGAGAAAATCACCTCAGAAAAATAGTCGTCTTAATTATGGAAATTCCATAAATATGGCGGCCAAATCAATAAAAATAAATTTTCAGTTGCAGAAGTAATTATTATGACATTGTATAGATATTTATAAGGTATTATTCATTGCTTATATAATTTTTGATTAAATTTCTTTAATTTATGAATTAAAAGAATCAAGTGAGGTTATGTAGATCTAGATTCTACAAAGTTTATAAACAATTTTTATTTTTTATGTCATAATATTTGTAGTGGAAGATGGTATAAGCAGTATGAATACATTTTCAATGTCAAGAATTTTTCAAATATAAATCAAGAAATATTTGTTGAATTCAGAGGTAATCCTTAAACAATTTCATACACATATTTATCTTTCAATTATCAAAAGGAATGTGGATACAATTTGATGTGAAATAAAAGAACTGTTTACATAATGATTTTTAAAAAATTCTGTCGATTTTCAATCTTTTCATGGATTAAACCATCTTTGATTTTGAAAATTCTAGCAGTTCTTAAATTTCAAAGCTCAGCCCTATAAATACTTTAGAATAAAATTGTACATTATTCTGATACCAAAATCATGATTCCATTTCAATCCCTGTGTGTTACATTGAGTTTTTCTGTTTTCTGATGACAAAAACACAATTATTAAGTTTTTTAACTGTATGACGAGAGAACGATATAAATTGCTTTTTCATTTGGTCAGTGAAGTAGAAAAATGTTAGAGGATTAGAATTATTTTGTGTCATTTTGAACATATGGTGTCCGCTCCATGGCAATTTCTCATCAAATAATTTAGCAGCTAAAGTAAACAAGGTTTGTGTGTTTGTGTTTTGCAAGAAAGAAAATCTTTTATATTATTTTAAGAATATTTGCAATGGCTTTGAAAAATCATATCATTCAAGATATTTAAAAATTCCAAATTTTCATCTAGAATCTTGATCAATAACATATTCCTAAATATTAGTGCATATATCTTATTAGCTTCTCAGGCTGTAAAATTTGTTATCATAGTTCGACTGGGTCAGTAAATATATCATAATCCCACTTAGCTGTGTGGTTACATATACACATTTCAGCTTTCTTTTCCTTCTACAGAAACTTATTTGGTGAGCAAATCTATAAATCATTATCAACATCCCTTAGCTAAGGAGTCTATATACACACATGTTCAGCCTTCTAGATCCCATGCTTTTGAGAAAATGATGAAAATATGTTAAAGGTCATGGCATTGGTGATCTTTATTAGGGACCACAAGGTCACTAAATTTATTAACCCTTACGTTGCTGAATATTATTTTGACCAGTTTTGCCCCCGTGGCTGAATTTTCCAGCACTCGCCTCGCTACCGTAAAAGCGTAACTAGCACCCGTGGCTGAATATTCCAGCGCCGCCAGATGCGACTGTTTTCACAACATATGGTGTGTTTACATGGCGAAATACGGACGTTATCTTCTTTGTATACAAAACTAGTCGGCCAATCCCGTGTCACAAATGGATGATACTTACCTGGCACTTTGAATGAAATTTTTATCACCCCTGGAACGGTTTCCATAACCGAAGTAAACTTGTTTTCATTTCGGGCGCCATAACTCCATAAATTCTGAGAGCGCATGCGCGAAATCAATGCAAAACTGAAGACGAATAGTTCCTCTTGACATCGATATAAAAATTATTACAATGAATTATCTAACACGAATTTTACAATTATTCAAAAATTGTCTATACTTCAAACGCTATAAAATCATTTAATCCCTGAGTGCACATAGACAAATTATGTACGGAAAGAAAGCTAATTTTTTACTCTATATTTTACGATAATTTTTAGGACGACACGCCATCCTAAAGGAAAGATATAAATTACGAAAGCAGGGTAATGATAAACCCCGATAACGTTCTGACCCCCACAGTAATATTATTAAGCTAGTAGCCCCGGGCAAACGCACGCGCTCAGCGCGTGCAGGCGGTGTATCCCCGCTGAAAAATTCACTCACACTTAACAGAAATTGTCTTTATTTCCAATTTTATAATTCAAGTTATTCGCTTTGTATACATGAAAATTATATATGGAATTGAAGGCAATTTATTCTTCTTTACGAAAAAATAAATCATAACAAATTTTTGCACTGCAGTTAGAAGTTATTACCAACGTAACGTGGGTATAACTAGTGAATAAAGTCTTTGATAATCGCCTTTCTGCGACATTTGTCGCATAATTTCCACACGTTTTATTTTGATGCAAATATGGGCAAATTACACATGAAAATGAAGGTATTTATTTCCTCTTTACGTTGATATGAAAATGATAAATATGTACCGCTTGGTTTGGAATATATATAGTTTGCAAAGATTGTACCCTCAGGTATTTGAGAACAGATTTTGATAACTGCGACATCACTTACCGCTCCTTTATTGTTTCATTGTAATTTGCAAATTTATTTATAGAATTGAAGACGATCCTTTTCTCTTTATTGTGATATAAAAATGTTGATAATGCGCTCTGTCGTTAAATGGATAGGAAGTGTAAAAAGCAGTTGGAAAAAATTGCTTCTCGGTTAACAAGATATGAATAGAGAAATTGCCTGTTTGCGCGATGCTCGTCAGGTCTTTACTGATTTTCGTTTGCATACAAATTTTATATGGAAATAAAGATCATCCTTTTCTCTACATTTTGATATATGAAATTTCAAAATGTCCCGAGAAGTTTATGTGATATAAAGTGCGAGAAAATGGTAAAAACACAAAGAATAAAGAAAAGTCGCAATTTTGCGGCACTTGCTGTATCTTTATTTTATATACTGCATATAACTTTTTTACATCAAATCGAAGACAATTATTTCTTCTTTATCACAAGGTACTCAATTTCAAAATACGCCTAGTTGTTGAGAAGATATGAACGAAATAAAGGCACATGTCAAAATCGCCGTTCAGTTTACATGATTTGAATAGAGAAATTAGCTTTTTGTGCGGCGCTTGCTGTGTCTTTATTTATTTTTGCGCATGTACAAATTTTACATGGAATGAAAGACAATCTTTCTCTCTATCTTATAGTATAAAAATTGTCAAAATACGTTGAGCACATCATGTGAAAATTGGTGTGACAAAATGGTGTAAAACTAAAAATATGTAAAAATCACCTTTTTTGCGGCACATGCTGTATCTTCATTTCAGGTGGCGTAGTTATGTATTTTATATTGAAATGAAGACAATTTCCTGCTCTTTCAAATGATCCAACCGGTATTGTAATACGCCCAAGGGTTCAGAGCATAGGGCGTGCGATAGAAGGTTGTAAGTTTGGTGTGAGTGCACGCTTGTAAGCAAATGATAGCACGCGCGGGTCGGTAAGCTCGTGCGAGAAGGGAGAAAGTGCCCACAGGCTATTAGCACGTGCGGCGGGGAGTGGGGGAAAATTGAGTGATTTTAACATTTATTTTCGGTACGATAAATGTTATCAATGTTTGCATAATTTTCGGAACATGTACGCGTATTATTTAGAACACCAACGAAACAAAACACGGTAGCTTAGCGACAGCCGGACGGAAAGTACAAGCATTGAACTGAGACTACTGCTAGGCAATAAATTTCCGGGCTCCGCTACCGAGACCCGCGGTCATAATTAGTTAGCGTGAGAAAAATAGAGTGTGCTACTCGCATCACGCTAAGGGGACTTGCGGTCAAAGCTAATTTCATCCCGGAATATTCTGATACCCGCATCGTAAGGGTTAACTATAATCCTCACTAGTAAAAGAGTCTATATACAAGAGTTAAGCTTTTTCCTCTTCAGGAGAAAAAAAAATGTCAGGGTGTGGCCACTGTGACCAAATCTATAAATTATAATCCTCACTAGTCAATGTGTTCGTACACAAACTTTCAGAATCTTAGAGTTATTTGTAAACAAATTTTATAAACAGACAGACATATCAGACAGAATATCATGTCAAAAGGCCTCTGGAGTTTTTAGGTCTGATGAGGTAATTATACTCTTGCTATTAAATTTGATTATTTGATTTTCTTTGACACATTTAAATTTTATTGGACCACTTGTCATTTGTTTAAAAGATGATGCCAAAATTTCTGTTTTAATTCTTATTCCTTTAATTATTTTAACCGGTACTTATTCATGTTAAGCGGTCAATATAATTATTTAAAACTTTGTTTTCAGGAAGCTATCAGAGTTGAATCAAATCCAGGGTTATCAGTTGGTGGTCAGTGTTTGACTTTGGCAGCCTACTATCCTACTTGCAACTAGGTTGATGATCTATCTCTGAAGAATTGTTCAACTTGAGCCAACACAACTGTCAACCCAATAAAAACTGAACTTACCTGTTTGAAAGCAGTACAGTATGATTGTTTGTATTTAAATCTTTAAAATTATAGTCATGTGCTCTGTAGTTCAACAGGCTGTTAATTTAAACTAATGATGATTATCATTAATTGATTTGGCAGCCTTGTTGCCCCTGTGACCATTTATGAAATAAACTTTGGATAGCTTGACGAGCTACAGAGCCAGTGAATCTACTTTTGTAAACATTTTTTAATATTTTGTTTTATTGGTCAAATGCGATATATAATAAAAAGCTGAAGAAAATGGCTCTTTATTTTACTTTGGGTATCTGCAGAGTGCATAGCACTTAGTTCAATAGTCTGGCTCTACAGCCAAGGGAGATAATTTGAAAAGGTGTAGAATTTGAAAATAATTGCTTTTGAATATTTTCAAATGATTTTATAGAAAAAAATTTTCTTTATGTCACAAGTTCTCAGTAGTAAGGTTTATCTATTCCCATAATGAAGTTATTTTCAGGTGGTTTTTTTGTGTGTAGGGATTTGAAACAGATCATCACCCTACTTTATCAGATGAATTTGTTTTATTTATACAACTATGTGATTATATCAATACAGACTCCTTTGTTATCTCTTGTAAGTGTTATAGTTCATTATACCCATGCTGCGATGTAGTCTGGGTTATATAGCAGCCTGAGTGTTTGGCCGTCCGTGCATCTGTCTAAAAGCATTAACTGATCATTACTCGAAACCTCAATTACTTTAAAACCTAAAAATGTGTATTTATGTTACAAATGGGATCTTGATGTGCTGTTAAACTCATGGGTTCAACATTGTTTCGAAATTTTCACCAAAAAACAGAAAAACTTCAACTTTCATGTCACCTGTGTTTACTTTTTAACTGTCCAAATCTGTAACACCACCTCCTTATTTTGAACGTGATCTCCAATCATTCATATGACTGACTACATGTAAATGATGAGAACAAATTTGCTGCATATCACACCCCCCACCCCCATTATTTCGAACCTGGTCTAAATTTTATTTTATACAGAATATTCATGTCAAAATAAAATAACATTTTGTTATGTACCAACAACCCTCATCTGCAGTCACTGTGCAACAACAAGGTTTTTTAAATAAATTACCACATATATTTCCATATCTATTTCTAGCATTAAATTTGCATTGAAAAAATTCCCGTTTCTCATTACTGTCTCTTACAAAGTTTGGTGATAGTAATATCATGGGTTTTTTAATTGCTGCAAAGGATAAATGACATTTTCCCTGTTGTTACCGATCACATTTCTTGTTTTAAAAACAGAGAAACCAAATCTTTTACTTCAAGTAGAAACTTCAACACCCTTAACATTATCAATTTTAATAACAAAAAATTCATTCATCTAAACATATCTATTTTCTTTATTATTTATCAAATATAAAATGTCTCTCATATATTACACAATGTTGATATATCATGGTTTTTGGGAAAATGGCCTGATTTCTTCCACTTGCCATCCTTTGCCTTGAGAAATGCTGTCCTAAGAGAGCCAACCTCTCTTGCTTACTCCTTCCTCAATTTCTTCTCTTAACACTGGAAAACCCTTTTAAAAAATACAAATGTAAAAAAACATAGTCTGAAACAATTCAAAAAATGATTGTCACATTTGATTTAATTGATAAAACAATAAGATGAGACATATTACACAATAATTTATATCTTGAAACTTTTAGTTCATAATTGCTAGATGTTTAATGATATCTTGGTTATTTATTATGTACTTGAATCAGATCAGTCAATAAAGTAATGGGATGATAATTTTCCGAATTAAAATTATGATTATTTGCAGTTTTCAACAATGGAATATCTGGCCTGTACTACAGTACTACAAAATCTACTATGTACAGTAGCTATTTCATTGATTACAAAAGAACCAAAGCACAGCTGATTTTATTTTGACATTATCTGCCTGCCCTAATTATCAAATATTCTATAACTCTAGTAGAAACAACTTTGAAAAAAGAACAACCTTCGAGAGCCATTGTAACAATGATTTTTGGTAAAGATTCATAGGAAGTGACTTTTTATCTATGTAGCACATTTGCTGTTGTTGACAAACCCTTGCTCAATAGATTAGATGAAAACAATGTTATTTCGGAATTACATTGTTCACATATTGAGAATTGTTATTAACTTGTTTTTTCCCCCAGCATAATTCCATTTCCTGTGTATATATAATATTTCTTAAAAACTTAGGCATTGATTTGGCTTTATCTTTTTATTTCAAAATTTGAAATATAATAGGTTTGGCTTTGACTCTAAACAAAATGCAAAGCACTGAATATATTGCGTGATAATAATTATTTCTATATGCTACCGACATGAATATTCTAAGCTTGAGTAGATATCTAAAAATTTTAATACCTATTCACTATCTAAACTTATCATGAAACAAATCATCTGCTTACCAGATCAATCTCGCCAGATAAAATTCCCGTGACATGATGGCATCTTGTTATGAGAAATGATGGTGTCGTGTTACACGCGAGTAACGCGAGTAACGGAAGTCGTGTGACATCAGGTTTATACAATTATTAGTTTGCGGATCAATAAACGACAAGAAAAAAACTTTTTTCAAAAATAACTTAAAACTTTGTAATTTTGGTTCTTTTGACTTGCAACCAATTGGTAAGATATATCTGTAAGGATATCAAACAGTCAAAAGTGAAAAATGTCAAAAATATGCCGCACTGCTCCTTTAAGCATAACTAAAAACATTGGAAATAAAAGTGCTCTGAGAACACAACATACACCAGGCATTTGATCACCCAAAAGAAGCATTTCAAATGAATGTGTATATGTTATGTTTGCATTAACAAAAAATTTCTTTCATGTGAAATTGACCTTGACCTATAATCTTGAAGAAAACACTTTTACCAAAATGTAAGAGAATGGCAAGAAGTACAAGAGTACCCAATAATCTTTGGTTAATACACTACACCCATAAACAAACTACCCCCTTTCTAGAAATTTCTAGAACGTATCTAGAACGTATCTAGAAACTTTCTAGAACGGATCTAGAAACTTTCTAGAACGGATCTAGAAACTTTCTAGAACGGATCTAGAAACTTTCTAGAAACTTTCTAGAACGTATCTAGAAATTTCTAGAAATTTCGAGTTTTTATTTTTTGAGAGATATTCAAATGATTTTGATTTTCTCTGAAACTGTATGTTATCTTTTGCACAATTTGAAAAGATGAACTGCTTATGTTAAGTAGGAAAGAAGATATTCAATGTTAAAGTTTCCCTCCTCTACAACGCATCCTCATTATAACGCTACGCTTTGCTTACGCGCTTCCGGCTCCCACTAATGAGCTGTAACGCGTCTGGTCTTGCATTAAGAATTGGTTGCATTGGCATATGCAATGTGTTTGACAATTTCTATGGTTGTAATTGATTGTTTATTGCTTATTGTTTATCTCATATCTTGATATCAAAGTTGGTGTATCTGAAATAGTAAACCCCTGCTGTTAATATCGATCGTTAACTTATGTCAACACCTTAAGTCAGCGTACAGCTTTGCCTTCAAAATGAAAATTTTTTTGATTAGGTTTATAATCAAAGCCCTTTATCACCTCAAAAGAAAACGTACGTACTATCTATCTAGGTCTTCTATGTTTACTTCATGTACGTCAAAAGCATTGATCTTTCTTATATGCAAAAGGAATTAGTAAATTACGTTTCTCTCTCAGTTCGTAATATTCAATCTGTAAACTTAACATAAGTGCAAAGAAACGTTATGAAATAAATTGGTGAATGAGATAAAAAAAACAAGGAAAAACATTATTGTTGGTTTAATATAGGACATATTTGAAGTAAATATGCAAATAAAAAATACCCTCGTTTCTTCAAAGACTTACATATTATAATTGAACTTGTTATAGGGGGATTGACTAATGCAAAGAACCTATGCTTGCTCTTCAGGAAATGAAAAGATTGTAAGAGTTAGTTGTCTGTCTCTACATGAAAATATGAAGGCAACATTTACACGTTATAATGACATATCGGAATGTTGAGAAAAAAGGGTTTTCTAGGTGTAAGCAAGCATGCGCTTTTGCATTTAATTCAATCATGAAAGTATTCGCAGTTTTAACTAAGCAATTGTCGTCGGTCACATCAACTTGTCGCCGTTCTAGTTTATCTTAAGCTTTTCTTTTCCCTCGCCGTCATCTTTGTTTATAGTGTGCGCGCTTACTACATGTACGACTACAATGCTTTGGGCCTGACAATAGTAAACTCGAACTATATATTCAGACTGTTGAAACCCCCTTACTAATTTGTTCAATTTATCGGCTCAATTGGGGTTGACTAAATTACAAACACATTATGTGCATGTCTTTCTACGGATAATCTTAAGAAGTATCTTTTAATTTGTGGAAGATGAAGGTACACTCATCATTGTCGCGTCGTATTATTTGACAACATAAGAGACATGCCGATGTCCACTCACACAGTGAGTAGAGCGTCACAGTAATTCTCCAAGGTGTATGTTTATATACTGAGTAGTGAAACACTGTGACAATATATTCAAGATTCGATCAAAATAATGTTGAATTGTTTCATTATCCATGGTATGGTTTAAAGGTTTAAACATATTTTTATTCCAGAAGTGTGATTGCTTCATAAACTTTTTCTTGAGAGACGATATATCAGATTTCCTCCATGCTATAAGCTTGTTAGTAATACTGAGTAGTAACGGATTTGAACAACATACATATGGATAAAACAATTGATCTTTAGTATGAAAACTATATATTTATGTGTAAACTTTTATAAATGATAAATCTACTTTAAATAGCGAACAATATCTTTTGCTGTTTTAAATTCGTCGTGGGGTGTTTATATTCTATAAATGCAGTAAATCTCCCAAATTCCCAAATTTTGCTATTTTTATGTTTTCATTGATATATGAAAAACGGCCATATAAATGTCAGGATGTCGACATTCTGCATACATTTTAAAAGTGTAGTAGTTAAAAGTCCTAATTAATCATGTCAATCAATATTTACATTGGTGTTTGATGTAAATAGGTTTTAAAAATTACGTTTGAATCATTGACGCACGTCACTGTCCGGTTATCGATCACAAATCAAAGCTTTAACCTGTTTTATTGTCACTATACTGAACTCATAAGCACTAAGATGCTAATTTTTGGAAACAACCATCCCTTCTTGATAAAATAATACTATATATGAAGTTTGGCATATTTGACTCTAACAACATACTGTGTGGCCTTTTAACTGTTCTGCGTTTTACAGTTCTGCATTTGGAACTATGCCAAACAGAGAAATACAAAATTGAACGAAACAAATCACTTATGTAACGTACTGTAAATTATCATTATCGTTAAACTTCATTTCCTATTTGACCTTTATGAAACAAGAAAACGATGAAGGCTTTATAGTTCTAGACATTGCTAGACAATTTCCGTTCGTTCCACATCCCAACAATTACAATTTAATATGTTATAAATCAATAATGTTTTCAACTATAACGGCATTTTATGTCCATGTGTTTAAAGATATATATCAATTTGTATTATAAGTTAAGAACAACTCATATATTGACATATTGACATGTACGCAGTGTTATGTTATTCACATATCTATATGCATTTAATTACATAAGAAAACAACATAGAGATAATCATTTTACTGTCGATGGTTTCTGCGTCTTGATAGGAACAAAGTAGAAATTACATTCCTTTTCCCCTTACGATTTCATGTAGAAAAATGGATTCAGACGTGTAACCGCTTTACTGGTAACGTCGGTGTTAGTAATCTACATTAGAATATGACATGTTTGTAAGTTTGCAAACAGTCATTTTAAAGTGACACAGAGTATGTTTTATGATTTTTCATAACACAGATAATAGCTCAAAGACCATGGGTCCTTCGTGAGGTTCTAATCGTCTCCCTAAACATTCAATTTTATCTCTAAAATGCCAAAATCAAGGAATGTTTTCCTGTTTTTAAATTTGGAAACGGCAATGTGTATGTTTTAAGTTTAAACTTTTTGGTCACATTTACATGTTCATTACTCAACACTTATTAAACACTACAAACCCATATTTGTATTTTTGTCTGCTGTAAATAAGTTTCCAAAATAACGTTTTGCTCAATGTCGCACGCCATTGTCCGTTTTTCATCACACATTACGACTGAAAATTGCTTATTGTCGCTATACTTAACTGATAAACATCGGGTTGCTGAATTTCATAAACCACCACTACTTATCGATACAATTAACACCATTTATAAAGTTTGACATATTTGACTCCAATAACATTTTATGTGCCCTTTAACCAAAAAGGAAATCAACAAGACATAGCGTCAGTACTATCATGTAACTTGTGAGTTTATGTTGAAGTTTGTTTGACGGTGTAAGTTATGGCGAAAAACAAACATTATAAAGTCGTCAAATACTTAACGGGATTTATCAAGCTTTACTATCTCTTTCACTCTTTCAAATGCTCGTACGAAAGATTTTTAAAGAAATGATGACGAGTAACTGCAATAATAATTATTGTTTTACGTGCAATGTACTCAGTGAACTGTATCTCCTTAACAGGCAAGTGTACGGAGAAGCGTAACCTGGAAAGAATATGTCGTAATTTCAAAGGTTTCAGTTTGAATTAACAGTGTATTCTACAATACACAAACGGGCTGCCGAGACATAGACGTGAATGCTCATCTTTTTCTGCAGATTTAAACGCCTAATCATGTTACGCAATTCAGTCTACGACAGGGGACATATCTATTATCATTGGACGGTAGAGGCTGCAGTTTTAAACACATTAATCATATTCAAAGTAATATAATTCGTTATATATAAACATAAATGTTATATCTCGCCTCGAAAAAAACATATACGGTTAAAAATTATTTTTTTCATTAATTTTATGCAGTAAGAAATCAAAATTAATGAACACACGGCGTATTTGACTTTCTGCAGAATCAAACCATACAAAGTTACTTGGAACGATGAATGAACAGTTGTTGTACTTTCATAGCTGTCGTGTCTATCTTCGACATCTTTAAAACGGTTATTAATATCGAAACATACTAATACGTCAAATGGATAATTTTCTTATAACCATGTATTTCCACGACGGACAAGACTTCGTTCAGTGTATCTAGCGTCAAATGGTGTTGCATATAACGGTGTGGACGATATAAGAGGTGGCAGCGGAGTTGACAAATTGTGCCTTAACAAAATCATGAAAGACTACAGCATTGAAATATGTATCCAAAAGCCGTTACCGATAAAGACGATCGTTAGTTTTGGTCATAAGCGGTGTTGCACCAACAAATCTTGAAACAACGTTAGCGTTATGTAAATATTCTCGTTTAATGAGAGAGTGTTTTAACTGTACCGACTGTGTTGAAGATGAGATGCTTGTTTTTATTGAAACATTTTTATTTATGAAAATGTACAATTCATGAATTGATTGTCCAACAAGCTCCAAGGTGCTTATTTTAAGGCCGCTCCGAAGCAACTACATAAGAGAAAGAATATAATATTTTGTGATAGCTTTACACGCATCTTATTGCGATCATAGGTTCAAAGAAAGTGGTTATGCATAATTAACATTTCGCTTGTTTGGCAGTCATTATGAAATGTCAAATCGATCATATTTCATTATGTATGATGAATAGAATTCAACAATCTTGTAATAAGAGCGATGTACATCCCCGTAGTACAGTTTTTATACTTAATTCTCTCAGATAAAAGAAAGATTTCTGTTTTTAATCTATGTACTTTTGGCATGTGAAGAAATAGTGAACAGCGTTTTCGACTGGGTGACCACATGCAGGAACAGGTCTGGCTTTCTATGATATGTCTGTTTAACTTATCAGCGTTCAAGTCACCTCAGCGGCGTAGAGTGGATAATCTAACAAATTCATTTAAATTAACGATTTTACTGCCAGGAGTTAAATAATTCCATAGTTTTATTGTGTCAGGTAAAACGTTCTTGCATTTAACGCTGTCCTACATTTTACTGTTTGAACGGATTAATTTTCTCTGAGTTTGTCGTTATTGTTAGGTGCTGTAGGTAGAAGGTTACATAGATATGCAGGCGCGGGATTATTCTTCCTTTTGAAGAACGTTGTCAATTTAGACATGGCTACGTTCCGACAGGTTGTTCATAGATACTGTTTGGCGATCCATCGAATTGCACTTGTGTGATTTTGTGCCGATCGGTGGAATATATAAACACTGTGAAAAGCTTAGCTCAATAACGAGCGGTAAGCGGGTTGTGAGAAGATGTTATTTTTTAACTGGGCACCTAAAAGTTCACCTCATACACTCGTAAACAAATAAAACAGTCTTAGAGAGGATGTGAATTGACAATGTTTATTCCAGCTCGTCCACTGAAGACACGGGAGAAGAGCGAGATTACAGTGACTGTTTTGACCAGTCTTTCCAAGTACTATATAACTTCCTTGAAGTGCTATAAATTACGTATGTCGGCGATCTCTAACATAATATCTTTATTATCATTTCCTGTTCCGAGACAGCTGTGTTTTATTGCTGTTTACAGCTGTGTTTTATTGCTGTACGCCTCGCTGGCTGGTTGATTAATTAGATAATATCATTGTTGAATGAAGCTTAACCGGTTCGTTCATGCATGGTATAGCGTCTGATAAACTAGGTGGAAGATGATACCGTATCTATGACAAAATTATGCTGTTGTTATTATGTTCAATCTTAATCAAACAATATATTTTAATTTCATTATCTTATAAATGTCAAAAGCATGTATCCATCTACTTTGAATTGACGAAAAATAAATAACGATAAGTCAATCCAGCATTAGGACGAGATAATGTTAATTGTACTTTTACTGAATTGAATCTATCATTAATGATGGCACAGAACGTTGGTGCCCCTTTCTCTGTAAGAATGGTAAATACGTTAACCGGCCCTGCCAGGTTTGTAAATATCATTTTTAAGTATTTCTGATTCTTATCCATTGATGATCAGAAACCTATATCGGAACGCATGTCGCGCGAGGTGAATCCCCTGTCGATAGTAATGAAATAATGAAAATTTTAAATCAATCTTCGATTGTATCATCATGAGATTGCCCTTAAAATTTCACTGATAAATAGTTAATTCAAATGCGATTTTATACACAGTAATGTAAGAAACACTGAACCAGACCTTTCATAACAGCTGTCTTTAAAACATGTTAAAGATAACTTTGTATATAAGTATGCCTTTATGTTGTTAACATAACATACACATTATTAATTTAGCGTAATCACTATTTTAATTTGGCCACTTGCAGTACATTGTCTTGAGAGATGTTTTGATTTATTAACAAGCTTGTTCACCATTCCTATGCCGTTTTTATATGTAATAAAAAGTTTATCCATCAAGTGATAATGTTATATTGCGGAACGATTGTTCTACTTGGTGTAAACATATTTATTCAGAGAAAAACTGATGGGGTTGGCAAACAAGCAAAATCTTTGCTTATATGAATGCCTCTCCCGACAATATACAAACATAGACTTTCATGAAATGATGACGTTCACAAAACATTGAAGAACAGATCAAATATGCATGTACATTTGCAGGCTTACATACTATGATTAAGAGATAAATTCTTTTAAAATTTCGCAAGGCAATTGAAGAAGGTAAGGTAAGTTGGTTAAGACAAATCTGAAAATCTTTTAGAGGAAACTATGAAATTATGGACGGATTTTAAGAGTTTGTTATTATGTTGATCAGTAGAGCCAGAGTTGCCGTAAAGGATAGATGGTAGATTATAACCTTTTTGAGAAAAGTATGTGTTAAGTCTTAAACGTGGTAAGTGGGACAAATTAGGAATTAGTGGAGTGCATCCTCAAAGTGATGACCGCAGTTGCAGTTAGGGGTATCGGATATGAATCTGATGAATTTATCACCGTTTAAGTCACTGCAGCCAAGCCGAAGGTGGGAGTGGATTATCTGGCAGAATCTTGACCCATGAAATAAATGAAAATGAATCGGGTTGATATTGGTGTCCTTTAATTTCCTTTTGAATTCTGCAAGTGAGCTGGAGTTGACCACGTCCAGGGGGAGGGAATTCCAGATATTGACCGTGTCTGGTAGAAACGATTTAGAGTAATTACTTGTGTTGCAATTTATGCTTTGAAGGTCAAAATAGTTTCTTAAATTGTACCGACTTGCGTCGGACACAGCGGCAGGTATTAGGTTTGATAAATATCCAGGTACTAGTTTATTAACCATCTTATAAAAGACATACAGTTTCTGGAGATATCTACGCTTCTCTAATGAAGTAATGTTAGTTTCTGAGTATAACTTTTCATGACTTGTGCCGCGAACGGCACCACAAATAGTTCTAATTGCGTCCAGATTAAGTTTTTCTAGAAGTAAAGATTGCTCTTTTGTACAATTATCCCAGATGTGGCATGAATAATCGAAAACTGGTAATATAAATGATTTATACATAGTCTGAAGGGTTTTACGATTAAGGCGGTATTTAAAACTTCTAAGGCAATTTATCATTGGAATTACCTTTTTGATAATACTATCAATATGGTTATGCCACATGCAATCCTGTTGTAGAATTAATCCTAGATGTCTATGAGATGAAACGTCATTTATAGGTGTATTATTCATAGATAAAACTGGTTTGAAAGTTGGAGCATGCTTACGGCTGAATTGAATTGAGACGGTTTTACTTGGGTTAAAATCAACTTGCCTTTCGTTAGCCCAGGTGTTAATGACGGACAGGTCATTATTAAGACTCTGAGCGGCAACATTGGGGTCATTAATTATTACGTAAAGCGATGTATCGTCGGCAAATAACCGTATATCGTCAATAATGTCATTGATATAGATCAAGAACAGCAGTGGTCCGAGAACGGAACATCATATGTTAAGAAGTTTTCTTTAGGCTTTAGGACTTTTTGAGGATTACATAGAAGTAATCACAACTAGGATTCTCTATCATAATATATCTTTTCCTATTCGACTTGGGTGTTGTGATCTTAATGGATTATACTAGATTTAAATGTGACAGTGGCTATCACTTTGAAAACGCCTTACATGTCTTCATCACCTGTCCAAATGTTGATGACATAAGACTAAAGGCATATTTCTTTCAAAAAGGATTTAAACTATCGTCAATTCTATTTTGTCACCCGGGCTCATCACAAGAGGCTAACCAAGGACTATTGAAATCTGTTAATAATTTTATCACTTTATCAGAAAGATTTTCGGAATTCAACAAACGTTTTCCTATGCGGTCTGCCTTGCTGAAACAATCAAGTGTAGTTATGTAGTTATCAGCGGTTTGAAATAAGTTTGTAAATTTGTATTGTTTCATTGAAAAGTGTCCAACATAATCATGCATCTAATAGTGTCCTGCTTACTGTACGTATGTATTCATTCGTCCATATGTACGTCACTTTTTATGTAATAGTATATTTGTTAAGAAGGGACATTTATATAATGAAATAAAATATGTTTAAACCATGATATACTTCATGTAGTGACAGATTTACACATGTCCCCAATGCCTCTTCCTTCATAAGCTCGCATACATTATTTATAAAAAGGCAATCGCAATGTATATAAGTTATGTCAACTATAATTACTTATTTTATTAATGCTTTATTGCAAAGTTATATATTACATATAAGTGTTATATTGAACGACGACAAAAACAAACATAATGCGTCGGAACATCGTGAAGACGAGCGATCGAATTGGCGCTGATTAGTGAGGTGCTAATATACGACGTGCGCTATATATAGACTGCCCCTTGTGCAGCGGTAAGAGGCGCGTTAAAACGAGGAAAATTTAAAGTTCAATATCAATTATCTCTCTTTCTATTGATGCAATCTTGTTCAAAATTTCACAATAGGCAAAGTAAACATGAGGATTTTGAATCAGGTTATAATTTTTGAATATTTTGAAAAGAGTGAAAACTCGAAATTTCTAGAAAGTTTCTAGATACGTTCTAGAAAGTTTCTAGTTACGTTCTAGAAAGTTTCTAGATACGTTCTAGAAAGTTTCTAGTGCGTATCTAGTGCGTATCTAGTGTGTTTCTAGTGTGTTTCTAGATACGGGGTATGTTTCTTTATTGCTGTACTGTATATGCTCAAAATCAAGGGCCATAATTCTTGAAAAATTCTTTTAACCAGCCTTAATTTCACATCAATGACATTCTAAAGCATGTGTAAAGTTTCAGAAAGATTGATGAAAAATTGTTGGCAAAGTTGATTTTGCAAAACAGGTACGTTAAATTCAGAAATTGGAGGGTCAACTGCTTAAAGTCAAGGGCCATGACTCCAAAATATGAATTTCATCATGCCAAAAAGGGGACATGCGTATTCCTGACATAAATCCAAATCATCTGTAATGGTTATTCAAAATCTTTGGGAAGAGTTTTTAAGACGGGTACGGTCATTCAAGATGAAAAAGTTGACCACTCTAACTCACGACAACATCCCCCTACGGCTTTGCAAGCGAGGGATACTAGAAATAGAGGCTATCTAAACTATTTTACAAAACGGGCCAAGGAATCCCAAAATCTACTAAGGAGTCTGTCACCAAAGTTTTCGTTTCTTGGCATTTTGCTTGTGGAGAGGATGATGAAAAATAGATTTTTAGGCATTGTTCTTCAGTCCTTTATTAGGGGTCAGAGTATCACCAAATCAACAGATTATAATCAACTTCAGCTAAGGAGTCTGTGCACAAAGTTTTAGACTCCTAGGCCATTGGATTCTGGAGCTGAAGATGAAATAGGTTTTTAAAGCATGGCCCCTGTGGCCCCGTAAAGGGGTCACAGAATCACCAAATCTACCAATAAGAATCCCCATCAGCTAAGGGGTCTCTAGGCTTCTTTCTTTTGGAAAAGAAGATGAAAGTAGGTTTTCAATGTGTGATCTCTGTGGCGTGTCTGTGGTCACCAAATCTATAAATAGAATCCCCATCAGTTAACGAGTTAGTACAAAACATTTCTGCTTTCAAGGCCTCTTCCTTCTGCAAACTCGTACAACAGAAAAAGATAAGAATTGATTAATGATATTAGCTTATAAACTATTCACCTAATGGCCGTATTGTAATTTAATAATACATATTTACTTAAATTGATATTTTCATTCACCTTCCAACAATCAATTATCATAATCATTTATTATCAAAATCATAAGGGGTATATATCTACATCATGATATTGAAAAAAAAAAGGGGGATAACTGTTTGTATTCTAAAGAGAATTCAACACTTATACTTGCTAATTATCTCTTTAAATTCATGTGATTTATTTATTTTATTATTGTTTATTTATTTACATAATCTCATTGTCTTATGTAAATTATTCTTTTTGAAAAAAAAATTTGTTTTGACTATTTATATATATATAGTCTTTGTCTTACTTCCGGGTCTAGATACAGTATCTAACTAAGTATAATTTTGTAACTATAGTCAATATGTACATTCATTTTATTGTATTTATTGAAAATATACCTTAAACCAAATAAAAAAACATAAACCCAACGACAACGGCACAACGAATTTTAAACGTCGATATGACGAACATAGGCCTACTGTAGATTCGTATCCAAAAAAAATTTATTTTTAAATATCAAAAAAAAAAAAAGAAACAATCTTTTTACTTCACCCGACAATGATTTAATCTTTGACGTATATTTTTGGGGAAAACATGTCACAAGTGTCGGAATATACCAACCAAAAGCATGTTTTTGAACTGCTTGACATTGGCCTACTGCAGTTCTTCACCCCTGGGCGAGAGTGACGGGCCACTATTACGTAACATTACGGAAGGTGCCTAAAGCTGCCGATCTTTTTGCATATCAGCCAAAAGCCGGACGCCGGACTTATAATCTGACGCATTTACTAATTAACGCAATTGTACCATGTAGCGGATCCTGGAAAAAAATTGCACGGCAGTCGGTTGAACGCGTGTATTTTCGTTCCGGCTTTCGCTAAGCTGCCGATTTTTTCCCCATTGTTGTTCTAAAGAATGGGGGCATATTTTCCGAAAGTTTTATAGATATTGGTTATGTTTATCGTACCGAAAATATGCATTACAAACGCTCCATTTTCCCCCACTACCCGCCGGGCTTGCTATAGCCCTGGGGCTTATTGCTCCCCTCGCGCATAAGCTTATCGAGCTGCGCACGTTATTGTTTGCTCAGGCGTGCGCACTCACAACAAAAGCACACCTTGCTTTCGCACGCCCTATGATCTAAACCCTTGGGCGGATTTCAATACAGGTGGGATCATTTGAAAGAGGAGAAAATTGTCTTTAATTCGATATAAATTACGAATATGCGCTAAAGGAACTGAATATACAGCATGTGCCGTAAATGAGGTGATTTTCAGATATTTTTAGTTTTATACCTACTTTCACACATTATTTCTCATCATGTACTCAACGTATTTTGGAATTTTTTATATCATAAGAAAGAGAAAAAGATTGTCTTTCATTCCATGTAAAATTTGTATATGCGCAAATATTTATAAAGCCACAGCGAGCGACGCACGAAGAGCTAATTTTGCTCTTTTACCCTTGTGAACTGAGTAGCGATTTTGTGATATACTTTTCTTTAGTACTTCATATCTTTTTAACTGTTTGGTGCATTTGGATACCTGTTATATCACAATAAAGAAGAAAAAGTTGTCTTCACCTTTATATAAAATATGTTCACTCACATAACAAAAATATTGACACAGTAAGAGTCACAAATAGAGCAATTTTGGCACTTTATATCTCCGTAACCAAATGACGCATTCCCACAACTTTTATATCATTGTCAAGAGGAATACATTGCCTACATTATGATATATAATATGTATATGCGCTAAAAGAAATAGCGATACAGCAAGTGCCGCACAAAGGGCACTTTTGTCGCTTTTTTATTATTTGATATGAAGCGCGATTTTCATGTACCTTTCTTTCGCACGCAATATCTTCTATACCGTTTGGCGCATTTTGATAAATTTTACATCTAAATAAAGAGGAAACAATGTTCTTCAATTCCATATATCGATCATACATGCGTACACAAAAAATAAAGGCACAAGAAGTGCCGCAAATTGGGCAAGTTTCGCATTTAGTATTTCTGTAACCAAGTGGCGCGCTCAACAACGTTTGGTATCGACGTAAAGAGCAGAAAATTCTCTTAAATTTGATATACAATTTGTATATGCGCTCACAGAAATAAACATTCAACAAGCGCCGCAAAAATGTTATAAATAAAATGTAAAAAGTAAAAAAATGATGAAGGAAACATTGTTTCTTTAGTGTTCAATTATAGAGTTTTATAAACCATGAGAGTTAAAGGAGAAAAAACTTTGGGATTTACATTCATAGAGTTATTGATGTCTTTTTTGAGTTAGGGGATTTTTGCGTCGGGAACCGCCATTAGGTCATGGAAAAATTGTCCAACGACAATGTTTGTGGTTGAGACACAGTATGTCGGGGATCTTTTGCCGGGCTCCGCCATCAGGTCATGAGAAAATGTGTCCAACGAAAATGTTCGTGTTCGAGGAAAACATTTTCAGCGGACTTCGTCGGGCACTGCCACCAGGTATGTCTTTTTTTCTGCCAAATCTTTGTTGAGGACGACAATGATATATGGATATATAACTTTTTTATTACACCGTGGCGACGTTTTTTCATGTTGTTACATAAAGAGACTCAAGCACGAACATCGTTGTTGGTCAAGAAAACTGATTTTTGAAAAAAAAGTTCGGGGTCTGAAATAGTTTGCTATATATGTCAGGATGGCATGAGTTCCTTCGAGTGAACTAAAGACAACGGGCCGGGTGCTCGTTGACTATGGCCGTCCCGACGGATAGGCTCGTGGAACCTATCATTCTCGGAAGAGAAGTCAAGAGTTGAAAAACTTTTGTAATCCACAACTGACAATCAGAACTTTCCTGACGTAGAAGGCAGTTGTTCGCGACTCGCCGGCTCGTTGCATAGGAGTCAGAAGGCGGCATCAGGGTTCATAATGTTGATACAACGTCGGCGGCCGTCGGTGCCATCGGCACCTTCGGTAGGATTGTGAAAAGTCGTCCGAAAGTTAGAAATTGTCCGGCAACATTAGAACTTGTTCGGCAGGATTGTGAAAAGTTGTCCGAAAGTTAGAAATTGTCCAGCAAAGTTAGAATTTGTCCTGATTTTGACTTTTGCAACAAAATGAAAGAAAAAGTCCGGCATTCGCCAGGACAGTTAAAAAATGTCCAGAATTCCGTCATTATTGATGGCCACTGGCGCCATCGGCGCGCAACGGTATATTTGTTTACAAAACTCACAAAATGGGGCAATTGAATGTCCATGAAGCTCACATTGAATTTTTCTGTATAGGTTATCAGGATTTGATAGAATATCTAGCACGCGTCGAAATTCTTTTCAATCAACTACAGATTGATGTAAATGATGCCTTAGGCCAGGAGGCTGAGGACAACGACTTTATCAACGAGGTTAATGCTGATGAAGCTTCTGGCATGGAATCTACTGATGAGAGTGATAGTGACACTGACATGGATAGTGATATGGAAATTAGAAACATTGCAAAAGACATATTAGCTGCTACTGGTGGGGCTGGTACATCCACAGTGGAAGAGTTCAGTGGCTTTGATGAGCGATATAATGAAATGGACACACATTTTGATGACTGTGAGAACTTTATGGAACGCTGGACAGTGGGGCCAAAGCCACATGGACATGTTGATCTGCATTTTACTGGCGCAACGGGTATTCATTGCAATGACTATAGCAATGCAGTGTTTCATCCAGGATTTACTATAAGTGGGGGATATCCCCCCCTACATTCATGAAAGTGGGGGAGTACCTACAACCTCTCAACTTTTTTGACGCCGATTCCAAAGCATGATCGTCAGTCGATGTCAAAGAAGAATTTTCATTTTTCTCATTATCACTTTCGGTTTCAGTCAGTTACCTCTATCTCGGTCTCTTCTGAATTTTCAATGGTATAATCATTTTCAGGAGCTGTTTGTGAAAAAAAGTCGGTTATTCGTTTAGGTTTCGGCTTTGACATTATTGGCTTATCGCTAGCAGACGCTTGCATAGAGAAAACACGGGCGGAAATGTAAACTGCGCATGTCTGAACAATCAGAACTTAGTATTTGATCTATGATCCTCATAAATAACATTACAGCAAACCTGTTACGGGGAAAAAACAATGTTTAGGGATTGATATTACGGAAACTTACGAAGATCTGTTATCTAAACAGTAAGTTATTTCAGTTCGTCTGATAACTAAATCAAGACTTTTCGATCGCTATAATAAAGTATCTATAGGTACGTACCGCACAGGATTTGAAAATTGCGTGAAACAATGTTTATTTGCGCGATTTCTCCCCCACTATGAATGTAAAAGTGCGTGACTGATTAACTAATTAGCGAGAATCCCGCAATCGCGCACTCTGGATGAAACACTGCAATGTCTCTAGTTGTACAGAGAAATTGTTCTGAGTATTAGTCTACAAGTGATGTGACGTTGACGCCTTTCTTTGCCAAATGCATGGCTCGTGACAGGTTTTGGCTATTACTAACGTACCTACATTTGAATGATAACAACCAAATGCCTACATGTTGTGTGACTCAACCAATGGTTATGTTTGCAAGTTCCAACTCTACACTGGAAAAACTAATGAAACTGTTTCTGCTGGTGGAAAAACTCTTGACCTTGTAATTGATTTGGAGAAGGATTAAGCTGGGAAAGGATATCATGTGTCCATGGAAAATTTCTATTCCTCTGTGGCATATTGTATATAAACTAGTGTGTAATGGGCACTGGTGCGATGGGAACACTGAGAAGAAAATCACAAAGGCATTCCAGACAAGGTAAAGAAGGCACAGAAGAAACAGAAGAAAGGGCCGACAAGTTGCTGTCGTACACCCCGTTCAAAATAAAAACTCTCAAATGTCGGAAGTGTGTGTGGTTTCATGTGTTGAACGTTGCCATCTACATTCTTTATAATAAATTATCTAAGGATAAAACCTTGAAAACATGCCGTCAATTCTGAAAAGACTTCGTGCAGCACATGATAACCTTTGCCAATACAGAAAAAGTGCCATCCCTGCGCAAATGTCTTTGTGGTTGAACAAGCACAGGCGACGAAGGTGTGTTAAGTCTTCACGTTCGTCACTTTCCCACAAAGATTCAGCCAGTTGGAAAAAAGAAGAATCTCTCACGCAGGTGTGTTGTTTGCTCCAAAGCGAGAAGAGAACTACTTCGAAGGGAAGTGGAAGAAACCAATCAGCCAGTTCGAATGAAGAAAAGGGTAGGCAGAGAATCTTCTTACGAATGTAGCGAGTGTAATGTGGCTCTATGTGCAACCCCATATTTCAGAATTTATCACACGTCAAAAGATTGCACGTAAGCTTATATCAGTTTGATGTCAGAGAAGGATAATGAGGGGGATAATGAAGAAGATTGAAGAAAGAAGAAAGAAGCAGAAGTGTGGATAAGTGTTACTCTCCTGATCAAAAAGGTGAAGAAGTGTTAACAGAAAATACTTGATTGTAAAAACCTTATTATAAATAAAAAATAACCTTTTTTTATTGCGTAAAAGAGACAGAGAAAGTCAATGTGAGCTGTCACTGGACATTCAATATGAGCCGCATCACAAACCTCCCCCGATCTTTTGTAATTTATATCTTCTAAATCGGGTGGCCGAAATTCATGATTTTCATATCATCATTTAGAGAAAAGGCTGTTGCTTAGAAGTCTGAGGCACTCGCATGCTGGTGCCCCAGAGCATAACGGTACTAATTAGCGCGCCGGTGCCAGAGGGCCCCGGGGGATTTAGTTCTAGCTAATAGGGTCGGAACGTTGTTGGGGTACCCCCAACCATCTTTCGCAACGTATATATTTTGAACCATAAGACATATTCTAATAATTATTTCAGCATTGTAAAGAGGAATAAATTGCCTACAATTCCATATCTAATACATGTTCAGTATTATGGATTTTATTTAACTTGAAATAAAGACAATCTTTAAAAACCTGTAGAAATCTAACTAGAGATCGTATCGTAATTATTTTTATATCATCGTAAAGAGGAATAATGTATCTTCAAATCCATATAAGAATTTTCAAGATAATGTTTCAGGATTTTATTCAACTCGAAATGATGACAATCTTTAGATTGTAATAAAAAACGTTCTAGGAGGTATAAAAAATTCATTCGAAGTGTCGGATAAGGAATGTTTATTTTTACTCGGGATTCGCCAACTGACTTAATTTGTATAAAACGATTTATTACCTCCGAACTTCGCCGTAGAAAAACACTATATACTGTAAAAACAGTCGGGTCTCGCGGCGCTCGAAAATTCAGCTACAGGGGCTAATTAGGAATTAATGGTAGCGAGGTGAGTGCTGGAAAATTCAGCCACAGGGGCAAAATTGGTCAAAATAATATTCAGCAACTTGAGGGTTGATGAAATAAAAATATTTCTGAAATTTGAAATCAAGAATACATGGAATATCTAGGGCACAACTATAGCACAAGGAAGGGTCCACTATGGGTAGAAGTTTCTCGCAATCTATACACTTGTATTGAAAAGGCTTTAAAATAGTCACAAAACGGGGAAGAGTTTGAAAAAAACTTAAAAATTCAGAAAGAAAAACATTGTTTTGAAAAAAAATAAAATTAATCCAAAGTATCCAGGAAGAAAAGTCTCTCTCACCCTGTAGGCAAAATAGATCCTGACTCGTACAGAGACCTTATTAGTCAAGATTTCATATTTTTGGAGTTAATGGACCAGGAGAAGTATAGTCAAAATAATGAAACATTTTCAGACAGACGGACACCATGCCTTAAGCCCATTGACCCTTCAGGCCAGATGAGCTAAATTTTCATATTGCTTTTTATTGGGTCTGTATCTTTCCCTACAGAACATGAATAATTTGAAAAGAATGAGACAAATATTTTTCTGAAGTAGGTCAGAAAAAATGTCTGACGGATCTGCGGATTGATCATTATTACTATATACTCGACCTTTGGCTTAGACTTAAAAGTTTGTCTGAGCTCATCTCATATTATGAACTAATGAACCAAAGAATATCCCTTGTCATTAGCTTTTTATTGTTGCAGATTTTCATTTATTTTACTCTTAATGCAAGTTACATCTGCTGAATAAGTACCTGTAACTGTGTTGCATCTTCAGTCATAGACTTCTCACTTTTCCTGGCTTCTTCAAGGAGTTCCGCATTGTTCTTCTTTTCCCTTTGCTGGTTCCTCTTCAAAGTGCCCATTTTCTGCTTATATTCTTTGATGATTCTAGATAAAATGAAGATCATTTTGTAAAAAAAACCATAAAATCATTTATATGATTTGTGATTGGAAAAATAAAATTAATTTGTGCACTCAAATAACCACAAGGTGAGAAAATATAATTTTTAATAAATTTGGAATTCTCTTGGGGGCTGTCATGGCTGCTCAAAGTTTAAACTGAGGGAGATGAAGCCACTTAAAGTACCCTGGAGTATGTAACTCGGACATTGTGTCCTCGAGTTATGTAACCCCCAGTGCGAGGAGAATATACCCTGGAGTTATAACCCGGACATTGTGCCCTTAAGATTCATATCCCAATATAGAATAGGCATAAAAGACTGAAATGTTATGATGTTATTATTTCGGGGCCAAAAAATTAATCTCTTAATTTTTTATCTTATTATCAAATTAATCTTCATGTATTTCTGGATCTTTCTTATAAATTTGACCTTTGACCATTCCCAAGAGAGAACCATTTTAAATCCATGTTCAGCATCTCATACCCACCATGATGAAAATTAAGACGATTAGTTTAGAACTAATGAGAAGTTATTAACTGGACAGGACTTGAAACAAACTTTGTAACAGAGATGCCATATTTTAACAAAAATTGCTAATTTTGAAAAAAAATAGTAAAAATTTTTAATCTTTACTTTTCTTCATTCAATTATAAATCTGTACACCAGACTTGATTTAAATCAGTTAATTACTTTAGAAATTATGAGACGGGCACAAATTGAAATCTTTTTAACAGTCACTGCTTTCAAAATCTGACGACTACTTTAAAAGTTATGAGCCAGACAGGATTTGTGACAGTTTTTCATTAGAGCCCCCTTTTTTTGGTTAAAAAACGCAAAATTTTACAAAAATATTCTAAAAATCGTTATTATGACACACCTACATGTAATTATGTATCTCACTACCAAGTTTGATCAAAATTAGATGATAAGTTGAGAAGTTAAGAGCCAGGCAAAACTTGAAACAGTTTTCTAACAATAAAAACTTTTTCGAAAAAAAAGAAGACTTTTTATAAAATGAATTAAAAGGAAGATATTGGGAAAGTTGGGACTTTTACAAGTGCTAATCTAAACATGTGTTTGATGATACTGTTGAACAAAAAACTTTAGATGCCTATCCAAATTTTAATAAGGAATTCAAACTTTCAACAGATGCCAGAAGTATGAGCATAGGTTTTATTTGAGTCGAAAGGACATGACAGTAAGGAACATTCTCCTGTCTATGGAGGCAGAGATCTACATGGCAGTAAGAACAACTGGAGCATCAAAGAGAAAGAAGGCTTGGCGCTTGTAGAAGCAATTAGATATTTTAGGCCATATATATTTGGGAAACTAAAAATTTCTACCTTACTTTGAACATATTGCCTTCAAATGGTTGAAATCAATTAAGGATGCTCCAGGAAGATTAAGACATTGGTCACTAGAATTATCAATGTACAACTTCAACATCATTCACCGTAGAGGTAAATCAAATGGTAATGCTGATGCTCTTTCAAGAAGAGAATATGAAGAAATCATCAACTGCAAAAGTCAGACCAACACAGACACAGTAAAGACAATATATACGTCCACGACGTCATTTCACTCAAATGATACACAACGGTATAATTTCACTCAAATGATACACAAGGCCGTTGTTTCGCGCAAATGATACACAACAGTGTAATTTCACTCAGATGATACACAACCGTGTCATTTCACTCAAATGATACACAGGGCCTTCGTTTAACTCAAATGATACACAATGCTGTCATTCTATTCAAATGATACACAACGCCGTCATTTCATTTAAATGATAATCAATATCACCCTCAAACAAGCAGCTGCATTGAACGGATGAATTCTTACATCAACCAGTCTCAGCAAGCTTACTGCAACAAGCTTAAGGCACAAAACGATTTGGACAATCTTCTGGAAGGCATTATGATGGCTTATATAATGGCTCCAAATTCATCAACACAAAAATCCCCATTTATTTCTTTTTTTGGCCGTGAAATGAGAACACAAACAAGAAATCACCCTCATTCCAAAAGAAAACTTGTTACAAAATACAAATTGCAAGAATTGGACGAAGCTTCCGTAAAATACCTGGAAGGTTTCAACAATCATCATCAATACTATACAATCAAATTTCCATATTTTAAACTATATAAGCTATTAGAATCAGGGCGGCGCTAGCCTACGCTATAGAAATGGGGTTTGGTTAGAATGGCAAAACTATGGATCAAATGAATGATTCATAACGGTACAAAAAGTTAAATAAAGTAAAGGGGGGGGAGTACCGTCAAAACACGGCATCATTTGAACAAAATGCGGTTCATTACAAGTGAAAGAAAACAACATGTGCAATAAAAATATATGTACAAAAACAACATGTTATGTTATTATTGAGTTATGTAGAGTTAAGTAATAGTATGGCTTTAACCCTTAGAGTGCAGGGGGACAATATAAGGTCCCCACCCCCCAAATACCCTACGATGCCACGGGACCATATATGGTCCCCATGCAGCTATGACCCCATCCGCAACCCAAGAATTGAAAATAAATCTCCACTTATACAAGTTGACAACCATTTTGTTCGAAAACCATGGAACATAGCTTCAATTTGATACCACTTTTGTATCATATGATAAGATTTTAACAGAGAAATTAAGGTTTACACACTAAACATTCACCAGGACAAATATGGTCCTCGGCCATGGCCACTGGGGTTAATTCTCTACAATGCATGTAGAAAGATATCTTTACCAACTCCAATTGACAACAATACTTAAAGAATCCCTGTATGTATAGCTTCATTTTGATTACCTTTTTGCACTATAGAACCTATTATTAACAGAGAAATCAAGGTTATCACACAAAAACCTGTCTTGGCCACATATGGTCCTTGGCCATGACCAAAGGGGGTTAATTCTCTACAACGCATGTGAAAAGAAATATTTACCAATTCTACTTGACAACCATATTCTCAGAATCCCTGTAAACATAGCTTCATTATAAAACTTTTTTTCTGTTATAAAACCTTATATTAATTGAGAAATCAAGGTTTTGGCAAAAACCTTGTCAAGGCCACATATGGTCCTTGGCCATCGCAATTGGGGGTTAATTCTCTACATGGCATGTGTATACATAATCACATGCATATCAGGAAAAAAACAATGTAACGATAAATTCCAACTTTACTAACAAAATCTGAAGTGTATCTAGTTTAGAAATCACATTATGATTATGAAAAAAGCTTTTAGAAAAACCAAGAATGGTGATAAACAATTATGAGTTTCAATTGTGAATAATGTCCACCATTCTTTGACTATAGGAAAATAAATATCATTCATAACTTGCATTAAGCTATTCACTTTAAATCTGATTTCAAAATATAACATGAAATATATGTACAGAAATTAATATTAAACAGGAATATTCATATGCCATAGTAATATCATGTTCACACCTTCCCAAAACTATTTGTCAAAAAAGCAAGGGTCATTGCTAACACATTATAAAAACTTAACAAAATGGCCCGGTTTACCTCGCTAGCTAGGAGAGCATGCCTCATGATCAGTTGGAAATTTCGATACATTCTCATTTTCTTTCGCCAAAACAAATGACTGACAAATTTTCGGTCGTTGATTTGAGACCTACAGGTCATTTATATTGTGTCAACTGTCGTAATTTAAAAGGATGCAGCCTATGACAAAGCGATTAGACACAAGCCTGTGTCACAGTCAAATCTGTCCGGAGCAAAAAACTTTGTAATACGATTCGCGATGTCAACTTTGCGAGCCCGTTTAGGGCGAACACATTACTAACATTACCTGAAAATACTATCGTAGGATAGCATTTTGTTTTTTCTTTATGTTTATGTCCTCGATATCTGATTTGATTCGTACGGAATTGTTAAACGGTTGTTTTGTTTTTCAGACTACATTGCATCTCCCGGGCCAGTTTTGTTTACAATATGGCTGTGACACTGTAGATACCACTTTCGGGAGATCTTATTTCAATGAACGAATGTGGTACGGACATCTGACGGTTATTGTGCAATAAAAGAGTAAACCACAATACCATTTTAACATTTTTGTTTGCTTCGATATGTACCAATTACATGGTAAAACCCAATGCCTTGAAAATGGCTTGTGCATTATTTTACTGACTTTTAGTAATATATCAAGAATATATTTGAAAATGTTTACCGATAAAAATTAGTTCAAGAATATGAGAACAATTTGTCAAGCATATGTTATTGGGATACCTATTTAACCAAAACTTATTAATTTTTTTTGTTTGAGGGATATAAAAGACTATGATTACGAGGGTTTGTTTCATCTTCCAATCGAACGTTTTATTTGGGCGCGGAACAACCACCTGTCGTCTGGTAAACAGCACGAGCCACGGTAGGCGAGACGTGACGTACATTCTATCGTCATTTCCGGAGTCCCTCGCGATATCGCGATATTTACCGCTGGCTTGTTTGGGGAATCCCTTGTTGTTTGGAAATAATTTTAAAAAGATTATATGTGAGTAATGTGACCTACTGGCAGCGACTGTGGCAAATAAGAACTAGTTGATATTATCATGTTCCAACGACTGACATTCAACATGTCGACATTGTCTTGTGGCAGGAATATCATAATAAAAAAAAAGTACAAAATTAATTATTACTATGTCAGTGCAAAAGGAGAAAATTACAAAGAATATCCAATTTGAATTAGCCTACTGATTCTCAACATATCAATTATCAACATATAACATCTTACTGAAATTTTAAAAGCAATGAACATATATCTTGAATTTATTTGATTGAGTCTATCCATATCAATTGTTTGATGAATAGTGATTTTTCAACCTGTTCCTTGATAATAAGAAGAATAATTCAAAATTTGTATAGATCTAAAAGCGTTAATCTTCATCTCCTTCTATGTCACAATTAAGACAAAATATTGATTCTCTGATGAAATTATTTTTAAGAATAAATTATTTCTATTTTTGTTGTTATTTTCATTACTTGTAATAAGGACTAATACTAGAAGATTAAATGAATATTTTAGAATAAGAAAATTAGCGATAAAAATAAATAAGGCGTTTTTAAAGATAATGATTTATAAATCAAGTCATAGTCACACGACTTCCACCAACTTTAAACAACGATCACGTATAGTAGCCTTGAAGCACTGTTGTCAAACATAGTCAAAGTGGAGACAATTTGGTGGGGAAATGGGCGTGGCTTAATTATATCATATCAGCATTGCAGAAGAGCGTGAATTTTTTTGTTTCGGATATCACATTTAAATTAACGTAACCGATTATGCTGAGACCAGGTAGTTGATGCACTCAAGACAACTGCATAGCCGCAATAAATAATACTTCAAATTTGGAAAATATCCCGCCATAATTTTAGCGCGAATTACACCGTGAAAGTTCCGCGAGTGGGCGGAGCTAATACGATTACGGACATGCGTCAATCAAGTCAGCCGGGTTTGGGAAGCTTTAGTTTTTAATATTTATATTCGTCCGTGTGAAGCAAGAACATTATATACATATGATAGCTAAAATAATTCATATCTTTAATTAGTTTTCTTCTTTAAAAGATAAAGTAAGATCACTCTGAATTTAATTTACGAGCCAAGGCCACGGACATATTCATTTTGACTTATGAGTTTAATCAAACTAATCGGCAAATGAACGTTGTCTTTTTATAGATAACTATTTAATTGAAGAATATACTAGTACTCTATAAATGTTTTCCATAATTTAAACTGTGTTCATGAGTGAATATTCACGTTAAATACATTTTTAATTTGCTGAAGGGATGAAACCGAACCGCACTGCTAAAACTGCCGAGATACATTCCCGATATTTTTTATTCTGTTTTTGTGTAAATGATTTTGTTGGATTGTCACCCCAAAAAATAGAGCATATCTATTCAATAGGATAGTTAAGAATTCTATTTTTATAATTCATAATTATATATTGTATGAGATGATAAGACAACAATTTATCTGCAGTTTTGTATGCATTTGCAAATAGGCTGTTCAGACTAAGATTTTACCTACCAGAAACTCATACTGTGTGACCGTAATTTCAGTTGCAAAGTTGCCGAAAGTTACATCATTTTCAAGATAGAAACACTAACTATCAGTGGATGAAATTTCAGTCACTATGCTTTTATTGTGAAAAATTAGGAGGTATTTCCATGCACAGTCCATTTTCCGCACTTTGTTTGTCAGTGACGTCACGCGAAACAATGTTCAACAAAATGATTACAAAAAGATAACTTGTATTATTTCGTGAACAATCGGTCGCATGAAGAAAGTAAACATACCACCGTGATCACTGTCGTCTTCTCTCTTGAAAAATAATAATTTATTTACATTTTTAGAAACAACAATTTAATAACAATCTATGAAACAACGGAGTAACAGTTCTCGTTGATTGAACTTTTGCGTGAAAAACGCCTCTGCCGTTTATAATCAACGCATTATCATTTTAAACTTCATTTTGTTTCATACAAAAATACATTGACCCAGTGGTAAACATCTCAGCATTCCACAGTTAAAATTTCATTAATTTCCGAACATTGATAACGCCTTGGTGACCTTTTTTGTACGACGTTGACCTATATCTTGTGTTTCCACAAAATGTTAGCGGCACTGAGCAAGTGCATAGCGTCAACTGCCGGGCATCAAGAGGGTTAAAGTAATGAGAGAAATAAAGACATAAAGAGAGTTCAAGGTGCCGGCGGCACGTGGAGGAGAGGGCACAGTGATGACGGCGGTTCGGGCGGTATCAAGGTTGACACAGGTATCATTGGTAACACATTAATGGCGGTACCATTACATCTTCTTACATCAGATGTTGCAATAATGTTAACAACATTAACATTATTACAACACGAAAGTCTTAAAAAATCTTCCTTTGTCCTGGAAATAAACCTCTATCAAACAAAGTGTTATAAATCTTGGTTAATAAAGGAACACTATAATGTTTTGTACTTCTCAAAAATTCACTAGAAATGCCATCCTCACCAGGAGATTTCCCTTGTCTAAGATTAAACAAACTCAACTTCTGCCTCAGTAAAAGAACTATTTATGAAAATCTTGTTTGAGTGGCATTTTAGAAGTTGGTATGATGACAGAATGCATAAATTTCCTATTTTCTTCATCAATGAAATGTCAATATCAGTATCAATGCCATGATTATTTTCTTCATAACAAAAATCTGAAAATGTATTTGTAACAGAAATAGCATTATCATTATCAATAATAGGACCAACATTTAATAACTTCTCAAAATGATTAAACCACTGAGCAGTATCTATATCCTTTGGAAAGTCAATTTTAAATTTATGCCAGATCTTAAGAATTTTCCAAAATGTTTTGGGATCATTTCTGGACTCGATTAGCTTTAATCTTTGTTGGGCATAGTATTTTTATCTTTTATTTCTGAGAATAAGGACTTAAACTTGCGTTTCAAACATCTATAAATTTCAAAATCAACACCAATCAAATTTAGTGTTGTATACTTCAAGTTTTTACAGCGCTCTAAGTCTTCATCCAACCACGGTGGCTAATGTGGTCCACATAAAACCCTATGTCTAGGAGAATAAATAACCCTCATATCTAATGCAGCTGTTTGGTATCATTTAGTAATTTCAATAACACATTGTATCACATCATCCTCAATAGATTTATATAATAAATCACACACTAAGAGAAAAATTTCTTTAAAATTTATCATGAAAGAGGATACCTTCTCTTTGTTCCACATATATTTTACCCATGGCTCAACATGATACAATTCTTTATTTGAAAACACAAAACATCCTGACCGAAGCTAACATTGTTTTCCCATGACAGGGTACATAATAGTCGAAAATGCGACGAATCATCACGTGACAAATTCTGAAATCACTGAAATATTTGAAAAAATCACTTGAGGATAGGAAATAGTCTATTAAACTTGAACCATTGTGTGTTACACATGTCATGTTACCTTGTAAGTCACCAAAAAGTCTCCCATTTAGGGTATGCAAATCAAACATACAGCATAGATTTGCTAGTTTGATACCGTAGCTATTATAGTCCTCCCAATCCTGAGCTATGTGTGTCGAGTCATCACATGGAATATAGTCCAGAAATTCACGCATTGAACATGGGGATTATCATAAGTGTGAAAAATGAGTTCAAGGCAACTGGAGAGCCAAGTGATTCCATCTATGTTTTCATACACAGGAGAAGACTCCGGAGGAATGTATACAAACTGAAGTATTATATCATGATCAAGTCCAAGCTGAGAGGTTTTTAAAAGTACCGTAACATAATGACATCCTCAAAATCTTTAAACACTCTGCTAATCAACGAACTCGTCATTATGCTGTGCAAATGTTTCACACAACCCTATAATATTGTAAAATTGACAGAGGTCCGCAAGGTTCGAAAATTCATTATGAAGATGTTTACTGAGTCCTTCTACATCCCAGCATAGAACTGATATGTCATGGCCCTTGTCTCACTTGCTTCTGTTTTCATCGCCATGGTTGCGACGCACATCCAGAGTGCTCTCCCTCTCCCTTGGTGTGTTCCCTCTGTTCTAAAACAAGTAAGTCTGTTGATCAGCTGATTTCGCAGCATCTCGTTTGCCCATATTCTTAGACAAATCCATCGTCCAGCTCATCTCGCCTTTTCCAGAAGTACAGACCACTGATTTGCTTACTCTATCAACAGTATACACTAAATTTCCGATGATCAGTTTATCATGTCTCATTTTGGGGGTCAAATACATAGAAGCGAGCAATCAACGATCTTCTCTCACCTGTCTTGTCAAATCTTCTGTTACACAGTATTCAGTGTCTTTAAGTTTCTGTCTGGCCGCTTTCAAAACTCCTGGGTAAGCACGAAACTAGCTACTATCGGTGAACTTGCCTTTCCTTTTGTGAGCCGGGGTGACCTTGTCATCAGCATTTTCGATGCCAAGTCTCTCTTCCATAAAACTTCTCACTTTTTCCTCAGTTATGTCTCAAGATTCATGTTTATCTCTGTTAATTCCATGGAATAAAAAATTACTTCTACGTGACTGCATCTCTGAAATTTCCATCTTTTCGCTAATTTCTCTGACCTGTTCCTTCAGCTGGAGGTTTTCATACTTCAAATCCACTATTTCTTGTGACACATGGTTTGCTAACCTCTCAAACTTGGCGTCGTCTTTTGTAGAGTCAACACTAATTTTCATGTACAGTATATACTTTATAAGGTCTTGATTGCTGTATTTCTGCGAGGAAAAGTTATGGTCGAGTTTTGACTGTCTAGACGAGGTGGACAATGTGTGTGTGCAGCGGACCCTGTTGGCCCGGGGTTAGTCTCAACATCTCCACACAACATGAGCAAAGTTGAAAAGAGCAGCAATAAGCTTAGAATTGAAAAGTTCTCCCATGGATGATAATACCATTTAGAAGAGGTTTACTCTTGTCAGGTTGAACAAAACATCCTATTTTAGCCCGAAATATGGCTAATTCTACTCAAATTTCGGGAGCCGACAAAAACACATCCGTCCACCTTGATTACCCAGCATGCAAGTAAGAAGAAGTTCTGATGACAAGATCCACACACCACTCATCCATGCCAATCGCCTCAAAACATATTTTTATCCAGCTGACCGTCAACAAAATCCACCAGAACAATTACTGAACAACAATTACAACATGGATTCAGATGTCATAGATGACGACAGTCTGACAACTGACAACAATTTGATAGCTGAAAATCAAAGACAGACGGAAGTCCGAAATGCAAAACAGGAAGCAAATAAACAGAGACAAGATGAATCAAATAAGCAAAAGAAAAAAAATAACACTGCAACTCAAGGAACAAAATTGAGACAAGACAATCAGCCAAAGTCAAGTGACTCTAATTCAAGTCAAATCAAGGACAAGAAAACAAGAAAGACAACCTTATAAGCAAAAATATAAAGCCAAACCCAACACACACAAAAACAGGACAATCATGAGAAGACCAAGATTATCAGGATAAATCAAGTCAAACTCAAAAGACTCAACAAATAATGACAGATGAATTTGACTCAATCCTTTCTTCAAACAGAGCAAACAAGACAATATCATATATTATCAAATCAACCAGATGCCCTGAAAAGAGACTTCCATTCCAAGCACAACATGGCAGGACGGCGTAGGAAACAACCTCTAAAGAGACACAAATTCTTTGAAAAGAAGTCAACAGTACCAGAGAAAGATGTCAATGTTGTGAATGAAGACTACGGAACAAGTGTGAGCAGCCTGATACACCATGCATTGTTCAAACCGTTCTACCAAGGCCTATATTCTATCTTTCAAAAAACCTTGCAGTGGTTAAACATGGAAGTTAAAGAAGTTGTTGCAATTGAATTTGTCAATGGAGACTGCTATGTGACAGTTACATTCAATAACATCCACTGTATAAATGAGGAACACCTGTACCTTGAGAGTGTCCATCCAAGACTTGTACAATGTTATCTCAATTAATGCTGGAATGAGCTTTATGAATTTAGAATAAAACAAAAACAATACAACAATTACCAACACAGCCTACCAATATTTGCATCAAGTCTCAATGACAGTGATGTAAACATTGAATATTGCGAAATACTTGCTGATAAAACAAGACCCTAGCAATATAGTTTCATTTTTTATGTTGATTTGGAAAAAGTTAACATTTTCTTACAGAAAATACAGGTTCTCCTTACCAAAAGGTAAGAAAGTTAACTGATTGAAGTTCCGCAATAAATCAATTCATTTTGGCAGTTTCATTGATTTATTTTTATGTTTTACCATTTGTGAACACAAATTTCAGTTTGATCACCTGCTAGATTTATGTTACACAAATATATTAGGCTATTTGGCTATTGTTACATTATATATGATTAACATTATTCACATTTTCAAATTATTTTTATTGACTTGAATCTATAATTGAATTTCAAAAGGGGGGGTCCGGAACCCCTGAACGTGGTTTTGACCAGGGGAGGTAACAGTGTAAAGGACAGCAGCTGAGAACTACACTAGTTGCATTCAAAAACACGGAAAAATGGCTTGAAGGTTCTTATTTATTTATTCAAGTGAAAACGAAAACATGTTATCACGTCGGTCGAATGGAACAATTACAAACTTTATGACGTGATATCACATCCCTCGCATTCAGAAGCTACATCCTTTAAAGAATTTTTCGTATGCAAAGGTTGTAGATAAAGGAACGCAATATCATGTCCTTTGGCAGCTGTGAAAAGTTTGTCTCGTATGGAAAGAGTTAACATTCTTAACAGTTCAATTGAGTTAGAAATCATATTTCTTTTAGTTCATTCCTTTTCTTTTATTAACTTACCTACAAATGCAAACTATTTGTTCTCGCATAATGTATGTGAACATTTCCATAAAGCATTTCTTCACACAAAGCATTCCTAATATGTTAGTTATGTATAACACATAATGTGTAGAAGTACATTTCAACTATTTATATTATCATATGTTTATTATGAATTTACATTATGAATGTGTACATCACATGATATATGAGCTCTTATCAGCTATTCAAAAGCATCAATATAAATTAACACTGTTGCAATCCAAGATTGCAAATGTAAGGTGAGGTGACATGCCGGGTTTAATGCAGATTTTTTTCAAGAATATTTCACTTATATCATGGATGATAGTATTCTTGCAGGATGAAAGCCTGCAACACCATTGTGGTTATGCATTGCGGTGAAACCTGCTAGCATCGGCTGGATCTAGCGTGGATGGTACTGCACTGAAATTAAAAAACCTGACTGCGTGTAGAACAGTTCGCTCCTGCAGAGACAAAGTTGCAGGGCTCCAGGCGTGATTCAAACCACGGACCTCTTGATCTGAAGCCGAAAACGCTAACCACTGCGCTGTAAAATGGCACATGTAATATACACAAATAATGTGATTATTTAAATATGGGGTACCAGTCAAATCGCCCCACCTACAAATCGCCCCAGCCCAATTGGTCAAATTGCCCCAGATTTTTGGTCAAATCGCCCCAAGTTTGGTCAAATTGCCCCAGGGGGGTAGTCAAATTGCCCCAATGAGTTTTAGATTATTATTTGTGCACAAGTTGACATCTAAATTTCATGTGTTACCTATAGTTATTGTCAATGTTGATATCATATTATCATATGAAGGTTAGAATTCTATATTTGATGGTCTCAAAACATAATTTTATTGGAGCGGCATTAACATAAGCTTTCAGCATGTTTGCCAATACTTTTCTTTTGAAATGAATAAAATATCTTTAAACCATGTGAAGGTGATTTCTCTTAAATTTGTAATAATGAAACTCAATAAGACCAAGCAGTTTATCGAAAGATATGACATGCCTTATTGTAACATAGTGAGGAAAACTCAATCATTGCCCCATTTCTAATATTAGTCTTAGATGTTGTAAAATACAAAAGCAAGGGGGTATCATTACAATTTAAGAAAAGTATCTATTATGGGAAAACATGTACAAAATATATGTTAAGAGATGAATATATCCGATGCCTTGATACTGTGACACAGAAGGGAAGCGACTTCACACCCAGCAGCATGCCCCATAATCATACAGCTAATCCTGGTAAATTACAGGCATCACAAGCTAGAGTTAAAGAGCCACTCCGTGAGTTGTTGCATGGAGTCATATATGCCAAAATTAATCAATAGTGTCTTTTGATCATAAAGTATCGACTGCTACCAAAAAGACACATTTTAAAGCTAATTGTTTTTTTACAGTGACATTATGAAGGTAGAATGTGGCAATTATGATATGAACCGGACAGTGGCGTACGTCAAATAGTCAAACGTAATTTTTGAGACTTATCTAAAACAGCCAGGAGGGCAGTTAGGAGTTGATAGTGTTTGTTAGGTTATATAACTAGTATCAATGTATATTGAAAATGATATATCTACACCTCGGTGCATTTATAAGGCTGTTTTTATATATTCATGGTAAACAAGTATTTGTCATATATATGTCTTCTTGGAAAAGTTCAGATGTTTTGATTTTATGTCACCACATTTGACATTTAGGTTCGTATCAAAGGTAAAATATTATGTTATGAAAATCACGGGCAGTGGCTGTTTAAGGTAAGTACCTAAATCCTGGCAATCAACACTGAGGACCCAAGACCCAAGCCTCCATGAACTGTAGACCATGCGGCTGCAGAAGACAAAACTTTCCCTTTGATTTTATTCAAGTTTTTATCTGATTTTATTTGTACATTGTATTTATGTATAGGTTTATGACTAGTTCCAAAGAAACATGGATACATATAAGGTTGTAATGCTGATATCCAGGTATCAACATATTTGGGGAAAATGTAATGTTTTATTTTCATTCCTCAAGCAAACTTTGTCCAATTATTCTATTCTCTTACGGGTCTTAGATGATGTGATGTTAATATAACACAGAAATTAAACATAAAACAAAAAATCCGAACCTTCATTCTTTCACCCTTACATACCTATTTATGTTTCTCTTGCTCTTATTGAGTTTCATCTTACAAATTTAATAATTTAATTCTAAATAACCTTCATATGGAAACATAATATCAACATTGACAATAACTATAGGTAACACATGATGTTAGATGTCAACTTGTGCATAATGTATAACTTAAAACACACATTGGGGCAATTTGACTACCCCCCTGGGGCAATTTGACCAAACTTGGGGCGATTTGACCAAAAATCTGGGGCAATTTGACCAATTGGGCTGGGGCGATTTGTAGGTGGGGCGATTTGACTGGTACCCTAAATATGTACCTTGATACACACTTATCACTCCATATTTCTTCACATATTATGGGAGAACATTACAGTTACTCAACAGCACCTATATTAATCTCATACTATCAAAGATAGTGATGTATTCTTCACATATGTGTCTAATTAGATATGCATTTATAACCTCAAATGTACCATTATTGCACTTTTTTGAATGAATATCATCTATTCAGCATTATTGTAAGCACTTACACTATCCAAGTTAGTAAATAATTAGAAAGTTTTTTTACTCGTAAAAACAGATGTCTCCCCCTTACACCATTTCAGCATATTTGTTTTTTTAAAATTCTTAACAGTTTTTTAAAACTCAAATAAAATTTAAAAATTTTTCTATAAAACATAAACTTTAGGTTTTGGTTAATGAACATGTCCACAGTTTTGACAAAATATTAACTCATGTGATTCAATTTAAGATTAAGAAAATATAAAATTGAAAAAGAAGTTGAAACCCCCAAAAGGCACATCTACATAATATAAAGGGGATGTGTACCAAATTTGGTGAGGATTGGTCATGTAGTTTTAAAGTTATGCTCCGGAAACTAACCCTACCCTTTAAAATGACAACTCCAAACTGTTGCCAGGGAAACAAAAAAAAGAATTGAACAAGTGTTTGCCACTAACATGGCAATGTCCCCCGCCGTTATGAGATATTTGGCATAACTGATATTATTATCTTTTGGTACAATGAATGTTACCTGTAAGTTGATGTGTCTTGTCATAATCAATTGAGAATCTTCTCTTCATTGTGATGTATTTCAAGAAAGACTCTTTGACATAAAATCTTAACCACTCTCACTATCCGTATGTATATATGCGCACCTCTTTCCTTCTAACAAAACACACGTCGCTACTGTTTGAAATATTGAAGAAGCGACGTTAAATAATAACTTTCTCACTCTAACAAAACACAAGTGTTTGCCACTAACATGGCAATGTCCCCCGCCGTTATGAGATATTTGGCATAATTGATATTATTATCTTTTGGTACAATGAATGTTACCTGTAAGTTGATGTGTCTTGTCATAATCAATTGAGAATCTTCTCTTCATTGTGATGTATTTCAAGAAAGACTCTTTGACATAAAATCTTAACCACTCTCACTATCCGTATGTGTATGCGCACCTCTTTCCTTCTAACAAAACACACGTCGCTACTGTTTGAAATATTGAAGAAGCGACGTTAAATAATAACTTTCTCACTCTAACAAAACACAAGTGTTTGCCACTAACATGGCAATGTCCCCCGCCGTTATGAGATATTGGGCATAATTAATATTATCGCGTTAACAATGTATTACAGTGGTTAAAGTGTCATGGTGACCATGAAAATGAGGTCAGGGTCACCAATGTCGACTGGCGTCTGAGTCTTCTGCCATTGAAAGCTGTCACCAAATATGAACACTCTAGGTACTAAGCTTTACGAGATAATGCGTTAACAATGTATTACAGTGGTCAAAGTGTCGTGGTGACCTTGAAAATGAGGTCAAGGTCATCAAAGTCGACTGGCATCTGAGTCTTCCGCCATTGAAGGCTGTCAACAAATATGAACACTAGGTGCACATTAACAATGTATTAGAAATTGGTCAAAGTGTCATAGTGACCTTGAAAATGACGTCATGGTCACCAATGTCGACTGGCTTCTGAGTCTTCCTCCATTGAAAGCTGTCAACAAATATGAACACTCTAGGTGCTAAGTTTCACAAGTTATCGCGTTAACAAGAATCCAGACAGACGTAGTGTCATGGTGACCTTGAAAATGATGTCAAGGTCACCAAAGTCAACTGGCGTCTGAGTCTTTCTCCATTGAAAGCTGTCATCAAATATGAACACTCTAGGTGCTAAGCTTCACGAGTTTGTCGTGGTGACCTTGAAAATGAGGTCAAGGTCACCAAAGTCGACTGGCGTTTGAGTCTTTCTCCATTGAAAGCTGTCACCAAATATGACCATTCTAGGTGCTAAGCTTCATGAGTTATCACGTTAACAAGAATCCGGACGTACATAGTGTCGTGGTGACCTTGAAAATGACTTCAAGGTTACCAAAGTCGACTGGCATCTGAGTCTTCCTCCATTGAAAGCTGTCACCAAATATGAACACTCTAGGTGCTAAGCTTCACGAGTTTGTCGTTGTGACCTTGAAAATGAGGTCAAGGTCACCAAAGTTGCCTCTTGTCCGAGTCTTCCTCCATTGAAAGCTGTCACCAAATATGAACACTCCAGGTGCTAAGCTTCATGAGTTTTCACGTTAACAAGAATCCGGATGTACGCTGCTGAATTCATAGTTCCTGGTTCCGCATTGCGGCGGGGGACAAAACATACTGAGAGCTTTATACTTATAGGGTTTACATTTCTCTTCGCAAAACGAGAACTCAAAATCACAGACATAAAATGAAAATAAAATTGGAGATAGAACTTCACCTTACATAAGCCTATACTATTCTTGAAATATTCACTATCGAAACCTCCCAACACTTAAACATGATGTAACATTCAAATACAACGAATAAATAACTGACATCAACTTCACATTTATACCCAGTTTCGACAACTTAAACCATAACTTCGACCGATCTATAGTATCAAATGCGCGCTTAAAGTCCATAAAGGTAAAATATAAGTTACCATGTGTCCACGAGTTTGATATGGAGATAAATCATGTGTTCTCAAACGAGAACGCAGTTTGATATTTAACTCGAACACATGATATATCTCCATATCAAACTCGTGGACACATGGTAACATATTTATCTCGACGAGGACCCTTATTTCATGCTTTAAATATGGCTTGAAAGATTGGATGGGTCAAAATGGCGGCTGATGTTGTCAATGTTATTCTTTTATTTGTGAATTTACAAATATGATTTTTATATCACCGTTTAGAGGACAAAAAGTATAGTCTTGTACCCTGCAGTGGTACTAGACAGAAAATACGGACAAACGAACTTGAATAAATATAATGAGTATTGCGGGGCTTCTTAAGTTTTGATTGTTTAGTCACGTGACCTCATGTATATACGTTCCACCTTGGAAACGTTCAATTTGAAGCGGCGCTAAAATCGCCGTAAATTCCTAACTGTCATGGCTGACCGTCATGAAAGATCCGATTGATTTTCAAAGTGTCTGACGCATAGAAGATGCAGGCATCACAACATAATGCTGAGGTTGGTTTGAAAGTTCGATATGAATGAAAAGTCGGCGATGACCTCGACTAATATATGTAGAGATTGTTTTTTTAGTTCACCATTCCAATCTTTAGCTCACTGATGGACAACCTCGCTACGGGCAAGTGAACCGGTAGGCCAATGGCAAGTCTTGTAACTTGTCAAGCGTTTTTCGCACGAACATTTCATTTTTACAAGAAGTTAATTGTTCCAGTCCAGAAATGCGAAATGACTTCAATTAGTCGGAAAGCTAGAGCTAGTAACGGTAGGCTTTTACAAACCAGCGTAGCGTAGCCTTTGTTTACCTTACAGTGGGACAAGGGAGATAACTCTTGGAAGTACGTCGTCTCTGTTACTAGGGTTGGGCGTGACCCAGTTTAACAATATAAAAATATACCTACGGCACGTGACCACTTTTAGCCAATGAGTAGCCGACATTGCTGTCCAAGTCAAGATAATACATGTTTATTGTTATAAAGACTGAGGCTCACCATGGAGTGGAGAGAAAATATAGCACCAACAGTACTAAGCTTGGGGCGAAAACCAAACTGAAAATCTGGTATACTAATATTCTGTTAATCTGTAAGTATTTATCATAAAGTCTGCTAACTTCAATGATGATGAATTAAGATATGATGTATAAATGTATAAATATATATATATATGTATGGGAGAGGTATTCAGATAGGCTGCTAGCCTCTTTACCAATCCCTTTCTCTTTTTGAAATAAATATTGTTTAAACCAGGTTGTATTTCTAACAAACCACTGTTACTAGTTAATCTTTTATTATGTATGTATTTTATTTGATGTGTCACACACTACTTCAGTGGCAGGTGTATTTCTTTTTAATGTAAGAGCACTGTTAATTTTTGTATTGTACAACCCTGATGACACAATGATAAAAAGAATTCTTCTTCTTTTCTTCTTTCAAAACAGTACAAAAGGTCGAATTAAAGCGTATAATTTCTCAAGTAATGGCTCTATTGATTTTTATAAGTAAACAATCTCTTCAATCTACTCAAGTCAACATAGCAGTTGTAAATTTGGTGAGAAGAAAATCTGTCAGAAGAAAATCTTAAACTTTAGCAGGAACTACCAGTTTCACAAGCGGTACTTTAAGTGAGAATGGAACTGTATTAGTATAAAATGAGTATTACCAAAGTGTTTCTTTTAAGCTCCTCCTGTACTTAGTGAGGTCACTCTTTCGTACTGCTAGCTGCTCCAGGAGGGTTGCACATCTGACTTATTCATAATTTCTCTTTATAATTTCTTTTTCACCTCATTTATTCCCCCTAATTATCAAAAACAAATTACTTTTTTCCCATTTATTAATATATTCCTTTGGCGATGCTATTTAATTCTAAATTTTATGAACCCCTATCATAATAGAGTAACATAGCCACGTCGGCGAAATCACCAAAAGGTGGAAGCAGACGTTAAAGCCATATACAACAACAACAACGTGTTTCTCATTAACCATCGCAAATCCAAAGAAAGTGGAAAACTACTCAAGAAATGAGGACAGCAGATACTACTAGAAGGCTACAGATACAGAATCAACATTGGATTGACATCATGTTCGAAGCCACTGCCATCCGACAGAAGGATGCCTTCCATGACTACGTCACCGCCACCTGGGTTGATGACCACGCAAAGTTCCAAGCAAGAATATGGAACCATCACAAGAACCAAGGCCCTAGGAACAACAACCATCTAGGGGGATGGCACTCCCACCTCAACAAGATCTCCAGAAAAACATCCGAACATTTTCTCACTTGTCTAGGTGCTACAGAAGATCAATAAAGCTGAGAGAAACAAGTTGGTTCAGATGTCCACCGGAGCCCGCCACCCACCTCGCAAGAATCTACACTGAGATTGACCAGAGACTCAGGAGGCTAAATGACCAATAATCAACTGGAATGAAGACACCAACGGAATTCCTCATACCTGCTGGACATCTAATTAAATTGGCTTGAGTGACCAAAACAGTGCATTTTTTGTATAAATTACCGTATATTACAGTGTATAAGTCGACCCTGTGTATAAGTCGACCCCCTTTCTCAGGCCCCCAAATTGCTGTCATAATCATATACCTTGTATATAAGTCGACCCCCCTAATAGCCCGTGTTGGAGGCAGGTCAACATGAAACACGCGGCACGTTGAGAGATTTAGTTACGGTAAGTTGATGTATCGGTAATTTTCAAAGTGAGTTGTAACACGTCAGTGTTTTGTAATACAGTAAGCATTTGTTTAATAAGAGATTGTTGTAATAAATGTATTATATATAAATATTAATAATAAAAAATACATACGTGTGTGCTGGTGTTTGATCTTTTTTTTAAAAATAATTTTATGTCATTTACTTCTCGGTACATGAGCAGTGTTGCACCTAGAGTGCGTATTTGTGTAATTAATAAATAACGCATCGAAAATGAACTGTGGCGTCCGAGTGGTGAAATTCCGAGTATTTTACGCGGTGAAAAACAAACCAAATGTCTTCATCAAATTCAAAGAAAGCTAGAAGAGTAATTGATTTTTTCACGGGAGCGAGTCAATATACGTCTACTGATGAGGTAGGGGTACAAGATGAAATTTGTGCCGATAACATTTCCGATGTGACTACACTTCAGTAGATCTATAACATGTGACAAATCGCGGGGTGTTATTTTCGCGCTAACATTAAAAACGACTTATTCGCGGAGTTTAATTTTCGCGCATATCGACAAAGCGATTGGTGAGAAAAACTGCATGTACCGTGCAGAAAAATTACATTGATACTAATAGTAATTACCTATCGGTTCTCGTGTAATTGTAACGTCCATGTTACGTTTTGTTGACAGTCATTGAACCGTATTTGACCTCGACACGTGACAAGCTTGGCCTATCAGATGACAAGAAAGCTCTGTGCAAAAAAAGCCCATCGAACGTGCATATCAGCAAAATATAATGATTTTACAGTTTGTCTTTTAAATAATTCATTTTCATAACTAAAAGTTATGATAGAAATAACGTTAGATTAGGGAAATAAGTCTTAGCTAATGTTCAACTTCGACAGTAATTTTCATTGCCGAACATTAAAAATTCAAAATGGCGTCGATAGATAAGATTATTTACAAATGGATCAATTTCAATTCAATCAAACTGGATTCCCAATCGTAGTAATTTATTTATTTTTAGGAATCAAATACAATAAAAAAAACAGTAAAATATGTCATATTTTATAAAAGTAATTTTATTTCAATATTTTGACAATGAGTTGACATTGTGGCTTCCGACACGTGACAAGCTTGGCCTATCAGATGACAAGAAAGCTCTGTGCAAATTTTCTACAAAGCCCATCGAACGTGCATATCGGCGAAATATAATGATTTTACACTACGTCTTTTATTTAATTCATTTTCACAACTAAAAGTTATGATAGAAATAACGTTAGATCAGGGAAATAAGTCTTAGCTAATGTTCAACGTCGACGGTAATTTTCATCGCCGAACATTAAAAATTCAAAATGGCGTCGATCGATAAGATTATTTACAAACGGATAAATTTCAATTTGATCAAACTGGATTCCCAATCGTAGTAATTTATTTATTTTTAGGAATTAAATATAATAAAAAACAGTAAAATATGATATATTTATAAAAGTAATTTTATTTCAATATTTTGACAATGAGTTGACATCGTGGCTTCCGGTTTGAATCTCGTCTGTTTGTCTCCTACCGGCAGATCGTCACTTGACCTTAGAATTTTTAGGTCTCAAACATAGACCTCGTATATATAAGTCGACCCCCCTCCTTGACCCCTCAATTTCTGGTATAAAAAACTTGACTTATACACGGTAATATACGGTACATGAAATCTGTAATGTGTCTGTAAATCGAGGAAAATGGAAAGGCTAACAAAATCATCTTTTTTTTTATCATAGTAATAAGTTAAAAAATAAGTGGAACATTCCACTTTTCTAAAAGGGTGAAGGTTGTTTTACTTAAAACAACTGGTGCATGAGGTTGTTTTAACTCTAGGCATTCTTCCATTGAAGGGCCCATGGGCCCCTTGTTTTTCCACACAATTAATTTGGTAAGTTGGTGAGGTGAGTTGGTGTTTAACTCCGCTTTCAAGATTATTTCACTTATATCGCGGCTGCTAGTATCAATGCAGGGAGAAAGCCTGCAACACCATTGTGGCTATGCATTGCGGTGAAACCTGCGAGCATTGGCTGGAACTAGCAAACCATGCGCTGATATTCAGTGTAGCATTGCACCCAAACCTAACTGAGTGTAGAACAGTTCTCTACTGCAGACAAAGTTGCCGAGCCCCTGTCAAGATTTGATTAATTTGGTAATCCTACCCTTAACGGTTACAGAAAAGAGTTGACCCTAAAAGGCCCTTTAACTCAACAGACGGATGCAAACATGCATGCAACAAGCCCAAAGCCAAAACCTTTATCCCCCTTCTACTCTGTAGCAAGGGATAATAATGTGCATATATATAACGCACTTTATCCACATAGTAATACGTGCTCAAAGTCTTTTGCCAGGTTGTGATCTTCAATCTAAAATCTGCTACATGCAATCCAGTATGTGTAAATGTCTAAACTTATTCAAGAAATTCTCATGGATGACAACTTCTTTATCTGAGTTCTCACAATTTTTCGGGGCTAGATCTTGCCCTTTTCAAGAATGATGCCTAAACTTATGTTTAGGAAAAAGCTGCTAACAGTTTTTATCCAACAAATGCAGCAGAAAATTATTTCCTTGTCTGGTTAGTGGAGATGCAGATGCATACTCAGCCTCCCAACATTAGCACAACAGAGTGGCTGAAACAAAAGGAGAGAAATGCTAGGAGCATAATGTAGCGGACAGAAAGACAGACACTTACTCTTGCATCTCCTTCATCTGGTTCTCCTTCTCATTCTTCTCATTCTCGCAATCCTTCAGGATGTCCAGGAGCCTGTCCACCTCAGCCTGACTGCGCTTCAGGTCGTCTTGGGTTTGCGTAAGTCTCACGGTCTGGTCAGACATACGCCGTTCCAAGGTGCCCCCCAGCTTCGGGGAGTCAATACCATTCTCACGACTTGTCTAATTGGGAAAGTACATCAAAGAATTAACATTTTATTAATGTTGTCTGGTTATAATATTGAATTGTAAGGGGTAGATTATATGTTTTAATAAATAGGCATGAGGCATGAAGAGCAAGAGTTGTGTCGATCATAGTATTGTCTGCTGTCATACATTTGTATACAAGATAAGATGTAATAAACACTAAATTTCATTAAGTGGTGTCAGTGTCTGTATAACCCTCAAAGTGGTCTGTTCCCATATTTGATGATATTTGAGCCAACCTTTAGAATCCCTCACTAAATTTACTTCTCGTGAAAAGAATTTTTGTAAATTCTAGAACAATTTTCTTACCTAACATGCGTAGACGCATTTCTCATCGAAGCGCAAGTTGTGTGCATTTATGTGAATGCTTGGTTGTGGGTTTTAGAAATTTTAGCACTTGGATGCAAATTATTTCACGCTTAGTATAATGTCCAAGGATCGTCACAGTCATAATTTCAATAAATATTGTTACTTTGTGTCAGTAGAAGGTTGTCTTAGACCTAGACATCAAATCAGTTTTACCCCGGCGTCTGATTGTCCGTTTGCTTACCCTTGGATACATCTGCATGATTTTATTTAACCCTTGAAACCCCTCTAAGACAATGCATTTAACCTTGAGCTTTAGAGATCAGATAGTAGTGTTATTTTAGGTTGATTTAAGTCATATTGTGCTAGAAGTGCCATATTTCTTTTCTAATGCGACCGAGTGATTTGGTGTTCGATTTGCAGTGCATCTAGCTCGATTACTGACAATCAGCTGACATGGTAAAGCTGTATCCCCCACAAATGGCACAATGGTTTTAGGTATTATATATTTAACAAATTGAGATTTTTCTTAGACTGTCTTAAGATTAGATTCCTTATTATTTAGCTGAATAATATTTCATTTGCAATTTTGTAAAGAATAAAAGATGAAACTGTTCAATCAAAAACTAAAAAAAATTCAAAATATTTTGGACAAACTCACAATGTTAAAGGAATTATTTTCAATCGTGTTATGATTAGAAATCCCAATAGACAATGAAGCTGAGATGACTAGATCATTTCAGTCTTTTTTAGGATGTTATTTTTTTTGGCCATCAAAATGTCTTAAATTTAGAATCGCTGTGATGAATTTCACCTTTTACAAGCAAAAAATTAACTATCTATGTTCCAGACATGACTCAGTTACAATTTTCTTCTAAATACATTGCTTTTTTTCCAAAAATAAAGTTTAATACAATTATTTTTTAAATTTTGAATAATGGCATACCTTCAAATATTCATCATCTCATATAAACTTCAATCAAAATTAGATGATCATTTGATTAGTCATTAAACATACAAGACTTGTAAAACTTTATAACAGAGACACCACATTTCTACAAATATTGCAAAGTTTTTCACAAACATTGTTAAAATATTAAAATAGTGATTATGCATTTTTATGCCAAATTTGATCAAACTCAGATGACTAGTTTAAAAGTTACGAGGCAGACAGGATACTAAACAGTTTTCAAAGAAAGTGCCGATTTTTGGGCAAAAAATGCAAACTTTTACAAAAATATTTTTAAATTGTTCATCATGACACTTTCATGTAATTATGCGTGAACATACCAAATTTGATCAAAATCAAATGATTGGAAGAGAAGTTATGGGCCTGACAGGACTTGTTGACAGTTTTCTTGCCAAAAATAATTTCAAAATACTTAATTCTGACATATTATTCCATGGCAAAATTAAAATAAAATGGTTTATAGGTTACAAAATTATGAGCTGGACACAATGTGTAATGGACGATAGGGGGATAACAATAGGTTACGAGTTAACTCTTGGACACATTCTGATATTCACATTCTTTTGATTAGATGCATTTTTGTTTCAAGGGTAAGTGTTAATGTGAAGTAGAAATTTAAGCGTAGGTTCATCTTGAATAGTTAATATCCCTGCCCAGGAGGTTAATTTCCGGGCCACACCGAGTTGTCACAAGTCACCAAAGAAAGATGTATGATTACATCTGATAATAAAATTTACCTCAAGTTAAGTACCCATGAAAAATATCGATATATCTATAATGATTTAACATTATCCTTAATGCATTTAGGAGCATACAAATTAATTTAGCTCCATTGGCCATTGAAGTCAATGAAAACATTGACATGATTACTTAGACTAGGTTTTTCCTGAGAATCCTTTCATGTTTTGTTACAAAAAATAGAACTATGTTCATTTAAAGAAATGATACACAAAAAAATGCCCTTATGATATAATGACATTCATTTGTAAAAGCATTCATCTGATCAATATATCCAGCATCATTAACTTAAAATTACAAAAACATAACATAAACAAAAACAACATTGTTTCTGGCATCAGATTTTCCCCAAGTTACATCTTCCTTATTTGGAAACATTTGTCACGTGAGGTAAGAATTGACCAATCAGCAACCAGAAACATCAGCAGGATTTCGATTGCAAAAGATCGGATGGATGTTTTTGGGTAATGCTAAAATTTTGTGTTTAAAACTATCGTCTTTTTGCTGGTACATACGAAAATAACCTCTATTTTTGCCTGCTGTCACATGCTTGTTTTATATATAAAGTGCCTTTAGCACATGCTTTTGTAAACATATATATCACAATAATTTTATGGTGAGGGATTCGAAAAGTGCTCCAATATTTTTGTTGCAATAGTTCCTCAAATGTAATGAGTTTGAAAACTGGTCAAGTTGCTCTGCTGACCTCGAAAATGTGAAAATCAATCAAAAGCATCATCAGATGTACATTGTGTTCCTTTCATTATTGTAGGGGCAATACTTTCCGAGAAAACTTGTCCACAGTTACACCAATTTAAACCAAACATTCAAGCTATATATATATATATATATAACTCCATCAAAATTTATATTTCAGAACTTTAAATGGGTCTCATGATTAACAAGTTTTTTTTTAAAAACAACTAATAGAGCTTTTGGCTCTGTAGCTCATCAGTCTTTCATGATAAATTGTATTAGATAAAAAACTTGCCTTACAGTAGTTATAAAACAAACAACAATCATTATATAAAGTTGTCTACTCAAGGTGTCAGCAAAAACTAATTTGCTTGACTCATATAATGCCACACACTAGCACATCTGTTTTCAATTCAATAAAAGCATTGAAGATAATATATCCCAGTTTTGTATCCAACTTCAATCCCCCTTTCTATATAGACAATACATTCAAGTAAAGAAAACACCAAACATGTTTCGATGCGTCCTTTAATTAAAAAGATATAACGGTTCAAAGTGTGTAGAAATACGCCACCCCGAAAGCCCAATTGAAAAAAGTGCCTCGAACAGCTTGAGCTCTCCTTCGGCTGAATTGACGTCATAGACAGGACTCGCTCCGCCTTTGTTTGTAAACAAGTGTGTATACCAATGCAGATATGGGTCGCATTCGTCTACGTTTTTATTGCTAAAGAGACATGCCTTCTTCCTACATTGCTGCCAACTGTACTAATAAGAAATCAGGAGACATTCAACTGCATCGGTTTCCAAACTACTACAGTCTGCACGATAACAATGACAATCAATACATGCAGTGAAATTGTCAGCAGACTGTCAGTTACTGAAAATATATTTTGTTAAACATAATTAAAACAATGTTGTGTTATTATTGACAATATTGGCCTAGGTCACTCTAATCGGTATCACACTCTTTATCTGAAGGTGATATGAAGGTGAAGGTAATTATGAAGGTGGCAAATTGCGAATCAAGAGGTACATTTACTAAACACATCAAAGATCTGATCTTAAATATCACTCATAACTGGTTAATAAAGCCAAAAACAGCGGCTTGGAACCGTCGTATCCCAATGACTGGATCCGGAAGTTGCTGAGAGGCAGTCCATCGAAAGCGAGATCTCATTGTTACAGTTATGCAAAGCAGAAACACAGAGTTGCGATATTGAGTTGACACTTTAAAATGGCACAAAGTAGTAACAAATATTCTACATGTACAATGGTCAATCAGCTACACAGGGGGATAGTCGATTTGTTGAGGTGTTTAAACAACTAACAGTCACAGTGGCGGTAGATATCAGCTTGGGTTCACTCGCTTGGCATTATCAGAGATTAACAACCCAAACAAATAACAACAGTTAATTAATGTCAAACAGAATATGTCGATGTATTGATATTTATAGCTTTGGGGCTTTTTTATAAGTACAATCAGTGAAAATATATACGTTCACGACCGCTGGAATCTATAATGTAAACAATGACACAGATCAGCCAGTCGTAAGCGCATCCTGTCTATGTCGTCACGTCCCCCCTAGCACCTGATTGGCTAATAAAACGTTTGGCGTCTGTTTTCCGAAAGTGTTTATAAAACATGTTTTTTCTACTATTTTCAGGTTGATGTGAACCTAAATGTTTGTTGATATTCATTCTTAACTGTGTCATGAATTATTTCCACTAATCGTACCCCTCTGTGGATATATGATCTTTAAGAATAACTAAAAAGATATCCATAACCATATTCAAACAAGACCATACCTTCAAACTTTAACTTTTATGTAACAAAGATGTTATCCTGAAATGTGAGCTTCCGACCAGTTTTGATTTCAGTTAATCATACCAAATATCCACCCCTACTACACCTATATTATTGGGGGTAGGTCAATGAAATTTAAACATCAAAGTCTCCATTCTACAAAGATGACATTTTCAAAATTTGAGATTCTTAGCATTTTAAGTTTCTTAGAAATAAGCAAAAAGAAGATTTGAGGATGTACACCCTGTCACAAGTATATTTGAAATGCAGTTAAGTTAATAAATTTAACTAGAAAGTGTTTTTACTCATAAAAACCGATGTCTACCTCTTTCACCATTTCAGCATAATTTTGTTTTTGAACATTCAATACGGCTCTTTCAAACTCAAGTATAATTTAATATTTTCTCCATTAAAACAACATAAACTTTACATTTTACTTTTACATCTCTGCAGTTTGTCATGGTTGACAAAATATTGCCTACATATGATTCAAGTTAAGAATAATGATTTTGGGGAACAGAGTTGTCAAATGTTGCAAGTCCAAACTGTTGCCATTGAAAAAAATATATATATAATTATAAAAAAAAGTTGAAAGCCACAAAAGGCAAAACTACTTGATATGAACTTGATGTATACCACATTAGGTGAAGATTGGTCATGTAGTTTCAAAGTTATGCTCCGGAAACTAACTCTACCCTTCAAAATGACAACATCCAAATTATTGCCATGGAAACAACAAAATATGAAATGAAGAGGTTGAAACCGCCAAAAGGCACATCTACATGATATGAAGAGAATGTATAGCAAATTTTGTGAAGATTGGTCATGTAGTTTCAGGGTTATGCTCCGGCAACTAACCCTTCCCTCCTAAATGACAAAGTCCAAACTGTTGCCACGGAAAAAAAGTGTATTTGAAAGAAGCTGAAACCCCCCAAAAGGCACATCTACATGATATCAGGAGGATGTATACCAAATTTGCAGATTGGTCAAGTAATTTCAGAGTTATGCACCAGAAACGAATGGGAATGCTACTGCCGACGCCAACGCCAACACGGATGGGGACGGGAGCTCAGCCAAATCCAATATTCTCCCGACCCTTCGGGGGGAGACATAATTCTTCACATGAGAAAAATGTTACTTAATGTAGCTTAAATGTTAAATTTCAGCCTCTTATGCCAATCAGTTCTTGAGAAGAAGATTTATACGATTGAGGGAGTAATTCATAAATATTTTGCCCATATTTAAAGAGGGGGCAGTCCCAAATCACTTCTCCACAAAATTGGGGTGCAGTAGTTTGGTGGAATAGTAAAAAATTTACAAAGTCTGCAGACGACACCAGACGAATGCGTAAAACGAGCAATGCCATAAGCCCATCTGGGTGCCGTTCCACGAACCTATCTAAGAAAAGATTGATTTTAGCGAGTTAAATTAAGTCAATCTTAAAGTCGTTTTAACTTAAAGTTATTATTGTTCAACTAACCAATTTTAGGCAGATAGAAACAGGGGAATCTGACAATCTAATTACAACAACTCCCCTTGCAGAGACTAGCAGATGATACAATAATACAATAATATGAAAGCTGCCATTTTGGTTTCTCTACGATTGATTTTAACAAATGGTTAATATAATAAGCAACTTAGACTATTGATTAAAGAAGTAGTGTTTGTCTTTTTTCCATAGCGGATGTTAAGAATATTGGTTACTGTGAGTTACATCCCTTGTGTACCTTCCATGATTTAAAAAATGAATATACCTTCATGATTTCCATTTCAGATTTCAAGCCATCAAAATCAGATTTCCTCTGTTCTAACTGAGATTCCAGTTGACGCATCTTTGAATCCAGTTTGAATCTTTCTGATCTAAGTTCAGCTGTCTCTTCACGCAGTTCACAAACCTCAGTCTGCAATACATAGAAAACAGTCACTTTTTGTGTTTTGTATTTTCAGGAGGAAAGATAATAGTTTGAGAGTTTTTCAATTTAATCAATCTTTTATTTCCTTCAGTACCAATAAAGCTTGTTATGCCATTTTCCTTGCAATTTTTAACAAAATATCACCTCTCTCTATCACCATTTCCAATGCATTCCCTGTCAGGCACCAAAATCTTTCTATAACCAATTATCATGCAATTCTTATGCATTCTCTGTAGAGAAGTCATTCTATATCACCCTTTCCTATACATTCTGCATACAGTAGTCAAAGAAGCCCCTCAATACTCTACTGTTGGAAAATGGTCAGCTGTGTTTAAGCGGGGTCACAGCTCGTTGGACAATGACTCATGGTTAGGAAGGGAGTTGAAGCAATTACAGATGATTTGGTTGCACAGGTCTTGGGCTCAATCTTGTATGATCATAGAGAAAAGGTGGATGAGATATCTTCAGATTATCATGGAAGTGTTGGCACTTTTATTCAAGGTGTCTGCAAGATGGGTGCCACGAAACTTAAATGCACCAGATCAACACAAGAGAGTTGAATCCAGTCGTGAGCTCTTGGACATCTACAATGGTGATCCCGATAACTATCATGCCCGTATTGTTACAGGGGATGAAACGTTGATAACTGACATCAAGCAAGAATCCATGCAAGGGAAGCATCAGAGATCTCCTGCACCTATGAGGTTCAGAACTCTTCTGCTGGCAAGATCATGGTAACCATTTTCTGGGATTCAAGGGGTCAAATACTTATAGACTTTAAACCACCTGAAATTACATGAATATTGAACTTATTGACTTCCCCTTGTATAGAACCCAATGCAGTCTGTAAAACAGGAATACTTTTTAACACCTGTTCCCGTCCACTCTCCTCTAAAGTAGGCATCATCTCTATCGCCCTTACCTATGCACTCTGTATAGCAATCATCTTCACTACACCCTTTCCTATGCACTCTATAGCAGTCATCTTCTCTTTCACCTTTACCTATGCCCTCTGTATAGCAGTCATCTTCTCTTTCACCCTTTCCTATGCACTCTGTATAGCAGTCATCTTCTCTTTCACCCTTACCTATGCACTCTGTATAGTAGTCATCTTCTCTTTCACCCTTACCTATGCCCTCTGTATAGCAGTCATCTTCTCTTTTACCTTTACCTATGCCCTCTGTATAGCAGTCATCTTCTCTTTCATCCTTACCTATGCACTCTCTGTATAGCAGTCATCTTCACTACACCCTTAACTATGCACTCTGTATAGCAGTCATCTTCTCTTTCATCCTTACCTATGCACTCTCTGTATAGCAGTCATCTTCACTACACCCTTTCCTGTGCCCTCTGTATAGCAGTCATCTTCTCTTTCATCCTTACCTATGCACTCTGTATAGCAGTCATCTTCTCTATCATCCTTACCTATGCACTCTCTGTATAGCAGTCATCTTCTCTATCATCCTTACATATGCCCTCTGTATAGCAGTCATCTTCACTACACCCTTAACTATGCCCTCTATATAGCAGTCATCTTCTCTATCATCCTTACCCATGCCCTCTGTATAGCAGTCATCTTCTCTTTCACCCTTTCCTATGCACTCTGTATAGCAGTCATCTTCTCTTTCACCTTTACCTATGCACTCTGTATAGCAGTAATCTTCTCTTTCACCTTTACCTATGCACTCTATAGCAGTCATCTTCTCTTTCACCTTTATCTATGCCCTCTGTATAGCAGTCATCTTCTCTTTCACCTTTACCTATGCACTCTGTATAGCAGCCATCTTCTCTTTCACCTTTACCTATGCACTCTGTATAGCAGTCATCTTCACTATCATCCTTACCTATGCACTCTGTATAGCAGTCATCTTCTCTTTCACCTTTACCTATGCCCTCTGTATAGCAGTCATCTTCTCTTTCACCCTTACCTATGCACTCTGTATAGCAGTCATCTTCTCTTTCACCTTTACCTATGCCCTCTGTATAGCAGTCATCTTCTCTTTCACCCTTACCTATGCACTCTGTATAGCAGTCATCTTCTCTTTCACCCTTTCTATGCACTCTGTATAGCAGTCATCTTCTCTTTCACCTTTACCTATGCACTCTGTATAGCAGTTATCTTCTCTTTCACCTTTACCTATGCACTCTATAGCAGTCATCTTCTCTTTCACCTTTATCTATGCCCTCTGTATAGCAGTCATCTTCTCTTTCACCTTTACCTATGCACTCTGTATAGCAGCCATCTTCTCTTTCACCTTTACCTATGCACTCTGTATAGCAGTCATCTTCACTATCATCCTTACCTATGCCCTCTGTATAGCAGTCATCTTCTCTTTCACCTTTACCTATGCCCTCTGTATAGCAGTCATTTTCTCTTTCACCCTTACCTATGCACTCTGTATAGCAGTCATCTTCTCTTTCACCTTTACCTATGCACTCTGTATAGCAGCCATCTTCTCTTTCACCTTTACCTATGCACTGTCTGTATAGCAGTCATCTTCACTACACCCTTAACTATGCACTCTGTATAGCAGCCATCTTCTCTTTCACCCTTACCTATGCCTTCTGTATAGCAGTCATCTTCTCTTTCACCTTAACCTATGCCCTCTGTATAGCAGTCATCTTCTCTTTCACCCTTAACTATGCACTCTGTATAGCAGCCATCTTCTCTTTCACCCTTACCTATGCCCTCTGTATAGCAGTCATCTTCTCTTTCACCTTTACCTATGCACTCTGTATAGCAGTCATCTTCACTATCATCCTTACCTATGCCCTCTGTATAGCAGTCATCTTCTCTTTCACCTTTACCTATGCACTCTGTATAGTAGTCATCTTCTCTTTCACCTTTACCTATGCCCTCTGTATAGCAGTCATCTTCACTATCATCCTTACCTATGCCCTCTGTATAGCAGTCATCTTCTCTTTCACCTTTACCTATGCACTCTGTATAGTAGTCATCTTCTCTTTCACCTTTACCTATGCCCTCTGTATAGCAGTCATCTTCACTATCATCCTTACCTATGCCCTCTGTATAGCAGTCATCTTCTCTTTCACCTTTACCTATGCACTCTGTATAGCAGTCATCTTCTCTTTCACCTTTATCTATGCCCTCTGTATAGCAGTCATCTTCTCTTTCACCTTTACCTATGCACTCTGTATAGCAGTCATCTTCTCTTTCACCTTTATCTATGCCCTCTGTATAGCAGTCATCTTCTCTTTCACCCTTTCCTATGCACTCTGTATAGCAGTCATCTTCTCTTTCACCCTTACCTATGCACTCTGTATAGCAGTCATCTTCTCTTTCACCCTTACCTATGCCCTATGTATAGCAGTCATCTTCTCTTTCACCCTTTCCTATGCCCTCTGTATAGCAGTCATCTTCACTACACCCTTTCCTATGCACTCTATAGCAGACATCTTCTCTTTCACCTTTACCTATGCCCTCTGTATAGCAGTCATCTTCTCTATCATCCTTACCTATGAATTCCCTGTTTAAATGACAGTGAAGCTGTAGAACAGAGAAGAGAAGGATGTACCTGTTTGTCATTGAGCTGTTGCTCAAGACAGTCCAGTTTGGACTTCATCTCATGAGTATCCTTGAGGAAACAGCTCACCTCCTCCTGATGTTCTCTGTCCACACGCTCTCGCTGCTCCCGCAGTCTGAAACAACACAAAAGTTAGCAGATCTAAAGTTAGCACATACCCCCACTGTAACGTGGTTAACTTTGGTACCAAAAGAAGTCACATATTTGTTAATTTCAAGCAATGTAACAATTTGCATAACCTCTAAACACATATTCAAATAAGACCATCTAGAATAAAGAAAACTGTAATGATTACAAAATGACATTATTGAAACATTGCATCACCAAAGAAAAGTAATTCGAATATCAAGAGTCTCTGACAAAAAAACTCCAAGGGATATATTATGCTGACACATAAATTTAGTAAATCTTTGCAAGAGTTTGATTAGAAATATTACCTACAATTCACTGTTTATCTAATGATCAATGTCACATACTAAAACGAATATTTTCAAACAAACATATTGCCATCTGCACATAATAATGCGTCAGCGCAATGTCAAAAGTGTCCAAAGTTTGGGCGACCTCGGGTGGTGGCCTAGACTTGGTCAGTTTTCCCTATTTAGATCATCAAAAGAATGCATTCTGGGCATTAAAATATTTTACTTAGTAAAGATATTCTGTCATTCTTGATCACACATTAATTATTGTGTAGGTATTTCTATTCATTACAACCATATATGGGAATCTCATTTCAATCTGTGTGCCTTTCCCACATTACAAAGGCTTATTGTTAACCTTTAAAAGAACTTTTCTTTTCCACATGATTATGGCTTATTGTTAATATTTCAATCTGCTTGTCTTTCTCACGTAAGGCTTAGTAATAACCTTTCAAGAATCCCGTCTTCTGATATGATGGAGGCTAATAACTAACCTTTCAATCTGCTTGTCTTTCTCGTTGAGAGACTCTTCAAGACTAGATATTGCACTGTCACTTGAGTCTGTGAAGGTAGAGGAGAGGCGCATCTTTGTCTGACCAAGCTGGTCATCCTTCTCCTTGATCAGCTCTTCCAGACTCTCCACCTGCACATTACACAGTACCCAATATATTGGCTCTCCACCTGCACATTACACAGTTCACTATATATTGGCTCTCCACCTGCACATTACACAGTACCCTATATATGGGCTCTCCACCTGCACATTACACAGTTCACTATATATTGGCTCTCCACCTGCACATTACACAGTTCACTATATATTGGCTCTCCACCTGCACATTACACAGTTCACTATATATTGGCTCTCCACCTGCACATTACACAGTACCCTATATATGGGCTCTCCACCTGAACATTTCACAGTTCCCTTTAAACTTGCTCTCCACTTACACATTACACAGTACCCTATATACTTGCTCTCCACTTACACATTACACAGTACCCTATATATTGGCTCTCAAACTGCACATTACACAGTTCCCTTTATACTCGCTCTCCACTTACATATTACACAGTACCATATATACTTGCTCTCCACCTGCACATTACACAGTTCCCTTTAAACTTGCTCTCCACTTACATATTACACAGTACCCTATATACTTGCTCTCCACCTGCACATTACACAGTACCCTATATATTGGCTCTCAAACTGCACATTACACAGTTCCCTTTATACATGCTCTCCACCTTCAAATTACACACTACCCTATATATTGACTCTCCACCTGAACATTACACAGTACCATATATACTTGCTCTCCATTTACATATTACACAGTACCCTATATCAGCATTCGAAATACCTGCCTGCCCGACCGCCCGGGACAGGTTGTTTTCAACTCGGACTTAAATTTTCAAATACACCTGTCCGACGGTCGGGTAAAAGTTAAGCCTTATCAAATTTATTAAGGTTTAGTGGGCAAGAAGGTTGAGGTCAGGGCTGGCAAGTTTTTTGAGCTAGCCAGCCCTGTGGTCTAGCTTAAATTCTTAAGGAGTTTCATACCCTACCTACATACTGGCTCTCCAACTGCACATTACACAGTATTCAATATACTGGCTCTCCACCTGAACATTCCACAGTATTCTATATACTGGCTCTCCAACTGCAAATCACACAGTACCCTATATACTGGCTCTCCACCTGAACATTACACAGTATTCTATATACTGTAAAATCATAATATTTCGCGGGGGTTTAATTTTCGCGCTTTTCGTGCAAAGCCATAATGTGCGAATAATAAAACATCGCGAAATATTATGGTTATGAACGTGAAGAAAACCAATAACAGACAAATAATTTGGTTGACACATTTTATTACTCACAGGAATGTTTGGTTCGTTCATTAATGACGAGTCACTAATTAGAGCTCTCACAAGTGTTTACATGGTACGCCAATATGCACGTTGTTTGTTGTGCAAACACTGTCATCACAATAATCCGGCCTGGCGGAATCCACTCTTGATCGCCAATATGCGTGTCCTGATGTGTTGATTGCGGTACGCTAGAGCTTCGATTCGGTGCGTATATTTTCGGTTCGGTATGATATTTCTTTGAACGAGATCTCGAGAAGTCACATCATTCAAACACTATTGTTTGGAGTTAAAGATCAAACTAAACCGTTCCGAATGTTTACTTCCGCTTGAAGACGTTTAATCACAATGAATAAAAAAAATTTTATCATTGACTTTTTGAATAAATATTGTTTTTATAAGTTAATTACTACTAGTTTCACTGTAATCTTTGCAGCACGGTGCATGCAGTTCTGCTCACCAAATGTTTGTTATTGCTTAGTCGATATGCGCGAAAATTAAACCCCGCGAATCAGTTTTTTATTATGTTTGCGCGAAAATAACCCCCCGCGAAAACAAGTAAAGAAGTGAGCACAGCTCACATACCCCCGCTTCAAACTACAGTCTGGCTTTCTTTGTTGGTCTTACCCTCAAAAAGCTCACTTAGGGATCATGGTTGATAAGTGTATTAAGTTTGTTGAAGCTAGCATGTATAGTTTAGGAGATATCCTCAGGAAAAAGCACTTTGTCAGATAGTCATTGTTTTAGTAATGTTTCCATGTAAAACGCAAAAAATAAAAATAATTTGTTGGTCTTACCCTCAAGAGACGCACCAATATGGATAAGTGTATGAAGTTTGGTGATGATAGCATGTACGGTTTAGAAGATATACTCCGGACAAAGGACTTAGTCATAAATTCACTGTTTTAGTCATGTTTCCATGGAAAGCGCAAAAAAAATAAAAATAGAGCCATGGGCTCTGTAGCTCATCAGACTTTTGATAGAAACAGGTGTTGTGGTTTAGACCATGGGGTCATGGGCAGTGTAGGAAAGATAGCCTGTCCCAACGTCAGAGTTATTCACAATCAAATAAAAAAGGCCCATTGCCCATTTGGGGTCAAGGGGTCACTGAACCTACAATTCAGAATCCCCATTGTCCAAGGAGTCTACACACAACTATTAAGCTATCAAGACCTTTTGGAACTGGAGAAGAAGATGAAAGTAGGATTTTAAGGTTTTGACCCCTGTGACCCCATTTGGATTCATGGGGTCACCAAACCTACAATTTAGAATCCCCAGTGTCCAAGGAGTCTACACACAACTTTTCAGCTCTCTGGACCTTTTGGAACTGGAGAAGAAGATGAAAATAGGTTTTTCATGTTTTGACCCCTGTGACCCCATTTGGGGTCATGGGGTCACCAAACCTACAATTTAGAATCTCCAGTGCCCAAGGAGTCTACACACAACTATTCAGCTCTCTGGACCTTTTGGAACTGGAGAAGAAGATGAAAGTAGGATTTTAAGGTTTTGACCCCTGTGACCCCATTTGGATTCATGGGGTCACCAAACCTACAATTTAGAATCCCCAGTGTCCAAGGAGTCTTCACACAATTTTTCAGCTCTCTAGACCTTTTGGAACTAGGGAAAAAGATGAAATTAGGTTTTTTAGGTTTTGACCCCTGTGACCCCATTTGGGGTCATGGGGTCACCAAACCTACAATTTAGAATCTCCAGTGCCCAAGGAGTCTACACACACCTTTTCAGCTCTCTGGACCTTTTGGAACTGGAGAAGAAGATGAAAATAGGTTTTTCATGTTTTGACCCCTGTGACCCCATTTGGGGTCATGGGGTCACCAAACCTACAATTTAGAATCTCCAGTGCCCAAGGAGTCTACACACACCTTTTCAGCTCTCTGGACCTTTTGGAACTGGAGAAGAAGATGAAATTAGGTTTTTCAGGTTTTGACCCCTGTGACCCCATTTGGGGTCATGGGGTTACCAAACCTACAATTTAGAATCCCCGTTGGCCAAGGAGTCTACACACACCTTTTCAGCTCTCTAGACCTTTTGGAACTGGAGAAGAAGATGAAATTAGGTTTTTCAGGTTTTGACCCCTGTGACCCCATTTGGGGTCATGGGGTCACCAAACCTACAATTTAGAATCTCCAGTGCCCAAGGAGTCTACACACAACTTTTCAGCTCTCTGGACCTTTTGGAACTGGAGAAGAAGATGAAAATAGGTTTTTCATGTTTTGACCCCTGTGACCCCATTTGGGGTCATGGGGTCAACAAACCTACAATTTAGAATCTCCAGTGCCCAAGGAGTCTACACACAACTATTCAGCTCTCTGGACCTTTTGGAACTGGAGAAGAAGATTAAAATAGATTTTTAAGTTTTTGACCCTTGTGACCCCATTTGGGGTCATGGGGTCACGAAATCTACAATTTAGAATCCCCATTTGCCAAGGAGTATGCACATAAAATTTCAGCTCTCTAGAGTCATTGGTTCTGGAGAAGAAGTCGAAAAAGTGAAAAGTTTACGGATGGACGGACGGATGGACGGACGGACGGACGGACGGACGCCTTGCCATGCCATAAGCCCATCGGGTCTTTCAGACCTGATGAGCTAAAAATCATTTGTTGGTCTAACCCTCAAAAGGCACATCAATGGATCATGGTTGATAAGTGTATGAAGTTTGGTAAAGATAGCATGTATAGTTATGAAGATATACTCCATACAAAGGACTTTGTCACTGTTTAAGTCATGTTTCCATGGAAACCGCAAAAAATAAAAATCATTTGTTGGTCTAACCCTCAAAATCACATCTAGGGATCATGTTTTATAAGTGTATGAAGTTTGATGAAGATAGCATGTATAGTTTAGGATAAATGCTCCGGACAAAGGACTTGGTCATAGAGTCACTGTTTTAGTCATGTTTCCATGGAAACTGCAAAAAATAAAAATCATTTGTTGGTCTAACCCTCAAAAGGCACATCTAGGGATCATGGTTGATAAGTGTATGAAGTTTGGTGAAGCTAGCATGTATAGTTTAGGAGATATGCTCCGGACAAAGGACTTGGTCATAGAGTCACTGTTTTAGTCATGTTTCCATGGAAACTGCAAAAAATAAAAATCATTTGTTGGTCTAACCCTCAAAAGGCACATCTAAGGATCATGGTTGATAAGTGTATGAAGCTGTAAGGCGGGGGTATAATAAATGATTTTACAATACTGGCTCTCCACCTGAACATTACACAGTATTCTATATACTGGCTCTCCACCTGCACATTACACAGTATTCTATATACTGGCTCTCCAACTGCACATTACACAGTTCCCTTTACACTAGCTCTCCACCTGCACATTACACAGTATTCTATATACTGGCTCTCCAACTGCATATTACACAGTTCCCTTTACACTAGCTCTCCCCCTGAACATTACACAGTATTCTATATACTGGCTCTCCAACTGCACATTACACAGTTCCCTTTACACTAGCTCTCCACCTGCACATTACACAGTATTCTATATACTGGCTCTCCACTTGCACATTACACAGTATTCTATATACTGGCTCTCAAACTGCACATTACACAGTTCCCTTTACACTAGCTCTCCACCTGCACATTACACAGTATTCTATATACTGGCTCTCCAACTGCACATTACACAGTTCCCTTTACACTAGCTCTCCACCTGCACATTACACAGTAAATTAGACTCCAATGCTAATACTGATGCAGTTTTAAGAAAATGTCAACAAAGTTTACATTTCATGCACAAGCAACGATCTTTTAATGTAAATTAACTTTCTGTACTTTCCCTCTTTTATCGTTGTTTTGTTGAGAGCATATGAACTTTTTCTTTCCAATAGTGGTATGGTTCCAATGGTGGTATCTATTGTTAACAAGTCTCGCTTGGAAAAGTTGTTAAAATTGCTTGGAAAATTGCCGGAGTTTCTTTTAGAAATTTATCATATCTTTATGAAAAAAGAATTTTGAATTTATCCCTAAAGATTGTGTCATATCTTGATCATGTCTTATACGGGGAGTTTGTTAAGCTTTCGACAGGCAGAAGATGTTTATTACCCCATTATAAAACCAATAGAGCTAAAAATACACTCACTCCTTTCAGCGTTCGTCTGTCAAATGATCTTTGAATTAATATAATGTGTTTGTTTATGTATCACATGTATGTTACTGTATGTTCAAGCTATGTAATGATATCACATGAATTCCTTTCGGGGTAATAAAGTATTATTATTATTATTATCAACCGATAACCTGGCTTTCCATCTGTACAACACACAGTATCCTATAGACTAGCTCTCCCCCTGCATAACTCACAGTACCCTATATTCTTGCTCTCGACCTGCACATTACACAGCATCCTACATACTTGCTCTCCACCTGAACAACACACAGTACCCTTTATACCGATTCACTCTGCATATTTCTCCATAGATAATATATACCTAATAAGAGCTAGGTGAGGTGAGGTGATATGGGGTTTAACACCGCTTTCAAGATTATTTTACTTATATCGTGGCGGCTAGTATTATTGCAAGGAGAAAGCCCACAACACCATTGTGGCTATGCATTGTGGTGAAACCTGCGAGCAACGGCTGAAACTAGTGTCTATGGGTGGTACTGCACTGAAATTCAGTGTAGAATTGCACCCAAACCTTACTGTGTGTAGAACAGTTCTCTACTGCAGACAAAGCTGACGAGTCCCTGGCGGGTTCGAACCACGGACCTCTTGATCCGAAGCCAAACGCGCTAACCACTGAGCTACAAGGACTTTTTCCTCATGATTTCATTACTCATGACCTTGACAGTTGACCTTGAATGGTAACATGTCAAAAGAATCTCCATATATTTGTAATATGAGTTCTACTATTTCTTATTTCAAAATTTGATTAAAGGATAAACATGGCCATTACCCATACTTTGTGACCTTGACCTTTGACAATAAAGGTCACACAATCAACGATCACTTTCACTCTAACAATCATGTAATGATCAAAAGTGTTAATAGTTAAAATAAAGCATTTTTGCAAAATCATGAAGAAGTCGTGATGCAGCAGTGACGGAAACTGGACAAAAACTGATATCAGCCCTGACTAAGTACACTTCCCAGGTGATCTTCCATTCATATGTCATTTTCATAGTAAACACACAGAATCTAACAAAAAAATCTTACTTGGTGTTTGATGTTTTTCTGGTTCTTTTCTTTTTCATGGATGTAAAAACTCATCTACCACCCTTTCCATTATATGTCTTCCATACTTATTTGAAATTCATAATTTCAGAAAGACAATAACAACATTCTTTTCGCTTTCTGAAAATTATCATGACCATTTTACCTTATGTCAAAAACAGTTCCCATCTTTAGAATTCAAAGATAATTATCATTAAATTTAATAAAAAGGCACATCTAGGAATTTGTTGTTAAATGTTAGACCCTTCATCAGACTGGGTTCGAGTTTACTGTTTAAGAGGCATTTTGTACTGTTGTAAAAATAATATCTTCATAAAGAAAAATTCAGCCAATTATATGTTTTTGTGTTAAGAGATTTATTATATTAAAATATCATTGTTTGTTTTCATGATGTGGCTAACATGTATAGTATACCGGATATGAGCTGAAGAGCTGTTCCCAGAAGGAAACATGCGCCAAAAACGCAACACGTAACCATGTTAATTTCAGCCCGTGCATCACGGTGCACGTGCAAGGTGTCTGACTTTGAGACCAGACCAGAGTCACCTTGTTAGCCGTTGATAGGACGTTGAATGTTATTGTAAATGTTGTACATAACATAACATTACATATTCACTTGCAGGTTTAACCCTCAAAAGGCACACCTAGGGATCAAGAATGATATAAGTATGAAGTTTGGCGAAACTAGCATGTATGGTTTAGGAGATATGATCCGGACAAAAGACTTTGTCATTGCGTCACTGTTTTAGTCATGATTCCAGGGAAACAGCAAAAAATGAAATTCATTAGCAGGTCAAACAATCGAAAGGCACATCTAGGGATCATGACTGACATGTGTTTTAAGTTTGGTGAAGCTAGCATGTTACATATAGTTTAGGAAATATGCTCCAAACAAAGTTCTAGGACAGACAGACGGACAGAATGAACACTATATACCCCTGCTGAAACCTTGAGCCCAGGGTATAATAAAACATTATGAGACATAAGTGCTCATTTAGGCGACAATTTTGGAAAATTTTTAATTCATGGAAACAGGATTTGACAAATAATTCGATCATATTTTTTTTTTCACTTTGGAGGATAAGAGCTTTAAAGAATTGTTAAGTGAATTACGATGATTTTCTACACTTTTTTCAAAAAGCAGTCATTTAATGTTTTCATTTCCAACAGTCATCTATCATAATATAACATATTAATATAACATATATATATAACATATCTAACATATATATATATATGTAGGACTCAGATCTGTGGCGGGTCTCTAATCTATGGCGGATTTCCTTATCTATGGCGGGTTTGATTGTTTGACAGTTTCATGACGTCATGCTACGTGACGTCATTGTGCGATGACGTCATAATATTTCCCGTTCATGACTGTTCCCGTCGCAAAGCCCATTTAATTGCGTCGCTAGCGAAAACATTAGGGAAGTCATAGAGGGATATTGCAAACGGATACCGACCAAATAATAAGTCAATATCCCAGTTACGAAAATACATTAAACAATACCTTAAGTAAGATAGTTGCGGCTTCATGCCACATCATATTGTGTTTATTTTGTAGGATCTGTTTAGCCCTCGGTGAGTCTGTCTTTTTTAGCCCTAAGATATTGAAAGACTATCTTTAGTAACCCTTGGATTCCTGTCGACGAATTTTAGGGTAAGTGTGTCTAGCGTAAGGTTTGGTTAATCATTGCAGTCAGAAAAATACAAAAAAAAGGTACAAATGTCTGTCATTTGAAAATCTGCCATAGATTTGGAAATCCGCCACAGATTTGAGGCCTGCCATGGATTCGAGTCTTACATATATATATAACATATCTAACATATGTAACATATATAACATATATATATATACATTATATGCAACAATTATGTACCTCTCTTGCACAATGACAATGCATTTTATCACTTTGAACAGACAGGTAACATCTAATGGAAAGAAAATATCGCAATTGCACAACCAGTGTTCTGCCAAGCATTTTAAAACTTGGTGCCAATGGCCCCACTTCAGAAAAAAGTTGGGGTCAATTTTTACTAGGTAGGGGTCAAGTCAGTTTCAAGCCTTTACTTTTTTATTAAATAAAAAATCGCATTACAATCATTAAATTATTTCTTTTGCATGTATATACATTATGTGCATGCATTGTGTACATAATGAGTTCAAAATCTTCAAAATTATATATAAGAAAAATAACCTATATGTTTGTAGCTAACACATCATGTTTCATCTAAAAATAAGAATATATAGCAAGATGTTCTTTAGTTGATTTTTAAAACATTTATGTCCCCCAAAAAAGAAAAATCTAAATGATAGTGACTGTCACACAGCCATTTATTTTCCACTATAAAATTGATTAATTTCTGTGAATTATAAAAGATATTTAATTAAGATTACACCGAGTAATGTTTAATGTGGAAAAATGATAAGCAACTCGTGGGAAGAAAATAATGAGATATAAATTGAAATAATGTTTTATTAGAATGTCAGTGCGTCATCTTTGAACATAAAAAAGTGTAAGATATCTTATCATTTTTCTTTGTTGACATAAATAAGTAACATGATTGAAGGAAATAGTAAAACAAAACAAAATATTAACCTGGATTCGCGTCTGAGAAGTTGGCAATGTCAATGATTATCGCTTCGCTTCTGTATCAAAAATGTATCAAAATAGTCAATTCCTGCAAACAATTAAAGTCTATGAATAAGTGATGAATATTTATGCATTAAAATAAATATTTTCTGTTTCTTATACATGAACTTTGATAACTTATCTCATTTCATCAAAACATCGCGAAAAGCGTCTGCTTGTTCACGCCAGATTCGCGAGTGATTAGAGTAACTTCCCTTGCATAAATAATGTATTGCCAATCGTGATTGGTGCAGTAGTGAACGGAAATTTCTCAACGTCCAATGAAATAAAATGTTATAGAATAAGTCGGTCGAAGTGTTATTACGGCGCTCTTTACCGATCCAAATACGAAGTAGCTCAGATATGAATTTACATTTAATTTTAATGATCATAAATCGATTTTAGATACATTTTAACGCGCCCATTGGCCCGCTTACTTTAAAATCATTGCGTCAATTGTAAATTTATTGCGGGAATGGCGCAAGGGCGCAGCCTCGGCAGAACACTGCACAACATAAGAAGTTTTTTAATTCATCACATCTTTATAAATTGAGTTATGAGAGGAATAATATTTGCATCATTTCTTTGTGATTCAATCAATTCAAGATTACAGATCTACATCAGAGAGGTGGTAGAAAATTCAGTATGGGAAATGTGAAGCAAGATGTTGTGAGAGGTGGTAGAAGATTCGGTATAGGAGATGTGAAGCAAGATGTTGTGAGAGGTGGTAGAAGATTCAGTATAGGAGATGTGAAGCAAGATGTTGTGAGAGGTGGTAGAAGATTCAGTATAGGAGATGTGAAGCAAGATGTTGTGAGAGGTGGTAGAAGACTCAGTATGGGAAATGTGAAGCAAGATGTTGTGAGAGGTGGTAGAAGATTCAGTAAAGGAGATGTGAAGCAAGATGTTGTGAGAGGTGGTAGAAGATTCAGTATAGGAGATGTGAAGCAAGATGTTGTGGGAGGTGTGAGAAGACTCAGTATAGGAGACATGAAGCAATATTTGATGAGAGATGGTTGAAGCTTTAGTATAGGAGATGTGAAGCAAGATGTTGTGGGAGGTGGTAGAAGATTCAGTATAGGAGATGTGAAGCAAGATGTTGTGAGAGGTGGTACAAGATTCAGTATAGGAGATGTGAAGCAAGATGTTGTGGGAGGTGTGAGAAGACTCAGTATAGGAGACATGAAGCAATATTTGATGAGAGATGGTTGAAGCTTTAGTATAGGAGATGTGAAGCAAGATGTTGTGGGAGGTGTGAGAAGCTTTAGTATAGGAGAAGTGAAGCAAGATGTTGTGAGAGGTGGTAGAAGATTCAGTATAGGAGATGTGAAGCAAAATGTTGTGAGAGATGGTTGAAGCTTTAGTATAGGAGATGTGAAGCAAGATGTTGTGAGAGGTGTGAAAAGCTTTAGTGTAAGAGAAGTGAAGCAAGATGTTGTGAGAGGTGGTTAAAGTTTTAGTGTAAGAGATGTGAAGCAAGATGTTATGAGTGGTGTGAGAAGTCTTAGTAAAGGAGATATGAAGCAAGATGTGATGAGAGATGGTTGAAGCAGTACCTTGCGCTGAAGGACATTGACACGCCGTTCCTTGATATCTAAATGGTCCCGTAGCTCAGATGCCTCTGACTCAAGTCGCCGCTTCTCCGCACTTGCATTGTGAGACTGCTTGTTTTTTTTGTCTATAGCAAATTCTTTTTCCTTCATGCGATCCTGTAGGTCTTCTATCTGCAATGGAAAATTTTATTGACAAAATGGCATAAGATGGCCTTTTTTGTTTGTATATTTGTTTTCAAGAACTTGCCTCAAATTTCTTAAGCTAATGCAAGTATGAACTTGCTCTGTAAACTCTGCGTAGCTGAATTTACAGTTTCCACATCGGTTTATACCTCCATGAAGTTAATAAATTTTGAAAGTAATTCTTAAATATACATTGTTTTTACCCATGTTAACCAGAAACAATCGAAGATTGACTTAATTAACTTTGTCAGACACTTTGGTCGATTGTATGACAAGGGGACAGTTAACGTTGACATGTCAAAATGTCAAAGTGTGCCTGTCATGATTTTCAGCCTACAGCAGGGAGAAGTTTATGAGGGACCCACTTCTCCCCAGCTGATGCTCATCGGACCTTCTTGTCACAGTCGAACACACACAGCATCATATACAAATAATTTGTACAATGGCATGTACCAAAGAAATATTATGAAGTAAACCAAACGATCAAGATTGTTAATGATAAGCTGATTTCCAAAGATGAAGAAGCAGACAGAGTCGTCTATATCACCCGCCAATAGAAATACTATCAATAATTATCTATCAAAAAATCAAAATCTCAAGAAGTTGAAAAGCTCAGGAACATCTTCCCATGTTGATTGATCTACATACCAATTTTCATTATCCTTAAATAAAAGTCTAAGTTATTTTTCCATGGAAACCACCAAAATTATGAATAGAGGCAATGGCTCTTCAGCTCACCCGGCTATCTATAATAATTTTTTTTAGCAAGGGTCACAATAATAATGCCCGAAAAGTTTAAGTTTCCTAGGCCTTTTGCTTCTGGAGTGTCACTGGGTCACCAAATCTACAAATTAGAATCCCCATCACCTAAAGTGTCTGTACAAATAAACTCAGCTTTCTAGACCTTTTGCTTCTGGAGAAGAACCATCTTCCTCTGCAAAGATTAACTACTGTTGAAATAGGCTTGCTATCTTACCGGAAACTCTAGTCCCTCACACCCGACTGCATGTGTTCCATGCTCCCATATCCCACTTCCGTTCCACCGCGCATGCGTCCAACTCACTCCGCAGTGAATTGCCATAGCAACGTACATTATCAATCTCGTCTCTTTTTGTTTTCAATTTTTGTTTTTGTTTTTGTTGCTGTTGATGCAATTGCCTATTAAAACCTCAAGTCAGTTCATAAGTTCTGAAAATCCATTTCCATTAAAAGTTGAGTTCTCAACAAAATATATACATTTTCACAGTCTTTTTACAGATTTCCCCTGAGTTTTCCTTCTTCCAGGACTCTCAGAAGTTGCTTCGTTGATGCCCCTTTCTTAGTGAGACTGTCTGCCAGTTGACCACTGCTTCCTGACCACTTTATTTCAATTTCTCCTTCCTCCAGCAATTCCCGGATCCCTGCGATCTCTATTCGGAGTCTCTTTTCCCGAACTGCAGTGTTTGAATGAACAGAGTCCATAAGTGACCTACAGTCTGTGATGCAAAGTAAAGGTTTCAGTTTTTTCCTGCCACCTCTTCATGAAATGTCCCCAATTGCAACGCAGTATCAAGTGCATCGGCCATCGCCAGTGTCTCTGCTGCCAGTGAACTCCTCACAACACGTCGCACCTTCTTTGACACCCAACTGATTGGAACCACCTTGTTATCATTTCCCATCAAGAACACTATGTGAGCACCCTGTGTTCCCCCATCTTGTAAGTTCCCCATTGAGGAATCACTGTACACAACCAGACGTAGACAGTCCATCTCCAATGCGCAATATTTCAGTTATACTTTGTCCACTTTGACTTGCTTTACGACTTTATTGGTTTCTTCTAGGTTTTCAACAGTTCCTGTGTTAACACAGCCAGACAGTCTACAGGTTTCAAACAATATATCTGGACGTGATTGTCGTGCTATCCATAACAACTGTCCAATCTTGGATCTCATCGCACTCTTCTTCTTCTGTAAGATCTTCCTTTCTATTCATCATTCTCAATTTCTCTACTTGTAGGAAATCTATTTTCTCAATGTAGTCCTTTTGATCCAAGTATATCTGTTTGTCTATCTCTTTAACTGTAATTCTCAACTATTTGAAGGCACATCCATTCTCTTTTCCAACTTTCAGTTTGTCTCTTATACTTGGAATCACTGTTTCGGTAAACTCTTTTGTCCCCGCCCAAATAAAATCATCTACATGACAGGCTAATATCCCACAAAGTTCACCATTTATCTTCCAATAAAATACTGCCGCATCTACTTTGGACCTGGTTGCATCAAGTTCCTGCATCACATTCCTTACCCTATTATACCACTGTAGAGAAGCATCCACTAAACCATAAACACACTTTTGAAGTTTCCATACTTTCCCTGGTAGTCGCATGTCAACAGGTGGTCTGATAAACACATTGCGCTGTATTTCTTCACCTTGTAGAAAGGCAGTTTTAATGTCCATAGACTGAGGAGACCAATTGTTATTAGCCATAATTGCATATATCATTCTTAGATATTCATTCGCACATGTAGGAGAATCCTTTTTAAGTCCACTTGACACTTCTTCGAAGCCTCTAGCAACTAGCCTGGCTTTCCTCTTAAGGCCTTCATCGGTTTCCTTCATTGTACAAACCCATCTTGTAGATATACACTTTTGACCTTCATCGTTGACCTCAATATAAACACCATTTTCTTTCCAGCTCTCCATTTCCTTTATTTTGGCTTCATCCCATAATGACTCTTCAACCAGAAGAACATTTTCTTCGCAGACACTAACAGCCTCAATACCCTCTTCAACCCTCAAGTCTCTTAATGTCATAGTGTCTATAGATTGATGGATACCTTTGTATTCTTCGGGACTTGTGAATTCAATGTTGTACCATCCTTTGTTTTTACTTGTTGCTTTTGCTGCTCTACAGAGTACTTTTGCCTTCATTTCTTCGTCGGTCTCAATATTAGTGTAACTTATAATGTCCCCTCTAATTACCGTATTTCCTCGAATAGACGCCGGGCCTCGAATAAACGCCGGGTCTCGAATAGAGGCCGGGGGTATGACTGTTTTAAGTAAATACACGCCGGGTCTCGAATAGAAGCCGGGTCTCGAATACACGCCGGGTAATAAGTTGATTTATTCATGTTCCCTTAGTGTGTAATTTTGTGACCTGGACGAAATTTGCTACTTAAATGTGAATAGACGCCGGTCTCGATTAGACGCCGGGTCTCGAATACACGCCGGGGGTAAAGGGGGTCTGAAAAAATAGACGCCGGGGGCGTCTATTCGAGGAAATACGGTAGTTTCCTGGGAATTTCAACTGAAACACTGTCCACTTTTCTTTCTTCATTCTGTTCTTGCTCAGCTATTGAATCTTCTTCATCAGAACTGTCTATCATCGACTGTTCATCAACCTCGGATACATCTGATGCATCTTCTTTACAGACACCGTCACTTTTGTCTCCGTCTCTACTTTGATCAACTGTTGGCTCTTCATTTTCAATTTGATCTGTTTCAGTTGAATCTGCTTCCCGCCTCAACCTGCTGTGATGGACACGAATAACTAATCCTCCCTGTCTGAGGAACACTACTACTCCATCTTGCCCAATGACAGTCGCTGGACCTTTCCATGTATTCTGATCAGGATGCTTGTAAAACACTTTCTCTCCTGCACAGAATGGTCCTTGTGTTGTTCTTATCTTTTTCCTAAGAGCTCTTCTAATCTTTTCACTATTTTTAGCCTGAGTGAATGCTTGTCTTGTCTTATGCAGAATGTTAAGATTTTTTCTCACTACTTCACTCATGGTAAGTCCCTCCAAAGCTGGGGGTTTGTCCACTTAGATTGATGGCAAATTTGGATTTTTTCCATAAACTAACTGGTAGCTACTAAATCCACTCACGTTCACCATAGAGTTCTTTGCATGTAAAGCCCAACATAAAGCAGTTTCCCAATCACAATCTCTCTCTTCTTTCACCTTAAGAAGCATATTTGTTAATGTCTGATTATGTCTTTCAACAACACCATTTGACCAAGGACTGTATGCATGAGTTGTCCTGAGTTCAATATTAACCCTTAAGATGCGGGTCCCGGAATATTCCGGGATGAAATTAGCTTTGTCCGCAAGTCCCCTTAGCGGGATGCGAGTAGCACACTCTATTTTTCTCACGCTAACTAATTATGACCGCGGGTCTCGGTAGCGGGGCCCGGAAATTTATTGCCTAGCAGTAGTCTCAGTTCAACGCTTGTATTTTCGTTCCGGCTGTCGCTAAGCTACCGTGTTTTGTTTCGTTGGTGTTCTAAATAATGCGCGAACATGCTCCGAAAGTTATGAGAGTATTGATGTTTATCGTACCGAAAATAAACGTTAAAATCACTCAATTTTTCCCCACTCCCCGCCGCACGTGCTAATAGCCTGTGGGCACTTTCTACCCTCTCGCACGAGCTTACCGACCCGCGCATGCTATCGTTTACTGCGACGCGTGCATTTTGACCCTATGCACGCCTTCCTATCGCACGCCCTATGTTCTGAACCCTTGGGCGGATTTCAATATAGGTGGGATCATTTGAAAGAGAAAAAAAATGTCTTTAATTCGATGTAAAAAATATATGTGCGCCTCGTGAAATAAAGATACCGCATGTGCCGCAAAAAAGGTGATTTTTATATATTTTTAGTTTTACATTGTTTTGTCACACCAATTTTCTCATGATGTGCTCAACATATTTTGACATTTTTTATATCACAAGATAGAGAAAAAGATTTTCTTTAATTCCATGTAAAATGTGTAGATGCGCAACAATTCATAAAGATACAGCAAGCGCCGCACAAAAAGGTAATTTTGCCGACTTTCTTATCATGTGATCTGAAGCGCGATTTTCATGTGCCTTTCTTTCACAATGAATTTCTTTTACACCGTGAAAAAGATTTTGTTGAATTTTACATCACTATAAAGACAAATGAATTGTCTTTAATTCTCTATATCAATTATTATGCGCGCAAATAAATAAAGACTCAACAAGTGCCGTAAAAAGAACAACTTTCGCACTTCGCAATTCCGTTAGTGACGCAAATAGGGAAACTTTGGCACTTCATATCCCCGTGTACAAATGACACATTTCAAAACCATTTATATCATTATCAAGAGGAATAAATTGTCTACAAAGTGATATATAAAATGTACATGCGCTAAAACAAACGACGATGCATCAAGCGCCGCACAAAGGGTTCTTTTCATGTGATCTGAAGTTCGATTTTCATGTACCTTTCTTTGGCACTCGATATTTTCTATACCACTTGGCGGATTTTGATAAATATTACGTCTAAATAAAGACGGAACGTTGTTCTTCATTTCAATATATTGATCATACATGCGCACACAAAAATAAAGGCACAAGAAGTGCCGCAAATTTGGCAAGTTTCGCATTTCGTATTTCTGTAACCAAGTGGCGCGCCTACAACAACGTTTGGTATCAGCGTAAAGAGCAGAAAATTCTCTTCAATTTGATATACAATTTGTTTATGCGCTCATAGAAATACAGACTCAACAACCGCCGCTAAAATGTTATAAATAAATGTAATAAGTAAAATAAATTATGAAGGAAACCCTGTTTCTTTAGTGTTCAATTATAGAGTTTTATAAACCATGAAAGTTGAAGGAAAAAAAACTTTTGGATTTACATTCATAGCGTTATTGATGTCTTTTTTGAGTTAGGGGATTTTTGCGTCGGGCACCGCCATCAGTTCATGGGAAAATTGTCCAACGAAAATGTTGTGGTTGAGACACAGTATGTGGGGGATGCCGTCGGGAACCGCCATCAGGTCAAGGCAAATTAAGTTGTCCAACGAAAATGTTTGTGGTTGAAACACAATATGTCGGGGATCTTTCGCCGGGCACCGCCATCAGGTCATGAGAAAATGTGTCCAACGAAAATGTTCGTGTTCGAGAAAAAAAATTTCAGCGGACTTTCGTCGGGCACAGCCAGCAGGTATGTGTTTTTTTCTGCCAAATTTTTGTTGGTCGAGGAAACTCATTTTTGAAAAAAAAGTTTGGTAGCATTCCGATGTTTTAAATAGTTTGCTATATATGTCGGGATGGCATGAGTTCCTTCCAGTGAACTAAAGACAAGGGGCCGGGTGCTCGTTGACTACGGCCGTCCCGACAGATAGGCCCGTGGAACCTATCATTCTCGGAAGAGAAGTCAAGAGTTGAAAAACTTTTGTAATCCACAACTGACAATCAGAATCATTTACAGATTGATGTGAAAGATGCCTAAGGCCAGGAGGCCGCGAACCAGGAGTTGGGAAGGTCCGTCAACGTCTAGCGACGACGACTTCATCAACGAGGTCCATGCCGATGAAGCTTCTGATATGGAATCAACTGATGAGAGTGATAGTGACAGTGACAGTGATAGTGAAAGTGACATTGATAGTGATCAAGAAATAAGAAACATTGCAAGAGACATATTAGCTGGTACGGGTGAAACTGCTACGGCTGGTACTTCCACAGAGGAAGAGTTCAGTGGCTTTGACGAGCAATATAATGAAATGGACACACATTTTGATGACCAAGATAATTTTATGGATCGCTGGGAAGAGGGGCCGAGGCAACGTGGACGTGTCGAATTGCATTTTACTGGCGCAACGGGATTAGGACGGTTCATAGAATTGCCTGATAACCCGCAACCTGTAGACTTTTTCGGACTGTTTTTTCATGAAGATGATTATGGATCATTGGCAGCAGAAACCAACAGATACTTCCACCAACAGGTCGATGATAAGGTTCTGAAACCCTGTTCACGGTTGAGGCACTGGTATGATACGAATGCCGAAGAAATGAAAGTACTCATTGCAATGACAATAGCAATGTCTCTGGTTGTACAGAGAAACTTTTCTGAGTATTGGTCAACAAGTGATGTTACGTCGATGCCCTTCTTTTCCAAGTGCATGCCCCGCGACAGGTTCTGGCTACTGCTAACGTATCTACATTTGAATGATAACAACCTAATGCCGGGACGAAACACTCCGCATTTTTCACCAATGAATAAACTTGGCTATCTGTACCAACGCATCGTGCATCGTTTTTCCAGAGTTTATAAGCCGCATCAAAACATTTGTGTTGACGAAGGGTTGGTGCCTTGGAAAGGCAATCTGAGTTTCAAAGTATATATATATAATCCCGACAAGCCGAAGAAGTATGGGATAAAGGCCTACATGTTGTGCGACTCTACAAATGGTTATGTTTGCAAGTTCAAACTCTACACTGGAAAAACAAATGAAGCTGTTTCTGTTGGTGGGAAAACGTATGATCTCGTCATGGACTTGGTGAAGGAATATGCTGGGAAAGGGTATCATGTGTTCATGGACAATTTCTATTCCTCGGTGGCATTGTATATAAACTTGTGGGAAATGGGAACTGGTGCGATGGGAACTTTGAGAGGAAATCGCAAAGGCTTTCCTGAAAAGCTAAAGAAGGCACAGACCTACTCGTTTTGCTGTATGAGGACAAGGAAGTCAGTGTTGCTCATGTCAACCGTAGAAGACGCCGAAATTGTAGAGACAGGAAAGAAGAACCGAGTGACTGGGGAAGCAAATACGAGACCACGTATTGTGCACGAATACAACAAATATATGGGAGGTGTGGATCTGGCCGACCAGATGCTGTCGTACACCCCGTTCAAAATGAAAACTCTTAAATGGTGGAAGCGCGTGTGGTTTCATGTGTTGAACGTTGCCATGTTGAATTCTTACATTATCTATAAAGAATTCTCAGAAGACAAACCTTTGAAAACAAGCCGTCAATTTAGAAAAGATTTGGTGCAGAATATGATCACCTTCGCTGAAACAGAAAAAGTGCCCTCCCTGCGCAGACGTCCTCGCGGCCGGCCGAGCACGAGCGACGATAGTGTCTTGCGACTCCATGGTCGTCACTTTCCATCAAAGATTCAGCCTGTTGGAAAGAAGAAAAACCTCACACGCATGTGTGTTGTTTGCTCCAAAGCGAATAGAGAACTTCGTCGAAGGGAATTCGAAGAAACAAATCAGCCAGTTCGAAATAAGAAAAGGGTAGGCAAAGAATCTTCTTTCGAATGTATCGAGTGTAATGTGGCTCTATGTGCAGCACCATGTTTCAGAATTTATCACACGTCACAAGATTGCACTAAAGCTTATATCAGTTTGATGTCAGAGAAGGAAAATGAGGGGGATAATCAAGAAGATTGAAGAAAGAAGAAAGAAGCAGAAGTGTGGATGAGCGTTACTCTCCTTATAAAGTTTATTCTTCACATCAATAAGGTGAATAAGTGTAATATAAAATACTGATTGTCAATAAAATAATCTTTTTTTTAAGTCGTAAAAGAGACAGAGAAAGTCAATGTGAGCTGTCACTGGACGTTCGATACGAGCCGCATCACGAACCTACCCCTGATCTTTCGCAATTTGTTTTCTTAGAATCGGGTGGCGAAACTTCATACTTTTTACATCATCGTAAAGGGAAAAGAACTGGCTTTGATTCATTATGAAATGTGTATGTGCGCAACACATAATAAATAAGCGGCAAATAATGCGAGAAATGTCGCAATTATCAATTTTTTCCCCCAAATGTCTGAGGGTACCCCTCTTTAACGGTTCATATCTCCCGAACTATTTGGCACTTTTTAAATTTTTTTCCACCTTTCTCAAGCGGAAAGAATGATCTTTAATTCCATGTATAATATGCATGTGCGCAATTAATAAAAATGGTGCGGCGAGTGCTGCGACAAATGTCGCAAATAAAACGATTGTCAAAATCTATTTTCAAGTAGTTGAGGGTGTCGCTCTTTCGCGGTTCATATCTCCCGAACTATTTTATACTTTTTTATATTTTTTTCACCTATTTCAAGGGAATATACTTGTTTTTAATTCCATGTATAATATGCATATGCGCAGTCAATAATAACGATGCGGTGGATGATGCGACTGGTGTCGCAAATAGAACGCTTATCAAAATTTGTTTTCAAGTAGTTGAGGGTATCACTCTTTCGTTTTTCATATCTTTTGAACCAGTTGGCACCTTTTCATTATTTTTTCACAGTCGTAAGGACGAAAGATTTATCTTTATTTCCATGTATAATTTGTACATGCGCAGCAAGAAATAACGATGCGGCGTGCGTATAGAATGATTGATTTTATTATCTCGGAATGTTCGCCCGCGTGTGACTGCACGCGCCGAGAGGATCAGTACAGCAGGAAGCAACGCTGGTGCTTAGAACACTGTCACTCGCATGCTGGTGCCTCGGGGGTGCCCCGGGGGTATAACGGTACTAATTAGCGTACCGATGCCAGACTGCCCAAGGGAGAATTAGTTCTGGCTAAAAATCCCATTATGTCGGAGCATCCTCGGGGTACCCCCAACCATCTTTCGCGGCGTATATCTTTTGAACAGGGTGACATATTCTAACAATCTTTTATCATCATAAAGAAGAATAAATTGTCTACAATTCCATATATAATACATGTATGCGCGCTAAGTATTAGGGATTTTATTCAGCCGGAAATAAAGACAATCTTTAGATAATTGTAGAAATCTAACTAGAGGTCGCATTGTAAAAAGATATATATCATCGTAAAGAGGAATAATGTATCTTCAATTCCATATAAAAAAATTAATTGTGCGATTATATTTAAGGATTTTCCGTAACTCTAAATAAAGACAATCTTCATATTGCAATAGAAACCGTTCTAGGTAAGATAAAAATTTCATTCAAAGTGTCGGATAAAGATCGTTCATTTGTGTACGGGATTGGCGGGCTACTTTTGTATCGAACGGTCAGTTTCACCCGTAATCCGCCATGTGAATACACCATTTATCGAAAAAACAGCCGCGACTCGCGGTGCGAAATAATTCAGCCACAGGGGCTAATTGCGTTATTACCGTAGCGAGGCGAGTGCTGGAAAATTCAGCCACGGGGGCAAAACTGGTCAAAATAATATTCAGCAACGGAAGGGTTAAACATGTGGCCCATCTCTTGAACCTCAGAGTTGTTAAACTCACCGCCATTGTCTGATAGCAACTTCCTATGTGCTCCATGAGTGCAGATCCACTTGCTCAAGAATTCCATGACAAATGTCTCTGCCCTTTTGTTCCTCACAATTGAGCCTGCACTAAACCGTGAGAAGTGATCAATGATATGCAGGTAATACACACCATTCTCCAACTCGTGTAGATCAACTGCAACCACCTCATTAAATTCACTAGCCAATGGTTTTGACACTACTGGTCTAACTGGTGTTTTATGGTGTCTTTTACACACTTCACAGTCTGAAACAACCTTATCTAACATTACGTCAATATTTTCTGATATTTCTGGCTGAGCTTCTCCTGAGTTGTGGATTATTCTTTTTAGACTATCTGCTGAAGAATGACCAATCTGTTGATGCAACTTTCTTATCTCCTTTTTGAGTTCTTTATCATTAGTTGCCATCAAAACAACATGTGTTTTATTTACTGTGTCAGGCTTTGTCTTTTCCTTCTGGATATTGACACAATAATGTCCTGTTGACGTAAGCTCAAGTTGAACTTGTTCACCAAACATGGAGGCTTGATCTTCATAAATGTTATATGTTGTTTTTGCCTTCTTCATTGATGGTCTGCTCAAAAGTAAAGGTATATCCACATTTACCACATGTCACAATCAGTGGTCCCAATAGTGGCTGGAAGTTTTGCTTGAAAAAGGGAATCATGTATTTCACCACTACCAAACTTGTACTTTCTCCCTCCTTCCATCTTTTCCACATTCAATTTATCCTCTTGAGAAAGTGACTCTACATACTTTTCATACCACTCATGGCCACACACTGTCTTTGTACACCCTGTATCTATTACTGCACAACCACTTGCTTCTGTCACCAAGATATGATTTAACATATTTCTTTCTTCTGTAAATAAAGTTAATTTCACATGTTCTAAATCTTCAGGCTTGTCTTCTCTTTTAAATTCCCTTTCTTCATGTCTATTAGGACAATCTTTTGCCCAATGAAATGTTGAACCACATACCATGCACCGAGATATCTTGCCATATCTGTTTAGTGGATTTGTGCCATTTGGCCTTCTGTATCCTGATCTTGAATTATCATAGTGTTTTGTGAGCATGATATTTTCTTGTTTCACTACTACTGATTCATCTGAATGTGTCCTAATATCACTAAAAATTCTTCTCAGCGATGTTTTCATTGTCTCATATCTTTTGTCTGTAGTTGCAGTCAACACTAGCTGTCTATCTCTTTGACTAAGATTTGTACAGTCAAGCAACTTAAAAGCCAACACAGCATCAGGTAGATGAATATCATGGACCTGGCAATTACGATTCTTTCTGTCAAATCTCATAATGAAATCATCCATGTCCTCTTCGTCATGTTTTCGAATATGATCAAATTCTACGTACGCTTGGTATGCAGCATCGATTGTATCTTTCAAAAACAGTTTATCAAGAGCTGTGATAACTTTATCCAGGCCCCCCTTGTCACTTATTTCTGCTATTGGAATTTCTAAAGCCTTTGCTTTTGCCTCCCCTTCAAGAGATAAGATCAGAGCTGCACCACGTTTTTCCTCTTTTACTTCAGTCACGAATTTCCACAGTTCTAGCTCAATTTTCCAATCATCATAAATTACTCCTTGACCCAATTTCGGTGGATATTTATATCCTGCTGCCATTCTGCCTTGTTTCCAACTCTGCTACCATGAAATAGGCTTGCTATCTTACCGGAAACTCTAGTCCCTCACACCCGACTGCATGCGTTCCACGCTCCCATATCCCACTTCCGTTCTACCGCGCATGCGTCCAACTCACTCCGCAGTGAATTGCCATAGCAACGTACATTATCAACTGTCAGTCTTGAACTGTCCAAGTTAACCCTTGCTGCCGACCTAAGACTTTTCTGGCTTGATACCAGCAACCCCTCTGGCAATTTTTTTTAATCTCCAGTTACCTCCCTTACCATGGCCAATCGCTTTGATCAGGTTACAAAGAAGTTGGCATTGGTCGTCAAGAATACCTTCACCATTTCCTCCCAACATTCCTGTGGCACAAAAGCACCGTTCCCACCGGTTTATATACAATGTGACTGATGAGTAGAAATTATCAGTGAACACATGGTATCCTTTCAATTGGTAATCTATGACCCAGTCCACCACCAAATCAAATGGGTTTTTTTGTTAGTTCTTACAGAGTTGGAAATTACAAACATAGCCATTTTGCAAGTTGCACAACATATTCACCTTTATCCCGTAATTTTTGGGGTTTTGTTGGGGTTGTAGACACTGAAACCGAGGGTGCCTTTCCAAGGCACAAACCCCTTGTTAATACATATTTCCCGATGTGGCTTGTAAAGTTTAGAACAACGATTAAAATGTTCATTGACTGGTGTGTTTCTTCCCAGCATTGCATGGTTAACAGACAAATGTAGATATGCTTCAATCTCAAACAGCGACTTCTTACACCACTTTGCCAAAGGTGCTGACATTGCCAACGTTGATACCAATCTTGCCAATGTTTGTCTTCCTAGGCAACGAGATTGCTAGCCGTGGATGACTGCTTTATACGTCTGGGAAGTTCTACATCAGTTGTGGATTACAAGTGTTTTCAACACAAAGGTTCTCTTCTAGGGATCAAAAGTTCCACAGACTTATCCGTTGGAGGTCTTCGAGTAACAAGATATTTAACATGATTGATATATCAATTTTAAGACAATTTCCTTGTCTTTACAATGATAAAATATGTTTCAGAGCCTGACATATGGTACAGAGATCAGAGTGCAAAAGTTGCCATTCCTGGGGCACTTGCTGTGCCTTCATTTTTGTGTCCCAATGTGTAAATGATATATTGAATTGAATACAAAGTTTTCCTCTTTATTGTGACGTAAAATTTATCAAATGCACAAAGCAGTTCAAAGAATATGAGATGCAGAACATTGGTAAAGGTTCTCAGTTCAGAAACTGTCAAAAAGGAAATTATGTTTTAGTGGACGCAATTTATGTTGAAATTTTATATCGAATTGAAGACAACGTTTTCTCTTTCTCCTGAAATTAAATTTGTCAAAATGCACTGAGCACATAATAAGAAACATGGGGTGAAATAATGGTTTTTAACTAAAATTATCGTAAATTAATCTTTTGCGGCACAAGCTGTATCTTTATTTCAGATCCCACATACATGTATTTTAGAATTGAATTAAAGACAACATAAGCTTTTTCTAATGGTCCTTCCCATATCAAATACTGCCACCTGGGTAGTGTGACCAGGAAAGGTAGGTGTACATCACGTGCACAGTAGCATTGCCGACAATCACACACGCGCAACCTACCCGATCAAAAGTGAAATGACTGAAAGTCACATGAGCTCTAGCGCAAGCGACGCAATGTGTTAGAAAATTGCGCTTTTGTTGTGATATTTTTCAATGCCAAAGTTGTGAACAATAGTTTTACAACTTCGCAACCATTTGTCTTAACCACATAGAAAACAATCATAGAAAAGTTGGTGGTACAGTGTGATGCGTCTTGTAAAATGGTTTAAGACTTGTGGGGATCTTGAAAATGATGAAAAGGTTAACCGAATCGACTGGCGTATTACTCATATGAAGGCTGGTACCAAATTCGAAGACTCCAGGTGCAGCAGTTGATTAGATATCACACTATCAAGAAAGGGACAGAGATATGGACAAACAAAATGAGATGAATACCGTGTCCCCCTCTCTGCGCTTCGTGAAGGCTAGCGGCAATAAAATTGGCACCTTTTTTATCTAATGGATACTAACCACCAAAGTGATCACATACTTATTAAGAGGGACTAACAACAAAGATTATGAATACTAGGCGTCATTCCCAGCTACCTAGTAGATGTATACCCTTCTGTCAACATTATAACACCACTGAGCCACCACCTACATCAGTTTGTAGCATGCCAGTGTGGAGCTCCTTGGCAGTGATCTGCTCCTTGAGCACGAGGATGTACTGCTTCTGCTCAGAGTGCTGTCGCTCCAGCGTCTCCACCTTCATCTTCAGTCCAGCCATCGCTGTGTCCTTCTTCCCCAGCTCACTCTTCAGCTCCTCTACCTGCACCAAGCAAACATAGGTGTTGATGTCATCAAAAGAGTGTCAGAAGATCATGTATACCACAATTTCCCCATAAATGGCATCATATTACTAAACATTGATTATGCTAATTCTGATTAACCTATAAAGCACAGTTAAGATACTAAAAGGCAGAATTCAAGAACAAATATATAATTGTCTTGGTCACTCTCTGGATTGGAGATATAGAGAGCCAGCCTCCTGCAGTCACCGAATGCCTTTTAGGCCAGATGATTTAAAAATGAGTTACAAAATAGGCCAATAATGATTCTCGGTTTGTGTTGCATTTGTCAAGAAGTTACTAACCATGACCCCATTAACGCTTTTGGTCTTCAGATAACATTCTGTAGCCTGTTTCACAAAGATTTTTTACCGGTAAGACTTGGTAAAGCTGGTGTGACCTCGCAAAGTAGGTCGTACTCCTACAGATTTCTACCGTTTCTCATATTTTATCCTGCATGATAAAGAGCTCTAAATTTAGGATCCTAATTGACCTGTCGTAAATGATTTTGGACATCTTAAATTATATAAACATGGCGGACGTCATCCACAGTTAATAAAAACCAACTTTCAGAAACAATAGGAAGCACTACGCTTATTGAAGGGGCATCTCAGAACATCTTTATTGGTTAGAAATAAACCAGCAATTCAATTACTCCTATTTCAATCATGACAAAATAGATTGTTTCACATCTGACTCAACAAACCTCTTCAGCTATTTATAACTTGCCTTTCCGATTCATAAAACTATCAATTATTACTGTATTGAGAAATGATTTGGTCAAATTGGTCGATTAAACCTAGTGTCCTAAATTTTGACAGAGAAGCCTGACATGTATCCACACTCGCTTCGGTGTAGATGTTAACACTGTTATCAATCAAGAAATGATACTAACCATCATCACTTACTTGATAACGGTGTTACTATCTACAGTCTCTTTTTAATAAAGAAGTTGTAAATCCATGAAATTCTTATTTCCACATCATACCAACTTCTAAAATGGCACTCGAGGAAAACAGGTCTGTAAATCTTAAATATGGGACAAGTACTTGCACAAATAAGAGTGGTTAGTACAATTAAAACAAAAAATTTCTTTACTTCATATCAGAATATATATTTCATAATCCCATACATATTATTCACATATAAGGAATCGAACTTCTGAACAATGCAAATCATGTATGAATTAAATCTTTAAGACTTCATTTTTAATATCCATTCAGCTTATGCAGCATCTATTTTATTTCTATTCATGAATAATACAATTTTATAAAAATGATCTAAACCACCTGAGAATAGTCATCAGATATATTCAAAACAAATCTAAGGTACTCCTTTGTAACTTCCTTAAGATTTACAAATCACACCTCTTTGATTTCTGATTTCTGATATCTGAATTTTTAGTTGATGAATTTGAGAAATCTGATTCAAATACTATGTGGCCGGGTAATATTCTCCATTAAATTACTGAATCCATCAGCTAAGGAGTGTCTGCATAAAGTTTTAAAAAAATAATTTTAAATCAAAGAATAAAGTATCAGAGGTTTTATTACTGTGGTTTTAGAGAAAATCGCACTCAAAGTGGAGCTGTTAAAAGCATTTTTTATTATCTAAATAATACTTATTCTATTTACGTCCGAGTTCCAACGATGTTACATAATTAACTGTTGTGATTATTAGAGATGTCAAACAAAATTAAAACTGTAGGTAAATAATCGCTGACATCTCTGTCTGATTTTTTATGTTGATTTTAAGATTAAATTATTTCATTTTAACGTTTTTTATATACACAAAATACGATTTTTTTACTAGAAGTAGTTTCTTACACTTCTACTCAGCGTAACTTTATTTTTTTGGAGTGTAGAATGATGAAAATTATATGATAACATAGCCTAGTGTTTTATCAAAAAGTGTGTGCAGTTTTGTAAAGAATTATTTTGCAGTTTTTGAGAAATTCCAATTCCCGTGACGTTGTTGATTTTACGGCGCTTCTGCTGAAAATAATCCAGATGACAGCGGGAGTTTGTCTCAAACATTCAAGCAAGCTTAAGGTTAAGGATGTGATAAACCAAACTTACTTAAACAATATATAGACTAAACAGAGGCTAACTTAAAGCCAATAAATGAAATAAATGAAAAATTGATGTAGATATGCATGGTGAAAGCTGAATATGTATTCTTTGATATTATATAAATAAAAAATTGATGTCACAGACCTTCTTTTTCAGAGAAATGATGATTTTGACGGGTTTGTTTTTAAAAAATGGGGGTAAGTTCAACTTTGCTAATCTAATCTGAAAAACAAAAAAATAAAACATTTAGAGTTCAGTACACTTTTTTCCAATAAATGAGATGATAATTAATAGAAAATTGATTTCTTGTATTTCTTTTTTTTGTTTTTTGAAACTTATATGCAAGATAGATAAATAATGCAAATAATAAAGATACAAATTCAATGATGATTGCTACAAAAAAAAGTTCAAAAGACAGGTTCAATAATGAAAATAAATGAAAAATAATTCAAATATGTTTTAAAAAGAAGAAAATATATTGCAAAGAAATAATTTGAAAGAAAAAAGGGCCTATTTTCCGAGATATTTGAAGCTGAAGTTAAAATTACTGATGAAAAATCTCATAAGGGGAGGTAACTCTTTATTTCCCTTGAATGATAATTCATGATAATGGTTTGAAACACAGTTCATCCTGTTTCACAGTATTTCATGAAATTCTAAGGTCAGTGTTATGAAATATTTGAAGTGTCAAAAGACATTTATGGCCTCTTGGTCAAATCACACACCTTTTCAATATGACAAATGCTTTTTATTTGTAAATGATAAAACGGCTGTTGAGTGTACTGGAGTCATAGATGAATGTTCCAGATACTGCTATAATTGGGTGGATTGAAGGCACGTAAAAAACATCACAAAATATAAAGATTAAACCTCAAAACTTCCTCTCAAAAGATCTATTCATTATTTAATAACACCGCGAACAAGCGCCGCAATTGGCGAAGCTAATAAGATGAGGAATAGACCTCAATCAAGTTGGCCAGGTTTGCGAAGGTTCAGGAAGCATTCGGTGCTTACGTTCAAACTTAAGTCATACTCTTGAGTTGATAGACAATATTATTCAAAACTCTGATTTGTTATCTCCAGGATGAATGCAAAATCAGATCACTTTGATTTATATCATGAACCGAGCGGACCACGGACATATTTTCAATTCTCTTTGACTTTTGACTTTGGTCAAATATATTTTTACCAGGGTACATAATTTCACTTGATTGGTTAATGTTACAGTGAATTTTAAGTTTTATAGATGTTTTCCAAATGTAACTCTGTAAATGATTGAATATTACCACTCATATAATTAATTTGCAACATAAAAGCAGCCAATCGAAATGTAAAACTTCCGCGATACATTCCAGATTATTTTTAAACCCATTTTGTCTCAAGGACCATTTTGAATTTTCACTTAAACATCTATCTAGAACTTTTCTAATAGATTTCTTATGAGTTATATTTCTATACTTTATTATGTATTTCTATTTATTGTTTGAGATTACAATGCAACGGTTTATTTACATTTGTTTATGTTTTAGCAAAAAAGCTATTCAAAATGAGATTTTACTTACTGAAACCACTACTGTTCACCGCCTAATGAGGGTAACTCAGTATTCCATTCTAATTTTTCTACAAGTCACATCATTTTCAAGATTGAAAACTATCTTTCAGTGCATAGAAGTTCCGTTACTAGTCATATATTGTGAAAAATTACGAGGACTTACCATGCACAGTATATTTTCCCCACATTGTGTGTAAATGACGTCATTACAACAATGTTCAAACAAAGTGAATGCAACGGATAACTTGTATCATTTCATCAACAATTGGATTTATGCAGAATGTAAACACACTTATGTTATCAGTGACGTTTTTTCTGTTTCAAAAATAATAATTGGAGTACATTTTGGAAAACATGTTTGCACAACCTGAGTTTACTCAAAATGATAGCGGCACATTTAAGGATGCTCGAAAAGATGCGCATGGACAAATGTTCGGAACGTCTTTAATGTAAAAAAATTTTGACACTTTTATGAACAATAAACTGGTAATCATTTGGTTGGACATGATCCATTTTTCCGGGAAGAACTGTGCGTTTTAACACCAGTAATATTTTAGAGAAACATTTATTCAAGAAACATAAATGTCAATTCCTGTGTACATCCAGACTATATAGTTTATACTAAATGATTTTATTGAATTTCAAAGTTTAAGCACTTGCTTTTTGTGCTACAAGGTGGTTATGCCTCTGCTAAGATATGGATCATAAGAGAGGGAGATGAGCACTACATTACTGCCGACAATTCTCCACCTGTTCAGGATGTTTCTTCGATTTGTCATCTTAAAAATGTGTATTTATAGCTACTAAACAAAAGTTTGTTTTGTTCATTTGAAGACTATATCAAACTGTTCACTGTAAAGGATTAAGTACTTGTAAATAAAGTAATGACTGATAAAATATATTCTGCCTTGACATAAAAAAATCCTTGTTTTTGATTGGTTTATATTGTCGTCGAATCTACGTTCGAACACGATTTTTTAGATAGCGCATTTGAATACATCTGCCTTTATAAACAGCACTGTGTGGAGTTGGACGCTCTTGAAAGCCTTCTGTTACAAATTTCCATTAGGAATACATACTTCTTAACGCTTATATAAACAGTCTACTACTCAATCACATGATTTGTTTGCATTATTGTGGAAAACGTTTGATTTCAGGCCACGATGACTGGATCAGACTCGGCCACAACAGTTTTCATTCTAACACAGTTTTCTTGGTATACTCAAAGTTTCATCATTTATGAAGTTCTACAAAAAAAGAGAACGATGTTTTGATTCTAAACCCTTAGTCACTTTTAGTTACCCATTTATCAAAATAAAATTTTTTGTGATTGTAGCTTAGTTTCATTACAACCCTTTGTATTACTTGTCACAACTTGTGCACTTTGATAATGAACTTGGCTTCTCCCAGTGTCGCTTGCTCACCCAGATTTGAACAATCAGGAGGAAGCAACTCAAGCGTAATTTTACCGATTGACACTGCAACACCTCTGGTTCCGATAACAAATATGAAATTTTGCCACTAAGATCTGTGAAGGTAAGATTGTTAAATGCAGTGATTAACACTAATTTAGAACAAAAGAATACAAAGTGTCTTTTATTTGTGCTGTTTATGCTACAGGCATGAAATTGGCCTCATTTGAAAGCTCATGACTATAGCTATTTGATTACATTCATCATTATATCGTACACATAACAGACCTAGACATGGTTAACCACCCTAACAACGCCCAATGGCCTACGCCTGACACTAAACAGACGAAGGAAAACTGTACTAAGTCATAGGCCCATCTGACCTTTCAGGTCTAAGGACCTAATCATAATATCTATTACCTAAAGAATCTCCATAAAAAATTGCTCTGGATAATCAAATATTAGCATATATTTTAAGAATTGTGTTTTTTATATTCTGAAATGACTCTTGGTTACTTATCCAATAGGGTTGGACAGCAATTCTCTGCTGATTTACTTACTCATTGACTTATTTTTATGGGAGGTCTGTTTTTGGGAGTAAATCAGTAAAATACATATACAGATCATTGTTTTCAACAGCTGACCTCTTTCTTCAAGACTTTATCTTTGGCACTCGGACTGTTTTTGAGGGATCCATCTCTTCGTTCGCGGTCCCCTGCGTCCTCACATATCCTTGAGATCTGATCTTCAAGGTCCTTCACTTCTTTCTCCAGAGCTGAGATCCGCGACTCCTGTTTCAACATATCAACCAAGTCAATATCATAGTCCTCATCAGAGAATTGGGCCAGAGGACAGTCTGTAATTTTCTTAGTTTATCTTTACTTCACAACAATGAATAAGTGTTTGGCATTAACAATGTATGGCCCTTTCGCTTCAAACTATTGATCTACATTTACTACTTCTCGCCATTAGTCAGAAGCAGCTTCTTGATTTCTCAAATGAAGAAAAACAATGCAATATACTGACAATGAAAATATCTGCTTTCATAATATTTGAACAAAAAGGAAAAATACTTTGAGACGTCGCACATAAAAGAGATTTTAGCTGACATTTGTGCACGTCTCAATACTAAGAAGTAATGATTTGTAAGACGTGTAAGTTGAGACATTCAAATTATAGACATGAATTCAAAAAATGGTCTAAGAGTTGTTATGACTTTGAAAATAATTACTAGGTTACTTGAATATCCTGGTTTCCACGTTATTTTCCAATGCAGGAAGTAACAAAATTTGAAGTCATTCAGTGGACCTGTTCATGAGACAACGTTCCAACACAACATATCCAACGTAACAACCTAGCAGAAATTTCAACCAAATTTGAACATATGTGGTTCTTGGGTTCTTGGCTATAACAAGGAAACGGGTTAATGCACAGTGCCCTGTTTCAGAGGGTCCATCAAAAAGGATTTAAAAGTGTCTTTGACTAAAAAGTGGTTGCAACCTATGCTCTCACCTTGGACTCAAGAAGTGCTTGCATAGTGTGACTGCTGGCCGGCTGCTGGCGTAGCTTGAGTTGAGCATCACTCACATCACCCTTCATCCTCCCAATCTCCTGCGGCATAAATGAAAAAATAGAGCCATGGGCTATGTAGATTATCAGTTTCTGTATTGTTGATGATGGAGACCAAGATTCTTAGTTCTCCAGGTGAAATACAACATCACAAAAACTGTCAAGTGTCAGTGCATTAGACAGGATGTCTTAACACTAGACTGGAAGAAAATTGAATCCCTTGTCATATTCTTTAAACCATGATGGGAAATAGAAAATAAATACTTCTCCAAACATAGAAGTTAGGGAATTACTTTATCTTCATTCATTTACACACTCTGATATATTTCCTCTCATACATTTTGTGGAAATACTCTCTGTAATCACTAAATACACTTAAAAACAACTAAAAACATGATTAAAATGTGAAAAATACCATTTCTAAACAACGTCCTATCTACATCTTCTGACTTCCCCCTTTGTTGTCTACCCATCCCTAATTTACATAAACCAAACCCCTGCCAATAAGCAAGAGAAATTGTAAAGATATCAGGCTTATATCTGCTTGTCGCTGATAACTGGAGATCAGTCCACTTTTAGTATACTGCAGTCTTAACAATCTAAGTCATACACTTCAACATCGCTTACCAGTTTATTTTATGTTCATATTTTGATTATCAATTGTGCTACAAAAATTACCTTTGGTAACTCAACAATTTTATAAAGCTTTCAGAAATGGTGTAACACCATATGAACCCTTCCTTACTCTTTTTTTGTTGGCATTGGACTATGAAATTTACACATATAAGTAGGGGTGCAACAAATACAATCTCGATCTTGGGTCATGATACAATATGTATATTGATACATACAACTTATACATAAATACTCTGAGTATCTTTGAACTTGGCTTGAAAATCTAAACAGAAGAGCAGTTGGTGAATTTCTCAAGTATCAGTGTCTTCATTGTTTTCCAAAATTCAAGTAACAAAACATCAAGAACTTCGAACAAAATAAATGACCATGTCTAAATTATCCGTGAACAATTTGCTAGTCTCTTTGTCCCTGTACCCAACAATTACACTTTTCAGTGCAAACATACTGTTCTCAACAACATTTGTGAACTCTGTCAAGAAATATCTTTAGAAAATAGAGTACTATACATGAAAACTGACAACTCAAAGGGACATAAAATCCAAAGACTCCAAAAAAATTTAAAATAAAAAGACCAAATACCAAAAGTGGTTCCATACTACTGACTTGAGTGAAATAGGCGGCTTTTCAAGCTCGCATCTATTACCAGTGTCATTCCTTTAAGGCATCTTTTAGACAGATGATTATTTATTAGGAATGATTTCATTGGTTAGAAAAAACAAAACCAGTAAAATGGCAACTCTGATTGACCGAAAGTGAACGAAACGGCGATAAATTTCAAAACAAAATTAAATTATTTTTATTTCATAATGATCAATATGTATTTATTGAAGTAACATTCATGTATGTTTGGTAGGGATAGCACTAAGATAAATTCTCTTCACTGTAATTCACATGTGGAACTATTATTTCCAATAGGACATATTTCATATACAAGATCAGTAACTTTAATTATTTTCCTATTTCATTGTTCAATTTTGCAGAGGAATATCCGAAGAATATACACATTATATGTTATTAAAATTTGGTGAAATGTTTTAGAAATATTATTATAAGGAAAAAAACTTTGTATTTCAAAATAGTCGTCATAATGATTTTCGTTAGGAAACAACAATGGATATATTTCACCGTGTCGTGAAAACTTTCAGTTCGTGCTGAAATCTGTTATTATACCTCTACTAAATTTGTAAGAATATCATTGGTCAGTACAATATATCCGTACACTGACCCTGACTATCAGTGAGGAGGTCAGTTTTGTGACGGAAGTTTGTGACACTGACCTGAGATATTGACTCCTCACATGATTTGTCACATGATTGCATCTGTCACGTGACGCTTTGTTTTGATCCTCGTTTTTCTTTTTCAAGTTTGGGTTAGTAAATGAGATATTTTGTTCAATCTATTAATCTGTTAATATAAAACACATGCATAACAAAGCTAAGGAAAAAATAATTTCGTTATAATAAAACACTTAATTACTCATGGTGAGGTCATTATGTGAAATACAAGGACTGTTGAAGCTGACTCCATGGGCGGTCTGACCTAACCTGAATTTTACAGAAGCCGAATGTCAGACAATAGGCCATGCCATAAACCCATCTGACCTTTCTGATGAGCTAAAAATTATCGATCAATAATTTTCAGGATCAATTATCAACTGGAAATTTAGAAATGTTCCATAAACCGATTATTTGATTGATCTGTGCACCATTACTTGACAAAATTTCAGCCACCTAGGGCTTTCTGTTCTAGAGAAGAACAGCAAGATGTCTTCTTAGGATGCGGCTCCTGTGACCCTTTATAGAGTTTATTAAACTATAATAAATAACTCAAGGAATATTAAATACATAAGTATGTACATAAGGTTTCAGATTCTAGACTCGGTGGTTCCAAAGGAATAAAAAAATCTTAAAGTTTACAGACGCCACTACTGCCCCATCCCCAAAAATTCACACCTTGAACTCGCCCATATATGTTAACAATCTTCACATAAACCATTACGCAATAATCAACTCACTTCTTTCAATTTATTTGTTTCAATTTTTTTCAGTTCCAAGTTTTCTTCGGCTTTTTGTCTCTTTCGTTCTTCTTCTAATAATGTTGACTTTATTGTTTCCAACTCCTTGCGATCCTCATCTATTTTGCTTGTTGATAGTCCCTTACTCTGCAGCATTTCCAACAGTTTCTTTATACTCTCGTCACGTGCAGCCAAAGTTTGTTTCTGGGTGTCAATCCTCAGCTCCATCTCATCAATCGTTCTCCGCAATATGACGATTTCCTTCTTCATGCGCGTCTTGTCCTTCTTCATGGTGTCATATTCCTCAATGTCCACCCCACCAGTGTCCCGCCCCACACTGATGTGTTCCAGGTCCTGTAGTGCTCCTGCATGCTTCTGCAACATCATAGCATAAGAATATCATTCCTTAAAAATAACTTAGAAAAAGAGAAAAAGAAACAATGTCTGTGTGAAAGTACAATTTTAAGAAGTTTAAACTTCATATTCAACATTGGCAAAAGAGGATGTACACAAAAAGTCAGTATAATTCCTATGAAAAACAAGTGTTTGCCACTAAAATGGCAATATCCCAAGAAGCTACAATGAAAAAAATGAGATACATTTGTAAACGTTTAAATAATTTGGTAGGAAGAATGCCCTTTTTTTAACCATTAAAATGTCTCCCGTCACAAATTTGAACAAGTGTATACCACTAACATGGCAATGCCTCCACTAACATTGAATTGAATGAGATCAATTTAATAGCTTTATTTCTTTGGTAGGAGGCATGATTACAAACAGAGTTGAATGCAAAATGTCTGATGTCACAAATTCTAATATAAGGCAAGTTGCCTGAAATGAAGCAAAAAATCTTTTCAGAGAGTGTGTGTTTTACCCCCAGTGTAGTTTGTTAGATTATTTGAGGAGAATATGGGTGCAACAGTTCATGAAATGGAATGTTGAAGTCAAGGTCACCTTAATTGACTGGTGTCTACAAAGTCCACTAATGAAGGTTTTGACTAAATTGGGAGACAATGGCCAAAAGACCATATTCATGCGGCAGCCATGTTGAAACGAAAGCAAGGCTAGGAATGCAAACTGGTCTGTATAGGCAATGATGGCTATCATGGAGTGGATGAGGAGTCTGCATAGTTTACCTCACTACAAAATATGTTGATAATATGTATTCTACCATGAAAGTGCTGGATACTCGATTCTGATTGGCTGTTTTGTCCGACTCAGAGGGTATCAAATCACGATTGAAGTTGCTCTGTTTATCCGAAATCAGTTTACAATGTATTAATACATACATTGACTTCCGACTATCCAACTGGTAACTTCAGAGTCGATATTCCTCTTGCAAGTGGGATTAATCTCTTTCCAAAAGGAATTAATCGTATTTGGTTTCGTGTGTTTACAGGGAGAGAGCAAATTGTTTTAATTTTATGTCGTATTTTGTACAAAATAAGAAGTTTGAGTGAAAAATCATTGTAAACTAAGCTTTCCGCTACTGGGCATGCAGCAGCATTCCTTTGAATACGGCAACTAAGCAATGACGTCATTTCGCGAGCGCTTCTGACGTCATAAACCCTATTACGACGTTATAGTGGTCTACTGTTAGAGTCATCCATTTGCGTCATGAGGGGTGTCGCGGTCTTTGTTTGCTATCAAAACAAGATAAAAGGCTTTTTAAACGATTCGATATTTACATTTGTACCACATACTAGTACGAAATCATTTCGTGAACACGCAGTATTAGGTTTAACTTTGTTAACGGTTTAATTTTAGTTCAATACTATGACGCAAAATCCCCGATGCTGACGAGTTCCTGTTTTTCTCCAAAAATCGGAACATTTTACACTGTGCATTTCGCTATGAAAAAGAGTTCAGCATTAAAATCGTCATGGTAGAATGGAGATAAACCTAGTGTGTTTGAAAATCAGAGACATGTTATACTGGATTGATAGCGAGTAAATTTTGAATTGAAACCTACTGGATTGATAGCAAGTAAATTTTGAATTGAAACCTGCGCGTTCGGTTTCAATTCAAAATTTACTCGCTATCAATCCAGTATAACATGTCTCTGATTTTCAAACACACTAGGTTTATCTCCTAATTGATTCTTGTGAATACATTTACATATAGCAAATTACTATCTTAACCCTTAAGATGCGGGTCCCGGAATATTCCGGGATGAAATTAGCTTTGCCCGCAAGTCCCCTTAGCGGGATGCGAGTAGCACACTCTATTTTTCTCACGCTAACTAATTTTGACCGCGGGTCTCGGTAGCGGGGCCCGGAAATTTATTGCCTAGCAGTAGTCTCAGTTCAACGCTTGTATTTTCGTTCCGGCTGTCGCTAAGCAACCGTGTTTTGTTTCGTTGGTGTTCTAAATAATGCGCGAACATGCTCCGAAAGTTATGAGAGTATTGATAATGTTTATCGTACCGAAAATAAACGTTAAAATCACTCAATTTTTCCCCACTCCCCGCCGCACGTGCTAATAGCCTGTGGGCACTTTCTACCCTCTTGCACGAGCTTACCGACCCGCGCATGCTATCGTTTACTGAGACGCATGCATTTTGACCCTATGCACGCCTTCCTATCGCACGCCCTATGCTCTGAACCCTTGGGCGTATTACAATACCGGTTGGATCTTTTGAAAGAGCAGAAAATTGTCTTCAATTCAATATAAAATACATAACTACGCCACCTGAAATGAAGATACAGCATGTGCCGCAAAAAAGGTGATTTTTACATATTTTTAGTTTTACACCATTTTGTCACACCAATCTTCACATGATGTGGTCAACTTATTTTGACAATTTTTATATTATAAGATAGAGAGAAAGATTGTCTTTCATTCCATGTAAAATTTGTACATGCACAAAAATAAATAAAGACACAGCAAGCGCCGCACAAAAAGCTAATTTCTCTATTCAAATCATGTAAACTGAACGGCGATTTTGACATGTGCCTTTATTTCGTTTATATCTTCTCAACAGCTAAGCGTATTTTGAAATTGATTACCTCGTGATAAAGAGGAAATAATTGTCTTCGATTTGATGTAAAAAAGTTATATGCAGTATATAAAATAAAGATACAGCAAGTGCCGCAAAATTGCGACTTTTCTTTATTCTTTGTGTTTTTACCATTTTCTCGCACTTTATATCACATAAACTTCTCGGGACATTTTGAAATTTCATATATCACAATATAGAGAAAAGGATGATCTTTATTTCCATATAAAATTTGTATGTAAACGAAAATCAGTAAAGACCCGACGAGCATTGCGCAAACAGGCAATTTCTCTATTCATATCTTGTTAACCGAGAAGCGATTTTTTCAACTGCTTTTTACACTTCCTATCCATTTAACGGCAGAGCGCATTATCAACATTTTTATATCACAATAAAGAGAAAAGGATCGTCTTCAATTCTATGTAAAATTTGCAAATTACAATGAAACAATAAAGGAGCGGTAAGTGATGTCGCAATTATCAAAATCTGTTTTCAAATACCTGAGGGTACAATCTTTGCAAACTATATATATTCCAAACCAAGCGGTACATATTTATCATTTTCATATCAACGTAAAGAGGAAATAAATACCTTCATTTTCATGTGTAATTTGCCCATATTTGCATCAAAATAAAACGTGTGGAAATTATGCGACAAATGTCGCGGTAAGGCGATTATCAAAGACTTTATTCACTAGCTATACCCACGTTATGTTGGTAATAACTTCTAATTACAGTGCAAAAGATTGTTATGATTTATTTTTTCGTAAAGAAGAATAAATTGCCTTCAATTCCATATATAATTTGCATGTATACAAAGCGAATAACTTGAATTATAAAATTGGAAATAAAGACAATTTCTGTTAAGTGTGAGTGTATTTTTCAGCGGGGATACCCCGCCTGCACGCGCTGAGCGCGTGCGTTTGCCCGGGGCTACTAGCTTAGTAATATTACTGTGGGGGTCAGAACGTTATCGGGATTTATCACTACCCTGCTTTCGTTATTTATATCTTTCGTTTAGGATGGCGGATCGTAATAAAATTTATCGTGAAATATAGAGCAAGAAATTAGCTTCAATTCCGTATATAATTTGCATGTGTGCACTCAGTGATTAAATGATTTTATAATGTTTGAAATGAAGACAATTTTTAAAATTTAGTAAAATTCGTTCCAGACATATTATAAAAATAATTTTTATATCGATGTGAAAAGGAACAATTCATCTTTAGTTTCGTTTTGATTTCGCGCATGCGCTCTTGGAATTTATTGAGTTACGGCGCCCGAATTGAAAACAAGTTTACTTCGGTTGTAGAAACCGTTCCAGGGGTGATAGAAATTTCATTCAAAGTGTCAAGTAAGTATCATCCATTTATAACACGGGATTCGCCGACTAGCTTTGTATAAAACGACGATAACGTCCGTATTCCGCCATGTAAACACGCCATATGTTGTTAAAACGGTCGCATCTGGCGGCGCTGGAAAATTCGGCCACAGGGGCTAATTGCGTTATTACCGTAGCGAGGCGAGTGCTGGAAAATTCAGCCACGGGGGCAAAACTGGTCAAAATAATATTCAGCAACGGAAGGGTTAATAGATGCATTTAACCATGTATTCATACCTATTTAGATCATAAGCAGCTGGCAACAGTTACTTTACATAATTAAAGATGATAGGAGCTTTGTGAATGTGCCGTATGTATCTTTTATAATTCCATATTTTAAATCAGTATATCATAATAATTAAAAAATTACCAACCTGCCTACAATTTTGCCTAATGGTTACATCTGCTTCAAGACCCATTTCTCTTTTTTGCTAGATCCTAGCTTCTTTCAGGGACACAGGTTGCTTTTAGTCCTGATAATCGTCATTTTTCGCACAGGGGATGTATACATTTCAAATTGAATAACACATTTGAAGGTTAAAAATTCTAATTACATGACGACCATTGCCAAAAATCATGTCCTTTTAAGAAACTAATGATAAATCAAGGAGCTATATTAAACTGAAATTTTAATTAACAGCATGGGATTAATTTTAGCGATCTAAAAATGATAACTGTTGATGTTTCCAAAGTTGATAGTTAATTAAATGAAGCTGAAAATGAGGCATTTGAGGCACAAATAAATGCAGAACATGATTTATCAAGGGCTCGTATAGAAGAGAGAAAAGCTTCTAAAGAAAGAGAAAAAATTTAAAGCCAATTAGGGAGAGAGATATTAGAATGGCAGAAAAGAGGTTGGCTGAACTAGAACTTGTATCATTCCATGATAGTGAATGACTCTGTACGTTCTGAAAGGCATGATACACCTCTCCACCTAGATGCCATACAATATGTTCCCAAACTTTCTGATAAAAATCAAACTTATATTGTTCCACAGGGATTAAGACATGTGAATTCTACACACACAATTACCACTGCTAATTACCCATCAGCTGGTCAGCCTCTTGTTTACTAATCTACTGTGACAGTACCTGTCATGGACAAGCCTACTGTTGTTAACCCCCTTACGGCCAAGTCTTCTATGTTGAATCATCTTGCGGACAATCCTACTACAGTGAAAACCCTCACAGCCAAACCTACGACTGTTAACCCTCTCACGGCTCAGGCCCCAAGTGTTTACACTCATATTGAAGCCCATGGAAGTGTGCAAGTGCCTACCACTCAGCCTCATAGTATTATCCAACCTTCAACTCACCCAGTTATTCACTCTGTTCAATCTCAACTAGGACATGAATCAGATATGTCAGCCAAGGTACACCTTCCCGCAAGTCATACTGTTCCGTTTCAACGAGAACCCCATTCTGCTGCTGTAGCTGCTGTAACTGATGTTGCGAATCTGAACTTTCAATAACCTGTCAGTGTGTCACCAGATCTAAATGATAATCCACGTACATCTATCACATCAACTCGAATCTTAGAACGGCCAAATGTACCTGAATTACTTCTCGCATCTTCATATGGAATGCCAAGACCAACGTTGCCTTCGTTTAGTAGCGGATCAAAGAGCGAGTTTGCAATGCTGAAAATGGCATTTGACAATTTAGTTAGTGGATCCAAAGTGTCACAGCAATACAAATACCAGCTCTTACTTGATAGGTTAGGTGGTGCCCCGAAAAGGTTAGCTGAAGCTTATATCTATGATTTTGAACCTGATACACAAGCTATGACAGCACTACAAGACATAGCGACAACCCAGGAACCTCATACAAAGTGAGATTGGTGCTATACTGAATATGCCACCTCTGAGAATAGGAGACTATGATGCCTTTGAGAACCTGATACTTTCCCTTAGTACTCTTATTGCTATGCTACGCTCACTTGAAGGCTCCCATGGAAGTGAACTGACATGTGGATCACACGTTGATCGCATTCTAGGTAAGCTTCCCCCGAGTACCAGAGACAGTTTTGTTGAACATTGTATTAGTAAGGGAATATTGAAACCAGACAATTGCAAGTCCAATACACTTCTAGACTAATCGGACTGGTTGAAGACAAAAGCCCGAGCCAAAAAGATTGTACACAAGGCAGCAACAATGTACCAAGTTCCGAAGCCATGCCGAAATGTACCCTACACCAAGAAACCACTAATCCCTACAGCTGTGTTCTCTTCCAACAGCACATCACAGAGAAATCAGACTCCGTCTTCAAGTTCTCCATACAGTAAACCCGAAAGAACTGGGTACTGTGCATTTTGTAATGGAAGTGATCACCATATCACTAACTGCAGTGATTTTAAACGGCTCTCTCCTGCAGACGTTAGGAAATGGATGAGAGGAAACAACTGTTGTTCTGCATGCGCAAGGAGACACAAGCTTAGGGAATGTAACCTACAGAAACCCTGCTCTGTATGCAACAAACTGCATCTCTCCATACTTCATGAAGCCAATACAGTCCCAGACCAAACAAACGTCAAGCAATTCTTTGTAGACCAACCAAACAATCCAGTTATGCTTAAAATTGTACCAGTTTACATCCATGGACCTCATAGTCGCCTCAAGACCCATGCCATTCTGGACGACGGATCGATGCGAACCATGGTGAAACCATCACTTGTGAATTCCCTTCTTTTACCCTCTAGACTGGACAGGATCCTGTTGTCAACAATCAAGCGTGGGAGATTTGACTGTCCTGGTCAAGCAGTTCAGCTCACCATTTCTTCTGTTTATACCCCTGAGGTTCGCTTTAAGATTGACAATGCCTTCACTTCCAAGGAGATTAAACTCTCAGATTACACGTATCAAGTTGATACCATTAAAAGCTACTATCCCCATCTACAGGATAAACCACTACCTGAGATTGTGGACGTGAAGCCTATGCTACTGATTGGGTCAGACAATGCAGACCTCATCACTCCTGTGAAACCGATAGAGTTCGGTCCATCGGGTGCTCCAGTTGCCGTGTGCACATCCCTTGGATTGACTCTGCAAGGACCATCACCTCATGAAGCCACTTAAAGTGAAACTTGTCTATTCACTGACCTGTTGCAACACGTGGAGAAACTTTGGCACATGGATATTATCCCTTACTCACCAAAACAAGTTTCAAAGTCAAAGGAAGACAAATTTGCTGTGTCTATACTTGAGGACAAGACTGTTCGAGTACCAGTACAGTCAGGGGAAGGAAAACCCTGCATTATGCCACACCTTTGTTGCGGAGACCCAATGCCAGTTCCTCATGTGTGCCTATCAATATGATGCCTAACCTGCGACGCACTGAAAAGCGCCATGCCGGTAGACCTGAACTCACAGAGATACACAACGATGCAATCAACAAATTGGTGGATGAAGAGTTTGTCAGAGTGATTGATAAAGACGAAGCCAGCGAATCCAAAGAATCTTAGTACATTCCTCACCATGTCGTCACACATAACAAGTCCCATCCGGTGTTAAATTGTTCCTTTGAATACAAGGGATTGAACCTGAACAAACAACTCTTACCGGGCCCAACAATTGGATCTTCTCTGCTTGGCGTTCTGCTCCGGTTTCGAAGGTATAAGATAGCTATTTCAGGAGACATCAAAGCAATGTTCCATAAAGTGCGTCTTCTCCCAGAGGACCAAACAACTGTACGATTCATTTGGCGACATATGAATAGTGACAAAGCTCCAACAATATACCAATGGCAAGTATTGCCCTTTGGGACAACATGCAGTCCCTGCCGTGCCACATTTGCCCTGATGAAGCATGCTCGTGACGCCGAACAGCAGTGTCCGGAAGTGACAAGGTGTGTCAATGAAGCATTTTATGTTGACAATTGTCTGGATAGTCTGAATGATCCTTGTGAAGCCAAATCTTTTGTGATGAACTTTCGGAGAGTTCTCACTGATGGAGGATTTAATATTCGACAGTGGGCTTGTAATGATCCAGATGTACTCTCCGACTTGCCCCCTGAGGCAAAATCCACAACCTTCGAACTTTGGTCAACCCTTGACCAAGGAGACGTCAATGAAGCAGCGCTTGGACTGCACTGGAAGTGTGATACAGACACTCTTGCCTATTGACATCGACCTGTGAACTACGAGACGCTGAACATGACAGCAGTCTACCAAGTCCTGGCCACACAGTATGACCCCATTGGTTACCTCACACCATTTACAGCATGTGCCAAGATCATCATACAGGTGCTACATTCCATCCTCTTTTAAGACCATCAACATTCAACAACAGTTGCATATATTCTGCGATGCCTCTGAACACATCTATGGCTCAGTTTATGAGCTCAGCTTATCTCAGGACTGAGAACTCTGAGAATCATGTTCATGTCAGCTTTGTATCTGCACGAAGCCAGGTTGCACCAAAGAAAAAGCTCTCGATGCCCAGACTTGAACTTTGTGCTGCCCTTACAGGTGCCCAGCTTTCAAACACTTTGAATCGTGAGTTGAGTCTCTCCCCCACTGAAACTTTCTTCTGGAGTGACTCAACAACAGTTCTCACCTGGTTAAAGTCTGACTCGTGTTGCTATAAGGTTCTTGTTGGCACAAGGGTATCCGAAATCCAGTTGATAGCTGGCATTACGTAAATACAAAACAAAATCCTGCTGATGATTTGACCCGAGGGAAATCGCTCAGAGAGTTATGTGAAGAATCCCGGTGGCGTAATGGACAATCTTTCCTGATACAAAATCCTGAACAATGGCCATCAGCGGGGACCATTCCCCAAGTGACGGACATGTCTGACACTGAACCTGAACTGCGTAAGACAACAGTTATGTTCCATACTGATGTGATAAGTCTTCCAGATCCTACCAAGTACAACACCTTTGACGACTTGGTGAATGCATACATCGAGTGTGTTGACGGGGCGGCCGAGAGACCTATCTGTGATGTTGAGGCGATGCTCTTTCATAGAGTCCAGGAGGAGTGCTTTCCTGATGAAGTTAAGGCTCTCAAAGCAAAAAAGCCAGTGCTGACGACCAGTAGGTTGTTGGGGTTAGCACCAGATTATGACTTTGTTTCACACCTAATCCAGGTAGGAGGTAGACTCAGAGAAGCTGAGGCCATTCTTGAGAATGTGAAACACCTAGATGTGCTTGATCCAAACCACCAGATCACCAAATTGTTGATTAAGTGATATGATGAGATGCTCAAACACTATGGACCTGAGAGACTGTTAGCCAAGATCCGAAGGGAATTCTGGATCCTTCGAGGCCGTGAAGCTATTAAGAAACACCAAAGGGAATTTCTTGAGTTACCTAAGACGGCAGATTTACCCAAGGCCAGACTGAGACTGTACAAGCCTGCATTCTATTCTACCGGTGTTGACTGCTTTGGTCCAATGTTGGTGAAGGTTGGGCGGAGGCAGGAGAAACGTTGAGGAATTGTCTTTAAGTGCATGACGACAAGGGCAGTGTACCTAGACTTACTTGAAAACATGGATGCTGATGCTTTCCTTATGAGTGTGCGGAGGTTTGTATCCCAAAGAGGAAAACCACATGAGATCTTATCAGACTGTGGTACTAAATTCAAGGGAGGTGAATCTGAACTGATGGATGAACCCCACGATCCGTGATCAGCTGACACCCTTGAAGATCATATTTAAATACAATCCACCTTATGCACCACACTTTGGTGGAGCGTGGGAAAGGGAATTTCGATCAGTAAAGCAAGGCCTTAAGGCTGTCGTTGGAGCTCAGACAGTGACAGAACCCATCCTCAGAACAGAACTATCAGAAATCTGTTAAATTCTGAATTCTAAGCCACTTGGCTATGTCTCAAGTGATGTTGCCGATATTGACCCAGTGACACCAAACTCTCTATTGATTGGAAGACCAGATACCTCACTTCCAGACGAGCTCTTGGGTAGAAGACGTTGGCGACACTGCCAATTGTTAGCTGACAGTTCTGGAAGGCCTTTAATCCGACGATACCTTCCTATGCTTCAACCACTTCCCTAATGGCACAGAGATAAAGACAGCATGAATGTTGATGATGTGGTGATGATTACGGACCCCCATGGAGGAGTGACGGAGGCTCCCCACAGCTCGGATGGGAAAGTTCGAGCCGTGAGAGTGTGTGTTGGAGACCACACGTACCTGAGACCAGTGTCCCGTCTTGTGAAGCTGCCAAACATGAATGATATTGAATGATAATACTCACATGATTGTGTCCATGAACTGTGTTTAAATCCTGTGCTACCGAATTCAAATGCCTCTAATTTAATACCCCAAGTTTCTTTATTCAGTGTTCCGATGTAATGTAGTTAGTATATATTCCATGACTTTAAACATTCTTACAAAGAATTCTCACATGAAGGTCCTGATTAATTTGTATGTCTGATATTTTTAGTAACTTGCAAATTTTGAAAGGATTTCAAAATTTGGGGGCGACTGTTAAGAAGTAACGTTTGCCGTTTTCTTAAGCGGATGTTTAGAATATTAGTTCCTTGGAGTTACATCCCTTGTATACCTTCAACGATGCCACGATGTACACTATCATTATACATTGAACCTGTGATGCCAACAAACAGAATGAAGCCGCTTCTACCATAATAATTTGTCCGTTTTTCCTTATTTTCATCTATCATGATAGGTAGGTAAAGTTAAGCAGCTGTTGAAAAACATCGTAATATTGAACTCAAATGTGTTCAAAGGGTTTTAAATTTTGAAAACAGTCTGATTAAAAGTGACCAAACTGGGATAGCTTGTTAAGTTTCAAAAAAAAAATTTGTATGGAGGTAGATTTCACGTTTTCAAGAAAGAATTTGTGAAATAATTGGACAAATGTAATCTTTCACACACAGACTAAACAATGTTTAAAGCGCTAAAATATTTTAGACAATTCCTTATTTAAATTCTTATAAATATTGTAACTTTCACAATTTGATAAAAGTAAATGAAATGTTTCTTGGGTACGGCACATCACTTTTATATGCATATCTGCACGTAACAATTTTTGTATCGCATGTACCTAGACATTTTTTTAATCATTCGTTTCACTACTGCTCATCCAAATTAATTCTTTAAAACAAAATATATATATAGTAAATTAACTTAAGAACTATGATAATGTTTTGTATGCCAATCTCATTCAAATCAGATTGAAAATTGTCCCTCGCACCTCACAGCGTTTTTTGATCTGACCATGGCTCCATAAGAGCTGTATCAGAAGGCCTTGACTGCAAGAGTGTATCAGCCAATAAGCATCAAGGCTCGAAAGACATCAGCAATTTTTTAACTGAGATGCCAAACTATCTAGCCTTTGTATCTAGGAATGCAAGCTTTGACTGAATGAACCCTGAGGAAGACTTGCAATTTTTACGTTTGATTTGCCTTTCTATTCGTGAAAAAAGTTTTCAGAAATTTTGAAGTTTTGGAAGAAACATTTGGAGCTAAAAATGATAAATGACCTACTGATATACATTTATATATTTAGAACACAGTGGTGGATCAGGGTGGATCAGGGTTAAGGGGGTTTGAACACTGTCAACACCTGGATAGTCAACCATAAATTGAATTACCCCCGAGGGTAACCCCTTCCCTTTCAAATTCTTGGACCAACCACTGGGGTGTATTTATTAACATAACCTATGTTACAATTGGCACCTATTCACACAGCAAAGATAAAATAAAAATTATCATACAACTCAATTTGAAAAGATCTCCGTTGCAAAAACAATGATGTTCAATTTTTTAGCTATCTATTCAAAACTTTGGCAAAACATATTTTAGAGCGTCCCTCACTTCTAACTTTTCTGCAATCTTTGATTTGATTAAACTGTCAAACATGGGCTACTAAATTCACCTATGTGACTACTTCAATCATTATTTTCGGTTATTGTTCAAACAATTTTCCTCATGTAGATTGATATTTAGAGCTCACAAGACAGAGGTTCTTTAGGAATTAAAGATGGAGCTAGTTCTGTCTGAAAAGAATAACCAGATAAAGGAGTCAGCATGTCATGAACTTCGCAAAAAAGGAGTAATTATCCAGAAAATCTTGTCTCTCCTATATATATCATTTAAAATGCCATTCAAAGATTTTATTTTGATACACTTCCCATAATAAATCAAGTGTGCTATAAGGGCATGCAGGCAAGGGTTGGGAAGGCAGGGGCCATGGGACATTTTGCACATTGGAAATGACCCGTTTATAATTTTTTAAAAACACTGAAAGTCCCAAAATGGCCCATTGACAAAGGTGTCTTTCCCAATCCCTCACATGTAAGAATACAGGGATAGAAATGCGATTTTTTTTCAAGTGTGCCTCAAGGCACCCAATGTCAAATTCATGTGTGCCCTGAACAAATAGAGTCTGAACAGAGATCATGATCATAAAATTAAAACAATAAAGATGCAAAAATTGATTTACCGCGAAAGAATTTGTACAGAAATTGTAGAAAATGCATCACAATTCATTTAGGCTTTCCAAAATGTTCCCTCTCACAAACAAACAATTTCCTGTATTTTGGGGCCAGCTTTGAGGAATTCACTTAGTTTCTTTCTTGTCATCGTCCTACTTGTTTTGACAATATCACATTCGTTATCAGCAGATTTAAGTTCACTTTCAATTAACTTGTCATCCCTGACACTGAAGGGTTGTAACTTTCAGCATTGTCATTAGAATTAAATTTGTTTGGGGTTTAAAGAAACTCAAAAGTGTTTAGGTTTCAGGCCTAATAGACATTGTCGTCTGCTTACTATCACGTTTTAATTTCAATCTTAGACTTCAATGTGTGATTTCCTGTCATGCGCATTCGAAACTAAAGTTGCAATCATTTGGTACTTGATGTACACTTTTATAATTATGTCCATTGACTCTAGATGACATTACACATGTATTATCTCACTCAATTCGAATACTTTTGTATTGTACCATGTGCCCACTTATGTGAATAAAAATATTTGAAAAAAAAAAAAAAAGTTACAGTCCCCAAAAGAATGACATATAACAGATGTTTCATTATTTGGGATACATTAAGAGTTGCAAAAAGGTTTTGCAAAAATTTTGACAATGTAATTAAAGTTCTAGATGGTAAGCTATTTTTTTTACATGCCCACAAGGCACAGTAGTGCAATATTTTCCGTGCCCTAAGAAATTTACACATGCGCTCGGTACGCAAATGATGGGAATTTTAATCCCTGGAATTGAACCATCCTATTAGGAATTTAACCCTTGGCATGAAGGCACTATAAATTTTGAACAATGACACGTAATTGAAAAGTAATCAAATAGCTGTGATGAACTTAAAACTAGGTCAAGATCACAGTCTGCTTAAAATTGACCGTGTTCCGAGGAATAAAAGTTTCAAAATATTGAGTCTATCGAGATTCGAACTCTACTTGTCAAGGCAATCCTCTCCACCACCCTACTGTAGCGCACGTTCTTGCGTAAACTAAGCTAACCAATCACAATGCGTGCAGCAAAAGCATTCGGTATCAGTAGCTAGGAGCAAGTAACTCCCATTTACCATTCGTTAACCTTGATCGCCACTATCTTTATTTTAAACGCGATGGTGTGATTGGTTCGCTATTGACTAGGTTTTGTCTGCACTGAACTGGTGCCGGCACGTGCGAGCAGTGAGGCTGCCTTCAGACCGATGTGGAGAGGATATCCTAGACAGAAAGAAGTCGAATCTCGATAGAGTCAATATTTTAAAACTTTTATTCCTCGGAACACGGTTGATTTTAATCAAACTGGTCAAGATCACAAAGTTTACTTGTGTCTGCACTGCCTTTAGATGTAGGCTGTCACCAAATTTGAAATCTTTGAGTGAAGCGGTTTATGAGGAAATGCTCAAAATGCTGTGATAATTAAAAAAATAAGGTCACATTTGACTGGTGTCTTTGGAATCTTTGCATGGAGGTTGCAATCCTACTTCCTATGTAATCATTTAGGAGATAAATCCATTCTGTTTTTGGGGTTGTATGTCGTGCATTTTTCACCCCTAAATTTAATTTCAAACCGAGCTTCGAAATTAAATTTAGTGATAAAAAAAATAAACTACTTCGACAAAAAATAAACCACATAGCTGATTTATCTTCTAAATTATAAAAATACTGTATTCTCTGTATAAACTATAGAATAGATTTAAAATCTATTTTGCTGTTGTCTGTAAGGCCAGGAGAACAGTAAGTTCAGCGAATGGAGTTTGTAAACATGCGCATGAATGTGAATCGGTCCTCAATATTTAGAGGTGATTATTAGCGAAATAATCACTCCAAAATTGATTTTGGTAACCAATCAGACAGCAGTATTTTCATTCTAGTTTTCATGTCATGTTAGAATGCTAATCAAAGGGTTGTTTCCTTACCTTTAATTCTGCCTGTGCAATTTTTAGCTGTTCATTCATTAGATTGCATTTTGCAGTTTCTTCTTTCTTTAATGCTCTTAGCTTTTTCAATTCTGGACTCCAAAATGTTTTGATGCTGTTCATACTAGATGCAAGTTTTTCTTTAGTGGACTCCAACTCTTTCTGTAGTTTGGCACATTCCTTGTGATATTCTGATACCTGAACCTGAAGCTCAAAGATCAAAGAGTTTCTATATTCTGATTGAGAAGTTGGACTTGGGGAAAGATAAGGACCCATCGGCGGAATAAAATCACCATTTCTTTCAGTTGAGCGAGATCGTCCCATAGGGTGGTCGCCACGTTCAAGAGACCTGGCTCCCATGTGAGGGTATTCTCTATCACGGTCCAATGAACGATCTCGACTGTAACTTCTCTTTTCTTTATCGAGGGGACTATCCTTAAATGACATGTTTGGTGTAGATAGTTGCATTCTATCAAGAGAGCGCTCACCCATAAATATATGATCCCTTTCATAACGATCTAGTGATCTGTCTCGCACACTCGTAAGACTGTTTGTCCTACTACTGTGCATTGAAGAGCTTGGACTTCCTGCATCAAGAGGACTCTTGCCACTTAAAGTCATTCCAGAAATACCCAGGTTCTCAATAATGTATCCCTGATTAGTTGACCCATATAGTGATGAATATCCCTCTGTTGGAAGACTGAGTGGACTTGTTCGACTGGTGGTTTGTGGAAACATCTGAGCTCCTGACCCCTCTGACGATGTTCTGCCTCTTACACGCCCAAGTGAAGAGCTTCGCTGACCCAAACTGCTTTGATTCTTGTCAATGCAACTCAAATCACGGGGACTTGAACGTCCCATACCCAAGTTGAGACTCTGATCAAGTTTTTTACCACCACCAGAAGCCCGATTTGATCCTTGATTGAACATGATAAAGCAGCAATATTGTTCAATCAGCAAAATTGAGTGCAACTTCTAGTTGACTGGAGTGGGTTGACTGTACTTCTTCACGTCGTTAGTTTACCATTCTCTTCACACTGAACCATTTCTTGGGGATGGAAGGGTTAAATGCACATTTCATTACGACCTGAAAATCATTACATTTTAGACCAGTAACAAGCATATCTCTCGACGGTGTGGCAGCAGAAACAGATCCTTATTCTGCGAGTGAGAGTGAGATGTTCCAACCATTCTGCATGTAAACAATGCAAATTGTGGTCACTTTCAGACAAATAATCTTTGAAAGTACAAGGATCTATTTAAGCACGAAACACGAAATGACGAACCAACACATTTACGAACGTTTTTAGAGCATCACATCTTTTCATTAAAATGACAGCTCTTTTTCCATCATCCCCATAGCATCAATCCTTCCCAAAATGGCAGCAAAGGCCGGATACTATTTTCTGCTCAACTTATCACATACACTATTTAGGTTGCCGTCGACGGCCGACACCTGTTTGGTTATTGTGATGGTAATGTGACAAAATTATTCATAGTATAAGAACGTGTTTTGTTCAATTTTCAGAGATATCTGTTATTGAATCCGCTCAAAAACGTAAGGATGTGAAATCGGATTCCGCAGTGTTTTAGCATTATTTTCTGATTTCTTGGCAATAATTGCTTTCAATCCATACCGTCGTGTTTCCGTTGTATTGAGAAATAAACTTCTATGAGTGTTGTTGCCCATAATGACAACATCCTTAATATAATAATAATAATAATAATAATAATAATAATAATAATAATAATAATAATAATAATAAGAGTACATATTTTTTCCACTATTGAATGTTAAAGTTGTTTTATTCTTTGTTAAATCCTGTTGACATTATAAATCAGATGCCAATTTTTGCTAATTGATTTATGTGCCACCTGTTCTCATGGCATTTTAATTAAGTCGAACTATGAACATACAAAACATGCCACAACTTCAAATTTAACCTTTTTTAAACAACAGATCGATAGTATACAATAGCATTTAAAATTATGTTTACATGGGTTTTTTTTATAAATTTTACAGTCATTTAATTATTTCATTTTCATATATTTTTAGCACAATATGTCTTATTTTTGGTAAAGTAAAGAAATCATTAGGCTGCTAGAGTAAATTTAGTATCAGAAATCTTCTAGTCATCAAATTCTGTGCTTTGCATGTAGTTACATGAGCAAGCAAAGCAATATTTAATTATGCAAGCAAATAACTTGCTTTCTTTGCACCAGAAAATCATGCAAAATGACCCAAAATATATAATAATTAACTTTTCCATTCCATATATTTATCAATAGATCAGATATTATACAAAATGGTCGGGTGATTCAGGATAAGAATAACATGGGTTTACTGAAAACATTGTTTGCAAACATTTTTAGGGATAATGTATTTTTGTTAATCAAACATAAATGTTGGAAAAAAAGGTGATGTGAAAAGTATGGGATTGCATTTGATTTTCATCACTGAAGTGCATCGATAAATAGATGGATGAAATAGTGACCATTTCCTTCTAGGGTAAATTATGCTGAACAACTGATCAATAAAATAGTGCTAACTTGCTTGGAGCAGTAAGGGGTTAGAGACATAATTTGCAAATACCAAGAAAACAGGTGACCCATAAAAACATGTAACTCTAGGGTACTATTTGGAGTTTTTAAGCGATACCATTTGTGCTAAAATGAGTTCTTAACATCACATATATTCATCCTTAAAGGTCTTTCTATTTCAATCAAACATTGAAATATATGCAGAAGCCTAATAACCTATAGGGCCCCAACGGTCCTATCGATTTCACAAAATTAAATAGATTAAATTAAATATGAAATGCAAATATGTCAAATATTTATTATTTTTATTCTTTTTTAATAAAGTAGAGAACAACTTAATATGAGGGATATCCATGTGAAAAAAATGTTACAATTTTACAATTTACTTGCTCCCAGTAAAAGCTTCAAACAAAAGGTTGAACACATTTCTTCTTTGTCTTATTACGAAGATCCAGAAGGGACATAATGAAAACATATTTTTAATACGCACGTATGTGTTACTATTACGTACGTTTGTAGTTTCTAATTGTGAAATTCAATGTTTTTAGTCTTTTTGAAAGCGCCATAAAGTGCTGTGTACCTCCTATCTAAATAAACAATTAAACTTTGAAATTGATCAAACGAAAAAACAAAAATTAAGATATTACGCAAACTTTTAACATTAAGTTACGCTATGATTGAAATTCTTAAATACGTTGCAGTGATAAGGGATGCTTGACTGATAATTAACAAATTTACGGGACGTTTTTCATGTTAGTTCATTGAATGTCAATTTCAGTGTGTGAGCACTGATCTGTAGGTGCTTCAGATTATGACCAAATACTTATAATATATTATGATATTTGACATTATTAAAAATACCAAGCTTTCTAGAGTGTTAGTGTTATTATTTATGCAAGAAAGATGGAACAACTGATGATCGAACTGTATCCGGTGACATGTGATAATATATATATACCGACGTAAGAAGGAACATCCTTTCTTTTTCTGTTTCTTGTTCCCGTGGAATTACATATAGATTTACAGATATATTTTTATATTAGTTTAATTATTGAAAACCCAACTGAATATATCTTTAAATTTGTAAATTTGAGTCCAATACATGGCGTTTGATTGGTATACCAGTTAAGACACCGCTCCCATATACTGACAGGTAGATTGATACTTTATTAGTAATTAATAATATTGTAATTAAAGATTCTACTTTATTTGAAAGAAATGTCTCCATTTTCGACAAACAGTTGGAGAAGAAGAGTTATTCAAATATTTCATACTTATAGTCTTACTCTTAAAGGGGACCTATGTGACACAATTATCTTACATGTAAATGGTTATATAGATAAATACAATAATCTATCCAATTATTGTATCCATGAATATAGTTGATTAAATCATATAGACTGTGACAGAAGCTGAAAACTTGTGGTGTCTACTTGGGCCAGAGCCTTTATTCAAAATGTGCCTCTGTGGTGAAGGATTGAGTTGGTGGTCTTCCAGCGATGAATAGGTCAGCTTGGGTAAGCGTGTTACCGTCGTAATAATGCTTACAATGTTTAACAAACAACTGTATGTACCAGTGGTTTTACATTTATGAGCCTTCAACCTTTCATTAAAATGGAATCTCACATTACTTAAGCATTATTACACCTTACCTGATGGATAAGTGCGCTCTGTAAATGGGCATATACTATAATTTTATTATCATTATTTTATAATGGTTTGATAGAAAGAAAGATAGATAGATGTCCAATAGCCATTTACATGTATGTATGTCAATTAGTTGTTGTTTTTTTTATCATTTATCTCTATGTGAACCCTGGTATATACAGCTGCATATAAAAAGTTTGTTGCATATCCTAGTGCAAATATCATATAAATTTGCATGTCTTTGAAACATCCTAGCATTGCGAAAAAAGAACGAACAATTTTGCATTTTCAATACAGAAGTGAAAATCCATTGCACCGAAACGAAATCGTATGCCATCGTATATAGTTAACCGTAATAATTTTTTGTCAACATTTCCATAACAGTCATTTTTATTTTCCCGCATAAAATCCTTTACAAGTGATTAACAGCTTTAAACACAAGTCATGTTTGTTCATTCTAATAAGTCAATATGGTTTTGCTAAAAACAATTCTTAGAGATTCGAAATAAAATATTTTAATCGAAATTCAAGGGACTAGACAATCTCACAATACGTTAAAGAATGTCTATTTTACAAAATGCCTATGAGATATACTTTGTCGGTCATTTTATTGACGTTCAAACGAAACCCAAATATTTGCACTAAGATACAGTTGTAAGTGAACAACCTTTTGATATGCAGCTGTAGGTGCTAATGATACCAAATACGAGAGCAATAAATATATATGATATATTAAAAATCAGAAATAAATTTATGCAAATATTTTGGACAGAAAATATTCAAGTAAATATCATAGTGTATGCAACAGGTAGACACTAACTAGAATACATTAAGGACGTTGATGCATACACGCTAGTGATTTGATTATAACTACATCCACTTATTACAGCTTCTACCCTCTTTATGTTTACACAAACAGTTAACTTATCAAGTTGAGTCAACTTATCATAAGGAATTTATTATTGTAATGTTTTGTTTTCTCAAACAAAGGTGTCAATTTTCAATGTCATTAACAATGTTAGCATGAATGTCTGGACACTTGGTTTCGCAAGATTTAAATGCGTGTGCCCTTCATAACAAACCCCATCGAAATTTAGTTTGAATTGAAATGAGAACATACCTTTACGAGTATGTTTTAGCTAAAATAACTTTCAAGTCGTACCATAATGCAAGAGGATCGAGGGGAAAGATATTTATCTTTGTAAGATAAATCTTAGAGACATTATAACCATTGTGTCAGGATGGTTACTTTATTAATGGTTATAATAACCAGGTATGCAAGAATATGTTCTCTGACTTTATTAACGAGATATGAAAACTTTTCAAGCATTGGACAACGGGAACAAAGTGAGGCAGACTACTTATGGGACACCCCTCGTCTTAGACTTCATTGGCAATGTCAATAGATTCGTATCTACAACTTTATTGTGGATAACACTTTTTAAACCATACATACATATTTACAATACAAATACAATTGAAGCGTTATGATGCTAATGTACAATCATCTTGTTTGAATTGTGATAAGTGTAATTTAGATGCTTCGGTGATGAATTTCATTTTCTCCTTGTATGTCCTTACTTTAAAGATAGTAGAAAACAATATATACCTGATTACTATTCTCAATATCCAACGCAGCAGAAATTTATACAATTGTTATCATGTAAAATAAAAAGTATTTTAAGATCACTTGCTTTATACTTAAAAAGAAACATGTATAGATAATTGCTTCGCATACCTGTTTTAATGTCATTTTGTAAATGCAAATTGTCACTACATGGAAATGTACATTGTACACAAATTTTGTACTCTGGGCCATGCGGCCTTCAATACAGGAAATAAAACTCTCATAAATATTTGATTTTGTTCTCAAAATAGGGTTTGAGCTGATTTACATTTCAAATTCAAGTCAGAATTTTAAAAAACCCATTTTCATTGGTATTATAAGTAGATAAACCCCCTCTTTAGATTATGAGAAACTATATATAAAATCTTTAAAATTAGTTATACCTTCCATGAGTTCCTCTCTCAATTATAAACATTCTTACTAAGATCTATAAATACTAAAATACATAGGCCTAATTCTTACATTCATAAATATTGACTATCATACATATATGCTAACATACAACAATCCTCATATGAATATCCATGCTCCAAATTGTTATACTTACATACCAACATGCATAATGAAAATATACATACGTACGCTACATTCGTACAATGTTTGATACTTCATAACAAGAATGGTCAACATTTAGCCACCTTCGCACTGAGAAAAAAAGGAAACAGTGGAGATGCGATTCATTCTGGATAACTTACGAGTAAACTAAAGATTGTCGGGGTTTGTACATGTAAGTTATGTGACAAAGTTGATACACTATGTCTGGAGTGTTCATCAGACGAGTAAATATAGTAACTGATGACGAGTTGTCGAATTGCGTTCTAGAGAACAGGTCATATCTCAGGTCCTCATTTCATTTCCTATTTTATTTTGGGCAGAAAAGGCACATCCTGTCGTTGAGGGGTACTGCAGGTCGACTCTATGGGAGTTTTTGTACATATAATAGCAGGCTGCAACAACAAAGAGGAGGTAATATGTTTCTAGAAGATCTAGCGACAGACCTACATAGAACATAATCTTCAGCTTTAAAATCTTTCTTAACCAAGGGGTATGTTCGAAGTTTCATCATCATGATGTTGTTTTACAGAACCTTCATTCAAAGTGTCCTTACATTCAACTTTTTAAGTTGGTTTAGGAACCTGTCTGTTCAAAATAGAAACAAATTGATAAACATTGTGAAGACTGCATCTAAGATGATTGCGCTTCCTATTGAAACGATCGGCAGTTTTTATGAGCAGCAGTTATAAAAAAAGGAAACAAAATTTGGGGTGATTCTTCCCATCCACTTTTCTTGGCATATTCGACATTACCTTCTGGACGTAGGCTGCGTACCCCGACTTTTCGAACAAAAAAGGTTCCGCCGATCATTCATTTTGTGCAGCATAAATTCTGTCTAATGTTGCATCACGTTTTTCATGTATTTGGAAAATATCTATCCTAGTCTATTTTAACTGTTTCGACATGAATTGTTTTGAATATTATGTTATTAGTTGTCATCACATTTCTGGAGAATTGTATTTATACAAAAAAAATTTCCCTTTTGGGACAATAAAGATTAGTTTATCTTATCTTATTTCCATTTTGGTTACCGTGGTCATTCCAGAGATCACAGCACCAACTGTTTTCATCAATTACGTAGAGCTTTCGTCGATTTGGGTAATATTTATTTCAGATTTATCTATTTCTTCACATATATTGATCTTCTTGAATGTTTCAATAAGTTTCTTTCCAAGGAATGACTTGTGGAGAGGCCAATCATGAATACAATCTCATTGAAATCAGTCGAAACTTTTCCCTCGTACCTCGCTATGTTTCTTGATCTGACCATTCGTCTTAGCTAGTTTGCGGATATTCATTGTCATTTAACATAGGGTAATTTTTAAAATCAATCAATCAGAATCGAGAATAAAACGAAGTCATGTTACAATATCCTTATGACGTTGCATAACTTTGGAGTGACGTAAAAGGGTCCTTTTGAAACTACTTTTCGGAGTTGAAATTTAAGTAGAAAAACATTAGTTAAGAAGTCCATGCATTACTAATGCTATGCAACAGATACGTTAAAACCACGTTATAACCGTTTTCGACATGCATTTTGTAGCCGATTTCGCCACTTTGTATAGCCGCGTTGTCCTCGTTGGAGTAGGTAGCTGTAGTAAAATTAAGATTGGTTTGGAGATAAAATTCTATAATGACATATATCGGGAATATATAAGTCAAAATTAGTTATCGTTAAATCTGTCGGATAACTAAGAGAACGCTTTGGGAATACAATCATTTTTTATTAGAAAATAACGACAGGTCGACAGACGTCGTTTCACAATTGGGATTATCCACTATGTACGGTTGTACAACAAGTAGTTTCATTTAAAAACCGGAATATTATGTATTTATGGGATTTTCAATACACAGAGGGAAAAATTACGTAATGAAACAGAAAAAAAACAAAATATTTTTAATCAAATGGTATTGTCAATATATGTTTTGTCTTTACACTAGCGCCATATCATACTCTTAAAAACCTCAAGTTTTGTCCGGCGAAATTTTCCGAATCAACCACTTCCGTCTCCGTTAAACATTTGTTTGTAAACGAAGGCAGAACAGCGAAAATACAGAAACTGAATAATTGGGGATTTCTTTGTGTTTAAATATTTGTGAATAACATCATTTGCCGAAAGTTACATCCCCATCCCGATATGTTTGAATTGTATTTCCATTAAATGGCAAAAACATGAGTACAACTGTGTTGGCGGGAAATTTAAAAGGTACTGTAGACTGACGTTACAGTAGAGTGATCTGTTTTCTATCATTAGGGATCAATGTAGACGACGCATGGACACTGACCCTATTATCGTGGCTAGATTATTTTAGTCTTCAATGCTGACAAAAATATTTGCCAAAGACATAATTAATAAATAAACTACAATTATGAGAGAGTAGCGTAATTTTGTTAGTGTTGTAAGATAATACATGCATATTATCATCAATCAAGAGTCAGTGAGCATATACAAGTGTACATCAGGTCAGTGAAATACATTATGCAGTGGCAGCCATTTTCTAATAAAATCATTTGATTGATGTTCCATTCTACCTGAAAAATTTTTTTCAGGGAAGCAATGAATGACTTAAAAGACAACGGTTCATTTCTAATACAACTTGTGTATATGTGTCTTTTTCCAGCTAACAGAATATGATTTAACAGCTTGAAATTTGCAATCTCCTGAATATTAAACAGAATGGATTTAAGATTTGAATGAACTTTGTAACCAAGATGCAGTTGAAGAAAGTGTTCAAGTTCTGCCGAGAAAAGAGCCACCAATGGACATTCAAAGTATTATACATGGACAATCGATTCTGTTTTATTGTTGCACCTGTTACAAATACTGTTGTCAAAAAATTTCGTTTTAGACAATTCCAATTTGGTGTATATAATAAGATGCCAAAACTGAAACTGTTAATCTTGAAGTTTGATATCTTTACAGTATTGTCTTGAAGTTTAAAAGTTTCTGCCCAATTATGATCTGTTAAAAACATTTGTTACAAATATTTGGCTTATGGTTACTTTGAATAAGTTTATCGTATATCTTTCGAGAGCCCTTAAAAGGTTTAATCCATTCCATTAAAACATTATTGATCTTGAGATCATAAAGACAGATCGAGTTAGAATTGTCTATATAACATTTTTCCATTCTTACAGATAATTGCTGAAAACATGTTAATGATCTACATATGCTTTTAAGTTCATTGTAGTGACAATAAATAGGTTAATGTCATATTTGTGATCGAAAACTGGACAATGGCACTCGTCAATGACTCAAACGCAATTTTTGAAACTGATTTACAGAAGGTGTTGACAAATATTGATTGGTAGTTTTTAGTAGGGCATTTAACATATTTAAATGGGACGCAGAATTTTGACTTCCTGAAAACAAGAAAACATCATAGTTTGGGCATTTTATAATAAATATGCAACTTTAGAGGGGCATTTTGAACTTAACTTAGCACATAGAGTATTTTGGCTCTTATTTCAGCCACAGAAAAAAATGGTTAAACATACTCAGTGTCACTTTAAAGAATAAGGTTATCAGATCAGAAAATCATCAAGTTATAACAAGATGCAAGACCGCTCTAAAGTTTCTACATTCACATACAAAATATTACACAACATACAATCAAAATCACATAATGTTGTTCAGGATATGTACTGAATTAATTTTTTTGTAAAATGAAGAATGTCTAAACTGTACTGTTTAGTTTTGATTGAAAGATACATGTAGAATGTTAAGATCGACTCTAATAGGGCCCACCTTTATAATGCCCCTTTAGGCTATGACTATGTCCAATAAAATATAAAATAATAAAGTAATAAAAGATAAGGGGAATTCCTCTCAAACCTACTAACAACCATTCCCTCATAGGGATGAGTTGTAGGAGCCTCAACAAAGTACCACAGCTCAGCTAGAATATACATTAAGGTAATACTTACTGAAACTCAATAACAACACTGTATTAAATGGTGCTTCAGGCATCTTCTTTTGATATCGATATTCATATAACTATTTAAAATCTTAAAATATCAAATAGCACCACTCATAGTTGTGTAAAGTAAAAATTCAACTTATTTCAATGTAAGATTTTAAAAGCATATTGTAAATCATTCAATGAATTAATACCATGCTCACAAAGATGTATCTACAATATATATGTCATTCTACTGATTTTAATTGATTAGGAGATGTCAAAATTACCACCATTAAGGCCACTTACATGACAGATATATATCTTTCTAGCTGCTCTCTCCTGTATACTCTCACTCCTCTCAGCTTAACATAAAATAATTCCAGTGGTGTAATTTCCATAGATTAAGAAGCAATGAATGTTTTGAAATTTAACCCCGCCATGAACAGAGATCAAGGGTATTATATCCAATCAGCATACCATCACTTGATCAAGACAAATCAACTCTAATCCCTCTCAATCAACAACTACCTCACTGTCTATCTGGCTTCCTATCCATTGAAAAAACATTTTGTACATTAACCCTTTTTACTTGTTTAAACATGCCTTCACATATGTATATATAATCACAGTGTTGTAGGGGGCGGGATAGCGCAGTGGTTAGCGCATTTGGCTTCGGATCAAGAGGTCCATGGTTCGAATCCCGCCAGGGGCTCGGCAGCTTTGTCTGTAGTAGGGAAATGTTCTACAAGCAGTTAGGTTTGGGTGCAATGCTCACTGAATTTCAGTGCAGTACCACCCATGGTTCGCTAGTTCCAGCCGATGCTCGCATAGCCACAATGGTGTTGTGGGCTTTCTCCCTACAATAATAGTAGCAGCCGGGATATAAGTTAAATACTCTTGAAAGCGGCGTTAAACTCCATATCACCTCACCTCACCTCACGGTGTTGGAACATCCAGTATCACTTGCTTGAGAACGGTGTTAGTTTATACACCTAAACGTCGCATCTCTTTGCAATAAAGAATGTGTTAATCCATGAATTTCCTATTTCTTCATCATACCAACTTCTAAAATGCCACTCAAAGACGTTAACCTCAACTGGTTGTGAAAATTCTCATTGTTACAACTCTGATTGTGGATAATACATGTAGACTCAAATTTGATTTATAAGGAGTGACAAATGACACTTCAATTATCAATTCATTATTGTTCATGTTTACAGTGTAAAGCCATCCTTCTACCATGAAATTTGATCCATGTGTTCATCATCGATGGATGAAAAAACAGATTGCTTTGGTCAAGTAAGTCATCATCACATTACATGTTCCTACATGAAGGCATCCTTACATTTGGTTTTTGACTAAAATGATAGAAATATGTAGCTTAGTTCTGATGAAAAAACATACTTATGACAAATAATAAAGAGTCTAAAACAATACATAATTTGAATACATTTTTGTTGGCTGATGTTGAATGGCATGTAACATTAAAGCAGCCACTGACTTGGTCATCATGATGGCTGATGTTGAAATGTGTGGAACAGTAAATCATTTACTGACTTGGTCATTATGATGGCTGATGTTGAAATGTGTGGAACAGTAAATCATTTACTGACTTGGTCATTATGATGGCTGATGTTGAAATGTGTGTAACAGTAAATCATTAACTGACTTGGTCATTATGATGGCTGATGTTGAAATGTGTGGAACAGTAAATCATTTACTGACTTGGTCATTATGATGGCTGATGTTGAAATGTGTGGAACAGTAAATCATTAACTGACCTGGTCATTATGATGGCTGATGTTGAAATGTGTGGAACAGTAAATCATTTACTGACCTGGTCATTATGATGGCTGATGTTGAAATGTGTGGAACAGTAAATCATTTACTGACCTGGTCATTATGATGGCTGATGTTGAAATGTGTGGAACAGTAAATCATTTACTGACTTGGTCATTATGATGGCTGATGTTGAAATGTGTGGAACAGTAAATCATTTACTGACTTGGTCATTATGATGGCTGATGTTGAAATGTGTGGAACAGTAAATCATTAACTGACCTGGTCATTATGATGGCTGATGTTGAAATGTGTGGAACAGTAAATCATTTACTGACTTGGTCATTATGATGGCTGATGTTGAAATGTGTGGAACAGTAAATCATTAACTGACCTGGTCATTATGATGGCTGATGTTGAAATGTGTGGAACAGTACATCATTTACTGACTTGGTCATTATGATGGCTGATGTTGAAATGTGTGGAACAGTAAATCATTAACTGACCTGGTCATTATGATGGCTGATGTTGAAATGTGTGTAACAGTAAATCATTTACTGACTTGGTCATTATGATGGCTGATGTTGAAATGTGTGGAACAGTAAATCATTAACTGACTTGGTCATTATGATGGCTGATGTTGAAATGTGTGGAACAGTAAATCATTAACTGACCTGGTCATTATGATGGCTGATGTTGAAATGTGTGGAACAGTAAATCATTTACTGACCTTGGTCCCGTTGCACAAAACAACCTTTGTTAAGGTTAACCGTACGCACTAAGGTTAGACTTACGATCACCTGTCAAGTTGACTCGTCCTGTCTCTATAAACTCTCTGTTTCTTTAAACTTCTTTCTATTTCATGTAACAAAAGAAACGCTGTCGCCATTATTACTACAGCCTTAGTGACGCTAAGGTTGGGTCGGACCAACTTTAGTTATCGATCTTAAATTAAGGTTAACCTTAGTTAAGGTTGTTTCGTGCAACGGGAATGTAACCTTAGTAAAGGACTAAGGTTGAATCTTTGGGATAAGGTTAACCTTAAGGGATAAGGTTGTTTTGTGCAACGGGACCCTGGTCATTATGATGGCTGATGTTGAAATGTGTGGAACAGTAAATCATTAACTGACCTGGTCATTATGATGGCTGATGTTGAAATGTGTGGAACAGTAAATCATTTACTGACTTGGTCATTATGATGGCTGATGTTGAAATGTGTGGAACAGTAAATCATTAACTGACCTGGTCATTATGATGGCTGATGTTGAAATGTGTGGAACAGTAAATCATTTACTGACCTGGTCATTATGATGGCTGATGTTGAAATGTGTGGAACAGTAAATCATTTACTGACTTGGTCATTATGATGGCTGATGTTGAAATGTGTGGAACAGTAAATCATTTACTGACCTGGTCATTATGATGGCTGATGTTGAAATGTGTGGAACAGTAAATCATTAACTGACCTGGTCATTATGATGGCTGATGTTGAAATGTGTGGAACAGTAAATCATTTACTGACTTGGTCATTATGATGGCTGATGTTGAAATGTGTGGAACAGTAAATCATTAACTGACCTGGTCATTATGATGGCTGATGTTGAAATGTGTGGAACAGTAAATCATTTACTGACCTGGTCATTATGATGGCTGATGTTGAAATGTGTGGAACAGTAAATCATTTACTGACTTGGTCATTATGATGGCTGATGTTGAAATGTGTGGAACAGTAAATCATTTACTGACCTGGTCATTATGATGGCTGATGTTGAAATGTGTGTAACAGTAAATCATTTACTGACCTGGTCATTATGATGGCTGATGTTGAAATGTGTGGAACAGTAAATCATTTACTGACTTGGTCATTATGATGGCTGATGTTGAAATGTGTGGAACAGTAAATCATTTACTGACCTGGTCATTATGATGGCTGATGTTGAAATGTGTGGAACAGTAAATCATTAACTGACCTGGTCATTATGATGGCTGATGTTGAAATGTGTGGAACAGTAAATCATTTACTGACCTGGTCATTATGATGGCTGATGTTGAAATGTGTGTAACAGTAAATCATTTACTGACTTGGCCATTATGATTGTCTCTTTCTTATGATATTAAGCTTTTAAAAAAAAAAGTTGAGCACAACAGAGTTATGGTGAAAAATATCTGAAAATCACCTTTTTTTGTGCAGTACATGCTTTATCTTCAGTTCAGGTAGCGCATATTCGTAATTTTTATTGAGTCGAAGACAATTTTCTTCTTTTTCAAATAATCCCACCTGTATTTAAATCCACCCAAGTGTTTTTAGCATAGGGTATGCAAAAGCAAGGTATGTTTTTGTTGTGAGTGTTGTTACGAATGAATTTGGAATAGGAAAATGTCCCCAGTCAAACCAGCAAAATATAACAAGACAATTGTATATTAATTACAATTCAATCAATCAAATAATAAACAAAGTGTTAAAGGTTACAATATCAAGCTAATACAAGCTATAATACAATATCAAATGAGTCACACTAATTAGCTAACTAAATATATTCACCAGTCCTTATGAATCACACAGTTGATGAATGTAAAAAACAGTCAGTGGGTCTTGATAGGAGATAAATGAATCCATCTTGTAAAGTTATCCAAAAACATTGGCAAGGCAGATGATCTCAAAGTTGATTGTAAGAAGCAAGATGAATAAGAGTTCTAATGCCAGCCTATATATATATATAGGCTAGATACCTTCCAGAATGTTCTTTAAAGTTCCACGACAAACTCCAATAAGAAGTGTCCAAGTAAAGGAATAAGATTGTTGCTTAAAGGGCCACAAAGTATGTTATTAGAGTCAAAATTGTCAAATTTGATTAATGATGTTAATTCTTCAAGAATCATTGGTTGTTTCTGAAAATCACAATCTTAGTGCATATCAGTTCAGAATAGAGGAACGGGTTAAGTTGTAATTTGTGATCGAAAATCAGACAGTGGCGCGCCCCAATGACTCCAACGTAATTTCAGAAACTTTTCTACAGCAGGCACAAAGACAAATATTTGTTGGTAGTGTTTAGTAGGTCATTCAACTGATATTCATGTAAAGTGGACGCAGTATTTCGACTATTAACATCTATGTAGCTGTTTTTTGTTCTATCATTGAAAACACAAAAATATCCTAATTTTGGCAATTTAGAGACAAAGATGCACAATTAGGGAGGATATTTGAAGTTAATTCAGGATAGTTGGTATTTTGGCTCTTATTCAAACCCCAGAAAAATTCATGAAACATACTCTGTGTCACTTTAAGGGGAGAAATAACTCACAGGCCTATAGCAAGCGCGACGGGTAGTTGGGGAAAATTGAGTGTTTGTTATGCATATTTTTGGTACGATAAACATGATCAAAATCTGTGAAACTTTTGCAAAATATTACCCTATTATTTAGAACAACAACGAAAATTAAAATCAGTGGCTTAAAAACAAATGTTGAACTGACACGTATGCTGTGCACTTTTCTTCCGGGCTTTGCTACATGTTACAATTGCGTTATTTATAAAGTGGGTGAATTTCGCAATCTGGCATCCGGGATTCCCTAAGGCTGATTGTGACATCAAATTTGGTATAGAGATACATAATTACATGAAAGTGTTTCAAAATTAATAATTATAACTCATCAAAATAATCTTCAGGAATCATTAATTCTAATACAGTCATAGAAAAATCTTAAAATGATAAAATATATAATTTCTAAAAAGCAATGGGCCTAATGCGAGGATATAGCTCAACCATGTGAGCTGCTTGTCATCATCATCATAGACTTCATCGTCATCAACATCATCATCATCATCATTATTATTATTATTTCATTATTTCATTATTAGCAGCTGGGGACATGTCTTGCATTCTTGACACAATGCTTTATTAAGTTTTGTCTTGTAATGTATACATGCATGTGCGTCCACAGAACAGCTTCAGCCCTGAGGAGCACGATGCTATCCAGACCGCTCTACGTCAGCGCCTGGGTCCTGAGTTCATCAGTCAGAGGACAGGAGCAGCAGGACTTAAGGTAGGATCAAATTAGAAAAGAACAGACACGATAATTAATAATTGTCATAGGAAGCAGCATTCCTTGGCAGTATACAAAACAAACATACAAATTTTGAGTACTTACCTCAACTTACTATACAGCCTTCCTTCCTTACTACTGATCGATAGACACACGTTCAGAGATCAAATCCTTATATATAGATGGTTCACACTATGTGATGAATGCTAAACAAGGATAGGAGAAGCTACCCATGAACCTTTGCACATGCACCCTTGAGCAGGAGATAGGTGTGCAACTGAATAAGTCCGGAAGACCCCTTCATAACAGGTATTCTCATGACAGGCTACAAAATGCTATTCGCTCAGTCTCCACCCCTAACCAGCCTGCCCTGGTCAACTCTGAGAACTGTTTCAATGCCTTTGTGTCTTGTAACTTCTAAACTAATCATTTGATTTTTGTCAAACTTGGTAGTGACATACATATTTACATACCTGTTACCCCAAACCTGCCTGCCCCGGTCACTCGTCTACTCCGAAGCTCAACTCTCCCTTTTGGCCACCAATATAAAGGCTCTTCAAGAGGACAGGTACTTGATACCAATCATGCCACAGGGTTCTACTCTCCCACCTTCCTCATACCGAAGAATAATTTGGACAAGTTGCAGATGATTAACGTGACTTTGTTCAATGAACTTTATCTCATGCCTCCTCCACATTTTCGTATGGTTTCCCTGGCTCAGCTGCAATCTAAGCTCGTCCCTGGCAATTGACTGGTCAGCCTGGATCTGCAGGGTATCTCCACGTTCCCATATACAAACCACACAGGAAGGTCCTGAGATTTGTCTTTGGGGGAATTTACTATCGGTGGAAGGTTCCTCCATTTTCATCTCAACGGCCCAGTGGCTTTCCACTCGCAACAGAACGCCGATCGCTCTCTTTCTTCATCTTCAGAGGGGTGGAGTTCAACCCATATATCAAAAGGACTGCTGTACCCAGAAATTCGAAATTTTGTGTTAGACTTCAGTTGGATGAGTAACCAGGCAATCGGTTGATTTGGGTCACCTTGACTTCATTTTCAAGGTCACTACAGGACTTTGACCAGTTTTATAAATGTTGTTAGGGCAATATCTCATGATCCACTGCACCCAGAATCTTAAAATTACCCAGGCACATGCTGATGTGGGTGACCGTGACCTCATTTTAAGGTCACTACAATACTTTGACAAGTTTTTTTAATTGTTTAGATGGTATCTATTTTGTTTTTGTTTTCTTTTTTCACACCAAAGTGTAGGTTTGTGGTCACGTTGAAACTTCACTTTTAGTCTTGTAATGAGAACAAGTTTGCATTCAGTTGCTGTTTGCCAACTTAGTATTGAGTATGTTTTCATAAGGATAATAATGTTTGAATCAAACATGAATGGCTCAAAGCAATCTGCAACAAGCCTGGCATGGAGTGAAGACAATGATCGGCAAAAATATGCAACACCACACAATCAACGTCGATGACCATCAGACATTTGCTGAAGATCTCGACACTCTCGTTTTGATATTCATGATTTTAGCAACGAAAGACAACAAATCAGGGAAACAATACAAGACAACAATATTCCTGTTCATATATCAGAAGAGGATGTCATTCAGAGCTTCTCAAGAATCAACATAAGAAAAGTGAAAGGTCTTGACAATATTGACGGCATTGTGTTAAAGGAATGCAGGGCTCAACTGTGTAAAGTATTTATGAAATTGTTTCAACTCTCAGTTGATACACACAATATTCCTTCCGTCTGGAAGATATCAGAAATAATACCGGTTCCCAAGAAGACAAACCCTAAGGAACTCAATGACTACCGTCCTGTTGCGTTAACATCAATAGCAATGAAATCTCTTGAACGCATTCTGAGACATCTTCGACAGGCAGTTGCCGACATATTGGACCCGCTTCGGTTCGCCTATAGATCACGGGGAGGAGTTGTTGATGCTACACTGTCACTCTTCAACAATGTCTACAATCATCTTGAGACACCCAAGTCTTACATCAGAATCCTATTTGTTGACTTTTCCTCTGCGTTTAACACCATTCAACCGCATATCATGATAAAGATACTGTTGCACATGGGCGTCAATTCCAATCTAATTAAATGGATTGAGAATTTTCTTGTGGACAGAAAGCAGTATGTGAAGGTTAGGAGGACCGTCTCAAGTACACGATATGTCAATACTGGAGCGCCGCAAGGCTGTGTAATGTCACCTGTCCTTTTCACCCTCTATACTAACGATTGTGTAAGTTCTAATTCAGTTCATTTCTGAACAGCTTTATGAAGATGACATAAACAATTTCACAGCTTGGTGCACAGATAACTATTTACTCTTAAATGTCGCCAACACTAAGGAACTGGTTATTGTCTTTCGAAGTAAACCATCTAAAATGATTCCAGTGAGGATTAACGGTGAATGCGTTGAGACTGTGTCGGAATATAAATATTTAGGTACTGTCATTGACTCTAAGTTGAACTGGAACTCTAATATTGCAGCTGTGTGTAACAAATGTCATCAACGTCTTCATCTCATGTGTAAACTCAGATCTTTCAATGTAAACTCCTCTGTCATGTCAACATTTTATAAAGCATTTATTCAAAATATTTTAACATTCTCATTCCACTGTTGGTACGGGTCTCTCTCTGTTCAATTGAAATCAAAAGTTAACAAAATTGTAAACATTGCGGGAAAGATCGCTGGTGTCAAGTTTGACTGTTTAACTGATATATATGAGTGGCAGGTCGTAAATCAAGCTGTTAGAAACTGAATTATATCTGACCCAACTCACTACCTACATTCGGAATATCACCTTCTCCCCTCAGGCCGCCACTACAAAGTTCTTTCATTCCAAAAACAATATCTCTATTAAACAAATGTGAAAATAATTATTTATTATCATCATCATCATCATCATCATCATCATCATCATCATCATCATCATCACTACTACTATTATTATTATTGTTATTCAGATCATTTGAATAGTCCAATGAATAAGATATACATTTATGAAGTTTTGATAAAAGAAAGAAGTTTAATCAGCATCACTGATATGTTTCCAGGGCATGTTCGTCAATACAGAACGTTTTGATTCCAAGTAAAGTTAAAAACTACTGGACTGCTCTCAATTATAATAATTTCATATCATGCAATTAATCATAACAAATCTCGTAAGAAAGGGGGCAAGTTAATCCAGTAAATTCAAACAATAAAGCAGATATCTCCCTTGTTAAGATATTCTAAAGTAAATAAAACAACTATTTTATTCAATTTCAACACTTTTGTATTTTGTTGAAAGTTTGATTTATAGCAGATTTTATCTGCTGATCAATTATGTTTAAATTTGAAACCTGATTTTAAATAAATAATGATTGAAAGTAAAAAAAGGCTAGACTGGTCTTTTATGCGCAATTTTCTAATTCTAAGTTTCTCAATCCTAAGTGAGGATCTTTTTCCCAGTCCGCTGTCACCTTAGTTGGCACGTAAGACAGTTAAGTTCAATCCAAATCTAAAAACCTCATTTTATTACCCTCATCATTATTACAGTGTAATTGGGATGATTTTACAAATTAATATACAGAACAAAAATTTAGTTCTCTAGTTACCTTCACTAAGAGGCATACATACATCCATTTTCATGTTATATCTCAATAGTGAACACTTATATGGCATATCATTCCTTTTATGTTCAATACAATCAGAGTTCGGTTGATGAAAAAATTCTGATTGGGGTACCCCTAAATAATAGAAATTTCAAAAAGGTTCCCCACTTTAGATTTTTCTAGACTTTTGGTATGTTATCAAGTATACTTTTGCCTGTATAGAAAAGTAAAAATAAATTCTTTTGCAGTTTTTTGGAGGTTGACCCTATTTTTCAGCTTGATTGACTGGACTATTTTTTTTATGTTCTGCACATCTCTCTGTTAGTATTTGGTCAAAATTGTTTTCTGCATCATTTTTGTAAGGAAACAGTCAGAATATCATCATTGATTAACCTTCTTTCTACCTCATGTAAATTTATGTTTTCAGTTGGCTTACATTGAGGGTTGGCGTCTTATAAATCTAGCCAATGAAACATTTGGTTTCAATGGTTGGGCTCATTCCGTGTCCCATCAGACAGTTGGTAAGTTGTCCACAGCCTCCTCTCTGCCTTGATGTCCAAATGTACATATACGCTCTACAGCCTCCTCTCTACCTCGTGGTCCAAATGTTCATATACGCTCTACAGCCTCCTCTCTACCTCGAGGTCCACATGTACATATAAGCTCCCCCCTCCTCTCTTTACCTCGAGGTCCAAATGTACATATACGCTCTACAGCCTCCTCTCTACCTCGAGGTCCACATGTACATATAAGCTCCCCCACTCCTCTCTTTACCTCGAGGTCCAAATGTACATATAAGCTCAACAGCCTCCTCTCTTTACCTCGAGGTCCACATGTACATAATAAGCTCCCCCCATCCTCTCTTTACCTTGAGGTCCAAATGTACATATACTCTCTACAGCCTCCTCTCTTCCTTGAGGTCCACATGTACATAATAAGCTCCCCCCCCCCCCTCCTCTCTACCTCAAGGTCCACATGTACATATAAGCTCAACAGCCTACTCTCTTTACCTCGAGGTCCCCATGTACATATAAGCTCAACAGCCTCCTCTCTTTACCTCGAGGTCCACATGTACAAGTAGGTATAAATATGGGTTATATGTATCAACGGAGACCAAAACGTAACGTAATTCTAATTAATCTTACGTCAAAATTACTCCATAGTTTTGACCTATGAGGGTTAATGAGGAAACATGCTTTACTCCAGAACCCCCATTCATACCTAGTGTATTATTTCCAATCGGAGCGTATGATAACTGAGTGGAGTACAGAACCCATTTCTATCTTGAGTTAAAATTGGATTGCGACAGTGGTGATTTTGTACCAAACTACCAATAATACCTGGATTTAATATAAGGGTGGTCCCTTGTAGTTTGAAAAAACAAAAAGTTTCTTTTTTAGGAACAATTGTATAGAAGCTTTAAAACTTTTGGGAGGTATGTTGTTATAATAACAATTTCAATCATCAATGTGCTCTTTCATAGAAGAATCTTCCCTCAAGTTGTTCATATTTCTAAGTCATAAAACATAAAATGACCTCTTTTCTTCCAACCAAATCAAAATGGATTGTAAGTGTATAAAGTCTATACTGGATGTTATTTTCTCATATATTATAAATATTTCACACTAGGTAAACATTATGAACACAACTGAACCTACTTTAATTTACATATGTATTTACAAATTCTACTTGTTTGAAAAAAGATGAATACTCAGTTTCCGAAACTACTAAATGACATATTATTTTCTACAGGTTTAAGTGGTAGAGTTAATAAGTGACTTGTTAAGACTATGAATCAGGTTTAATGATAAACATATTTGGCACTTATAAATAAATAAATATTTAAAGAAATCAGAATTAAAGTGATGTTTAATAAATTGACCATAGCATGTAATTTTTTGTTGTATCTGGTTTAAACATATTTTTATTCAAGAAAGAATCTGGTTTGGCAAACAAGCAAAACTCTGCTTATGTTAATGCCTCACCAGCACATACATCAAATAAATAAATACACACGAACTGGACACAAAAGATTGACAACAATCGCACAGACCTGGAGGCGAACCCTGAGACCTTAAATACAGATGAGCTACATTTCAGTGGAGAAACACTCAACTTCTTCAGGGACATCACAAGTCAGGAACTCAAGGAGATCATCATAACTGCAAAGACTAAGACATCATTGATTGATGTTATGCCAACATGGCTCATCAAATCAACTATAGATCACAGCACTGCGACGACCTTAGTGAAAATTCATAATGATATCATGTGTGGAATGGTTCATCAAGAGGTAACACTCATTGTTCTATCACAAAGCTGAAGCAGGGTTGTATGTGTTCCTCATCTGCCCCAACTTTGGATATTCCGGGATGACGTTCTTGCTGTCTAGTTTTTAATGGGGAATTAACTCTAGGCAGAAGAAATCCAAAGTCCATGGAATAGTTATGCACAAATTTATTCACAGGAACGATTATAATAACAGAATGATAATAATATGTAGATAACAGCTGGATGTTCCCTCCAAGGGCATGACAATCTATATATATAGTAGTAGTAGTAGTAGTATAATTTTTATTTAAGTGTCACACGCATCATTACATTTTATGTACAGGACATGTTACACAATATAGAACAATGCGTCGAGCCACAACTGGCTTATGAGACACTAATAACACATGTTACCGTTGATAAATGCATATACTTAAATATACATGTAAGATATTGAACATAATCAGATTAGTAACAACTCTCTTCTTTTAAACATATTTAAAATCGAAAAAGCTAAAATATTTTGCAGATGTGTTTCATTCATAATAAAAATAAACTTTTCATTATCATTTAAGTCATAAAAAGCTCCGTTAATTTTAAAAGCAGCTTCAAACAGAGTAAAACGCAAATCATCATAAAGATTACATTTCATTAAGAAATGAAATTCATCTTCGACCATATGTACATGTTGATTATTTACATTTTTAATACAATATTTACAATGCCTTTGTAAAAGAGAAACTGGAGGCTTGGCATATCTGCCGGTTTCAATAAACAAGGGTAAAATACCACATCTAAATTTTGATAAAATACGACGATGATCTCTAAACATGCAATCTTTTACATAAATTTCAACAAAGGGAGTGTATTTATACAAACGATAGGTGCGCAATTTATTTCCGTTTAACTTTCCAACATCATTCCACAAGGAAGCATGCCAAATTTCAACATCTTGTCTTTTAAGTATATCCTTTATAAAACTTATGCAACGCTTAGAGCCCCAATCATTAAAACGTAAGAAATCACAATTATAATGGGATAACAACATTAAAATCCTATAATCAAAAGACTTTCTTTTTTGCGATGACCACAAGTGTACCCATTTTGGTATGCGACTGTTAGACATATACTTAAGTCTAAAAATATATCGAAAACATTCAATTTTTTGTGAAACATTTACGGAGAACCATCCCATATCCCCTCTTATTGCATTTACGGGAGCATTTTTACCGATACCAAGAAATAATCTACAGGCCTTATTCTGGATTACTTGTACTTCTCTATATTTATTCATACCCCAAATACTAGCACCGTAAAACAACACAGGTTCAACAAGACAATGATACAACTTTGTAAAAACTTCATAAGACATTCCTCCAGCGTTAATAAACTTAGCGTATAATGCAGACAAAGCCCTACTGGCGGATTTACACAACTCCTTCACAGTAAGATGCATATCCATGTGTTCGTTTAGGGACAATCCCAGATAACGGTAAACTGAATCATACTCAATGGCATTATCACCACAAGTAAAAACATAAGAAGATCTAACAGCTGATATTTTTCTAAAATGAATTATCTTTGTTTTATCAAGATTTACATTAAGACGCCATTTTTTATACCAAGTGTCTAAAACATGCAGCATCCTCTGGAGAGACAGTTCCTCAGACGCTATTAATGCAATATCATCAGCATATAAAAGACTAGATAACATGTCACCACCAATGTTTACACCACACTGCAGGTCATTTATCTCCTCTGCTTAGTCATTTATATAAACCGAGAACAGCGTTGGTGACAGTTTACACCCTTGTCTCACACCATGGGATACTGGGAAATAGTCAGTCATATGATCATTCAGCAGCACAGCACAGTTCACATCAGCATATAAGTTCTGTACTGCCTTCAATAGTTTTCCTTTTATCCCCATTGACATGAGTTTGTACCACAGGCAATTTCGGTCCACAGTGTCAAAGGCTTTTCTTATATCCACGAAACATACAAAGGTAGATAACCCAGCTGATTTTCTATTACTCACTACATTACACAATGTATACAAGTGATCAATACAATTTCTGTCCGTTCGAAATCCGTTCTGTTCTTCCGCAATAAGTTCATTTTTTTCCAACCAATTTCTTAACCTTATATTTAAAACACAGGCATTTATTATATTTCGAATGGTGAAATATGCCATTTACCGGTGAAAATAAAACCCGTATTTTCACTGAGTGAAATAATAATGGTATTCTACCCCGTGAAATGATGCAACAATCATATGACGTCGTCTATAACGTCATAAAACAATTGAATGACGTCATGCAACCGCCGCCCTAGCGAAGCGTTTTAGCTTCTCAATTCATATAGTTAGGGTCATTTACGGGGTTTTGGGAAACATAATAAATAGAACATTTGACATTTCTCGTCGAATACCATGAATATCTCATCTCGTGAAGTAGAAAATCATATATTTACACTCGTGGCTACGCCACTCGTGAAAATATAAATTTCTACTTCACTCGATGAGATATTCATGGTATTCGATGAGAAATGTCAAATATCCTCTATATATTTTACATGGAATTGATATAAGAGTGATGCCCCTATAGGATAACGGGTGAGAGGCGTTACTGTTATCCTTTGGAATCGGTTTGATAAGTCCTTTCCCCCGCTGAGCTGGTGACACAGAGTTCTCGAAACAATGACTTATGATCGTATGTAATAACTGGATACAGTGAGTATTTTGTAAAACTTCAATTGGGATACCATCCTCCCCGGCTGCCTTGCCCTTCTTTGTCTGCATCACGGCGTTCTCCACCTCGCGTAACGTTACTGGTGCGTTCAGCGCAGAAACATCGATCGGTACATGCGCCACTGTACCGTTACGCACGTGCTCGCACACCTTGTCGTAGTGTTGCTCATCGAAATCTGCGTGCTCACAACTGTTAAGGAGTGTACTGTACGAGTCCTTCCAGTTGTTTAACACCTTGTCAATGTCAGATGACACAGATCCCTCGTTCTCTACCATCTCCATTGGTATTCTGTTGAATGATTTCCTGTTGTTCGCCATACCCAACTGCCCAATCTTCTTCCAGAAATCTTTACCCTTCTGTTGCAGGTGAAGATCTAAGAGTTCGTTTTGTTTCTTCAGTTGATAAGCTCTCTTGGCTTGTCTAAGTTTTTTGGCAAATAATTTTCTTTCTTTTGTGTATGCTGCTTTTGCTGTTTGTTTCTGATTTGCGTTACCTTTAAATTTGAGCCATGCCTTTTCCTTAGCGCACACATTCTTCCACAATGACTGCATATTTTCCAACCAATAAGGTTTTTGTCTTTTTGAATGTATAGCATTGTAGGAAGATCTGGTATTTAATCGTCGCAGTTTCGTGTCCATTTCCTTATACAGGAATTCATGAAATAAGGAAAAGGCTTCTGTTATGTTCTTGTGATCTGAAAGTTCTAATTCAATTCGGTCAATAACATCATTTAACAGATTAATACTTTCACCACACATGAAATTATCAGGTAATCGAGACGCGTTATACTTGGGTTGATTGACGTTGGCTCGCATCTTTCTTGTCTCCTCTTCACTCAGTCCAGGCAGAGTGAATGTCAGGTCTAACAGGGAGTGATCAGGAACATTACCACATCCAAGCTGATTAGTCTGATTGATGATGTCAGTCATTAAGTTCACATTGAAATCCCTTACACAATCCAATTGTTCTTGTGGCACAATAAAGTAATCCACGACTGCCCTGCCTCGATGAGATACAGACGTAAAGTCATTGTAGCCAACTCTACCATTTACCACACACATATTGCAGTCATAAAGGAAGTTTAAAATAATATGTAGATAACAGCTGGATGTTCCCTCCAGGGGCATGACAATCTATATATATACACTCAGCCCCTGGAGTCTTGATTTGAGAAGTGTCTAGATGGTATCCAAACTCTTAACTCTAACTAAAGATTAATGATGATGATGAGATTGGAGATTTTACAAGCGCTAAAGATTAAATTTCTATCTTGGTTTATATAGGTAAATGAAGGTGATCTCTCATTGGTTAGATTTTTAATCTTGTTAACAGTGTCACTAATATTCTAGCCAGTTATTGTTTTCATTGGACTTATAAATTGACATGTCTGGAAAACTTGAGGATGAATTAGATGATGACAATTAAGTTCTTAAGTGGATTAGCTTAATTAGCCTAAGGCTTTATCTACTAAAATCACTGTCAGTGTCAACGCTTGTATAAGGATTATTAATTAAAGAGTATTGTCTTAGATAGACGAGTTGTCTACTTTTTAGAATGAAGATTTTACTCTGACATTTTGTATCCTTAGATGAAAAGGTGATTATGAGAAATATGGTCTACTTGTAAAAGATTGTGACTATGTATCTTATGAATAATGATAAATTGTATATTTGAATTGTTTTTGTATTTGGATATTTCTGTAAATTAATCATACATTTTCCTAATTTCAATAAATATAAATTTAATGTAATTTGGGTAATATCTTGCCCATGATAGTTCTCCTCTACTTGTCTAGAGCATTTGACACCATCGACCATGGAATCCTTATTCAGCGTCTGAAGACAAGGATAGGGATCAGAGGAACTGCTCTCAGCTGGCTGCAATCATACCTTTCTGATAGGTCCTAGACTGTGAAAATTGACTCAGTCAATTCACATTCTACACCCCTCCGCCATGGAGTACCCCAGGGGCTCAGTTCTCGGACCATTGCTGTTCAGCATTTACATTCTGCCAATAGGAGACATTGTCAGGAAACACTCTGTGAACTTCCACTTCTACGCAGATGATAACCAACTGTACCTGTCTGTTGATCCCAAATCTGCTGCTACCTCTGCACTCAAAATCTAAGGCTGCATTGCCGAAATACGAACATGGATGCGATCTAACTCTCTAAAACTTAATGACAACAAGACTGAGTTCTTAGCCACTGGATCATGACAGCAACTCAAAAAACTGCCATAATCTCTTTCCGTTCATGTTGCTGATAATGTCATTAAACCAACAGAAACAGCAAGAAATCTAGGTGTAATATTCGAAACTACTATGTCACCACAACAACATATCAGTACTCTTTCCAAATCCTGCTACTTCCACATTTTTAACATCAGAAAAATCCACCACATGCTGGACATCAACACCGCACAGCTGCTCATGACAAGTCTGGTTCTCTCCAAACTGGACTACTGCAACTCGCTCTACTATTAAATTCCTGGACATCAGCTCTGCTGCCCGAGTTGTTGCCCGTGTTCCACGATATGACAGCATCTCCCCTATACTTGAAAAACTTCACTGGCTGCCTGTTAATCTCAGAATCAACTTCAAGCTTCTCCTACTGACTCACAGCTTCATCAACGATGAGAACTTCCCCAAATATCTCAAGAACATGGTGAATCTCCATGCTCCTGACGGATCTCTTTGCTCCAGCAACACTGCTCTCCTTGCACAGCCACCCACTAAGACCAATATGGGTGACAGAGCCTTCTCAGCTGCAGCTCCACATCTCTGGAATAGCCTCCCTGTCTCCAACAGAGAAATCAGCTGCAAAGACCCTTTCAAGAAAACCCTCAGAACCTATCTGTTTCAAATTAACCAATCTCTCCTATAGACTTTCATACTTTCCTCTTCAGTGCCATTGAGCAAATTAATTTTTGAAACAGGTGCTATATAAGTTCATTATTATTATTAATTGCTTTAGTTGTAAGTTTTGTTTAACTTTAAATTTACTAATAAGTTTGTCACTTTTGTGTCCTTTATGTGATAAGAAAGCTATGTTGTTTGTTTGTGCAGATTTTGTAGACCACCTCAATGGGCGATTCTACGTGGGAGTGAGTGCACTGGTGAAGGTTCAGCTGAAGGTCAGACCATCAATCTCTCCCTCCTTGCTTCTCTTTGTGTATAAGCTCATAAAGCATGCCAGACAGCAGATTCAGGAGAGTTTTGTATCATTTGAAAAAGATGAACATAGTTTTCCATTTGATATAAAACTAATGCATATGGTATTTGAAATAATGATTAAAAAAGTTAATTTAAGTTTTTCTTTATTAATTTTTTCTCACACTGTATATCTCATAAACTGCTCATATTGGTGATATTAGTATTTCAATAATAAAGAAAAAGTTGAAATAAATTCCATATAAAATTTATAAACTACCAGACAAAAGAAAGGTTTCACTCATTTTTCAAGTCTATAAAATAAAAACAAATGCAGAAATGAGAATTCTGACAATTGGTTTATAAACAGAAATCTTTTTCCAATATTCTCTTTAAAAATTAATTGATTAATTTGCCCCTATACACTAGGAAAGAGACAGTGGATCACTATAAAAAATTACACAAATGTCACGTCGCTGCCATGAGGTATTTATGCAACATTGCTGCACATGCGTAACAAATCATGCCTCAAAAACACATTTTTCACGTGTTTGTGAATGCACAATTCTAGTGGCTGCATGTGATGCGGTGCGCTCATGTAGAGGAAAAGATGCAGTAATACTATCATTTCCTACTTAGAACCAAACCCGTACCAGCCCTCTTAATGTTTTCATGAAAAAAAGAAAAGTGAAACCTTTCTTTTGCCTGGGAGTTTATATTCATAAAAATGAGTGAAAGTTAAAACTTTCTATTCATATTTTGTGAATTGAGCAGCAATCTTAATCCCCAAACAATGGAGTCGAAAGGGGATCATGTTTCGAGTCTTCTGTCTGTCTGTCATGAAAAGGAATACTTTTCTTCAAATCAATCTCCTCCCAAAGGTTTTGCTTAATCTTTCTGTAACTTAAAACAATCTTTTGATACAGCAGTGATACGCAAATTTAAATCTAAGGTTACAATGAATTTGGACTTAGAGCCAAACTATGGCGTTTCAGAATGAGTGTACTGGTAAAGTCTTGCAAAATCATCTTCTCCCACAGTTGTCCTCAAACTTTCTTTAACTTAACACATGCCTTGCCAACAATGTATCATGAAAAATATTCAGTCAAGTTCAATGCTTTTTATTTTCTCCACCTGTGTCTTTATTAAGTCTCAGGATCATCTATGTATGACCATGAAAGTAATCTTATCTTCCCCCCCACCCAACAACTAAGTTGCCGGGCATATTATATTGGGCACTGTCTGTCTGCCCGTTGCACAATGTGTATGGCACATAACTTTGTAACTAATGAACCATTTCAATTCAAATTCATGGAAATTAAGATATATGAATTAATGATTTGTCATTACTATAAAGATTGGGGTAATAGCTATCAATATGTAAGAAAACTGTTAACAAGTCCTGACTGTCTCATAGCTTCTTAACTGATCATCTACTTTTGATCAAATTTGGAATGATTATGCATAATTACATGAAGGTGCGTCATGATTAACAATTTTGAAAATATTTTGGTTTTTGAAAAAAAGTGGGGGCTCTGTTAGAAAACTGTCTCAAATTTACAACTTCTAAAATTATCATCTAATTTGGATCAAATTTGGTAATGTGATACAGAATTACATGAAAGTGTGTCATGATAAACACTTTTTTTTACTTTTTTTGTTTTGATTTTGCGTTTTTGGGTAAGAATTGTTGACTTGCCTTGCTCAAAACTTCTAAAGTAATTTTCTGATTGTAATCAAATCTAGAATTAAGATTCATAAATAGATGTCATGAGTAACAACATTACAATATTTTTTCATATTTTGAAATATTAAAAACATTTTGGGGTCTCTGTTACATAGTCCCTGTTGGGATTTGAGTGTGTATAACGATCACAATCATCACAATATTTTCTATAAATTATGTCAGTTTATTAAAAGTTTTGTTTTTGATTGAACAGTTTCAGGCCCCCCTAAGTAATTGAAGGAAATGCATCAAATTTGAAGGAAAACAGTGCCTAATAGAAGGAAAAGCTTCCATAATGGAAGGAATTCAGCTTAATCGCGAAACAAACACGTCAACATCGGTGAAAAACGGTAATAACAGAGATTTTTAGTCGTTATCGGAAGCAACTGCGTCCCACTTTTGAAGGAAATCGGTAGACTTCGGAAGGAACATCGGTAATATCGGTGAATTCTCGGTTGACAGCGGAAGCAAACGCATCTAAAAATAGTTTGGATTGAGCAGTCTCCAGCTTCGATGAGTGTTGTTTTTTATGTTTTACTGTGCGATTTCTAACTGTATTTAGTTGTACATGCTTGCATTGAAAGCGTGATTGAACAAGGAAACAATGGAGTTGTAGAGTTTTGTTATGAAATTGAGTAGTTACGGTGTAATTCGCATATAGAGTCCGGGTTTATTTACATCAGTCAGATGAAGCCGTATCGCTAGTGCTATCACTGACCAGTATAAGTATAAAAACAACATATTATACAGCATTAGGTTATATGTATTTGGAATGTAAACATACCAGACACTTTCAATTAATTTGATATCATATAGAAAAATGATTAATGAAACGCAGGCCTCAGAAACTAAATTACCGACTTCGATCATTACGACGAAGCGAAGTGACTGTATTATAGTTAAATTGCCGCTAACTCGTGAAATAATAAACAAGTGGTTGCAAAGTCATTTCGAGATTAAATCAAATATGGTACCTAACAAGTGGAATATTTACATGGTCAAACGAAACATGGTTAAAGAAAACAACTGAAGGAGCACGAGAACAAAACATGAAATGTCACTTTTCGATATTGCTTGTACCAAAATGAACGTTAGATTTACACATGATACATAACATACACACAAAATTCACATAAATAATTCAAAATTAATACAAAAAATAACCCGAAAAGGTAAGCGAAATTACAAGCGCGATTCAGTGATAGAATTAGCGATACGTCTTCGTCTGACTGATGTAAACAAACTCGGACTCTATGCGAATTACGCCGTAACTACTCAATTTCATAACAAAAGTCTACAACCCCATCGTTTCCTTGTTCAATTACGCTTTCAATGCAAGCATGTACAACTAAATACAATTAGAAATCGCACAGTAAAACATAAAAAACAACACTCACCGAAGCTGGAGACTGCTCAATCCAAACTATTTTTAGATGCGTTTGCTTCCGCTGTCGACCGAGAATTCACCGATATTACCGATGTTCCTTCCGAAGTCTACCGATTTCCTTCAAAAGTGGGACGCGGTTGCTTCCGATAACGACTAAAAATCTCTGTTATTACCGTTTTTCACCGATGATGACGTGTTTGTTTCGCGATTAAGCTGATTTCCTTCCATTATGGAAGCTTTTCCTTCTGTTAGGCACTGTTTTCCTTCAAATTTGATGCATTTCCTTCAATTACTTAGGGGGGGCCTGAGTTTCCTTCTATCTTTTTTTACAGAATTGTAAAAATGACATAGGATTCAGCAAAATCATATTAAGGAATCATTGATTTTAATACAGTCATAGAAAAATCTAAATAAAATAAATGATACCAAAGAACATTGTGCCATTTGCGGGGAAAATAGCTCGACCATGTCAGCTGCTTGATGTACCTGTTGTGAATCTGATAAAACGTATTCACAGAAACATTATCTCTCATGGTAATCATGCATCACAAGCAATAACAATTTGACATTGAAAGACATTTTTGAGAATCGCTTCTATCACTAAATCTTCACAGATACCGTAAATCACTTATCATGTTTCTTGATAGCAATTTTTGTGTCTTAGATAAGCTCTGCTGGTTGGATGAAAAGTTTGCGATCTATGCAGATTTCCCTCATTAGCCAATCACAAAATGATACACCAAGAGATAGAAGATAAATAGTTGCATTTGTAAAATTTCTGGGATTCATTGTTATTCAACATCCGCAAATTTAGTTTAAAACCCATGGCGTTAGCTGGAGGTTTTAAATGCTTAAATTTGCGGGCTTGAATAACAGTGAATCCTGAAATTTTTTCAAACGCAACTATTTATCGATATTGTAACATGACCATTAGTTATTAGAAGTTTAAGAGCGAACTCTGTTTTTGCGTAATTAATTTTTGCGTGGAAAGGACTTTGTAACTCTTCTATTTCTGTAATGGTGTGTTAAGGTCTAACCAAATGTGAATTCCCAGCATAATTTACATTACAAGCATCGTCCTGATGATACCAAACAGTTGCATTTGCTTTGCGGCAAACTTGGACTAAGTAAGCCAGTTGAAAATATTTTCGTTCTTCAAAAACAAATCATATTGAAGTGTATTTGTAATTTCTACAGATAGACACAACCTAAAAAAGGACAAAGACAACAGTCAAATCGGAGGACGGCACAAATTTTCTAAGAAACTGGAAAATTAGAACTTGAGTCGGGCCGGCACTAGTGAACATGTATCAATTCGCGGTGATTCGCCTTTGCTAATTTGCGGGCATTCATTGTCATTCAACATAGGGTAATTTTTTCAAATCAACCAATCAGTATCCTTGATACAATTAAGTCATGTTACAATTCGCTTTAAGAATATTTAAGATGGTTTTCTATTTGCAGCAAAATGCAATAGGTCTGATCTAAATGACTGCACGTTATGATAGTTTATAATGTTTAATTGATATAACCAGACAGATGGTTTATTTACGTCTCACCTCACTTTACATATGAAATGCTTGTAACATAACATAAATTGACACAACAGACACTTCATTGATTTCTTCACTAATTTATCACATGATCAAAACGGGTTCAGGTAATGTAATTGGTACCTGGGTTGAACTCTTTACCCACCTATCCAAGGTTTCCGGGTCACCCGTCCCAGACCTAGTGCATACCACTAAAAATATTTCTTTAGGTGGACTTTACTTTCCACCAAAGGTGGAGGAATGACAGACTCGGGAAAGAATCATCTGAAAATTGACAATAATGCCCGATTAAGGAATCATTTGGTAAACAAATGGAGTGCAATCAATCATTTCTTTGTCATACAATTAACTTTTGATTCTTTATGATTTTTTTTGTAACAGGAGTAATGCTGGAGATAAATATGCTAAATTTATGGGAAGGCTTGGAAACACTCCTATGTTTCCCTTTGCAAAATTTGGTCATTTATGAAATTAAGTAAACCCCAAAATTGATCTTTGTATAGATATATCAACCAACAAGGCTTTGTAGTACATATTTAATGAAGAAAATTCCTTTCCAAACTATGATTCATTGGTTTAGAAGGAAGAGTTTATGTTGCAGGATGGCGTTTACCACGAGGACATCGGTTATGGGGTGAGCGAGGGGCTACGGTCAAAAGCTCTTTCCATTGAGAAGGCCAGGAAGGAGGCTGTTACAGATGGACTCAAGCGTGCATTGAAGTTGGTTTCATTAGATCATTTTATTAGAAGGAATAAGTGGATTTGAAAATAAAATAAATATATACTACATACATGAAAGAAACTGATATTCAAGTTTAAGATACTAAAAATCTTAGCCACACTGTCTGTAATGGGACAGGTTTGATACTGCTTTGCCTGTCTGTCCCGGCCTCCATCCATCTTATTAGATTGCTAAGGAATCTGGTACATAAGATTTAAGTTTTCAGACAACAAGTTAACCAGTCAAAAGGATCTTAATTGGTGCTTTATACATTCAGAAATTCTTGTGACAATTTGTTTGAAAACTAAAATTTCTTATGATGCCAATAATGACCACACTCTTGAAACCTACTTTTGTCTCCTGAAAGAGGCTTGTATATCGGCTATATTCCGAATGTTGCTTTGAGGGGAAGTGACAAGAAAAAAGGCGCTGTACTTTTACTAATTTTACAACATTATAAAAAGAAACAATATGAATGGATAGAATATCATTCTCATTCTTAAAATATGGCCACATGTAGAACATGAAAAATAAAAAAATACAAAGCATCTAAATGGATGATTTATTTATTGTTTGCAATGGTGAACACATTGAGAAATTAAAATAATTTGCCCATAATTGCTAATCCAGAAATTGTTATGGTTAAACAGAAAGTCATGAACACTCAGTTGTAAGAGTTTTCACCATGAAGCTATTTGAATTTTCTTTTTAAATAATTCAGAAAATATTGTTACACCAATGACATATTTTGTTACACCACTGATTTTCTTTGATAGTATCAATGTTATTTATTGTCTTTTAAAGATATCTAATCTTTGTTGGTTGTAAGTGAGAGAAAGAAATCCTACTCAGACTCACCAGAGATTTTAAATCTAAGGGGAAACCTACACACGTGTCCTTGTAGTTGTGCTCTCTCCTTCATAATGTAGATGTATTAAAGGAAGTCTTTGTTCTTACAGGAGTTTTGGCAATTCTTTAGGGAACTGTCTGGGTGACAAGGAGTATTTGAAGTGCATCAGCAGAGGACCTAAAGCAGTATGTTTTATTGCTTTCTTTGATATCATATGTGTGTTTCCTGGGTAAGATCCCACAACAGAGCATGCTATGCATTTTTGTTTGTGATCAGAAGTTTGCAAGATGTAGCCATGAAGTGTGTGGTATAAATTCAGTAAAAGAAACAGGTCATTTCTGCACTGTGAAATCAAATTGTAAAGTTGGTGACATTTATCCTCAAACCAGTTTCATTTCTAACACTTTTTTTTTTACTTCATTTATTTAAATCATTGCAATAGTTAACCTCTATAATGTAAATATAAAATTTATTGGCCCTTTAGAACTTAAAAACGTTCTAGAATTGTATATATATCAAATGTTAATTGTTTTAAATGTAAGATGATTGTAGGAATCAGATATATGGTCTCTAATCCATGGCCTATTTCCTAAACTTTGTCAGGTTTGATTTTTTAGCTCATCTGGTCTGATAAGGCCAATGGGCTTAAGGCATGGCATCGTGTCCAGCGTCCGTCTGTTTGTCCATCTGACCGTAACCTTTTCACCATTTCATCTTCTCCTATAGAACCATACTCCCCATAAACCTGAAATCTTGTGTACAGACTCCTTGACGAAAGAGTTTTTTGATTTATGGATTTGGTGACCCTGTTTCCCCAAATAAGGGCCAAAGGGACCATGCGCTGTAATCCTATTTTCATCTTCTTCTCCAGAAGCAAGGGGCCCAGAGAGATGAAATCTGTTATATAGACTCCTTAGCTGATGGGGATTGTAATATGTAGATTTGGCAGTGTTCGCGGTAGGTTTTTATACAGTGCGTGCAGAAATGAAATAATAAATGTTCAATTCAAATATTTCGCGTTTTTTGTTAATGGAGTTTTTATTTCAATAAAATAATTACTAGTAAAGGTAATAAATTGTCATAAAATTTAGACATCAAAGTTTAACCTACCATATACGGTTCAGTTTTGATGATAAAACACATGCAGCCACATGCCTGTGTAAGTAACTAGCTGCCGTTCCGAACTTCGTAATATTATACAGCATGAGACTTTATAATAATCACTTGTAAACATCGCTCTGATTGGATGAAACGAATGACTTCCGGGGAATTCCATCGGTAAAGTAACCAATGACAGGGCTTTTAGCAATGGGATTTCCAGGTTTCGATTTATTTTTGTCAGGACATCGTAATCAGACAATCAGCTTAGAACGATATTTTTAACATTATGGAAAAATATAAACTTAAGTGTATAATTATATGTGCGTGCAAAACACGCAGTTACAATATATTTTGCGTGTTTATATGATTTTTATGCGTGAAAAACGCAGGTTTATGCGTTAACGCGAACACTGGATTTGGTGACCCTGTGACCCATATTAAGGGCAAGATACTTAGATTTTGATACTTACCTTAACCTTACTTAACTTTAACCTCTAGATGGTTCACGCTATGTGATGATGGGTGAACACGCGTGTGCAAGGATGATGCATTACATTTGTTTTCTTTATCCCCTTTCCTATGTAACTTTTGTTGTTGGTAGTATTTTTCTATTTATTATTAGACTCTGGGAAGTGTTTGCATACATAATTCCACCTACATTTTCACCGCTCGTGATACATTGTTTTTCACTCTATCATGTTGTTTCCACTTCGCCTGGTTGAAGTTTTCTAGCATTATCCATTTCCCATTTTTTTTACATCGTGTTCAAGCTTCCTTTGGTCAAATTTGTTAGTTTTACTCTTGTAATTTTCCTTTTTGCTTCTGACTAAACTTTGCTTTGTTTATTCAGCTGCTTACTTGCTTTAGTTAGGGAAACTTTAACCTGGTTTTTCACCAAATTTTTGGGGGTGTTTTTCATCCTTTTTTTGCTCCCTTTCCAATGTTTTTGCTTTTCTCATGTTTTTCGTACATGTTTTAAAGCATAAAGGATTGTAACTCAGCAATTTAAAAAAAAAGAAAGTTTGCTTTACTTTTTGTTCATTCTGTATGCAGTTTGCTTTTGGATGCAAAGAGTTTTATGTGTGGCTTCTGAGTCTTTTAAGGAGCCACATTCGACTGTCCAGACTGTATTCCAGCTGTGTGTAGTATATCCTCGAGGGGCCCAGAGTGTGTAGAGTTATCTTTTGTGGATTTTAAGACTACGCAAATGTTTCAAGTAATGTAAGAGGAATTTGTGGGGCCCGTCTATTGAGGCTGCAGTCGATCCTCAAACTCGAGATAAGGACTTCTGGGGACTCAATCCCCCACCATAGAGGGTCAAGATGACCCCTCACTGACACCGAAGACGTCTAAAAGTCACAGGAGATTTCTACGTAGTCAGACTTTATAGACACATGTTACCCTAAGCCTCCACTGATTATAGAAGAAACTGCTTTTGGTTCTGTAATGATGAGGTTCATGAACCTTCCTTGCCTTTTCTCGAATAAGAAACTGGGATCTCCCGCCCCTAGCTGTCCCTATAGTCATTACTTCCGTAGGGGGAGATTGGGGATCTTCTAGCGCAACTGGACAATTCTTGAAGACCCCATTTGATGGGCTAAAAATTGCCATTTGTTTGGTCTTCATCCCTGAGCAGCCTCCCCGGGTCATGCATCTATTCTGAAGCTCAACGCTCCCTTTTGGCCACCAGCATCCAAGCTCTCAAAGAAAAGAACCATGCCCTAAAAACCTATTTTCATCTCTTCTCCAGAAGCTAGAGGCCTAGAAATTTAAGACCTTGTGTAGACTCCTTAGCTGATCGGGATTCTAATTTATAGATTTGATGACCCTGTGACCCCAAGTAAGGGCCATGGATACTACACCCTTAAAACCTATTTCATCTCCGCCCCAGAAGTAATAGGCCTAGAAATCTGTTTTTTGATATTATTTGAAAACACATTCTTGTTCAAACAAAATAAGATTGTTGGTTTTCAGTTTAAATCAAAGTGTTTACTCACCATCGCTTTCAAAAAATAACTTAGCTTTTAATTTCAAGTTGAAAGTGTTTCGTCAATATGCAGGCTTGAATTTGTAGACTTCATACACCTCTATGCCTAAACCTGACAATCATACAGCTAGACAACAGCAGCTGAGTTAGTAATCATGCAATTTTTTTAGCCGCATATGACTATGTGTTCAATTAACATAGTCATAATTAATATCCAGTTTATAAAATAAACATTTGCCCCCAACAACCAGTCCCTACCACCAGGTTTACGTAATCAGTCAGTCTGCAAATTAGTTGATTGTTTCCAAAAAATGATAGAACGCTACTGCTTATAATCATATCCCAAACCCCCAACCGGCCCACCATCACCTCCATCCCCTTTTGCATTTTAGTAAAATCAACTTCATTATGTTTGGATTGCAGTTTATAAAAAAAGACAAAACATGCCTCCCCAGGCCCCCAAATGGTGACCCTGATTTATATTTTTCGGAGCCACCTACAAGGAAAAGGAAACGTGTCTGATTAAACTATACTGTACCATGGCAGACTACTTCAGAGTGATCATGTCCTAATCAGTCTGATTAAAATCACCCGTGTTCCGAGGAATAAAAGTTTTAAAATATTGACTTGAACGTGATTCGAACGTACTCTATCAGGGGCTGTCCTCTTACACCAGTTTAGCGCAGACAAAACCTAGTCATTCACATCATTGAGTTAAATATAACGATAGTGGCAATCAAGGTTTATGAATTGTAAACAGGACCTATTTGCCCCTAGGTACAGATACAAAGGCTTTTGCTGCAGTCATTGTGATTGGCTAGTTGAGATTGCGTCAGAACGTACGAGAAAGGCGGGTCCTTTCAGACCATTATGGTGGGGACAGCCCCTGATCAAGTATGTTCAAGTCACGCTAGAGTCAATGTTTATAAACTTTTATTCTCGGAACACAGTCGATCTTAATCAGACTGATGTCCTAATGTGCCAACTGTACAATGACAGATTATTTCAAAGTGAAGATGTCCTCATGTGCCAGCTGTACAATGGCAGACTACTTCAGATTGAAGATGTCCTCATGTGCCAGCTGTACCATGGCAGACTACTTCAGATTGAAGGTGTCCTCATGTGCCAGCTGTACCATGGCAGACTACTTCAGATTGAAGATGTCCTCATGTGCCAGCTGTACCATGGCAGACTGCTTCAGATTGAAGATATCCTCATGCACTGCCAGCTGTACCATGGCAGACGACTTCAGATTGAAGATGTCCTCATGTGCCAGCTGTACCATGGCAGACTGCTTCAGATTGAAGATATCCTCATGCACTGCCAGCTGTACCATGGCAAACTACTTCAGATTGAAGATATCCTCATGTGCCAGCTGTACCATGGCAGACTACTTCAGATTGAAGATGTCCTCATGCACTGCCAGCTGTACCATGGCAGACTACTTCAGATTGAAGATATCCTCATGCACTGCCAGCTGTACCATGGCAAACTGCTTCAGATTGAAGATATCCTCATGCACTGCCAGCTGTACCATGGCAGACTACTTCAGATTGAAGATGTCCTCATGCACTGCCAGCTGTACCATGGCAGACTGCTTCAGATTGAAGATATCCTCATGTGCGAGCTGTACCATGGCAGACTACTTCAGATTGAATATGTCCTCATGCACTGCCAGCTGTACCATGGCAGACTACTTCAGATTGAAGATGTCCTCATGCACTGCCAGCTGTACCATGGCAGACTACTTCAGATTGAAGATATCCTCATGCACTGCCAGCTGTACCATGGCAGACTACTTCAGATTGAAGATGTCCTCATGCACTGCCAGCTGTACCATGGCAGACTACTTCAGATTGAAGATATCATCATGCACTGCCAGCTGTACCATGGCAGACTACTTCAGATTGAAGATATCCTCATGCACTGCCAGCTGTACCATGGCAGACTGCTTCAGATTGAAGATATCCTCATGCACTGCCAGCTGTACCATGGCAGACGACTTCAGATTGAAGATATCCTCATGCACTGCCAGCTGTACCATGGCAGACTGCTTCAGATTGAAGATATCCTCATGTGCCAGCTGTACCATGGCAGACTGCTTCAGATTGAAGATATCCTCATGCACTGCCAGCTGTACCATGGCAGACTGCTTCAGATTGAAGATATCCTCATGCACTGCCAGCTGTACCATGGCAGACGACTTCAGATTGAAGATATCCTCATGCACTGCCAGCTGTACCATGGCAGACTGCTTCAGATTGAAGATATCCTCATGCACTGCCAGCTGTACCATGGCAGACTGCTTCAGATTGAAGATATCCTCATGCACTGCCAGCTGTACCATGGCAGACTGCTTCAGATTGAAGATATCCTCATGTGCCAGCTGTACCATGGCAGACTGCTTCAGATTGAAGATATCCTCATGTGCCAGCTGTACCATGGCAGACTACTTCAGATTGAAGATGTCCTCATGCACTGCCAGCTGTACCATGGCAGACTACTTCAGATTGAAGATGTCCTCATGTGCCAGCTGTACAATGGCAGACTACTTCAGATTGAAGATATCCTCATGCACTGCCAGCTGTACCATGGCAGACTGCTTCAGATTGAAGATATCCTCATGCACTGCCAGCTGTACCATGGCAGACTGCTTCAGATTGAAGATATCCTCATGTGCCAGCTGTACCATGGCAGACTGCTTCAGATTGAAGATATCCTCATGTGCCAGCTGTACCATGGCAGACTACTTCAGATTGAAGATGTCCTCATGCACTGCCAGCTGTACCATGGCAGACTACTTCAGATTGAAGATATCCTCATGTGCCAGCTGTACCATGGCAGACTGCTTCAGAGTGATAATGTCCTCATGTACTGACCCATCTAAGAAACTGAAGTTTTACTAATGCTACAACAAAAGACTCCACAAGGCAACTTGACCGGATACATCTTATCAGCTATTCTTCAAGCAACAAAACTTCTCAGTGTCCAAAGATGACAATGTGAGTAACCGGGAGGTCATGGATTGTAATGCTTATCTCTATACAGGCGTGAAATGGTTGTCAATGACTCTACATATCAAATTATGAAGTTGCTATTTAAAGATGCTTGGGAAAAATATAAGTTCAAGATTTAAAGATGATAATCACAATATAAATTCTGTTTTTATAAGGTTAATGATTATTAATAATAGAGCACTGTCTCCATAAACAAGTTGCATGTTAAAACTCATCCGTTATGATTTACAGTTCTACAATGTGTGATGTGACTGGAATGTATCAAGAATGCCATCACGCAGCACTCTAAGATTTCTGGACAACATGCTAGTGACAATTCTTACCCCTGGTTGGTTGGTAAATCCAGCAATGAACAAGGGCATCACTGTTTTCTTGGAGATATAGAACTGTCATATCATCTAGGACATCAGCGATGGGATAGTGTACAAAGTTGCAGATGCTCAAACAACCTATAAGTTCAGTTTGAACAGATATATAAGTTGTGAGCAAGATTTGTAAATTTACTTTGAATAAATGCTGCAAACTTTATCATTCTCTTTTTTTTTCTGAAGGATTATTTAATAGGGAATCCCTTGACCTCAATGCATTTGCTCCAGCGTTTTTGTAACATCTGCAACTCATCTGAAAACCAGTTCTTATCACGAGACCCCAAAGACTCCTCTACATTTACATTTTCATTTACACATCAATGAAGGTTCTTTAGGCACGCACAGCATGGCTGCGTTTCAGGCATATTTTCATATTCAGGCCGGAAACTTTTGGGACAACCCTCGTAAATCGAATCACCTCTTGAGAATTATAGGTATAGTATATTTAGCTTTATGTAGGAATACACAAGAAATAACTTCACTTACTCATTTCTACTCAACTTAAAATGTGTAATCAAAGGTACAGCAAGTTGTCTACCATGGATTCAAGAATTTGCCAAAGTTTGAGGTCTGTTATGGATTCAACTCTATGTATTCTAAGTTTTTTCACTTTCTTCAGCAAATAGAGGTGATCAAGATGGAAGATTTAAAACGGAAGACAACAGATGACTCAATAGCACAGCTGCGAAAGAAGAAAAGCCTAGCAAAAGCAGTCACAGAACAGAAACAAACGCTGGCTAAGCAAGCGTGTCAAGAGAAAACAGAGCCATCGCTACCTCCTCAACCAACTCAACCATCACAACCAGCAGCAGCTGTATCGCCACCATCTGGAGGAGGAGGGGGAGGGGGAGGAGGTGTAAGAACAGTGAATCAGGACAGATGTCCGCACAGGGAGGTGTCAGGGTCAGGTCAGACAGGAGCACAGGAGGTGTCAGGGCCAGGTCAGACAGGAGCACAGGAGGTGTCAGGGTCAGGTCAGACGGGAGTACAGGAGGTGTCAGGGTCAGGTCAGACAGGAGCACAGAAGGTGGAGGAAGAGGCCAGGGAAGAAGAGGCATCTCATACGGCCTACCTGCTCGAACAGGCTCTCTCCAAGGGGTAGGTGCAGCTGCCTGCAAAGTACTTGCATAGTTCATCGTGCTCATAGCCTTGTACTTGTACTGATGGAGACTTTATCACCCACATTCAATCTAATTTGTTATCCTGATGAACTGAAGATTCTAATATTTAATTGTTTAAATACATATATTTTGATGCAATTTGATTTTTACAAGTTGGCATATTTTTAATACTTATACCCCACTTCTTAAATTGCATATTACCTATACTTTTCGATCAAAAGATTGGAAAACGTGTTGGTAGTAGTCTACAAGACGGGGAATATGACAATGACAACACAGCCTCGTAACCAGAAGGTGACGATCCAATCCGTCACGTCACCACGTCGACAAAATCACATTCCATATTAATCGCTTCGCGATTGGACGTGTTTTGTGTTAAACTAATTGTGTTGTAAATTTTTTCTTTGTGATTTGAAACTTATCTTTGCTGCACGGTATGTTCTCTTTGTTATCCCTATTTTGTGCGTGATGTGAATAATGCAGTGGTTACCTACCTCGCCTTGCTTCGCTTGGAATTCTATTTGGGCCGTGCTCGACACATCTCGCATGTTTTTCCCTTCCTTAATAGGTTGTGGTTGTCTGAATGGTATCCAATATCCATGTTTTACCTTTCATGCATGCTATATCCATTAGAATTTCACTTTTTCACCACGAAATGTCTCCGTTCTGTCTACGTGTCACCAAACAAAATGGCGGTCTGTTTGGTGTCATATTCGCACGTGGTTGTGCGTGATTTGGAATTTTTCTATTTCAAAATGTTTTTATAAATTTAACAATATCTTTTAGCACTGGGAAATGGTTTTTCACTGTTGCTATTGTTATTATTTTTTTGTTTTTTGTTCATGATGTACCACTTTCTCGGCAACGAGCTTTTGTGCGAGATTTGCTGCGGTACTACACTTGTTTATTCACATTACGGAGGCCCGTAGGGGTCAGTTTGTATATGCATTAAATTTTAACGATTTTCGCATATCTTTTTCATACTTTGTATGCGTAATGTGTTTTAATCTTCTCTTTTGAGTAATATTATTACAGTAAAGTAATTTATATATTTATTTAATTACTTTTTCTCATATTGCTTGCGCTGCTTTCATGTTTTTGTTTAACATGATATGCTTTCTTCGCAGGCGTTAATATGTATAAGACATATTATTTTACATTTTAATAATAAGCATAATTTCTGCTTACCTTTGATGTGTTGCTTTTGTATGCTTATTATTACGTTGGGTGTTCGTCTAACCTACAGGTTCATGACTAGGGTTTTTTGCACGTTGTGCAGATCTCTCAAGTCTTTGAAGGATCCCCACCCGCTGTGCCCAGACTGTGTGGCGGTTGTGTGTGATTGGGACAGCAGGTGCATCTTCTGCCGACCGTTGTCCGTTACAGACTTTAAAGCTTTCCTGGCTGCCCGTCGGAAGAGGTTTACTCAACGGGCTCGGAGGTCCATCAACTCTTCCATGGAGTCTAAGGAGGCCTCACCCCCTACACCTGAGGTGTCGGAGAAGTCTTCTCCTCCTGAGGAGCGACAGCAGGCGCCCCCTCCCAGGGACCCGACGCCTCAACGCTCTCCTACTCCCAGACAGCTTGGTCCTTCCCGAGAAGACTTTGAATTGGGCATCAATCCTGGCACTCCGGACATCAAGCTCATCGAGGACATGGTGTCCAGACTCCTCCGTTCCCACGAGCTAGCCCGGGACCGGGTGCTAGAGGAGCTACAGCCTAAGGACATCCCACAGCAGAAGTCTCGGCCCCGGAGTGACAAGTTGGCCACGGCCACAAAGGAAAGGACTCCACCGCCCGACGATGATCGTCGGCGACACCGTCGGACCCCCCCTCGGACGTCTACGGGTCGGTCTAGGACGCCCCCACCGTCCGCTCAGGCGGGACAGGAAGCTCTGGACAGGGACAGGCGGGAGCCCCGCCGTCGACAGATGTCTCCGGAGTTATCCAGGCGTCCGCGCTCCCCCCGACGCTCGCCTACCCGACTCCTGTCCCCGAGACGCTCTCCGCCTCGACGCACGCCGCCTCGTTCCTCGGCGCTCACCCCGACGCTCTCCTAGGCGCTCCCCTCGGCACTTCTCGCCTCGGCGCTCACGTTCCACGGTCAGATGTCCGCTGTCATCAGCCACCTCTTCACGGGTCAGGTCCGACTCTCCGGCCTTTAGAGAGGAACATGACTTCGTTCCGGACTACGAGGAGGTTCTTGAGTACGTTTCGGAGGATGAGGAAACCCACCTGGAACTCTTGGGAGTGTACGCGTGGATCGCGGATAGGCTGGTCTCATGTCCTTCCCCAGGCCCTAACGTGGACAGGAGGTTAGCTATTTGGGATGAGCCGGAGCTCCTGATACCCCCTCATTCTATAGTGAAGGACGCATTGGACAACTTGGATGAGGATTTCTCTAGGTTGTCTCTCAACCTGTCCTTCCGACTAGCCAGGAATACCACGTCAGGCTTTAAGGTGCATTCCTTCGAAGCTTTTGACACCGGAGCCACTCAAGATGATTCGGTTCAGCGCTTGTCGGACGCTTCAAGGTCGTTGTATAAAGTTCAGGACAGCAAGCTTCAGAACATCGACACCGAACTGCGCAGGACAATCAAGCCTCTGTCAGCCCTGGCACCCTCTACAGAAGCTCTCTCACAGAATCTGTCAGAGAACAACCCGTCCCGCCTTGACCATCTAGCCACGATGTTCGTTGGCAGGCAGCCACTCTGGCAGTAGTGGTGGACCATGTGCGGGCTGCCTTAGCGCACACGACCCTTATCCGAAGGAATGGCCTCTTGGCACCATGTACTTGGCAGGAGGAGTTCAAAAGGACCTTGGTTCGTGCTCAGTTGACCTCTCCATCTCTCTTCGCCGACAGGATTGGGGGTCTTCTGGACAATACTGGAAGACCCATTCGTTACAGAAATTTTGAAGACGGGTTACAAATTGCCAATAGCCAAGTCGCCGCCTCTGACCCATCTGCCCCGGTCACGCGTGTATCCGTCAGCCCAGCAGGAGCAGTTAGCCTCCAGCATCCTGGCACTGCTAGACAAGAGGGCGTTAGAGAAAGTGCTAGTTCCCGAAGATTCCCCAGGGTTCTACTCTCCCATCTTCTTGGTCCCCAAGAAAAACTCGGACAAGATGAGGATGATACACAACATGGCGGTGTTCAACGACCTCTACCTCGCAGAGCCGTCTCACTTCCGCATGATTACCCTGGACCTGCTGCGTTCCAAACTCTCGCGCAACGATTGGTTGGTCAGTCTAGATCTTCAGGATGCATACCTCCACGTGCCCATCTACGAACCACACCGCAAGTTCCTCAGATTCGTGTTCCAGGGAACCCACTACCAGTGGAGGGTACTCCCGTTTGGCATTTCCACGGCTCCGTGGTTATTCACACACATCACGGCGCCCATTGTGCGGTTTCTACACCTTCGAGGGATCGAGTTCGACCCGTACATCGACGACTGCCTGATGAGCCACAGCAAGCGTCAGTTGCTTCTCAGACAGTCTCAGTTGGCCCTCGACTGTCTCCACCAACTAGGGTGGTTAGTCAACGAAGAGAAGTCGCAACTAGCCCCTTCTCAGCAGTTGACCTTCATTGACGGTCTGTTTCTCACAGACCAGGATCTCGTCAGGGTACCGCCAGACAGGTGGACCAAGATCCTAACGTTTGTTAACCGGGGGTTGACCAGCGCCATGTCTCTCAGGGAGTGCCAGTCCCTGTTAGGCCTCCTTTCATCGGCAAAGTACCTCACCGACAGGGGACGACTGATGTTGCGACCTCTTCAGAGATTCCTGACCCTGTTTATTCAGAGAGACAAGGTAAAGGAAGTGTTTCTGCTACCAGGGAACCTCCACAGGTACCTTCAGTGGTGGACGGTCCGGTCGAATGTCTGCGCAGGCGTCTGTTTGACAGACTGGACACCAGATCATCAGCTGTTTGTGGACGCGTCTCTTCAGGGGTGGGACGCCGGGCTGTGGTCAGGGGCTCAGACCACATGGCACAGCAACAACCTGGAGCTGCCAGCAGTCATCCTGGCGATATCTCATTGGCTCCCGGTCCTTCGCGGGTCTCGGTTGTTAGTGGCATCGGACAACTCCACAGTTGTGTGGTTGATCACGAACCATGGGACAACGGCGTCGCAGAAACTGTTGGACCAGACGTTCCAATTGTTCCAGCTGTTGGACAGCAGCAACATCAGGATCAAGGCCAGACACATCCCAGGTTGCCGGAACGTGTTGGCCGACGCTCTGTCAAGACCGGACAAGCCGTCACCAACGGAGTGGATGCTTCATGCCGAAGCGTTCAGCCTTCTGTGTCGGTCTTATCATCGGCCAATGATAGACCTTTTTTCAACAAGATTCAACGCACAACTGCCAGTGTACGTCTCCCCATTGCCGGACCCTGCGGCATGGGCGGTGGACTCGCTGTCGATGTCGTGGGAGGGTCTAGACGCTTATGCGTTTCCTCCTCCCATTCTCCCTAAGTCGTGGCGAAAATCAAGGCGACAAGGAACATCAGACTGCTTTTGGTCGCGCCTTATTGGCCAACGAGGACGTGGTACCCAGAGCTACGCGGCCTCGTCGCAAATGCACCAAGTCCGCTTCCTCCGTGGCCTCATCTCTTGGTCCATCCACACAGTCGGTTCCCTCACCCCGACCCAGGACGGTTTCATCTGTCCGTATGGACCATCTTCAGAAGACCTTAAAGGCAAAGTGATACTCGTCCAGGGTGGCCTGCGCTATTTCCCGGGCCCATACAGTATCTACGAGGTCACTCTACGACGACAAGTGGTTGTCTTTTGTGCGGTTTTGTGAGGATCGTTCTCAGGATCTGGTCAGGGCTTCCCCGCAGTTTGTGGCGGAATTCCTGCTCTTTCTTCGTCGGAAGAAACATCTTAAAGGAGGGACCATATTAACCTATTTGTCGGCACTCAACTCCGTCTTAGCAGTCAAACAGGAGGTTAGGTTTTCGAAGACACCGGAGCTCATCGCTATGTTGAAGTCCTTCAAGCTGGAGGATCAGAAGTTGCGGTTTCGGCCCCCGGCTTGGGACTTGAACTTAGTTCTTCGTCACCTGCGAGGCCCGCCGTACGAGCCCTTGAGGGATGCTTCGTTTGAAAACTTACGGAAGACGGCGTTTCTCCTGTCGCTGGCAACGACAGCAAGGGTTAGTGAGGTCCATGCGTTGGATGTCACGAGGATCCGCTTTGAGCAGGGGCGTCATGGTGCCGTTCATCTGAGCCAAGAATCAGCTCCCAGGACAGCCGGACAGGACTTTTGTGATTCCACCCTTGTCTTCGGTTGTGGACAGTTCAGAGATTGAGGAATTGTCCATGTGCCCGGTGAGGGCGTTAAAGGAATACATTGACCGGTCTTCGTCCAGGAGGAAATCAAGGAAGAGATTGTTTGTTCCGTTTTCAACGACCGCCAGGGGTGAGGTCAATCGGAACACCATCGGTCTGTGGTTGCGACAGAGGGCTTACCTCATCCGACGGCTAACAACCCCCATGAGATTCGGGCATTGGCTTCCACGATGGCTCTTCACCGCAACATCTCGGTTCCGGCCATCATGGAGGGGTGTTTTTGGAAATCTACGTTGGTCTTCGCCAGCCACTACCTACGAGACCTTGCAGTAGAGGATGTTCAAGGACTCCAGTCCTTCGGGCCTTTAGTTGTTGCTCAACAACTAACGCGGCCTACTTCGCACTAGGTAAATACACTTTACCTCAGTCACATTTCCGACCTTAGGGCTTTCCCACGGTCCGTCGTGGCGTTCCCCTAAGGATTCGATGTTTTATGTTATGTTCTCCCTTTGCAGGGGTTCTGACATTCGTTGTGTGTTTTTCCTGACGGTTTGGTCCTCTCCTCGCTCTTCCCACCATCCATTCTGTCGGATTAACATGCAATATAAGAAGTGGGGTAAGTATTAAAAATTCATTAAAATCTAAATATTTTAGATATTTAAAAATACTTACCCCACTTCTGGGATTAAGCCCACCCAGCGATGTCTCACTTCCTCCCCTCAGGCGGCTTCCTTTGGACCCTTCATATGGAATGTGATTTTGTCGACGTGGTCACGTGACGGATTGGATCGTCACCTTCCGGTTACGAGGCTGTGTTGTCATTGTCATATTCCCCATCTTGCAGAACGAAGACAGGATGACTACTACCAACACGTTTTCCAATCTTTTGATCGAAAAGTATAAATATATGCAATATAAGAAGTGGGGTAAGTATTTTTAAATATCTAAAATATTTAGATTTTAATAATATTGTTTTAGTCTTTGGTCTGATACAGTTAACAGATGCTTATGGTTCACATAAGGCGATTTATTATTTATTTCATGGTTTACGGATCCGCCGACCCTCATAACGAGAAAATCTGAAAAAAATTAAAATTTTCAAAAAGTCAGTATTATTTCACCGCCGACTGTTACATTTGTTGATCAGAAATATAAAAAAAAAACCTTGAAAATTTTGACGGTTTGCATTTCCGCAACCAAGCTCCAAACATCGCATTTCAACCCTGTAGCGAGTTTTTAGGTTACCTTGTTTACCTGTTTCCTCTCATATTATCATGTATGGTTTATCGAGGGTTTTTTTTGGACCCTCCCAACTGACACTTTTAACAAATTTTTATAAAATAATTGTGCCAAGCAAGGTTTTTTTTCGACCACCGACTGTGGATTTCCATGAAATATTTCCATAAACCAATTAATAAAAAAAAAAATTGCCTAAATATAAAAAAATTCCAACACCTCTATAAACATTGAGTCAACATGTACATGTAAGATAACAAGTAATGCGTGGTACCTTGGTATTGATTGTTTGGTCATGTGATCTCATGTATTTTTTGAAAATTATGATGTGAAGTAGCCTTAGAATTTCTATCACTGTCATGGCAGACAGTTGAGAAAGGAGCAATTAGTTTGCAATAGTTGGATACATAGAATAAACATGCATCACAGCAGAATGTACAGGGGGGTTTTAGAGTTCAATGAAGAGTAAATATTGATCTTGACTTAAGTCTGTTTAGTGGTTTTTTCTGTTTGATTATTTTGATCTCCAGCTCACTGTTAGACAAGCTCAGATCCTTGCTTTGAGTGAGCAAACAAGTTTAGTGACTTGTCAAAGTTTTATAGCATCATCAACATTTCATTTGAATGAGAGCATACTTGATCCAAAAGTAAGATTTGAAAAAGATGACTTTGATTACTGGGAAATTGCACTGACTGTGTTAAGGTACTGCACACCAGCGGAACAAAACCAAACAGTGCGACAAGGGACAACTGTTTGTGGTATGTCCTCTATCATTACTAGGGTTACACTTGAATGAGTTAACATAGCAAAATATAACTATGTATTAGCAGTACACATCTGTAAGTATGCTTAAGTATGCGTATTTCATCATCAGGAAGTTTGCCAATGAGGAGGAGAGGGCCAGACAAGAGCGCATCCTTCGACAGAGACTCAAGCAGCAGGAGTTTATGGCGAGACTCAAGCAGAAGCAAACCACCATGAGGGACAGTGACCAGGAGAACGGTATGCTCTGGATCTCCTCTTTATACACACCTATCATACCGGGAATTTGCGTATTTAAGCCCTGTCGTTATTAAGCCCATGGGCTTAATAACGAGTTTATATTTCGTATTTAAGCCCATGGAATTCAATTTGAAATTAATTTTAGAGTGGTCTCCCTTTCAAAATGTCAAACCGCAGGTACTTACTTTGACGGCATCGCGTCGAAACGGTGATTATAACACTGTCAGTGCCGTGAGAGGGTCTCACATTTTCAAAACCCATGGGTTTCCCATCACAGGTGACTTTCTAAGCACTAAATATGACAATTTAGGTGCGTCTGATCGATACTCAGTGGCTGTCGAGTGTAAAAAAACCTTGTCGGGCATATTCCGATTTAGCAAATCAAATTATGTAACCTTTTTATTCGCAATCTACCTGACGGGGAATCACAATTGTGTTTACAACCATTCTTGTTTATCAATTTGATTTAATTCAGTTTGTTCCATTTAAAAGTATAAAAGAACCATGTTTTTTGTCGTTTACCACTTTTCGAATTTAAGCCCAGGGGTTAATTTCAGTTGAAATGTTTCAACGCTCACATGGGCAAAACTCGAAATTAAGCCCTCGGCTTAAATACGAGAATTCCTGGTACCGAGGAAAATGGTATGGTCTATTTTTCTATATATTTTATTTGGCAACCTGACCGAGGTCCAAGGTTTGATGAAATTTGGCTTGAATATGTATACATAATTACATGAAGGTATGTCATGATTACAATTTAGAAAATATTTTGTAAAATTTTGTATTGTTTGGTAAAGATTAGGACTTTGTTAAAGAACAGTTTCAAATCCTGTCTGGCTTATATTTTCTAAACTTATAATCTTGTTTGATCAAAGTTTGTAATGCTATACCTAATTACAAGAAATTGTATAAGGGTCAATAATTTTTTTAATATTTGGTGAATTTTTGGCTTTTTTGGACAAACATGGTGACTGTTAGAAAACTGTTTCAAATCCGGTTTGACTCATAACTTTTTAACTAATCATCTGATTTTGATCATATTTGATTGAATATTCATTATTACATTAAGGTAAATCGTATTAACAATTTTCACATTTTGGCATTTACGTAGAAACGTGGTGACTTTGTAACAAAATTATTATAAGTTCTCTCCCGTTGATAACTAGTTCAATAATCATCTGATTTTGATAAAATTTTATATGAAGATGCTGAGTACACAAAAGTGTGTTATTAAATTTTTATGAGGTCATTTTCATCAAAGATATCCAGAAATACATGAAGATAGATGTGAATTATTTTTTTTCAGATATCAAATTTTGGGCCCATAATAGTAACATTATAAATAGACACATCCTGTCTCAGGGTTAGAGGTATCGCTGACACTTCTCTCTTCTTACCCTGGGTGTTAACCCCTGGATAAACTTAGCATCGTGACCTATGACCATCCTGAAACTAGTCAACTAATGAAGGCGCTTGAAAGGCGAGTCTGGGATTAAGATGGAGGTGCTCATCACTTTGAAAATCATGCCAAACATGGCCTTAAAGATTATTTTTATTTTCCTTTGGAGAAAAAAAATTCCTAGAAGCCTGAAATCGTGTGTACAGCTTGGCCTATGAGGATGCATGCCCTTGAAGTGATATTTTCATCTCCTTTTCATGAAACTTAGATAGCTTAAATCTTGTTGTCAGCCTTTATTGTAATGTACAGGGTCCGCCCTACAAATGTATTGCTGTTGTCTTCTCAGGATCAGATCTTTCATACAGACCTCTGAATAAAGGGAGAGTTCCAAAAGGGACCCATCAAACATACCTTGAAAAAATATTTATTTTGTCTTTTTCAGGATTAATGAAGAGGCAAACAGAGGTTTTTTCTCTGTGTTTACTGTATGTCAAATGAGGATAGTTAACTAAGATTTGTTAAACCCTTGATAACAGCTTCCAGAATTTATTTTATGTCCGCTTTAGCATGATTAATATAAAACAACTATGTTACAAATATATCTAGTATAGAGGGAGAATATAGTTTACAATTTATAGTTATAGTAGTATAGTAGTCCAGGCACAAAAGATCAGCAAAAGGTATAACTCCCAGTACCTGTATGGGTAATAAAATGAAATAATTCTTTAATGAGAAAGTCTTTCACCTTCGTCCAAAGACTAATAAGCTGGAGAGCCAATAGCCTTATTTCTATAATTTTATTTTAATCATTTTCACAGATTTATCTGGTACATTGTGTTCTTTGCAACAAATGTAACCAAAATCAAACAATCAAAGAAAACACTAGGCAGATTGTAAACAAATGATGAAAGGTGTTGAATGTAAGCATTCTTGTCCATGCTTTGAAGCCGCGCCCCTGAGAAGAGAAGGGAGTTCCCAGCAGGAGAAGAGGGTAAAGGAGGGTGGCGCACCGCTCCCAACACATATTCCCCCGACTCTTGGCCGACCAGTAGCAACGTCCACACCTGCAGCAGTCAGCACCAGAGAGTCTGGCCATATCAACATTCACTCGAAAAATCTCCTCCACGCTAACAACATCGATTGTGCACCATTACTGGCCGAAGAAGACTTTGGTAAATATGTTCATTACATCTTGACTTAAGCGATGACCACTTTAAAAACACTTGTTTTTGCCACAACTTTTAGCTGTTGCACTCTTAATCTTCAAATTTAGTGACAGCGTACATTGGGAAATTGAGCAAACAACAGTCCATTTAGTTCACCTTGACCTAATTTTCGTTTCAACAGCACTTTGACGACTTTTCAAACTTTATTAACCGTCACACACATCTGCTTTAACTCTTACGTAGCTGAATATCATTTTTCACCATTTTAGCTCCAGTTGCTGAATTTTTCAAGCCACAAGACACAACCGTTTTAATAATAAATGGTGTTGTTCATGGCGAATTCTGGACATAAATATTGTTGTCTACAAAACTATTTAGCAATACCTTAATACAAGTGGATGATACTTACTTCCCACCTTGAATGGTTTTTGTGACAGAAGTTAACTTGTTTTTGATTGGGAAGCTGTAACTCCATAAATTCAAAATCACAATGAAACTGAAGATGAATAGTTCCTCTATACGTTGATATAACAGTTATTACAAAATATGTCTAGAACGAGTATTACAATTATCTGAAAATTGTCTATATTTCAAACTTTATGAAATCATTTAATTACTGAGTGCACAAAAGCAAATTATATATGGAAATGAAGCTAATTTATCTTTCTCTATTTCACCATGAATTTATTTAGGATATAACTAAGCTAGTAGCTGCAACAAAGATATTTATTTCTTCTTTACAATGATATTAAAGTGATAAAAATGTACCACTTGGTTTTGAATATATATACGGTGGTACCATCAGGTATTTTAACACACATTTTGATAATTGCGATAATTACAGGTCCATTATTGTCTCACTGTCATTTGCAAATTTTATATAGAATTGAAGACAAAAATTTTGGTGGATTGTCAGGCAGGACAATTTAACTTTCAGGCTTTGCATTATTAGTGCTTGCTTATGATGCTTCTCACTTATATATGTATGTACGATGTATGGCCAATGTCAACCTAGACACCCTTAGGGTCCAGGGTCCAGGGTGACGTCCTTCACGCAGTTACCCTTCGTTGAAGCGCCTTTGAGGAGACACATCTGAACAACTGTCAACAGCTGAGGGTCGCTGTACACATTGATGTCTTGCTCCAATCTACAGCCAAGTCAATAGTCACTTGGCTCAAGATTCTATTCGTAGTGCCTCGAGTGATGGAGGCTGGAAGCCACAGCTGATCCAGAACTCAATGCTCGCTCTCCCATTTGAACTGGGTTCAACTCAGTTTTGGGCTCGCACGCAGTGATTAAGGACTCTACAGACCGCATTAAGAGGGCCAAGCATGTCAAAGACGGGCTGGGCGCCTCTGGGTCAAAACGCGAATACCCACTGGACAGCCTCTCCTTGGGTCCATCAAGGGCCAGGACCTACTCAGGGTAGAACACTAGGAGCCCCTATGTGAAGACGCCTTGTCCAAGCACATTCTTACTCCTCACGAATGGATGCTCAGCCCGGAGATATTCGGGCGTATCTCTCTGTTGTACGGGTCGTTCAAGGTTGATCTGTTTGTGCCTGTACTATTACCCTGTCTACCAGACCTTTTGACACAGGAATGGGCGCCACATCTGAATCTCAAGATTCTATGGGTGGCTTGGCCTCTGATACTTTGCTTTTGCACTGAAATGAAACAAGGGAACGCTTAAAAGTTGGTCACTTACCCTTAAGTTATTTGAAGCCAATCTTTCACACAGTCTTGAAAGAAATGTAAATTGTTTTTTAAACATATTTATTTCCCAAAAGGAACTGGATTGGTAAACAAGCAAATGCTTATATCAATAGAACTCCGCAATACAAAACATAGAAACATGGCATGATGAATATACAGTAGGAAAAATGTATGCAAGTAATTTGTTCATTGTCAAGTGCACTTTAAGACAACGGTAAATAAAGGATGTTATCAGAGTGTCCATAACATACTATGTTTAAGATACGAGTGCCTAAATATTAGTATCATGTGTTTATTCCATGAACAATCCTGCTGTGATATTAGACCTAAATGTTTGTGGTTCCATGTTTCCTCCAAGATGGTTGCCAAACAGTGTCACTTTCCACTCTCTTTTGCTGACAGTCCCCTCTGATGAGGGCAAACTCTCTGTGGCCTCCGATTGGCTGCATGGCTGCTGGGATTGACTGATCAGGAGGTTTAGCCTCAGTCATAGACCCTATCTCTACCACCTTTACATTATTTCAGTACTATAAAAAAAAGCTTTTAAGCTTTTCTATGAAAGCAACATTGGACAATTAACTGAAAAAAGTGTGATGGTTGATTCATATTTCTGAAGATAATCACAAACAAATAATGTAATAAGTTTTCAAAGACAGGGTATCAATGTATTTCATTTGTTGGATCTCTTCTTTTATGGCGTGATATTTGTCAAAACTGCATAAGTGGTAAGATTGTTAATAACTGTTTAATCGTTGTTTTTAGTACTCAAAAAACAACCTTTGGTGATACAAGAGCACACCATCAAAGATACTATATATTTGGTATGCTTTGCCATCTTCCCATTTCAATCAGTAAGTCAAGATTTAAAATTATGAATTTCAAAATTGGGATAGAAATGTTTCTGGGTAACAATAGGTACTTTTCATAAGCAAGTGATTGTTTATAATGTTATAGTCCCTTTGGACTTGAGATGATGTTTTCTCTCCATTGTTGAATAAACTGATCTGTCAGAATTTGTTGAATATCATATAACCTCAAGGGGGGTGGGTTTCATAAAAATATTTTTTTAAACAATAAAGCAAAAACTCATATACTTGACTTATTGAAAATGAACCAAGAAAATGACTTAAAATTACATTTAAAAACAACTGTCGTTAAGACGCAAAGCAAACTGTTTGATTAGCCAATCACAGCCTGCCACGACATATTGCCCTGACCAGTCACACGCTCTGTTATTGTTTACATTGTTGACTCACTCTTTCACGTTTTTTTACTGACAACACTTTAAATGGAGTGCCTGTCTTCAATTTTTTAATCTTGCGTTCGGACTCGGAGGGTCCCAGCAGAGGTTCCCGACCTTTCCTGTATGAACCTGATTTGTCGAGTGACAACGAAGCTTTTCACAAAGACTATATCCATGTACCGAGTATTCGAGATGATTGCCTCACAAGCACAAACTGGTAACTTGATTCACATTCTTTTCGACGCTTATTACTTTCTATTGAATTTCAAAAGGTCACCAAAAATTAAAATATGACGAAATCACCTTTTTAAGTCTTTATGATGTATCAAATCTTAGTATATTAAAAGGTAATTGCATAAACAATAATAAAATGTGGTATATGCCATGTTTATTGAAAATTCAGACATTATTATTTCAATATTAATATTTGATCCCACGGAGACTGATGAAGGAGAATATCGCCAGTTCTGGTGTTGGCACAATTATCAGCAACGTAGATCGATGGCATGTCTCTTTTGCACCTTTATAGTAGGCAGAGTGATCCATTGTTGCGTGCGTTTATAAAGTAGGTAGTCGGCCATGTTCTGTAACGTTTATCATCAACCTACTGCGCTTGCACAGTATAGCTAAAATTGTTTAATAATGTTTTAATAAAGTGAATCCACTGGTTGGATTGATGGTTTTCTTTGTATTTGTTTAGGCTGTATTGATATATGAAATTTAATAACTCAAATGTATCGGTACATGTCAGTTTGTGCCATAAGGATAGCATATGCTGGTATATCTTTATGTGGATTGGTTTTCTTACAAGTTCACCATATACCATGAAATTTGGTGCAGATTTTCTTAAACTCGATGCCAACTTTCAAAATGTAATATGTATACTTTCAATAAGAACAAGCTTCTCAAATCCCCATACCTCTGAGCCATAAGTTAAAATAGGAGTAATCATTACATCAAATGCCAATGTCATAGTAGTCATGAAAAGCAGAACTACTTCTTTTATGTATAACGTCACATAACATGTTATTATGTGACGTCATGTATTCTTGCGCTATTCACTCGGCAAACAAGCCGCGCGTTATTCTCAAGTCATGGACAGTTATGAAAAACTGTCTGAGAAGCTTGATAAAGTTCTTCAAACTGTTGAAGATTGTAAGAGTGATACCTCAGAGCTGAGAAGTCGTATTGATCGTCTCGAGTTGAACTCGTCAAGGGACAGAGTTCAAGTTGAAAGTAGTCAAGAAGACGACAGGCTGCCATTACGTGCCACCGTCATTCGACCTTCTCTAACGCCAGACCTGATGTTGATGTTAACGTCGGGTGATAGTGACCTCCAAAGGGAGTATCAAAGGATAAGAGACAGATTATCAGGAATTCATCTAGCACCTGGACTGAAAGTGAATGAATCCAGACAGGGTATCCAACGAGCTGACCAAAGTGCATACTAGCTGTTATCCAAGTGCACCCGTTATACCAAGACTGCATTGAAGTGTTTGACAGCCATAGCGGAAAACTTGTGTTAGCAGTGTGATCATGGACATAACCAGTTACTGCTTATCTTACAAGCACAGATGGCATGTCTTCAGGATGAATATGCGGCTCTGACTGTCCAGTCACAGTTCAACCTTATTGTATCCAGATTTCTTAGATCTTTGCAACAGAACACGTCATTGTTTTCTACACAAGCTCTGGATAACCTGAGGAACGCTGCAGCAATTTCAGCTGTGTATCGCCCGTCGAGAGGCCACGGGGGCGCTTTCCGATCGAAATCGTCGTTCCGGGGACGTCAGGATATCTTCAGCCAATTTTCGGGACGGAATTTTCCTCTCAGGCGACCCCACAATCCTAACGTGAGTTGAACAGTGGAAGTTGAGCGTTGGTGCAGCTGGCAAACCTGTCTTTAGCCATAGTGGAATACTCATGTGAGTAGTGTGAACCACAAGAGGAATCTATTGAGATATTATAACCAAGGTAATAAATGTTTGTACATGGGATGAGGTTTGATATGTTCAATATTTTGCCCTTATGATAGCCTCCTGCCTATGAATGCCTGCAAATGTAAACAATGCAAGATAAGGCTAACTGTTATCAATAAAATTAATTGTAATTTTATTTCATTGTTATGTTCTGCTTTACTATGACAGATATTTGATAAAAAAAAAACAATCTAAAGACAGGTTAAAATTTCGTGCTTTTTTTTTAAGACAAAACATAGCCTTTGGGGCATTTTCAATTATTGTTTTTATTCCAGTTAACATTCTTTTATTTCTATGCAACTAAATACCCAAATAAACGTAACTGTCAACGATACTGAGAGTTTTATGGCTGAATTTGAATATCATTTTCTATTTTGCAGCAGGACCTGAACCAAATACTAATATTTTTGTTTTTGATACATTTACGTTGAGCTGCCAAGTAGTACAGTATGTATAAAAGAATCAAGAGATGTTAACAGTCCATTAGGCATGAGACCAAATAAAACCGTATCATCAGCATAAAGTAACAATAAAAGTTGTAGCCAAACTTTTAGGTCATTCTCATTTAATATTTAAACATTCACTCCTTAACTATTTTTATACACCGGTAGGTGATTCTCCCAATCATTTAGGAGGATTGAGAAGTGTAGATAGGTGAACTGGTTAGAACTATAAGACAATTAACATATTATTATGCATTTGACAATTTATTGCACCGACACAATTGAACTCAGCATACTACACACATAAATAACTTAATACATACATATGTTACTTACTTACTGACTTATTGACAAAGTTCATGTAAGTACATGGTACGTAATACAAGAGACACTTTGACAATGGACAATTGTGACTTATGACTGGTATTTCAAATAAATTATCACTATAACAATTATACAGAAATCTTGGACATGGATAGGTGCCGAATCTGATTTTAAGCTTTTCGATCCCCCTGTTCCATCGGAATTACCTTCCTCTGAAACTTTTCATTTTACACTATTTTCTAACTTTGAGTTCTTCCCCCCAAACAACTTTGAGAGACTTGACTGCTTCTTGCACGCCATGGTGACTCTAACCTCGAGTTATTAGCTGACATTCGCACAATAGGTAATTGGCTCTTCCGTCGTATCGAATATTCCGAATGAATGCATGACGTCACAAGTTGTGTAAACTGATGCTATACTTAGACTGGGTTTTTCTGACATTCACTTTGGTTATTTTGCAGTGAGGTCAAGTGACACACGTTTCTTGGAAAATACTTTTATTGAATATAACAAGATAAATGTTTCAGTTATTGGTCAATTTTTTCACCAGTCATGGTGGCCAGCAGCGTTTTTTAAAATACCTGATATTGGCTTATTTTACCGTCCTAAAGCTGGCAATTACCAGATAACGGAAAAACCTCTTTAAATATTTTATTGCTTTGCAGCCAAAGGTTACACTTCCAAAGCATCTTTGCAGGTCCAATTATCTTGTGGCAATGTTGAGAAAGGGTCTATAGAAAAGGGACTAGGTAGTTAAAATATTGCCCCAACACCTTTTGAAATATTTCATTGCTTTGCGGCCAAAAGATACCTTCCGAAGCATCTCAACAAAAACCTTCCACACCCTTTCCAGACCATTTCTGCTAGCCGAAATGGTAAAATTTTGCTCTAAACTCTTGAAAACATGCTGTGAAGATGGTGCGAAAATTCTTTAGAAACAACTTTAAAGAGATTTTGTTGTAGGGGCAGGCTGGCTGGCAGACTTGTACTCTCTGAAGGTTGATCATGAATTTCATTGTACTGGCCTGATTTAACTACCGGCAATGTTTTAGCCTGCGGCTTAAGGGGCAATTTAGGCGGTATCCCACTCTAAAAAATACCTTAAAAGGACAAAAGACATCCTGGAAAAAGCAGCTCTTTTGTTTCTATGGGAGTGCAAAGCAATGCGTCATCAAGAGTCACCACCTCGATAGATAGTTTCAGTCATCTGTTATGCATCAGCCTCTTGAAGGGTTGAAAGCTCATTGGTTTGGGCAGTACCTACCTCTAAGACTTACTATTGGTCATCGTCAATGGAGCTGCAACCCCGTTTTAACTCAGCTGACCATTTTGCAACAGTAGAATTATTCAGGGGCTTCTTTGCGGTCGTTAGATGGCCCACCCCAATGATGACACTAACGATGATACTTCAGGGGTGTATCAATACTCCCTTCTATGAGTGTTTTGCGGCACTTGATGTATCTTCATTTCAGGTTGGGCACATAAAAATTCATAACAAATTGAAAAATATTTTCTGCTCTTTACAAGAATCTGTCCCAGTCATATGAAGAGGTAGATGGTAACACTACAACTAGGTTCTAAAGATATGAATAAAGAAATTACCTGTTTATCAGGACTTGCCGTGTCTTTATTTTTGTGTGTGTCTATGCTCAAATGTTATTGTCCCTCGCCGAAACGCAGAACGGGGGACTATGAATTCAGGGGTGTCTGTCAGTACGTCCGTATGTACGTCAGGATTCTTGTTAACGCGATAACTCATGAAGCTTAGTACCTAGAGTGTTCATATTTGGTGACAGCTTTCAATGGAGGAAGACTGAGACGCCAGTCGACATTGGTGACCTTGACCTCATTTTCAAGGTCACCATGATACTTTGACCGCTGTGTAATACATTGTTAACGCGATATCTCGTAAAGCATAGCACCTAGAGTTTTCATATTTGACGACAGCCTACAACGGCGGATGACTCAGGTACCAGTGGACTTTGACCTCATTTTCAAGGTCACCACGACACTGTCATCACTTTGTAATACATTGTTAACACGATATCTCGTAAAGCTCATCAGCATCTAATCTCTGAAGATTTCCTCCTTTTAGCTGCCTACCAACACACAACTCAATCTTCAAAGCAACTGATCATGGTCTAGTAATGTTGGTCCGAAATGATTGTTCAACAAGATCTCGAGAGCTGCAAACCACTTCTTCCATGGAAATTATGGCAAACATTGTGTTTTGTACCACTGCCAGAATCCTTGTTGTTGTCCTCTATCGGAAACCTGGAGCAATGGGAAATTTTCTACATTTACTTGAAGAGAATCTGAACCTTCTTCCACATCATACCTTACCAACTGTTATCATGGGAGACTTCAATATGACCAATATTCATCCTCTTACTCATTTCATGTCCAACTACAACTTTAAGTTGATCCGCACAACACGCTCTCCAACACACATTCTACTGTATCCTTCATGAATTCGCACTTACAAATGTCTTGTTAGAAGGCAAGAGGTGCTAATATACGAGGGTTGTCCCAAGAGTATCCGGCCGGAATATGAAAACATGCCTGAAACGCAACCATACTGTGCGCGCATGATGAACATTCATTGACATGTAAATGGCATGAAAATCACGAAATGCATACTCTTCAATTGCAGATAATAGCCTGTGATTCAAAGGTACCATCACATCTTTTACCGAAATGGAGAAAAAGTGAATGTATATATAGGGCTGTTATCAAATATCTGAGTTTAAACAAATACACTCCAAAGGAAATTCATGGGTATATTTTGCAAATATAAGGTGACTCTGCTCCTTCATATAGCCCCATTAAACATTGGTGTGCTGAATTTTAAACGGGGTAGAGTAAGCACTAACGACGGGCCCCATCCTGGTCGTCCATCTGATGTCACCACAGGTGAAAATATTGAGGTTGTTCTTGACTCAATAAGGCAAGACAGGCGAGTGACTATCAGATGATTAGCTGATAGTCACCACATCAATAAAACATCAGTTGAACGAATTATACATGAACATTTACATATGAAAAAGGTATCAGCACGCTCTGTCCCCAGAATGTAATCAGAGGACCAAAAGCGAAAATGTGTCATGGTCAGTCAGCAGTAAAGGTATCGCGCAGACCCAGAATCATTTTTCACTCATGTCGTTACTCAAGATGAAACCTGGGTTCATCATTTTTATCCTTAGACAAAAAGCCAAAGCATGCAAAGGAAACACAGCACATTACCAACCTCTAAAAAGTTCATATCTTGTTCCTTCAGTCGGAAGGTCATGTCATCCGTTTTCTGGGACTCTCAGGGTGTAATAATGATTGATTATTCAAAGAAAGGTTCTACAATCAGTGGCGCTTGTTACGCAAATGATCTACCACAATTACGAGAAAAAAATGGAAGAAAAACAAAGGGGTAAACTGAGCAAAGGTGTGTGGCTGTTGCAGGACAATGCTCCCGTTCAAACCGCCCAAATTGCAGTCAATGCAAATTATGTCCATTTTGTGTTACCCCATGTATAGAATCCGAATACCATTTCTGTTTAATATGTCCATACTTTGCAAAGCTGAGACTTGATGCCCTGCCTATGTACTGTTGCACCAACCAAACAATGGACAAATTTAAACAACTAATGTCATCTCCTAATCCAATAACTGTTAATCGTTTAGCAAAATATGTATTTCTTGGTCTGAAAATGCGAAAAAAAAAGTACTTTGAAAATATTGCTGTATCATGTTGATTAGTGTTATATTTAATGGCACTTGTATCTCATGGTATTGGTTTAATGTACTTGTATCAAGGGCCTGTGGCCCCCTTACAGAAATAAACGCATTCATTCATTATTGCATATAGGGGAGTAGCGGAAAATTTAGTGCTTATGCTTATTTTGGTAGACATTATCAATTTCTGTTTAACTTTTGGAATGTATATACTCAATCAATAGTTATGACACAAATGAAAAAAACTTGAGAACTTATTGAGAGCCGGATTGTAAATACTCCCATAGAGATATCTACAAGGACCCACCACGATGTATGATAACGTAAATGGGTAAGTGCATGAAAATCCTGAAGTCCACTAACCAAACCCCATCGAGTTGCACTGCAGTGCAAGTGAACTATTAATTGTTATCCCAGATTATTCTGTGAGCCGGGGCTTAAGGGTTAAGATTAAAAAATTCTCTCTCTTTCTCTATCTGGATAAAACTCTTGATCTTCATTGAGTGGCTTCAGTAGAAGGTTTAATTTGTCTTGATGGCATGTTTAAAGAATTGGTCCAAATCATTGTTTTTACCTATATATTTTAATCAACAATTAGTAGTTAAAAATTATTATGCTTACATTAACTTGTTGATAATGATAACCATTTAAAGTAATCAATTGCATGTCAGTCAAGTCTTCAAAGAATTTACCTACATTCATGTAAGCATGATCTGCATGAAGATTTGATTGTCAACATTAAAATTCAGCTGATCAATGATTTGTTGCACTGAAACAGTGATACCTTGTATATTCCTGACTTCTCAAGCTCATTCATTTCAACAACATGTATACTAGTTATCCTCCAAAAAATGCAGTACTACGAAATGCAGAAGGATTAAAACAACAACATTTACGGTTGGCTGCACCCATCTGACCCCCCATCCTATAATGGAATGGCCGAAAGAAAAACAAATGCAGGTCGTGTTTAGCATAATTTATTTTTTTAAAATTCTCATTAATTTGATTTTAAAATGATTAACTAAATTTATACAATATACACACAAATGTGACATTCACTATGTCCTTATTAATGGCAGAAGAGTTTGTTCACTATTTAGACTTGTTCATTGATAACAGTTTACACATGATCTTTATAATGCACAGACAACAGACAAGTGAAGTACCAATAAAAAAATTTAATTAACATGAAATTTTTATTTACAGGTTTGGAGCTGGGGATTCTCAATGCTACCCGCTAGATGTAAGCCAGGTTGCGCACCTAGACTTACCCTGCACGGCAGGAATTAAGCGGTTACGAAAAATACACCCACTGGGTCTGTGCAATTGGTAGCGCACCGCATGACCTCTGATCGTCAGAGTGACCCAGTGGTAAAATTTAACAGCAAATGAAAAGTATATGGAGTAGCGCACTCCAAGACAAACCCTGAGCGCCAGGGGACAAAGAAAAACTGAAATTTATATTATGGATAAAAATACACTTTAGTGGATGAAAGCCCAAATGAAAAGATGAGATTTAAAGCAAATCTGAGAATCCCCATAAGATAAATTGGATTGATAATAGAAATATAAAGGTATGGATATAAGGGTATACAAGAGATGCAAATATAAAACCATGAAACATGAACGGAAAAACATTACAGCCATGAGTAACCAAACTGGAATTCTGTGGGTTACACATAAACACTATAACACAAAATACACAAAATAATGTAGGCAGTTAGTAGTTGAGCAGCATGACCGCTATGGATACCGAGTATAACAGTTCGAAGACCATCGTCCAAGGGTTTGAATCATATGGTCTGGGATGTGAGCCTCAGCTGCTGATGTCGCTGCTCCGATGCGAAAGGAGTGGCCATTGTACTTCGATTGATCAAAGCCACAGTGTTCAAGTAGAAGCTTCAGGTACTTTAAAAGTAAGCTCTTTGTAGAACTTGTGACAAACAAGGGGTCCAGCGGCTGACACTGTTGCTGTTGTCTTAGATAGAGGTAAGCAAGCATACTGGCAACTGGGCAGATGGGTGATCTTACTTTGTTGATTGTTAACGTAACACCTCTCCGAAAGGGATCAGTTTTAGAGGTTTTCAGACATAGGGTGAAGTATGACAAATCACTTGCGAACTGCACAGCATTCACGGTGAGATGGAATCGAGGATGGAAGTCGTCACATGTAAACTCCCCACATCTCAAGAACCCAAAGGAAGCAAGGCAACACACTGCCTTCAATAACACTGACAACTGATACTGAAACACACCCTTAGTGAGGGCTAAACATAAAGCTGTAAGCACACTTTTTGTGATTGGTAAGCGACACATTTTGGGAGCGCCCTGAATTTTCTTTACAGCTTGAACAATTGTATGCAGCCGACTCAAGGATCCACTATTCCATGGATTTTCCACACCGTTCCGCATGTACGTGAACCTTATACCACACAAATATGATTTAACAGTAGACACATTCAGTTTGAGATTTTTCACACAGTAGGCCACAAACAGCATCAGATAATACTCTGATATGTAAGGCAGGGTAGCTTTCCAACATAGCTTGTGTTGAGACACAAATGAAGTGTAAGCACGATAACCTGATTGGTATACTTGGGCGGTCCTCTTGGATATAGCTGCGGACCAGAGGTCATTCAGTTGTTTCTCAACAGGTTCTAGATTGTTGGTAGGGTCATTAGCTGGTTGAATGATGGGCAGGGGGTCGGATCTAGCTTGGCCCTGGGTGCTAGGGTTCTGAACCGGGTAATCTGCAAACGAGACAATGCGTCACTCATACAATTGAGTTTACCAGGTACATGTCTTGCACTGAACACAAAATTACATTTAACTGCTGTTAAAATTAGTTTGTGCATAAGACACATGATAAACTGACAACGGGATCTGCCTTTGTTAATGATTTGCACAGTAGTCACATTATCACAATAAAATCGAATAGCCTTATTGCACCACTCCTGACCCCAGACCAGTGCAGCAGTGACAATGGGATACAATTCCATCCAAGCTATCGAAAGTGTATCTAGATGCCGGTCGTACATCTCCGGAGGCCATTCCATAGCAAACCACTGGTCTCTGAAACATCTGCCATAGCCTATGGAACCTGATGCATCCATGAATAATTGAAAATCTGGAGCGTCAAGGGCTTCCTCAATGAACATAGATACATCGTTCCAAGAAGACAAGAATGTTTTCCACATGCCAACATCCAGTTACTTTGTCCTGTAAGTTTGGAGTAGAGTGAGCGAGCTGCAGGAGATAACTGACAAAAGATCTTCCTGGGCGGATAACTTGCATAGCGAAGTTCATATGGCCTAGGATGACCAACATGTCTCTTTTTGTCACCAGTTGCTTCGCTAGAAAAGATTGTATCATAGCCACAATACCTTTAATCTTCTCTTGGGGTAAACTGGTTTGCATTTTAACCGAATCGATAGTGATACCAAGATAGTCGAGACACGTTGTAGGACCAACAGTTTTGTGGGATGATAGTGGTATACCAAGTTGAGAAAACATAGCTTTCAAATTGCACATAGACTGGTGTCCTTGAGCCTCCTCACGATCAAAACAAATAAAGTCATCCAACAGATGTAAGATATTTTGTCAATTTGAAACCAATGTTTAGCAATCCAGCAGATTACAGTGGAGAACCTGTCAAATATTTTAGGGCTTGACCTTGAACCAAAAACCAGCCTTGTGTAGTAATAAAAATGTCCTTGCCATTTAATACTGTGTAAATGCCACATTGTAGGGTGAATTGGTAGAAGCTTGAAAGCATCCTGAATATCAGTTTTACACATGAAACAACCCTTTCCCAATCTTTTGATAATAGACACAGCATCATCAATTCTAACGTAAGTAAGCCAAAACTTATCCTTATCGATGAGAGAGTTTAGACTTGCATGGTTGTCATCATCATGTGTTGCTGATAAGTCAACGATTAGTCTATACTTCTTAGAATATTTGCCCTGCACCAATCCAATAGGATTTATTCGGTGCGAGTCAAATACTGGTTCACTGAATGGGCCGGCTAAAAATCCTTTCTGCACTTCAGTGCTGATCAGTTTTGTGACAATGGCACTGTTCTTCCCTCTGGTGGAGAGAAGATTTTTGCAGATTTTTGACGTTGTAGGGGGATTGTCGATACCGATAAAGAAACCATGTACAAAACCATCAATGAGATACCCTACACTTGGTTGATCCGGGTTGTGGCGCAAGAATTCTTGTAGAGTAGTGATGTTCACTGAGGATGGAATAATGTCCAAGTGTTTGAGTTGTCACTTTCTCTTGTCTTTCTTAGCTGAGGAATCATGTGACTTATCCCTCCCACATCTGTGTTTGGGATGATCAGCCTTGCACAAGGAGCAAACATGTAAAAAACGACAATGTTGGTGATTACATTTATCCTCATTGAAATTGTTACAAAGAGCTTGGCCCTGGTGATACACAACCGGTCTACCTCTAGAGTCTGTAAAGTCTCTCCTGGGGGACTGGGAGCTATGGACTGCATGCTTACTTGATTGAGGTTTGCTCTGTAGTGGGTTTCCACCAAGCGGACAGAATGCTTGGGTGTGGTTAACCTCCTGACAGATGTCACAGATATTTACTGCCCTAGAATTATACACTTGAAGGTAAATGTCCTTGTCAAGAATGCCCCAATAGAGAGGTTCCTGGTATCTGGCCAGTGCAGCCGCTGCCTTTGCTGAAAACAGTTTATGGTAAAAATACCATGCAGAGTCGTTGGATTTTGCAGTGAGTTATCAATCAGTTCTTGTTAAAGGTCCAATTCATTTGAACGCTGTGGTTGTTTGTCAAGTATGACCCGTTTGTATCTGCCAAAAGCCCTCAGGAATTCGCCTATCGACAGAGCTCTGTGCAGTCTGTGGTCTGGAGTGGTCTTTAAGACGAATTGAGAATTGTTGAACTCTGGTCGATACTAAGGTTATCTGGTACTAATAGTAAAGCTAAATTCACGTCCTTACCAGTTTGAATTTGCTGGCGAAGGTTGTTCGGGACTGTGTCGATAATGCCAACTGTATTGGGGTCCCTGCCGTATGGTACCGCACAATGTGACGCTCCCGAAGTAGGATGACTAAGAGTAGGAAGTCGTGGGCCTTCCTCGCTGATGGGAACCAGGACACTTGTAGAGGCTTGCTGATGGAGGTTGTTTGGTAATATGACTTGCTTAAGGGTAGCCAAAGTTTCTTGAAGTGATTTCACCGTCTGTGACAACTCGTAAACATCGATACTCTCACTGGGTGGTGTGTCACGCGCTGTTGTGGAAATATCACTGTCTGTCGATGTAACGGTTGCTGACGGTAAGCTGGTTGCACCAGTGGCTGGCCCGACGGTTCGCTCTCAATTCTTCGTTTCGCACGACGGGTCGATCTGGTGGACATCATGCCATCGTCATAGTGTGGAAACGCTGCTACAGACGTCAACGGAACGATATGATGACAGATATCATCAAATCAACAGAAAATATTCACTCAGATAGGGAAACCATACCCATGAATTTGATCAGAGACGTTCGTAAAAATGGCAAAGAACAAAGAGGAATTATGCACATGCGCAATAAACCAATTCCTTATTTGGAACATGCGCAATAGGTATAATAGATGGACATGCGCATTTGATAACAGCAGGTATAGAAATTTAACGAGAAAATTACAAACTGCCGACATGAAATGTGTTTATACATTGATAATGATAATGATAAGTGAAATTTTAAAAGAAAAGAAAATTTAAATATTTTGCAACATATTTTAAACAAACACATTGGAAAGAAGTATAAACACAAATGCAAATGTATGATTACAATGTTACAGTTGATTGCTTTATGTCTGTCATTATAAACAAGACTTTACTCAAAGTCACAAATTGTTAAAGTTTTCAATTCAAAGTCTGTGCAATTATGTTTTCATCGTGAGAGGTCCTACTGCATCTAAGAACTGCATTGGCGATTTCTCTCCATGGCAAAGCTTCTCCTCTAGTCTAGTCAGGCGGTTTTCTTTCTCTAATAAATGTCTTTTTTGATGGGGGTGCAGCTGCAAAATTGATCAGGAACACCCTGGCCTCTTCCCTGTTCTCTATATTCTTGATCACTTCAATGAATCTGTAAACATGAGGATGTCTGTGCTGCGGTATCTTGCTGACTCGAGAGTGAAATCCTTCAAAGTTGTTGTTCCTGTGGGGTCCTTGTGTTTCATGGTGGTCATTAAGTCACATGAGCTCTTAAAAAGCTTTTTTCATTTTGTTTTATCAATTGATAATTATTTAATGCTAAAAGTCCATCTTTATTTGTTGCACAGATGAGATAGAAATCTGGAGTCAGGTGATGTGTCTGGAACAGGAAACTGAGCGCAGCAGCAGTAAAAGGACTAGAAGGTCCCAAAACACCCATACATCAGGTAACCCTCAGTTTCCTTACACCCATACATCAGGTAACCCTCAGTTTCCTTACACCCATACATCAGGTAACCCTCAGTTTCCTTACACCCATACATCAGGTAACCCTCAGATTCCTTACACCCATACATCAGGTAACCCTCAGTTTCCTTACAACAATACATCAGGTAACCCTCAGTTTCCTTACACCCATACATCAGGTAACCCTCAGTTTCCTTACACCCATACATCAGGTAACCCTCAGATTCCTTACACCCATACATCAGGTAACCCTCAGATTCCTTACACCCATACATCAGGTAACCCTCAGATTCCTTACACCCATACATCAGGTAACCCTCAGTTTCCTTACACCCATACATCAGGTAACACTCAGATTCCTTACACCCATACATCAGGTAACCCTCAGATTCCTTACACCCATACATCAGGTAACCCTCAGATTCCTTACACCCATACATCAGGTAACACTCAGTTTCCTTACACCAATACATCAGGTAACACTCAGTTTCCTTACACCCATACATCAGGTAACCCTCAGATTCCTTACACCCATACATCAGGTAACCCTCAGATTCCTTACACCCATACATCAGGTAACCCTCAGATTCCTTACAACAATACATCAGGTAACCCTCAGATTCCTTACACCCATACATCAGGTAACACTCAGATTCCTTACACCCATACATCAGGTAACACTCAGATTCCTTACAACAATACATCAGGTAACCCTCAGATTCCTTACACCAATACATCAGGTAACACTCAGATTCCTTACACCCATACATCAGGTAACCCTCAGTTTCCTTACACCCATACATCAGGTAACCCTCAGATTCCTTACACCCATACATCAGGTAACCCTCAGATTCCTTACACCCATACATCAGGTAACACTCAGATTCCTTACACCCATACATCATGCAGGTAACACTCAGATTCCTTACACCCATACATCAGGTAACCCTCAGATTCCTTACACCCATACATCAGGTAACACTCAGATTCCTTACACCCATACATCAGGTAACACTCAGATTCCTTACACCCATACATCAGGTAACACTCAGATTCCTTACACCCATACATCAGGTAACACTCAGATTCCTTACACCAATACATCAGGTAACCCTCAGATTCCTTACACCAATACATCAGGTAACACTCAGATTCCTTACACCCATACATCAGGTAACCCTCAGTTTCCTTACACCCATACATCAGGTAACCCTCAGTTTCCTTACACCCATACATCAGGTAACCCTCAGTTTCCTTACACCCATACATCAGGTAACACTCAGATTCCTTGCACCCATACATCAGGTAACCCTCAGATTCCTTACACCAATACATCAGGTAACCCTCAGATTCCTTACACCCATACATCAGGTAACCCTCAGATTCCTTACACCCATACATCAGGTAACCCTCAGATTCCTTACACCCATACATCAGGTAACACTCAGATTCCTTACACCCATACATCAGGTAACCCTCAGTTTCCTTACACCCATACATCAGGTAACACTCAGATTCCTTGCACCCATACATCAGGTAACCCTCAGATTCCTTACACCAATACATCAGGTAACACTCAGATTCCTTACACCCATACATCAGGTAACCCTCAGTTTCCTTACACCCATACATCAGGTAACCCTCAGATTCCTTACACCCATACATCAGGTAACACTCAGATTCCTTGCACCAATACATCAGGTAACACTCAGATTCCTTACACCCATACATCAGGTAACCCTCAGATTCCTTACACCCATACATCAGGTAACACTCAGTTTCCTTACAACAATACATCAGGTAACCCTCAGTTTCCTTACACCCATACATCAGGTAACCCTCAGTTTCCTTACACCCATACATCAGGTAACCCTCAGTTTCCTTACACCCATACATCAGGTAACCCTCAGTTTCCTTACACCCATACATCAGGTAACACTCAGATTCCTTACAACAATACATCAGGTAACACTCAGATTCCTTACACCCATACATCAGGTAACACTCAGATTCCTTACACCCATACATCAGGTAACACTCAGATTCCTTACACCCATACATCAGGTAACCCTCAGTTTCCTTACACCCATACATCAGGTAACCCTCAGATTCCTTACACCCATACATCAGGTAACCCTCAGATTCCTTACACCCATACATCAGGTAACACTCAGATTCCTTACACCCATACATCAGGTAACACTCAGATTCCTTACACCCATACATCAGGTAACACTCAGATTCCTTACACCCATACATCAGGTAACACTCAGATTCCTTACACCCATACATCAGGTAACACTCAGATTCCTTACACCCATACATCAGGTAACACTCAGATTCCTTACACCCATACATCAGGTAACACTCAGTTTCCTTACACCCATACATCAGGTAACCCTCAGTTTCCTTACACCCATACATCAGGTAACCCTCAGATTCCTTACAACAATACATCAGGTAACCCTCAGTTTCCTTACACCCATACATCAGGTAACCCTCAGTTTCCTTACACCCATACATCAGGTAACCCTCAGATTCCTTACACCAATACATCAGGTAACACTCAGATTCCTTACACCCATACATCAGGTAACCCTCAGATTCCTTGCACCCATACATCAGGTAACACTCAGATTCCTTACAACAATACATCAGGTAACACTAGACACCTATAAGTCTTATTATACTCAGGTCCCCAGACACAAACACTCATAACTCTAATACCAATGACACCCATACATGAGGCATCACTCAAGTGCCAAGACATCCATACATCAGGTAAAACTTAAGATCCATAGGACACTTAGGTACCCATGTAAGACTCAGATCCAAAAGTTGCGGTACATCTGACAACTGGGAGCGGAATAGTCAATGGTTAGCGTGTTCAGCTTCGGTCCGAGAGGTCCGTGGTTCGAATCCTGCCAGGGGCTTGGCAACTTTATCTGCAGTAGAGAATTGTTCTACAGGCAGTAAGGTTTGGGGGCAATGCTACACAGAATTTCAGCACTGTACCCATGGTTCGCTAGTTCCAGCCCGTGCTCCCAGGTTTCACCACAGTGCATAGCCACAATGGTGTTGCAGACCTCCTCCCTGCAGTATTACTAGCAGATCCACAGACAACAATAAATATGATAATTCACATTTTCCCAGACACCACTACAGTAGTTAATCTTCATGTCTACACAAAGCCATGCACCCTGACGCTCACAACTCTCAACTCGCAGGTCCAAAGCAGCTGACATATCAGATAAATCTTGTTCACATTGTCGCCAGACGTATATACAAGTTACTCTGGTACATTTTACAGAGATAGAATAACTCATCCTGCATATTTAGGAACTGTGAAATTCCTCATTGTAATTCAGTTCAATCTCATGATTCATGAAGTTTTTTATCCTCCGCAACAATGAAGTTGCAGGGTTTATTATAATGGGCGCTGACAGTCCGTCCGTCCGCTACACATTGTGTCTAGCTCAAAACTTTGCAACTAATCAAAAACAGAAATTTGTCATATAAACTCAAATATAAGTAGAGATGTGTCATAATTAACTATTTTGAACAAATCTTAAAAACTACAGGGATTTTGAGGGGAAAATGATCAATTTGTAAGAAAACTGTTAACATGTCCTGTCCGGCTCATAACTTCGAAACTTATTAACTCACATTGAAAAAAATTGGTATGAACATGCATATTCACATGAACGTGTATCATGAATAATAATTTTGAAATTTATTTTTTTTAAATCTTCTATTTTTTGACAAAAAATGGCCACTGTTAGAAAACAGTTTCAAATCATGTTCGGGCTCATAACTTCTAAACTAGTTTGTCTGAATTTGATAATATTTGGGATGGAGATACATAATTACATGAAACAGTGTCATGATCAATAATTTTTCAATTAGTCTTGTATATATTATTGTTTTTGAATAAAAAGTTGTGACTTTTAGAAAACTGTTTCAAGTATTTCCAGCTGCTAACTAATCATCTAAATTTGATCAAATTTGGTATTGAGATACTTAATTGCATGAAGGTATGTCATAATTGACAATTTTGAATTGTGTTTTCGACAAAAAATGGGAACTGTTAAAAAATTGCTTCAATTCCTGTCTGGTGCACAAGTTCTTGACTAATCATCTAACTTTGATCAAATTTGGTTATGAAATGATTACAATTCTTTCTTTTTTAAAAATATTTTGGTAGGAAGCAATCACTGTCAGAAAACATTTTTGATTTGTGCCTGGCTCATCACTTCTAAATTATCAACTGATTTTAATCAAATCTGGTGTATATATTACTACATGAAAATCAATTATGATTACCAATTTTCCACCATATATTTTTTTTGCCATATTTGTTAAAATGTTGTGTCTCTGTTACAAAGATCAAAGATGGAGGATAAATGGTTCTATTTTTTGCTTGTTAGAGGTCAAATTCATCACAGAGATCCAGGAAATAAATGAAGGTTGATTTGAAAAATAAATTATTTAAGATATTTGGTCCCAAAATGATAACATCCAAATAATTCTTCTTAAATGATCCAATCTTCTCTGCCTATCCTACTTTGACATTTGAATATTTATTATGATCACGAAACTTAATTGAAAATATTTCCTTTTAATTATATGAGTTTGTCCAAAATATGCTGATTTTATTTGGTTTCCTTCTTAACATAGCAAATGACGTAAAATTCAGCAAAAAATATCAAGGGATCATTAATTTTAATAGTCATAGAAAGATAATAAATTGATGAATATATAATAGCTAAAAAGTTTTTGCCACTTGCGGGGATATAGCTTGACCATGTCAGCTGCTTGCTTGCAATATGTATCTACTATGGTATGCATGCTTTCATGGTGCTGGCCTTTATATAAATTAATCGAATAGAGTATTGTTTTCTTGTACTTATGAATTCAGCCATATTCTTTGTGAATGATTTTGATGACCTATTGATAGAGTTAGAAGTTTGAAGTTATTGTCTTTCTGGTTGAAGGTTGACTGCAGATGAATGTGTTTTGTTCTCTAGGTTCTCAATGCAAACGAAGAAGGAAGTTGAGTGGTGAAAGATCCTGACAACCTTACCTTCACCTGTGTGCTGTCAGCTAATACTGTAAACCCTCACCTTATTAACGGGTTAATAATACCTCTGGCTTCTCAAGAAAGGTCTTCTCACTTATTATGTCTCCCGTAAAAAGCTTTGCAGGAGACATAATGTTTTCAGTCCCGCCTGGGTTCTGTAATTCTGTAATTCTGTAATTTTGTAATTCCATAATTCTGAAATGCTTTTGTTTCCGGACCATATCTCAAAAACCGTTCAATTTTTTTTTACGAAACTTGGTATGTGGTTAGGTCTAGTAGTGGGGTGGTGCCTTTTGCTATTTTGGTTATTCTGAATTTTTAATATTTTTCTGGTTTCTATGGAAACAATTTGAACTTAGTGCAGATGGGGAGTAGGGTCCGTTTCCGGGCCATATCTCAAAAACCGTTCAATTTTTTTTTACGAAACTTGGTATGTGGTTAGGTCTAGTAGTGGAGTGGTGCCTTTTGCTATTTTGGTTATTCTGAATTTGTTTTTGTTTCTGGTTTCCATGAAAACAATTTCAACTTAGTGAATTTGGGGTGTAAGGTCCATTTCCGGGCCATATCTCATAAACTGTTCAATATTTTTTTTACGAAACTTGGTATGTGGTTAGATCTAGTGATGGAGTGGTGCCTTTTGCTTTTTTGGTTACTCAATATTTTTTTTTCTGGTTTCCATGGATACAATTTTAACTTTTTTCCAACCTATATCTAAAAATCTGTAAGTATTAATTTACTTAACCTGGTATGTGGTTACATCTAGTGCTTGGGTGGTGCCTTTTGCTATTTTGGTTATTCTTAATTTTTCCTTTTACTTGGTTTCCATGGAAAAAATTTGAACTTTTTTATTTTTTATTTTTATTTTTTTTATTAACTTATTAATTTTAGTAACAGAAAAGAGATGGTACAATCAGTCAATCATTGTTGAAAACTTTTCTGTATCACCAAAATAAAACAGAATAAGAAAGGTAGATAGGATAGGAAATAGGTGAGAATGAAAGGGTGAAAAGGTGCAGAAACAGAGGGGACTCACAGTACATTATCTATTAGGTACAAACACGACCATTTTCTTTGAAATTGGGGTCATCCTCCGAAAAAATATATTTTTTAACTTAAAATGAAATTCTATGAAGTTAATTAGTTCATTGAAATTCAAATTGTTGGTGCTAAACCTTGCTTTGTTTACAAACTCTTTTGTTATAATAAAAATGTGGTTAGTCAATGGGTTTACCTTTGGGTCTCCGAGCAGAAATTTTGTAATATCAATGTTCAGAACTTGTTCCCGTTTTGGAATGGAACCAGATTCTTAATTGTGAAATAATGTGTTTGGTTTTCTCACATGAATAAAATAGATGCTCAAGAGTTTCTATTTCTTTACCACATAAAGTACAAAGATTATCCTGCCAAATACCTATTTTAGATAGAAAGATTGGTTGAGATTATTCTGTGAATAAATTTAAACTGAAAATTTCTTGCCTTGTTCCTATAGTAGTAGCATTTATGAGTGCAAAACAGTTCGAAATAAATTTATCAGTTAAGTTGATATTTAGTTTTGATTCCCATTTCAGCTGAAGATTGTCTAAGGAAATGGCTTTGTCGGCACACAGTTGGGAATATACAAATTTACAATTTAATGTCCTATTATGTCAAAATAGTGTTTTGGTATGTATTTAAAAAATCTGAAATATAGAAGGTATGTGTGTGGAATATTAAATTCTTCTTTCAGTGTTTCAAATGATTTTAAGTCACTAGTAAGAGAGATTACATCCCCAATACATTTCAGTCCGTTTCTATACCAGGAGATGAATAAGGTCATATCAATGAATGGAATAAAATTGAGAAATGGGAAAGATACAAAATTGTCAATTGTAGCAACTTCGTTGCAGATAATATAAGTGTAACTCGTTATGACTTCTTTCCAAAAGCAATTTGTGATATTTTTTACATATAGTAGTAATCTTTCTCTTTGGAAGTTAAACAAATCAATGTCTCCAAAGGGGGATAACGATTCAAATGCCAGGTTCTGCCATAATCCTTTTCCTGTGAAGAGTCGCTTTATCCATTATAAGTTATAACATTCCGTCGAGGGTGACATAGGGATATATTATTCCCGCGAAAGGTTTTATGCAACGAGCGGAACGCGAGTTGCATAAAACCTTTCAAGGGAATAATATATCCCTATGTTACCCGGGACGGAATTTTATAACGAATTTATCATACCGAATGTCTTAATGTATTATTAAAATTTTGCTCTCTATTAGTAAAAAGACAAACAGAAATGAACAACACCTATGACCTGATCACGTGACTTTGATTGATTGACGTGGAAGCACGCTTTACTCATGTAGCGGGGTATAAGGGATTTATCATCCCTCGGCAGCGGTGAATATGGATATTTGTTTAGGGTCACGTTGACCAATCAGAGATCGGCATTCTTACATGAGGTATGATAATTGATCTTCATATAATTACAAAAGGATATGATATCTATCATTTTCAACCCCCCTTTTTCATAAACATTAATCAACATGTTACGTTTAAGTTTATCACGTTTCCCTCCCCACACAAACTTAAAAAGGACAGAGTTTTAACGTTTAAAAAAGTCTTTAGATGGGTTAGGAAGCGCCATCATAAAGAGGTGTGTGAAAAGGGGGATAATCTGAGACTTGATGATTAAAGAGTTAAAGATCTATTTGAAAATGAAAACAAAAATTTTCTTATTTTGGAAAATTGTCGTTCAAAGTTTAGCGAGACCATTTCATCTTAGTCTTTTGAAAATGTTATTCCAAGAATTTTTAGGGTTCTTTGGACCAACGAAGAGGAATGTGCGGACAAAGTTGCTCATTAGAATTTCTCTTGGAGCCAAACCATATAGCTATTGTTTTGTCACAGTTTAGATTTAAACCAGAGACAGCATCCAACTTTTTAATCACATAAATAAGTTCTGATAATCCCTTTTCAGATCCATCTAGAGTAAAAAATTTTATCGTCTGCATATTGAAAGACAAGATATTCCATGCCTTTAATTCTTATGCCCTTGATATTAGGGTTTCTTTTAATGTAACAAAGAGATATGGGGCCACTGGGTCACCTTGATGACAACTGAAAAAGTTCGAAAATGTGCCCGAAGTGATTACAGAACTACAGTTATCTTTTTGAAAAAGTTTAATCCAATTTCTAAGTACGGGGCCAAAGTTAAACAACTCCAAAGTTTGTAAGTGTCCAGGAACCTGGGAAATACCTTATGTTGAGTGTCCAGGAACCTGGGAAATACCTTCATATATGTTGAGTGTCCAGCAAGGAACCTGGGAGATACCTTATGTTAAGTGTCCATAAGCCTCGTTTATATGTTTATACTTATAGTAATTGAGAATGTTTGAAAAAATCATTGCTAATGTCTGTCGATTTTTAAAGTAACATGAATGGCCCAAAAAACATTTGAGCAATAGATTTATATGTATCATTTTTCTGATTTCTGTATCAAAATAATCTTTATCACATTAAAGATGAATTATTCTCATCTACTTTGAAGCTTGAAACTTATGCTGCTAAATATACGTTTTTCAAAATTTTCATTGACAGTTGAAATCAGTTGTAAATTACAGTACTATTACACAATTTACAAGAACTTAATTTACACATATAAACTATTATACCTGAGAAATTAAATTGCTTTTGAAATGTTGAAGACTTGTCCACTTATTTTTATCCCCCAACACAACAAAGTCCAGTCTGGTTCATAACTTCTCAAGTATGATTGTGATAAAATTTGGTAAGAAGGCGTGTCATGATAAACAATTTAGACAATGTTTTTGTTAAATTTACGTTTTCGACAAAAAAAGGGAACTCTGTTAAAATGTTGTTTCATTTCCTATCTGGCTCCGAACATCTAAACTAATCATCTATTTTGGATCAAAATTGGTAGTGAAGCACATGAAGGTGTGTCATTATTACCAATTTTGAATTTTTGTTGTTGTAAATTTTGCATTTTTTGGTAAGAAGCGGTGACTTTGTTAGCAAACTGTTTCGTATCCAGTTCTAAAGTAATCATCAGATTTTAATCAAATCTGGTGTAAAGATTCATTATTACATGAGGGTAAGGCATGATTAACTATTTTTTACAATATTTGTATAAAACTTTGCAATATACAGTAAAGTGACAGAGGAATATAAGAATCATCAACAAGATGGGAGGAATTATGATTTATCTATTCTGAGTGGATTATTGTTATAAATTCCAAGCTTTAGCGACGAATTTTTCACAATAATTCATGCAGGACAGATAAACCGTAATTCCAAGCTTCGAATTGGTTATTCTTTTTCTTACCAAAGTCAAACCTAAGAAAATTTACTGTACTTTTGGAAAATACTATTGTAAAGGCGAGTTGCAAGTAAACTCGGTCTTTGTATTTATGTGCTATGAACAACGATTATGTCATGGCACAGTTAAATATAGTCTCAGCAACTCATTACATGTTTGTGGATCATATATAATAATCAATAATAATAATCAATTTTTATAGCGCCGGGTTTCAGCTGGGCTGTTCACAGGCGCTTTCCAATCATTATTACCCTGGTCTAACCAAGCGCTTAAGGTCATCTCCAACACAATCTACACCAGGTACCCAATTAGTACTGCTGGGTAAACAGAAGCACATTTTGAATAAAGCCCCTTGTTTTAGGGGACACCACAAGTTTCTCATATCTTCTTACCGTCATGTTTCATTTACTATGCACTTTGAAATAAAAATCCACGATATGTAACCACATTGATAGTTCTGGTGATCTGCCGAACTCTTAGATTTTGATTTTGAACTATGTACATGTCGATCTCCTATGACTGCAACTATTTATGTGGTATATGGTATTATTTTGGTAATATTCAAATGAGAACTAGCAACCGAGCTTGATTTTTGCTCTATTGTGCTTCATTAATGACAAATATGAGAATGGAAACTTATTTAACTTTTAATACATATGTCAACAAAGCTGACAGGTAAATGCTATGAATGCCGCTAATGGCCGAAATATTGCCCAAGCGACGTTAAACAATAACTCACTCACTCACTAGATGCAATGTATTCAACGTACCAACAAATATAAACACAATAACTCACTCACTCATAGATGCAATGTATTCAACGTACCAACAAATATAAACACTTGCGTTTACAAGAAACAATAAAGGGTCATTCCAAATTTGACCAAAGCCTCCCAGTTGATGTCTCCGATTTCTTTCATTTTCACACCAACCAAAGTACGTTTATAGGTCATTACATTTACAAAATATTGTGTGCAAATTCGCATTGGTTTTGCTGTAAGGGTTGTTTAATTGTGACACGTAACGCAATTCTATGAAATACACCACTTGCAGAAAAATGTTCGCTAAAAAATTACATTTTGCTGCTCATTGTTATTTTTTTGTTTATAGGTTGTTGATATGATTCCAAATTGGCATACGTTTACATTTTGCAGATATCTAAGAAATACCCTGAGTTACGCAAATTTCAAATTTCGGTAAAATTTTAAGCGATTTCAGGATATGGTCCATTTTCTATAAGCTGTATCAACGAGATTTGATAGCTTGAGTGATAATGATTTGTATGAAAGATAAAAATATTAATCGGACAGTCAAGAACTTTTAGTTTGAATAAATTTAAACATACCTACCCTCGGCAAAAATACGGAAATTCTACCATATTCAAAAGTCTATATACTAAAAGGCGCACCTTGCACAGTAAACAAAATTTGGACAGTTTATTCTTCATTATATGAACGCTAACATATCCAAAAATCACGCGGGTAAAATTTCTAGTTTTCAAGAAATAAATGTTTTTATATATTGCCTATTAAAACATAAGTAGAGATTTTAAGGATGTTTCATATCGAACAGTCTGTCCAATATAACGTTTCTGCGTAAGAAAAAGGATATATAGAAGTGGTCCTGGAACAATACAATTTACTATGTTGGTATCAAATGAAATGAAGCAGTAACGTTCGCGCGAATGTTTCTGCCACTTATGAATTTCCATATTTCACGCCTGTGGCCAGGCATAAAGGAGTTTGTTAGTGTTCGTATTCATGGTCGAAAGGTTCACAAACAGAAAAGATTACTCTTAGGAAAGCTTAGAGAACTGTATGTTTCTTTCAAAGAAGAGACCAGCAACTTCTACAAAATTTAATTTTCAAAGTTTTGTGAATTGAGACCAAAATGGTGTATCTCTGCTGGTGCTCCTGGTACACATACAGTGTCAGATACATCAAAATGTCAAACTGATGCTCGCTGCATTGCCTGGGTTGAAATTGAATATTCAGGAACTTTTACAGAGGATTGTATGCAACGTCCAGGCACAAGAATGCATGTTATGTCGCTGTGATAACTTGAATTGATGCACTGAAAATTGTTATCGAGTCACATCTCCAGGATGAGGGTCTAGATACAGAGGATGAAATTTCATTTACACACCTCGGTGTGATATGTTCCCATTCTTTTAACATTGGTTCATTCTCATATCAACCTCTTCTGACGTAATCATCGGTTGTTTCTCCATATCGCCCTAGGGCACTATCACATATCATTCAAATCATATATTATGTCCTTTGTTTTTACGCAGGTGGGTGTAATGAGATGTTCAACCTACACAAACGATTAAACTTGTAAAATTTTGATATTTTGACATTAGCGAAAGTTGGATTCGAACCCGGGACTTATTTGCTGGCGAGTAACGCCTTTACCATTTGAGCTAACGAGGATCCCTGCCTGGAACTGTTCATTTTGTTGTGTCATGTCTGTACTGTTTTCCCCCTGGTATATATGTAAATGTATATGTATATATACATGCAAATATATAGGTGTAAGGTTATGTCAATTTCTAATCTTTAGAATCAAATATTTAGCTTTAAAATCTCAAGCAGCCAGGTATTGTTAATATCCTACTGGACTCGTTAGGTCAGGACACATAAACACGCAAAGTAAAATGTTAACAAATTAATTTTATAAAAACTATTTGGTTTGAAAACTTTGTAGGAATGTTCCGCGGGAGTGTAAGCCAAATAATGACCGGATTGCCTCGCGTTATGGCAAAAAAACCTCAGCTTGGGCTGACGCCCTCGCGAGTTTTTTTGCCATAATCGCTCGTTACCCGGTCATTATTTACTACATAAAGTTTGGGTACATACAGATCGAACAAACCTTATCACAACATCCTCAAGTCCTCAAGACTTTGTTGATTTCCTCTTGCACAAACTTGACGATTTGACACTTCACCATTTCACTGCAAAATCTCACTCAGCCTTCTCGGCAAGATTCAAAGACCAGTTAGATGATGAGACTGCAATAATTATTCTTAATATTGCGGAGAACTATTCTTTTGTAGTACAAGACGCAGTCCAGGGTTTCCACTGGGAAAATTCCCAAGCCACTGTTCACCCAGTAGTGGTTTACTACAGACAGGGAAACGAAATGAAGCATTTGAGCATAGCAGTGATCAATGACCATCTGAAGCATGATTCTGTGACAGTTCATGTGTTTCTAAAACATGTCTTGCAACACTTGAGAACTTGCCTCATGGGGTTTTAACGGTCATATACTTTAGTGATGGTGCAGAAAGTCAATATAAAAACTACAAAAATTTGTCAATCTTTGTTCTCACGAAGAGGACTTTGGACTAAAAGCAGAGTGGCATTTCTTTGCAACTAGTCATGGCAAAAATGCTTGTGACGGGATAGGAGGGGACAATCAAGAGACTTGCAGCAAAAGCCAGTCTTCAAGCGATTTTCCAGAACCAAATCACAACTCCAAAACAACTGTTTGATTGGGCAGTGATTGCCATTCTTGCTACAAAAATTTTTTTCATGAAAAAAGAAGAAGTCGAATCGGAAATTGAAAACCAAGAGTTGCGCTTTTGATCATGCCCAACTGTTCCCGGGACAAGAATTCACCATTCATTCATTCCAAAAAGTGCAGCAAAATTGGCCATAAAACGTGTGTCACAAATTAAAGCAATATATCAACAACAGTAACGTTAAGAAAAAAGGAACAGGGGGAAATGCAGATAACACCAGGATTACGTGATCGGTAATGATTGGACAGCCGGAAACGTTAATGACTGTAGATGATGACAATCAAGACATGATCATTGATGTTCTGATTCCAAGTAGAATCGAGCCCCAAACGTTAAAGACGCCAAGACGAAAGGCAAAGGTGACACTGCCTTTTGATCATATTATCAGCTTGATGTTGACATCAGACTGAGGTACCACAAGCTTTCTCCGGAGAGCTACAGGTCAATTTGCCCAAAATTTAAAGAGTTTGCTCTCGAGCATTTCGGTAGCAATAACCTTGAAATAAAATATCTAAAAGGTAAGTTGATCCCCAAGGAATTTTAAATAAAGTGAATTGTCATGAATTCACTGATTAACAACCCCCTGAATATCTCAAACATAGAGATGTCAAATCAATGTGAAGCGTCAGTAAAATCATCTGAGGGTTGCTTTAGTAAATCACTTGCATAAGGTGAACCAAACATTTTACCCCCGCCAAATTTGATATTTCATAGTGTATACTATGGGCTACATGTGTGCAAATAATGAAGCCTCTGGCAGGTGCGCCTTTTTCTATAGCCAGCTTAAAACAGGGCATTTTTGACATTTTTCCGAACATTGGGTAGATATAAGGCAGCTATTGTAACACAAGAACATAATATATTGTCAAGAATTACTAAATTCCATCTCTTGATGCCCCAAGGAGACGAATCGAAGCATGTTTGGTGCACTTCATTCCTTTGACTTAAAAAAAAGTGAAAAGAAAACGGTCAAAAAACGTAAAAACTAAATTTTGCAGTTGAAATTAAGCTTTCTTTGTCAAGCTATTATACCAAATAAATACAATTTTTTTTAAACGAATATTATATTTATGGATAACTCATTCCAAATTCTATGTAATATATAATTTCTAAGCCTCTGCGTCTAGAACTGTCCACATAAGAGACATTTAAAGCTATTAAAAGTTTTTCTCAAAAACGTTACATTTTGAAGACCCCTGTGTCCGAATACCCTATGCCAAATGCAAACTCTTTTGAGTATGAACAAAAAATTTGTATTTCCCTTCTCTGAAGATACAGTAGCATCTATTCTAATTGAAAATTGCTATTGGGCTATTGTTACGTTACGTATATATAATTTGCACATTATTTTTATTGACATCCGCCACTGATATCAATCTTTATCATTACTGTGTATTACCTGAAATGTTGCACAAGAGACCCATTGAGTACACACTGGCAGAACATTTTCTCGGAAATATTATCTCTATCACTGTATCTCTGGTTGTGCAGAATCACTATCACTGTATCTCTGGTTGTGCAGAATCAATATCACTGTATCTCTGGTTGTGCAGAATCAATATCACTGTATCTCTGGTTGTGCAGAATCAATATCACTGTATCTCTGGTTGTGCAGAATCACTATCACAGTTTCTGGTTGTGCAGAATCACTATCACTGTATCTCTGGTTGTGCAGAATCACTATCACAGTATCTCTGGTTGTGCAGAATCACTATCACAGTATCTCTGGTTGTGCAGAATCACTATCACTGTATCTCTGGTTGTGCAGAATCACTATCACTGTATCTCTGGTTGTGCAGAATCACTATCACTGTATCTCTGGTTGTGCAGAATCACTATCACTGTATCTCTGATTGTGCAGAATCAATATCACTGTATCTCTGGTTGTGCAGAATCAATATCACAGTATCTCTGATTGTGCAGAATCACTATCACTGTATCTCTGATTGTGCAGAATCACTATCACAGTATCTCTGGTTGTGCAGAATCACTATCACAGTATCTCTGGTTGTGCAGAATCAATATCACTGTATCTCTGGTTGTGCAGAATCACTATCACTGGAAACCTGCAGTACACGCTTCCAGACGGTGTCTTTGATATTCTGTAAAAGCACTCAGTCACTGTCACTGTCTTAATCTATCAAATTTGACTGCATTGACATACCTTACAGAAAACGTGTGGGTTTATTTCTGGAATTTCTTTATGAATTTTTATTTAGGGTTTTATGCACAGAATGTATTCATTTGATGATCCTTTTATGTCTTTTGATAAAATTATTATATCTGACCAAATTTGCATATTTCATGCAGATTTTTCAAATTATATATATATTTCAAGAAGTTTTGTCATATTTTATATGTAAAGCATGCATTCTTATGAAGACTTCATTATATATGTTTTAAATATAGAGTATTTCTCTATTAGTGATTCTATTCCATCTAAATCGCATGGAAAAATTCAGAAAATAGCCTAATCCCTTTGCAACAACTGGCTACAGTGATGTCACAAACGATGGTTTTATGACATCACAGACGACGAAATACCAAAATACTTGTGAGTAGATTCAGTAAAAAAGAAATTATTACACTCTGAAGCATAGTTTCATCTAATTAGACATTAGTTTCATCACTGTATACAAAATCTGATTAGATGATACTTTTATCTAATTAGACATTAGTTTCATCACTGTATACAAAATCTGATTAGATGATACTTTTATCTAATTAGCTGATATTTTTATCTAATTAAATGATACATTCATCTAATTAGATGATAGTTTCAACTAATTAGATGATATTTTTTATCTAATTAGATGAAAATTTCATTTAATTATATGATGTTTGTATCAAAAAAATGATTGTATTAAACATTTATTTAGTCAAAAGTTACATCTAATTAGATAAAGGTATCATCTCATTAGATGAAAATATCTTCTAATTAGATGTGGAATAGAATGATGAAACTAATGTCTAATTAGATGAAACAATGATCTCATTAGATGATATTTGTATCTAATGAAACATTAATTAATGATATGAAACTATGCGAACCATCATGCTTGATTATGACTTCTGGAAGAAACCTTCAACAATCGAGCTGTTCATACACAAAAAATATTGATAGGATAATTTCTTTGTTTCCATACACAAAAATATTTATGGGTTATAACTTTCAGGACTACTGCAAAATCCAAAACAAATGGACAAATTGTAAAAAAGTTTTCACAAAGTACCTGGATTTAAACAGACTGCACAAAGTTCATGAGCTGAAAACATTGACTTCTTGCCGATATTTTGAGATACCAGAATTTGTAGTTTTAATCAGTTCCAAGTACATCATATTACATTTACTTTAATTTTCAAGACGTAATGCATGGCTTTGGATTATCTAGTTTTCTTGAATGGTATGTATGCATTTTATGATGCATGACTCGTGTGTTGGATCAGTAAAATCGAAGCTGTGTTGTTGCTGTCAAACTCGGAGGAAAGAAGCAAGAAGTTTTCTGTACAGGTTCCAAGAATGTTGATGTATGAGTAACAAACAGCTTCTACAGGTGGTAATGTAATAAGTGATTGCTTTTGCAGTTCACACGAGAACTCTTCCCACCAGCCTGGCTCGTGTGAGCAAGGTGTTGTCTTTTATTGTCTCCCCGTCAGCTGAAGGCGACCATATCAAAAGAGATAGGTGGACTGCTGTCTGCCCATTCCTTCCCTTTTGCCACCCCCAGAGAGCTGTACAAGTAAGCAATATTCACTTGATCCAGCTTATCATACATAATCGCCTGCACTTTGTGTGCTGTACTCAAAACTCCTGTTTTACAGTGAATTATGAAATAGTTTTGATGCAAACAGCGGTTGATGAAGTTTCAATAACTGGTATGGGTGCTCTCATCTGAATTGATGTTAATTCCTTCACTACCCTGTAGGGTACTAAATTCTTATTGCGACTGGGTGAACTCTTATTATATTTGTGACACAAAAATATCAAATTCAAAATGTTTGGTCTCTTGAAACCAGCTACCTGAAATAATAACAATAACTGAAAACTTTATGATTTATGCTAAGTACAATCATAAAGTTGTTTTGTAAACAATAGTTTTGTACCTTTATGACATTTTTGTGTGGTATATTGTAAAACAAATAATTGTTTTTCTTTATGAATTAGTAAAAATACATTTCAATAGTTCTATTACTAATTGTTGTGTCATATGTTGTGTTTAGTTCTGTTAGTAATTGTTGTTTCAAATGTTGTGCTTAGTTCTGTTAGTACCAGTAATTGTTGTGTCATATGTTGTGTTTAGTTCTGTTACTAATTGTTGTTTCAAATGTTGTGCTTAGTTCTGTTAATTGTTGTGTCATATGTTGTGTTTAGTTTTGTTAGGAATGGTTGTGTCATATGTTGTGTTTAGTTCTGTTAGTAATTGTTGTGTCATATGTTGTGTTGAAATTTTGTTCACTGTATATATTCAAAATTGCTGTGAGGAAAAACATATGGTCCATATATCTTACCTCAGTTCTAGAAAGAGTATGTGTACCATATGTTTTTCTGAGAGTGATCTTACTAACCCAAATCTGTGTAGTTGGTCAGGCAGGAGTGAGACATTCCTGTGGGAGACAAGGTACAGATCAAGTCTCTGCCTTGTCACTAGTAGGAAGGAGATGCTGAGAGAGTCTCATGCCTGTTTATGCCAAGTCACTGGGGGTCCTTGTGTTACTAAAGTGTCTACTTGTGTGTCTGTTTTATGTGTTTTTATTATTGTGTCTTTCTGTCTCTGTAAGTATCTATGTAGCTCTCTGTTAGTGTCTTGTAGCTCTCTGTTAGTATCTTGTAGCTCTCTGTTAGTATCTTGTAGCTGTCTATAAGTGTCAAGTAGCTGTCTATAAGTGTCTTGTAGCTGTCTATAAGTGTCTTGTAGCTCTCTGTTAGTGTCTTGTAGCTCTGTGTTAGTATCTTGTACCTGTCTATAAGTGTCTTGTAGTTCTCTGTTAGTGTCTTGTAGCTCTCTATAAGTGTCTTGTAGCTCTCTTTTAGTGTTTATTTAGCTCTCTGTTAGTATCTTGTAGCTCTCTGTTAGTGTCTTGTAGCTCTCTGTTAGTGTCTTGTAGCTCTCTGTTAGTATCTTGTAGCTGTCTATAAGTGTCTTGTAGTTCTCTGTTAGTGTCTTGTAGCTCTCAATAAGTGTCTTGTAGCTCTCTTTTAGTGTTTATTTAGCTCTCTGTTAGTATCTTGTAGCTCTCTGTTAGTGTCTTGTAGCTCTCTGTTAGTATCTTGTAGCTGTCTATAAGTGTCTTGTAGTTCTCTGTTAGTGTCTTGTAGCTCTCTATAAGTGTCTTGTAGCTCTCTTTTAGTGTTTATTTAGCTCTCTGTAAGTGTCATGTAGCTCTCTGTAAGTGTCTTGTAGCTCTATGTAAGTGTCTTGTAGCTCTCTGTTAGTGTCTTGTAGCTCTCTGTTAGTGTCATGTAGCTCTCTGTAAGTGTCTTGTAGCTATCTGTAAGTGTCTTGTAGCTATCTGTAAGTGTCTTGTAGCTCTCTGTTAGTGTCTTGTAGCTCTCTGTAAGTGTCTTGTAGCTATCTGTAAGTGTCTTGTAGCTCTCTATAAGTGTCTTGTAGCTCTCTATAAGTGTCTTGTAGCTCTATTAGTGTCTATTTATCTCTCTGTTAGTGTCTTTTAGCTCTCTGTAAGTGTCTTGTAGCTCTCTGTTAGTGCCTATTTAGCTCTCTGTTAGTGTCTTGCAGCTTTCTTTAAATTGTCCTGTAACTCTGTTAGTTTCTTGTAGCTCTCTGTTAGTGTCTTATAGCTCTCTATAAGTGTCTTGTAGCTCTCTGTAAGTGTCATGTAGCTCTCTGTAAGTGTCATGTAGCTCTCTGTAAGTGTCTTGTAGCTCTCTGTAAGTGTCTTGTAGCTCTCTATAAGTGTCTTGTAGCTCTCTGTTAGTGTCTTGTAGCTCTCTGTTAGTGTCTTGTAGCTCTCTATAAGTGTCTTGTAGCTCTCTGTTAGTGTCTTGTAGCTCTCTATAAATGTCTTGTAGCTCTCTTTTAGTGTTTATTTAGCTCTCTGTTAGTATCTTGTAGCTCTCTGTTAGTGTCTTGTAGCTCTCTGTTAGTATCTTGTAGCTGTCTATAAGTGTCTTGTAGTTCTCTGTTAGTGTCTTGTAGCTCTCTATAAGTGTCTTGTAGCTCTCTTTTAGTGTTTATTTAGCTCTCTGTAAGTATCTTGTAGCTCTCTATAAGTGTCTTGTAGCTCTCTGTTAGTGTCTTTTATCTCTCTATAAATGTCTTGTAGCTCTCTGTTAGTGTCGTGTAGCTGTCTATAAGTCTCTTGTAGCTCTCTGTTAGTGTCTTGCAGCTCTCTATAAGTGTCTTCATCACTTTGCAACTATCAAACATTTCTCTCCAAGAATTAGATTGAAATAGTGATGTGTCATTATAAACTATTATCTAGTATTGTCCGACTCTCTGAGAACAAAGTAATAAAAGTACAACAAAGAAATGATATTGGATCAAAAAGGCCAGGTGTGGAAGGCGAAGGCGGGCGTAGTACCAAGCAAGGGGGAACCCTGCTCTCCGTTGGACCCTGAACAGACGAGACAGGTAGCGGCGATGTTAATGCTATTTTGACCACCCGAAGGTTGGAAGTAGCTTCTATTGGAAAATAGACAGCCTAGCAGCAGCAGCAGCGAGTAGAGGGATCCTGCGTCCGCCCGAAACTTGCCACCGAGCACTGAAAATGCTGCACCATCCACACCGGAAAAAATAAAATAAAATAAAAATGAAAATAACATTAAGAAGATGAAATGAAAATTGTTGTGTGAAATGATATTGCTAATAGGAAAACGAAAAAGACAAACAGCAAGTTACACTGACCACCTAAATATGCAAAAGAAAATGGAACACTCAATTACTTGTTGTTAACACGGCGGCAAATATCACAAAAAATGTTCATCCCCAAGGGAGTGAGGTGGACACCATCCCTTACATAGTGTTCTGAGGTTGGAAAGATGTGGTCATGACGGATTAATACCAAACGCTTAATATCATGCGCATAACGCCAGCTACAGCGCGGCAGCATAAAGGACCACAGAAGCCTGGTGTGGGGGAGCCTGAGCCGAGTGTAAAGAATGTCCTCGTTTATCCTATCGAACAACTCCCGGCCGGTAGTGGCGCCGAGGTCGTTTGAGCTGAGGTGCAGCAACATCAGTTTGGGTTGACAGGTTGAAGTAGCGATGAGGTGTTGGATGGCTGGCCTGTAGTGCTGCCATGTCCAACTTCCCTTGACTTGCCACTGCACTGTGCCCAAGCTGCCGAGGGTGTCCGTCAGCTCTGGTTTTGCCCGGGCGAGGTAGCTGTTCCCACTACCCACACACCTTGAACAGTGAAATGTGTGGAATTCATAAGTGTAATTTAGATTCTAATACATTGAAGGTAACAATCGGATGACCATCGGCCAAATCTCCGAATGGTCTCTGCATCAACACCGTTCATAGCCGCTGTAGTTGCCTCCCCGATTCTAAAAGAATGAGAAGTAAATTTAAGATGTCCCATGTCAAGCTGACTGATTGCGTTCTGTAGGACTGCCTGAAATTGAAATCTTGTTAGTTGTTTGCCGTCAAAGTGTAAGAAAAGATATCAGGAAACAGGCGGGCGTGACGATGAATATGTCACCATACTAGCGACCGGACATAGAGGTGAGGATTGAATAGCCTTAATTTGGATAGAAATACCTTTACCTGTTTGATCTGTCTTAGAATATTGGAGTGTGACATACATGGCCGACGCGTTACCTGTTATCTTTAAATCCTCAATTGTAAGAGATCTACGCGCCGTGTCCACTCGCTAATCCTGAAGATACCAAAAAATGCGAGTGTATATGCTGCTTTGAACAAATTACATTCATATACAGAAGAACAAACGATATGAAGAACGTTTGTAATTGATAAAAGAATTTCTGCTGTGATTGGCCGTCGGCTGTCCTTGGTTTTACTTGATTTGCGAATATATATATATATATATATATATATATATATATATAATATATATAAATATTCTGCGAGCGTCTTCCGAACAAGAAAATGTTGTGTTGCATCTTGCATGTCGTGCAACTTATGCCAGGTCCCCAGCGCAGCGATGTAGGCATTAGCCGTACGTGACCATTTTTTCTGCAAAGATAGTGCTGACAGATAATACATGATATGATAAAGAGGTGCCGGCCATGACAATGTGAGACGGTGAGACACTCTAAACTCGTTGAAAGACTGTAACGCTGTGTGGTAGGTCCTCCAGATGTTTCTCGATAGTGACAGGCCCAGGAGACGGTCCGACTCCAGCTTTAGATGTCCCAGATGTCCCAGATGTCCGGTGGTACTGGTGTCGCTGTTGCATCTGCTTGTGGTGCTGCTTTCCGGAAACGATCCCACTGAAATCTCGAAATAGCATCAGCTATAACATTATCCTTAGAAGAAATGTACCTGGAACGAAAAAGAATGTTTTGATAAAGACATGAAATTACTTGGAAGCGAACAAGAGACATGACTTTGGGATTCTTGGATGATTGTCTGTTGATAATGGAGACGACAGCTTGATTGTCACAAACAAACATTATCTTGTTGTTACTAAAGTTATGTGCATACAAACCTAATGCTACGACGACGGGAAAGAATTCCAGGAAAGTCATGTCTTTCATATAGCCCGCTCTCACCCACTCGCACGGCCATTTACCATACGCCCAGCTCCCTTGGAAGTATACGCCGAAACCGCCCGAGCCGGCGGCGTCTGTGTAATGTTCTAATTGAGTTGAACTAATCCACTCGATATTCTGAAACACAGAAATGCCATTATGATTCATGAGAAATGTTTCCCATATTCTAAGATCCTCTTTAACCCCCTTGGTGATTCTGACACGATGGTAAGGCTTCACTTAACCCTTGATTGCATCATACAGGCGTCTGCAGAAAGCCCTACCTGCTGGAATGGCCCGTGTAATGAACTGAAGTTTGCCAACTAATGATTGTAATTCTACCACCCGTATTTTCCTTCTATTGGACGTGAGGATTGCCTGTATATGCCGGGTAACCTCTGATATTTTCGCCGCTGGTATTATCACCTCCATAGCCACTGTGTCAATAGTCAATCCTAAAAACGTGATTGTAGTCGAGGGACCAACAGTTTTGTCATTTGCAATCGGTACCCCAAACTTCTGAAACATTACAATAGACAGTTCAAGTAATTCCGAACAGGTGTTTGTAAAGGGGGATCCCCCTATCAAGAAATCATCAAGGTAATGAATTACGAAAGTGGAGGTAGTTTTGTTAAGAATACACCATTCAAGAAATGTGCTGAACTTTTCAAACAATGCACATGAAATGGAGCACCCAAATGGTAAACATTTATCGAAGTAATATTTACCTTGAAAAAACATTCCCAACAAGTGGAAGTCCTCGGGGCGGACGGGAATCAACCTGAATGCAGATTTTATATCAAATTTGGCTAACTTTGCTCCTCTACCAAGTTTCTGCACCATTTTAACTGCTTCGTCAAATTTTGTGTACGTAACAGACGAATGTTCCTGGGGAATCGACGTACCTTCTGGGTGAGATAAGTGATGAATCAACCTGTAGTGATCGTCCGATGGCGCCGATTCGCTGTTGACCTTTTTTTCTACCAAACCTATCGGTGAAACAATCAAATCTGGGAAGGGTGGCGAATTGAGTGGTCCACATACTCTCCCAAGTTTGATTTCCCTACTGAGTTTTACAGCTGTCACATTCGGAAGTTGAGTGGCTGATCTCAGATTGTGTGCGAACGTTGGTCCACTCGGCCCTGTGTACTGAAGATTGAACCCCCTGGAAAAACCCTGAAACAACAACCGTGCATTTAAAGTATTTACAGTCTCATAGAGAGACAGCCAAGGTTTGAGATTAGAAAGGTTTATTGGTACCTGAGCCAACTGATTTACCTGTGCTTGAGCCGGTTGTACCTGATTTTTTGTGCTGGAGATGTTGAGTCGTCCCTGATTCTTGACGGGAACGAAAAAGCGAGGACTGACAGGAATGGGCACCATGGTTGAAACTTTGACACTTTGAACACCTGTGTGGAAACTTGCATACTGATCTTGTACACTTGGAACGGTTAAAATCCCAACATACGTTATCATCAACATTATGACTTTTTGATGAATGGGAAGGAATATTTGGGGACTGTGGTTTTTTACCTGGCAAAATGCATTTTAACCAAAGGTCACTGTCAATCTTACCCCATGATCTTGCAGGGTCACGTGCCATTTTGTGACGAAAATGATAGTCATAGGTCGACCATGAATCTGCTCCATGCTTGAACGCTGCCCCCCTGATTGTTTCAGCATATGACAGCAGTTCCTATACGCGGTCTGCCTGCTTGCTGACGTATATCCCCATGAAGATATGGAAAGCGGTAGTCCACGCGCTGATGGTCAGTGGACGTGAGGTATGAGATTCATATGGTTTGAACAAAACCTGTCCGTTGCTATCTGAAACAAGCCTTAGCGGGATATGGTCATCAAGTGGTTGATTATCATTTGGAAGCAATTTCCGAAAATCCACATACTCACCATTGAATATTTTTTGTCGAACGGGTTCCTTTACGTGTGAACCTATTGCTTCAAAGGGACATGCAAGTGGTACCTGACTGGAAAGCGATTGAGGAGAAGCAACATTTGAATGTGACGAAGCCGTTGGGGGAGGCGGGAAATCAGATTGAGAAGCGAGTTGTGATAACCAGGCTAGTGCGCGGTGCATGTCACCATCCGGCGGAATCACAGATTGGGAATTGTTAAGATTTGGGTTTGGTTGTAATACCAAAGCGGGATCAATTGTAATGAAACCATTGTCGGGGACATTACCTGTATTGTCTTTAGGAGGAACCGTTGTTGTTGTTGTTGTTGTTGACAATGGCACAGAAGAATTCTGCTTCTTTGCCGCAGGCTGAGTCTGCACCAGTGTGTGGTTTATAGACGCTTTCCGCTTAGGAGGCATTGTATACAAATTGTAGCTTTATCCAAGTAAATTGAGACAGAGATGAAAAGAGATTTGTAGCAGAGTGAAAGAGTGACAGTTAAGTAAAATGGCGATCATGAATGAGAGGATGTGACGTAATAATATTATGTGTTAGTTTATGTGATGACGTCATGAAAAAGGAAGTGGTGAAATCATATGATCTTGTTTATGTTTGTAAACACGAGCACTTGATTTGTAAGGAATGTATGATATTGATGTGATAATAAAGTGATGTGATTTGATTGTAAGTGAAATATACATAGTTGTGTAAATGGATAAACGCGTTGAGCGTACAATAACGACATTAAGCCAAATAATGCTAAATAGAATTATCAAAATCTTTGGGATTTAGGGGAAAAGGTGATGAATTATTAAGAAAGGAAAACTGTTTCAAATCCTGTCTGGCTCATTATTCGTACACCATGGTTACCATGCAGTCATCTGATTTTGATCAAATTTGGTTTGGAGTTACAAAATTACCTGAAAGTGTGTCATGAGTAATCACTCAACATATTTTGTAAAAAATATTGGTTTTGGGCAATTTGTAACATGTATATAACCTTTAACAAGTCCCTCCAGCTCTGAACTTCTAAACTCATCATTTAATTTTGATCAATTTTTTTAGAGATTGATATAGATGATAATATGAACATCTGTCAAGATTAACAACTTTTGATTTTTGTTTGTTTAATTTAACGTATATTGGTAAGAAACAGTGACTATGTTAGATAACAGTTTTGAGTCATGTCTGGCGCATAACTTCTAAAGTAATTAATTTATTTTGATCAAATCTAGTGAAAAGATTCATAATTACATGAATGTTTGTCATGATTAACAGTTTTCACAATATTCTTTTTAGATTTTGCAATATTTCTAAAAATGTGGTGTCTCTGTTACAAAGTTTATATCAAGGACTGTCAAGTTCAAAACTAATCATCTGATTTTGATCTAATCTTGGCTCATTTAAGGTCAAATTCATCCCAGAGATCCAGAAATGAATGAAGCTTGATGTGAACATTTACTACTACGGATATTAATTTTTGAGGCCCAAATAATATCACAATGAGACTGAATGATCCTGTCTTTGTTTTTGATTGAATGGTTTCCTCCTATTAAATCGAATGAAGTTTAGTATTCTGTTTATTTCTTGACCTCAGTCATCAAGTATGATTGCCGAACGAAACATTTCCGCGACTTGGCCGTCATTGTGACAGCGGCACTAAAATTGTGACGTCACAACCACACAATACAGTGACGTCATACATGCAGCGGTATTACACTTATTTAATATCGCCGTATAAATATAACACTGCAATATCTTATACTGGCGAATAATAAAGTAGTATATTTCTTTTTATCACATGCAGTTGTTTAAAAAGTCATAAGATGTAGATGTCATTTTGCTCATATTTTCCTCGCCAAATATCTTGTATTGATGCAATATTTTTTGCACTGTCTAAAATAGATTACCTTAAAATGTAACCTTGTGTCAGTTTGAAGACCTACACATGGCCATTCATTGGAATAACCTTTCATTCATAATATAGTGTTTCAATCTGTAAACCATGAGCATGTTTATCGCTTTGTTATCCAAGTTTAAGTGTATATGTAGGAATGTTGCTGTGTTGTCCAAATCTGAAAGGTGTCTGTTTCCATGATGCCTGTGTGTGGGTGTGTGTAACTGAAGATGCTGGACACAGTTCTTATCACCAGCACTAATTGTGTGGGCCCATGTTCCAGCATGCCTCACTCCCTTCCCTGCTACAACCTTCTCATAATGCTCCTCTGTCTGTCACATTTCCTCTTCATCTACATTTAGAGGCTTGCTCCTGTGTATGTATAAGTAAACTAGCAAATCTTAGAAATTATATACGTGTATACTTAATACTAATAAACATGTCATACATTTTTAAGATCCTAAATTTGAATTGAATGTGGTATCGGTCATCTGGTGAGTTGACTATTTAGACAAAAGCTTTCAGCTTACAGTTGAGATAGATGAACAGGTAGATATTGTCCCTGCCACACAGTGAGCTAGTGTTGTGAGAACGCTCTTGGTGAATGTGCATGTGTGTGTAAGACTTGAGTACTACTCTGCACACCAGACTGTTTGAGACAGTTTGAGTGAGCAGTACTTGTGTTCAGGTCACAGAGACTGGTCAGGGGCAGAGAGAGGGACTACAGACACTTCCTGACTGTTTCCTTGTGTGGGAAGAGAGTAGCGCAGTGTAGTAGAGAGACGATATGGCAACACTGATGTGGAGGGTGGAGAGTGGAGTCCGGGTGCTGCTGGTGACGATTATTGGTGTGTTGCTGGCCAAGCATGTCCGGGGTGAGTCCAGTGCTACCTCTATAGCAACAGCAGAAGCACAGGTCTTGTATCTTTCTGTTGGGCTTGCAATTTCTATTACATAACCCACCTGACATGAAACTAAAAAAGGGGATATATTGAGAAAAGCACAACTTTCATGATACAGAAAGTTTCAGAGTATATGCTTATTCCTTCAACATGTTCACTGATGGAGTATATCATATGCTCGGTATGTATTTTGACATAGAGAGGTTGTTATCCAGTTAAGCTTACTTTTCTAAATTATGTCACCTTTATATGTTCTTCAAGAACTTTGGATATTGTTAAGGTTTGGATTTATTTTTTTCAATGTATGTAGAAATTGAAAATTGATTTATTTACGGTGTCTTCATGTACTCAGGTGAATTGAATACCTGTCTAGATGAACTGCTTATTCTGGTTACAACTTTTAAAACAGTGAAAATCTTACAAGTAAGGTTTGAGACCATAAACTATTTGTGAAAAATACCATTTCCAATTCATAAACTGCTTATTATTTTCAAAAGATATCAGTTGATATCATTTATGAAAAATCTAATTTTGTGATATCTTTGAATCCTCACAGATGATGTTCTTAGTTCATAGACCAGCATTTTGAAGTGACATTGTGTTAACATTTTCCATCACAGGACTCACAAGGTCCACTTCCTGCACTACTTTACTTCGGTTATGTACATATTAACCCTTTTGCTCCTAAGAAAACCAGACATTTATGAGCCTGATTTCAGGCCTGTAGGGGTGAAAGGGTTTGATAGATTTACATTACAAGAGAGAATAATAATTGTTGCACATGGAAATTATTTGCTAAGTGAGAAAGTAGATGGCTATGTAAGTGAGGCACACTTCCTCCTCATTAGGTTAATGGGTCAAGTGGTGTCAGAGTTCAATCATGCCTTGATCGAAAAGGAATATCAAGATATTTAACCTCTCATACATTTATGAAATAAACTTCATTCTTATACTTTTCTTGCATATTTTAGGCTAATCAAATTCTCTTTTTGTGAGACACTTGTCAACTGTGAATCAATCAGTAAACTTTTCAGTTATGACGTGCTTTATAAACCTATGGTTTGAGAAAACTGAAATGGAGTGTGCACATACTTTTGATTGAAATGATTTTTGCTCAATGTCCTGAAAAGATTATGTTTAGTGTGTTATTTGTAAATATTTGGTTAATTGAAAGGAGTCAACAACAACGTGGTCCTCGGGGCAGCCAAGTTTCTTCAACTACGAATATTGTACATGCATTTCGATTGGCTCATCTTAATAGCCGATACTCAATTAACCATGTGAATTATTAATGATGCTAATTCACATAACTGAATCTAGACTGTATTAAATTTCTTGTAACATTTATTATACAATAAAGATGAAGTTGTGGCCATAAGGACTACAACCTTACTACATGCTTCTGAATACATCATAAGAGCTGAATGTCCAAAGATATCTTCTGCGACTTGAGAACCACCGAAACCTTTTTTACTGTGAAAGCCATCTGTCAGTCAGTGACCTTGTTCCCTTAATTGTTCCTTTGTTCTCTCCCTAGCAGGTGGAATGTAACAATACTAACACAGTTTGTGTGTTTTTGTAAATTTTTCATCTTGAACGTTTCTCAGTTTGTCTTTTGTATGTTTGTTCTGCTCTTACCACTTATATTTGTTGTAACGAAAATTGACACATTAAATCTATATAATGTGTAGATGGGCCTTATGTATGTTCAGCCCCTCATGTGAGTATACAAATTTACTCTTGATTTCTTCTTTGTTTCATTTCTGCTTTACACCAAAACAAATTGTTAGAATTAATCAATGTAACAAAAACTTGACAAATATAGTCATTAAGGGATTTTTTTTTGGACTTAATGGAATATCACCTGGAAAGTATTTTTGTTGTTTGCATGTTTCCCAAACTATGTAAATACAAGCTAGTTACACTCGTACACCTCTAATCCCTAGATATATATTCTCACTTTTACAGGGCAAATTTTAATGCATGCCGAGCAAAAACTTCATCATTCACAGCAATCTTTTCCCTATTTTAACAACAATTTTCAGATCTTTGTGTGCATTCTAGCACCCAATATTGAATTTCAATCCCTACCCCTCTCCAATGTTGTACAACTAGGCTTACCGTCATTTTGCAAAAGTCATGACATAAACCACATTATATTTTCCAGCTGAAAATGCAATGAAAATAACCTGTCTTACCTTCTTCAAATACAGAAAGAAGATAAAAAGATAAAGCTCATTGGCAAATGAGTCCGTCATAAGTAATGCTTATGTAATTACTAGATTCTCAATGTGACTCAAATGAGGTGCATTTGATTTGGTGGCGGCCAAGCTGAGTCTGTAGGTGAGATAAGTGTCATCACCTACACCTTTAAACTGTGGTTTAAAAATGAATATTATTCCAAACGCGACAGGAAAGATTGGTATGTGTGGTGATCGAACCATTTGTTTGGCAAGAATAATTAATTCAATTGAGTTGCTTTGCAAAATTGAGACTATGACTTTAATCATAAACTCAATCAGGAAGTCAGTTATCTCCCTAAGGATAAGTTTTCAAGATTTACTGGATAACAACCTCTTTATTGTCAAAATACATAAAGTTTCCGAGCATATGATATACTCCATCAGTGAACATGTTGAAGGAATAAGCATATACTCTGAAACTTTCTGTATCATGAAAGTTGTGTATTTCTCAATATATCCCTTTTTTTAGTTTCATGTCAGGTGGGTTATATAATAGAAAGGCAAGTTTCTGGTAAATGCGGGAACTGTGCTCACTATTTCTCATGTTGACATTGCAGAGTTGTAATAGTAAATTTGACCTCTTTAATGTTAAATTTAGAGTAAAGTGAAGCCAATATCCAAAAGTAAAACTTGCGTACATGTTATTTGGTGACAAGGAAGCTGAAATTGAGATTCAGTGACCATCTGAGCCCTGTCTTTAAAACTTCTTTTCCTCTTCTTGTAGTAGAAGTGAATTGTTGTTTTCAGCTGCAAGTTCCTTGGGATTGAGGATGTTTTTTTATTTCTCTCAAGCCACAAAGATGGGGCATGTCCTAAAATCCTTCCTTAAGTCATTACAACTTGCTCAACAGGCGTTCTTTATGCACCGGATGCACAAGCCAAGATTATATGATGCTAAATTGTTTTCCCCTTTATTAGTGAACATGTGAGTTTCAGGTGACTTGAACGATATCCTGACTTCGTGCTGCGTGGAGGGCATAAAGTGGGCAGAGGAAGGGGGGCGATGTGACAGTTACGGAGCGCAGATGAATGTGTCGAGGCAGGATGTGCCCAGCTGCATGTCAATCATTGAGGTGTGCTGCATGAAGGAATTGCACCTGCAGCAATGTGCACTAGGCAAGGAGCATGCACTTGCAGACCAGGTGTGCATCATGCGCGACATCGAGCCCGGCCGTGAACAGTACATGGTCAGTAACTTCAATGACAATAGAACAAAAAGATCAAAAGCTGGCATTTAATATGAAAAATAGATAATGTATTGATTGTCAACATTCTGATTGCATCTGTTTGAGAATTCATCACTGTCCAAAAAAGTTTTAAAGGAGACTGAATTCATGGCTGATACGTGCTGGTTATGAAATAGTGGGTGTCCGTGGGTCGTTATTTCCGCTATTTTGGCTATACTTATTCAATAGATTAATTAAGGCACAAAATGATTTTTGATCTTTTGTTACAATTACTCAAAATTTATCATCCAATTTGTCTTTTGTTTCTTTAAATTTTTGCTTCTATGTTACAAGCATGTAATTGTGCAAACAGTATGTGAAGGTTAGTGAAGAGTATTCAGATCTGTTGCAGGAGTGTTGTCACTGTTGTAAGCTGGGTCGGACAGCACGCAGGTCAGGTCTATCGTGTGAGAGTCCAGTATATGGGGTTCCATGTGACACTATGTTTGTTGAATGCTGCACTGGCCGCGAAGTCTCCTACAACCGCTCAACAGGTTAGTTCATTACAGCATCAGCCTCATACTGTTTATAAGCTTTCCCTCATTCTGTTAATAAGCTTTCCCTCATTCTGTTATTAAGCTTTCCCTCATTCTGTTAATAAGCTTTCCCTCATTCTGTTAATAAGCTCTCCCTCATTCTGTTAATAAGCTTTCCCTCATTCTGTTAATAAGCTTTCCCTCATTCTGTTAATAAACTCTCCCTCATTCTGTTTATAAGCTCTCCCTCATTCTGTTTATAAGCTCTCCCTCAATCTGTTTATAAGCTCTCCCTCATTCTGTTTATAAGATTTCCCTCATTCTGTTTATAAGATTTCCCTCATTCTGTTTATAAGATTTCCCTCATTCTGTTTATAAGCTCTCCCTCATTCTGTTTATAATTAAGCTCTCCCTCATTCTGTTTATAAGATTTCCCTCATTCTGTTTATAAGATTTCCCTCATTCTGTTTATAAGCTCTCCCTCATTCTGTTTATAAGCTCTCCCTCATTCTGTTTATAAGCTTTCCCTCATTCTGTTAATAAGATTTCCCTCATTCTGTTTATAAGATTTCCCTCATTCTGTTAATAAGCTCTCCCCTCATTCTGTTTATAAGCTCTCCCTCATTCTGTTTATAAGCTCTCCCTCATTCTGTTATAAGCTTTCCCTCATTCTGTTAATAAGCTTTCCCTCATTCTGTTAATAAGCTCTCCCTCATTCTGTTTATAAGCTTTCCCTCATTCTGTTTATAAGCTCTCCCTCATTCTGTTATAAGCTCTCCCTCATTCTGTTATAAGCTCTCCCTCATTCTGTTTATAAGCTCTCCCTCATTCTGTTTATAAGCTCTCCCTCATTCTGTTATAAGCTCTCCCTCATTCTGTTTATAAGCTTTCCCTCATTCTGTTTATAAGCTTTCCCTCATTCTGTTATAAGCTTTCCCTCATTCTGTTTATAAGCTTTGCCTTATTCTGTCTACAAGCTTTGCAATTTTCTGTCTACAAGCTTTGCCTCATTCTGTTTCAAAGATTTTCCTCATTCTTTTTATAAGCTTTGCATCACTCTGTTAATAAGCCTTGTCTCATTCTGTTAATAAGCTTTTCCTCATTCTTTTAACAAGCCTTGCCTCATTCTTTTAACAAGCCTTGCCTCATTCTGTTAACAAGAGTTGCCTCATTCTGTTAAAAAGAGTTGCCTCATTCTGTTAACAAGCCTCGCCTCATTCTGTTAACAAGCCTCGCCTCATTCTGTTAACAAGCCTTGCCTCATTCTTTTAACAAGAGTTGCCTCATTCTGTTAACAAGAGTTGCCTCATTCTGTTAACAAGCCTCGCCTCATTCTGTTAACAAGCCTTGCTTCATTCTGTTAACAAGCCTTGCTTCATTCTGTTAACAAGCCTTGCTTCATTCTGTTAACAAGAGTTGCTTCATTCTGTTAACAAGAGTTGCCTCATTCTGTTAACAAGCCTTGCTTCATTCTGTTAACAAGACTTGCCTCATTCTGTTAACAAGACTTGCCTCATTCTGTAAACAAGCTCTGCCTAACTCTTTCAAAATGAAAAGATGCATAGTTAGAACTTTCTTGATTGATCTTATCTTGTTTGTAAAGGCTAAGTATTGTCTGTCTGTAGCAACTGATATATGTCTTACTTACCTGACAAAACATTTGACAGAATACTAAACTACAGGCTCAAGGGTACCATTCAGTTTAAAGGTACATGCCTCAATGAATATAGACAACATACAGAGGATTTGTGTAATGTTTGCCAGTAGAAATGCATAGACCTCCCAGAACAAACTCTTTTAAAGGGCAAAAACTAAACTAAAGTATCAGAAACTACATTTAAACTATAACCTGCTGTATCATCCAGGTTGATGTAAATAAAAACATGGTCCTAATCTGGGCAAGGTCTGTAAAGGAAGCATATTACTATATGAAGCCTTACCAACACAAAGGAACAGTTCTGGGCCTTGCAAACTAATCCTGTTGCTGTTACTAATTGTTATCATGATTTCACTCAAAATTCTTAATCAACTGCTCTTATAGAATGTTCTGCAGTCTTAAAAGTTGAGTAATTTTATGAGAATAACAACCAAAAATTGCAACAGAAATGATTTAAACTTTTTTAAGTTCCTGGACCATTCTGTAAAATATAACAAATAAAAAATATGGTATTACGGGGCCTTTACTTACAATTGATAGCTGAAATATTTTGGGAATTTGTTACACCTCAAAACGACAACGTATTTCTCAAAAAGTCTAAAATATTTTGTGCCCCCTTAACCTGAAGCTGGGCCTCAAAGGGTGGCCGGGTGAATTGCTTCTTTCATTGTTGTTAGATAGAATGTGTTGAAAGCCTGTTATGGATTAGATTATTGACAAGGATTGTCTTATAGTGAAGCAGAAGCTTATTTGAGAGTTTTGAAAACATTCCTCTAATCTAACTGAATCATCTGAAAAATCTAGATAGATTCATAGATCATAGATAAATAGATTCATAGATAAATAAAAAATGATCAAAGATTGGATTTCAATGATAGTGTTGCCTAGTGGGAGGGTTGTGATCATCTAAATGAAGGTTAACAAGTTAATCTAGCACTTGCTGTATAACACGAACACCTGTAAGTGTCCAGTATAGTGTCACCCTATCCAGCTTACAATCCACAGAGAAACACTTCAACACTTTAAGTAATCCTCCAGCTCTTGAAATTGTTTTTGTTAAATTGACCATAGAATTGGTTAACAATTCAAGTTTAGAATTCAAATGTCATCCCAAGGTATGGTTGATATGATATTCCAGCGTGTGCACTGCATGTTTGTAGCTGCCATACCCTGACTCAAGCATCAGCAGTCTTACCAGTAAACATCTTTCACTCACACCACAATTTATGTAGCCAAATATCTTTTGAGGATAACAAATTTTGAATATGTGGGTGGTTCAACTATTTTTGCTACATGTATGTTTATTTTTGTGCACATCCCTTCTGGACTGTGTGTGATGTTGAAGTATGTGCAGCAACCCTTGTGGAAAAGGTAGTCTATAAAATATCATCCTTAATTGTTATAAAAAAAAACAAACCAGGCTACCTCAAATACAAAGCAAGAAAATTTGTTATATTCTTCAAGGTTTAGTATCCCTATACTACAAAACCCCATTAGTGCTTTCTTTACACTGTATTGAAATGTTGTCATATCTGTTAGACCTGAAAAAATGTTTATTCTTCCTAGTGGTTGCGAGACTGGGACTATTAGAAAAGCCGGGTTGAGGGTTCAGGCATTCAGGAATGAAATGAATTAATAATCTTGCATGAAATATATTTGCGAGTCTGTATGTAGTGAGATTTTTTCAATTTAGGAAACATTAGACTGCTAAAACTATTGATAGTTGACCTTACTATTGATGCATCTTTTATCTATGTTACCTATCGATAAAATACTATTGAAAAGCTGACAATCACAATGAATCAATAGTTGTATGTATTCTTACACCCCTAGTAAACACAAACTTAGGAATGACAACATTTTTTGTAAACCTTATTTTCAATAAGTTTCAAAGAATCTTGAAACCTAATAAACAAAGGCAAACGAGAAAAAATAACTATCACTTTATCAATTTTGCAGAAATGAATACCCAAATATTTTTTTAAAATTCCAAGATGGATATCAAAACAGGACAAAAATTTAATTCGAGGAATTTTTTTTTAGGTAATTTTCTTTCTGATAATTTGCTTATAGTCATAATGGTCAACTTGACAATTCAACATGTTCGTAGATCTAAACAGAAGTCTTGAAGATTGATAACTTGATCTTAGTTATTTCTATAAAAGATGAACAGATTTGAGACTGGTAAAATCTTTTAGTGCCTTGATTAAACGCTAACATTGCATGAAATCTTTGTTGATTTGTTAAATACATGTAGTGTTTATGTAGAATGCTTTAATGACACTATTATCTGTCATCTTATTTTGGCTGAGAATTTGTATGTATGGGTGTGTGTGTGTGTGTGACAGGGGCTTCAAACAGTCGAGCAGGAGGATCTGGGCCACTCAGCGACGACAAAGACGAGTGTGCTCTCTTCCCTGGAAAACTCTGCTCTCATAACTGTGTGAACACACCCGGCAGCTTCCGCTGTGAGTGCAATAGTGGATATATCCTTGATGCTGATGGACGCACGTGTCGGCTTACTCAAGGTGACATAATCAACTTAACTGTCAATATTATGAAGACCATCATTATTACTGGATTTTGTATGAAGTGTAGCATGTGTGGATTTGACTTGTTCTTGTTAATGTAGTGTGCAAATTAATCTTTACTAGTAATAACAAGTCATTAACGGATTGGCTTTATATATCAGTATTCACCACAATTATATTTGACCCTTGTTTTATTCATTTTCATTTAACAAGATGACACATAGATTGTTGTATTGTTTTGAATATACAAGTGATAAATATATTTTTAGAGGGGTACAACTGCGGAGACAATAACCCTTGTGAGCAGAGGTGTGCGCAGGACGGGAACGGTGTGATGTGCAGCTGTGAGGATGGCTACCAGCTCAATGATGATCAGTCCACATGCTCAGGTACAGTGCTTTACAAGTGTCACACATATACAGGCTTATTGTAACAGTATACCATATAGACAGTAGACTCAGGTACAGTGCTTTACAAGTGTCACACATATACAGGCTTATTGTAACAGTATACCACATAGACAATAGGCTCAGGTACAGTGCTTTACAAGTGTCACACATATACAGGCTTATTGTAACAGTATACCATATAGACAATAGGCTCAGGTACAGTGCTTTACAAGTGTCACACATATACAGGCTTATTGTAACAGTATACCATATAGACAATAGGCTCAGGTACAGTGCTTTACAAGTGTCACACATATACAGGCTTATTGTAACAGTATACCATATTGACAATAGGCTCAGGTACAGTGCTTTACATGTATCACACATATACAGGCTTATTGTAACAGTATACCATATAGACAGTAGACTCAGGTACAGTGGTTTACATGTGTCACACATATACAGGCTTATTGTAACAGTATACCATATAGACAATAGGCTCAGGTACAGTGCCTTACAAGTGTCACACATATACAGGCTTATTGTAACAGTATACCATATAGACAAAAGGCTCAGGTACAGTGCTTTACAAGTGTCACACATATACAGGCTTATTGTAACAGTATACCATATAGACAATAGGCTCAGGTACAGTGCTTTACATGTATCACACATATACAGGCTTATTGTAACAGTATACCATATAGACAGTAGACTCAGGTACAGTGCTTTACAAGTGTCACACATATACAGGCTTATTGTAACAGTATACCATATAGACAGTAGACTCAGGTACAGTGGTTTACAAGTGTCACACATATACAGGCTTATTGTAACAGTATACCATATAGACAGTAGACTCAGGTACAGTGGTTTACATGTGTCACACATATACAGGCTTATTGTAACAGTATACCATATAGACAATAGGCTCAGGTACAGTGCTTTACATGTATCACACATATACAGGCTTATTGTAACAGTATACCATATAGACAGTAGACTCAGGTACAGTGCTTTACATGTATCACACATATACAGGCTTATTGTAACAGTATACCATATAGACAGTAGACTCAGGTACAGTGGTTTACAAGTGTCACACATATACAGGCTTATTGTAACAGTATACCATATAGACAGTAGACTCAGGTACAGTGGTTTACATGTGTCACACATATACAGGCTTATTGTAACAGTATACCATATAGACAATAGGCTCAGGTACAGTGCCTTACAAGTGTCACACATATACAGGCTTATTGTAACAGTATACCATATAGACAAAAGGCTCAGGTACAGTGCTTTACAAGTGTCACACATATACAGGCTTATTGTAACAGTATACCATATAGACAATAGGCTCAGGTACAGTGCTTTACAAGTGTCACACATATACAGGCTTGTTGTAACAGTATACCATATTGACAATAGACTCAGGTACAGTGCTTTACAAGTGTCACACATATACAGGCTTATTGTAACAGTATACCATATAGACAATAGGCTCAGGTACAGTGCTTTACAAGTGTCACACATATACAGGCTTATTGTAACAGTATACCATATAGACAGTAGACTCAGGTACAGTGGTTTACATGTGTCACACATATACAGGCTTATTGTAACAGTATACCATATAGACAATAGGCTCAGGTACAGTGCTTTACAAGTGTCACACATATACAGGCTTGTTGTAACAGTATACCATATTGACAATAGACTCAGGTACAGTGCTTTACATGTATCACACATATACAGGCTTATTGTAACAGTATACCATATAGACAATAGGCTCAGGTACAGTGCTTTACAAGTGTCACACATATACAGGCTTATTGTAACAGTATACCATATAGACAGTAGACTCAGGTACAGTGGTTTACAAGTGTCACACATATACAGGCTTATTGTAACAGTATACCATATAGACAGTGGACTCAGGTACAGTGCTTTACAAGTGTCACACATATACAGGCTTATTGTAACAGTATACCATATAGACAGTAGACTCAGGTACAGTGCTTTACAAGTGTCACACATATACAGGCTTATTGTAACAGTATACCATATAGACAGTAGACTCAGGTACAGTGGTTTACATGTGTCACACATATACAGGCTTATTGTAACAGTATACCATATAGACAGTAGGCTCAGGTACAGTGCTTTGCAAGTGTCACACATATACAGGCTTATTGTAACAGTATACCATATAGACAGTAGACTCAGGTACAGTGGTTTACATGTGTCACACATATACAGGCTTATTGTAACAGTATACCATATAGACAGTAGGCTCAGGTACAGTGCTTTACAAGTGTCACACATATACAGGCTTATTGTAACAGTATACCATATAGACAAAAGGCTCAGGTACAGTGGTTTACAAGTGTCACACATATACAGGCTTATTGTAACAGTATACCATATAGACAGTAGGCTCAGGTACAGTGGTTTACATGTGTCACACATATACAGGCTTATTGTAACAGTATACCATATAGACAGTAGACTCAGGTACAGTGGTTTACATGTGTCACACATATACAGGCTTATTGTAACAGTATACCATATAGACAGTAGGCTCAGGTACAGTGCTTTACAAGTGTCACACATATACAGGCTTATTGTAACAGTATACCATATAGACAGTAGGCTCAGGTACAGTGCTTTACAAGTGTCACACATATACAGGCTTATTGTAACAGTATACCATATAGACAGTAGACTCAGGTACAGTGGTTTACATGTGTCACACATATACAGGCTTATTGTAACAGTATACCATATAGACAGTAGGCTCAGGTACAGTGCTTTACAAGTGTCACACATATACAGGCTTATTGTAACAGTATACCATATAGACAAAAGGCTCAGGTACAGTGGTTTACAAGTGTCACACATATACAGGCTTATTGTAACAGTATACCATATAGACAGTAGGCTCAGGTACAGTGCTTTGCAAGTATCACACATATACAGGCTTATTGTAACAGTATACCATATAGACAATAGGCTCAGGTACAGTGGTTTACATGTGTCACACATATACAGGCTTATTGTAACAGTATACCATATAGACAGTAGGCTCAGGTACAGTGCTTTACAAGTGTCACACATATACAGGCTTATTGTAACAGTATACCATATAGACAAAAGGCTCAGGTACAGTGCTTTACAAGTGTCACACATATACAGGCTTATTGTAACAGTATACCATATAGACAATAGGCTCAGGTACAGTGCTTTACAAGTGTCACACATATACAGGCTTATTGTAACAGTATACCATATAGACAGTAGACTCAGGTACAGTGGTTTACAAGTGTCACACATATACAGGCTTATTGTAACAGTATACCATATAGACAATAGGCTCAGGTACAGTGCTTTACAAGTGTCACACATATACAGGCTTATTGTAACAGTATACCATATAGACAGTAGACTCAGGTACAGTGCTTTACAAGTGTCACACATATACAGGCTTATTGTAACAGTATACCACATAGACAATAGGCTCAGGTACAGTGCTTTACAAGTATCACACATATACAGGCTTATTGTAACAGTATACCATATAGACAATAGGCTCAGGTACAGTGATTTACATGTATCACACATATACAGGCTTATTGTAACAGTATACCATATAGACAGTAGACTCAGGTACAGTGCTTTACAAGTGTCACACATATACAGGCTTATTGTAACAGTATACCATATAGACAAAAGGCTCAGGTACAGTGCTTTACAAGTGTCACACATATACAGGCTTATTGTAACAGTATACCATATAGACAATAGGCTCAGGTACAGTGCTTTACAAGTGTCACACATATACAGGCTTATTGTAACAGTATACCATATAGACAGTAGGCTCAGGTACAGTGCTTTACATGTATCACACATATACAGGCTTATTGTAACAGTATACCATATAGACAATAGGCTCAGGTACAGTGCTTTACATGTATCACACATATACAGGCTTATTGTAACAGTATACCATATAGACAAAAGGCTCAGGTACAGTGGTTTACATGTATCACACATATACAGGCTTATTGTAACAGTATACCATATAGACAAAAGGCTCAGGTACAGTGGTTTACATGTATCACACATATACAGGCTTATTGTAACAGTATACCATATAGACAATAGGCTCAGGTACAGTGCTTTACATGTATCACACATATACAGGCTTATTGTAACAGTATACCATATAGACAGTGGACTCAGGTACAGTGCTTTACAAGTGTCACACATATACAGGCTTATTGTAACAGTATACCATATAGACAAAAGGCTCAGGTACAGTGCTTTACAAGTATCACACATATACAGGCTTGTTGTAACAGTATACCATATAGACAATAGGCTCAGGTACAGTGCTTTACATGTATCACACATATACAGGCTTGTTGTAACAGTATACCATATAGACAATAGGCTCAGGTACAGTGCTTTACATGTATCACACATATACAGGCTTATTGTAACAGTATACCATATAGACAATAGGCTCAGGTACAGTGCTTTACAAGTGTCACACATATACAGGCTTATTGTAACAGTATACCATATTGACAATAGGCTCAGGTACAGTGCTTTACAAGTGTCACACATATACAGGCTTATTGTAACAGTATACCATATAGACAATAGGCTCAGGTACAGTGCTTTACATGTATCACACATATACAGGCTTATTGTAACAGTATACCATATGGACCAAAAGCTCAGGTACAGTGCTTTACATGTATCACACATATACAGGCTTATTGTAACAGTACACCATATGGACCAAAAGCTCAGGTACAGTACTTCACAAGACACATATACAGGCTTGTTGTACAGGCTGTCTGTCTGTCTGTCTGTCTGTCTATACAGGCTTATTGTAACAGTATACCATATGGACAACAAGCTCATGTACAGTGCTTCATAAGTATCACACATACAGAAGCCAATTTTTGTGATATTAATTTTAATCTTCAGTATATAATCTTCCTGGACTTTTGGATTGAACATGATTGATTGCACATTTGTCTTTGAGATTGTCTTTGCCTTTGTCCTCTGACTTGCTCCTCAGCCACGACTCAGTTGCTGCAATGTGTTCATAATAATCCCTAAATTTTGTATCACGCATGTGTGATTTAAAATTGCGAAACAGATAGTGGTCACTTGTGGCCAGATTTGGACTGTAAGGGGGAAGGTTAAGTTGTTCAAAGCCATATTGTTGAAGTGCAGCCTTTGCATTACGACTTTTGTGCACTGGAGCATTGGTATGAAGAAGAATAACTCAAGCAGTCAACATGCCACACCTCTTCTTCTTGATCACCGCTCTCAATCACTTCAACAAGTCAGCACAGTAGCCTCTGTTATTATAGTTTTAGGTGGTTTATAGTCTATAATTATAAGGCCCTTGAATCTCAGATAAAGGTTGCCATGATCTTGTCAGCAGAAGGCTAAGTTCTGAACTTCTTGGGTGCAGGATAGTGCTTGTAATTCCATTGCATGGATTCTTGCTTGGTGTCAGGATCCCAGTGCTGAATCCATGTAACCAGACTGGCATGAAAGTTATCGGGAGCAGCTTCGTAGATGTCTAAGAGCTCACGACTGGATTCAACTTACTGATGTCGATTTTGTGCATTTGAGTTTCGTGGCACCCATCTTGCAGAAACCTCTGACATGTGCAAGTTCTCATGAATTATGATGCAAACAATTCAGTGAGAAAAGCCACACTCTGGAGATATCTTGTCCACCTTTTTTCTACGACAATTTAGCCGTGTACCTGTGCAACAATACCATCTGTACAAAGGTCAAGTGTTGAAATCTCTTTAAAGTTAAGTTATTACAACGTTACACATTTTCATGCCTGAAAACGATGGTAGCTTTGTCAAAATACAAACGATATGATTTAACAGGTGATTAAAGAATTGTGCAGTTGTTATGTACAATTCATTATCAAGCCAAAATACTTTAACCGCAAGTGACACTAAAAACATTAATGAATCATTGAATGAATTCATATTTTGCTGATATGAAACTAAGGCAGTATGGAGATACGTGCCATTTAGATAGTGAACAAATGTAACATTGTTGTCTCCCGCCGCAACCCGGACACGGGGGACTATGAATTCAGGATTGTCTGTCCGTCTGTACGTACGTACGTCCGGATTCTTGTTAACGTGATATCTTGTAAAGCTTAGCACCTAGAGTGTTCATATTTGGTGACAGCCTTCAATGGAGGAAGACTCAGACGCCAGACGACTATGGTGACCTCAACCTCATTTTCAAGCTTGAAAATGAGGTTGAGGTCACCATGACACTTTGACCACTTTGTAATACATTGTTAAAAGGATATCTCATAAAGCTTACCACCTAGTGTGACAGCCTACAACAACAAATGACTCAGGCAGCAACGGACTTTGGTGACCTCAACCTCATTTTTAAGGTCACCACAACATTGTCATCACTTTGTAATACATTGTTAACACGATATCTCGTAAAGCTTAGCACCTAAATATCTCATAACGGCAGGGGACATTGCTATGTTAGTGGCAAACACTTGTTATATTTGTTATGACATTATTTGCAATAGCACAAATTCCTATACTTTTCCAAAGTTTGTGTTTTGAGTGCAACACCCTCTTTGGTGAAAGGTTACAGTTCCCATAAGACTTCTCATTAGACGAAAACACCAAAAGGTTTGGGAAATGCTTCAGGGCATCTTAGCAAAACTCTAGGCCATGCATGGTAACACGATACTTTTTAGCAATGAGTCCCTTGCAAGTTGGTTAGTGATGGTCAATGCTAGCGGTGTTGCTGCCTGACTCTGATGGTGTTGATTATTAATAACCTTAACTTAATATATGGCCTTAGTTACTACTGATCGATAGAAATGTGTTAAGAGATCAATTCTTCTAGATCATTCACGATCAGTGATGATCGCTGAACATGGATAGTGGAAGCTACCAATGGACCTTTTGCATGCACAAGGTTGGTACATCACATTGTCTTACTATCAATCGTACTGATCACACGTGTTGTTATCAAGGCACATCCTTCTTTATCTCCTTTCCCACCTAACCTTTGTTGTTGGTTGGTATTTATTTGTTTTTTTATACTCTGGTAAGTATTTGCAAAGAGTTAACATTTGTTTTTTTAAATTTTTTTTTAAATCCCCCAAAAATGTTAGTATCATTTATCTATTTTATTTTGCTTTTCTATTGGTTCATTCAGTTTGCATTAAACTTTTGAATGCCAAGAGTAATTTGTGTGGCTTCTAAGTCTTTTAAGGACCCACACTTGCACTGTCCAGACTATTTCCGTTGAGTGTAGAGTATCCTTGTGGTGCCCTGAGTGTGTGGATTTATCTTCGTGGACGTCTAGGGGTTTCCAATTGCTCATCTCAAATGTTTCACTCAATGAAAGAGAAAGATGTCTTTTTTAGTCTAGCCCAGCTTCTGAAGTTCTGGTTGAGCGTTTAGGTTATGATAAGGACCGACAACTCCACCCCGGGAGGGTTAGGATGGTCCCTTGCCGACCCTGAAAGCCTCTACTGCCTCGCACAAGATCTCCACGCAGTCTGACTTTGAAGACGCCTGTAACCCGAAGGTTTTTTCTATTATGGAAGAGGTTGCTTTTGCATCCATGATGATTATTCAGGGCACAAATTCAGTAGTCAGGACTGTCATGAGGACCAACACCATGATCTATGGGAGGACCTATGCCAAACAGTTGACTCTGACCTACAATCTGACCAGCTTAAGAGCAAGCGCCATGACCAGGGCCATGACTAGCACTTCAAGCAGTGCCTGGAACTCCAGGTTCAACACCGTGTTTTTCATCGCGAGAACACCTGAGGTACGTTGTGCCGCCCAGGAGGAATCTATCAAGCGTCTCTCTTCCAGCAGTTGAGGAAGTGGTGAAGGTTCTGTTGCAACTGCAGCCTTCCAATCGTGTCGTCTCTTTGTATGAACAGATTGAGGGGCATTTGAAGTACATTCCTTGGATTGGATTGTCAACCAGTTGAGGAAGTGGTGAAGATGCTGTGGCAACCGCAAACGGCTGATCTTGTCGTCTCTTTGTATGAACAGATTGAGGAATATTTGAAGGGTTTTAAGCATCAGACGACACCAGAGTCCAAGTGTGTCTGGTTATCCTCTAAGAGATCCTGAGATAAAGATTCAGTAGACTTGAGAACTGCTGATAAGGGTTTCAGAGTTTTGCATTGCTCGGCAGCGATAGATGCTAAATTCTCGTCCTGTACCCTTTAAGCCAGCCTGATGCTGGAAGAGAGACGCTCGACAAATTCGTCCGTGGCGGCACCCTGGTTAAAGATATCCAAGGAATGTACTTTAAAGAAGCTGCATTGTTCTTCACAGACTTAATAGAGACATTGACAGACAGCCGCTGAAGTCCTTGTCTAATGCGGTAATGGCATTCACGATCAATGGATTAAGAGGTAGTAATAGTTCCTCCCAAGTTGAGCCAATTGGATCAACCGCATTTCCTTGGAAAGGACACACTGGCAGACTGGATTTGTCCTGGGTGGCGCCTTGGTTAAAAACATCAAAGGAATGTACTTTGGGATTGTTAACCAGTTGAGGAAGTTGTGAAGGTGCTGTGGCAAATGCAACCTGCCTATCTTGTTGTCTCTTTGTATAACGGATTGAGGACCATTTAAACTACATTCCTTTGATTGGATTGTCAACCAGATCACCTAGGTCAGCTCACAACCTCAGCACTGTGGACCAACCTGCAAGCTCAGTGACACAGCAACAACTTGGTGATTCAAGCTGTCAGTGTCACCTTGGCTCGATCCCTCTAATTCGCGGCTCATATCTTCTCATTACCTTGGACAATTCTAATGTGGTTTGCCTCATAAAGAACCAGGGTATCATGGGGTCATATCTACTTCTCGACCAAACTCTCAAGCTCTTCATTCTCCTGTATGAGAACAACATTCATGTCAAGGCTCGCCACATTCGTAGATGCAGGAATGCCCACACAGCTACACTGTCTAGTCTGGACAAGCCACCTCTTACAGAGTGGATATTGCACCCGGAAGTCTTCACCCTTTGTATGCAACATTGCATCATAGTTCTTTGATAAATCTTTTTCGCCAAGAGTTCAACCATTAACTTCCGGTCCCTGCCCGACCCAGCAGACTGGGAAGTCAATGCACTGTCCTTGACGTGGGTGAATCTAGACTGGTACACCTTTCTATCCCGATGCTGCTGCCCAAAGTCCTTGCCAAGCTCAAGAGCACCAGGACGTAGAATCTTATTCTGGTTGCACCCTTCTGGCTGATCTGACTGAAGATACTACTGCTCTCCTTGTTCTCTCCTTCATTCTATCCAGACTGGATGATTGCAACAGTTTGCTTACACATGTCTCAAAAACTCCAGTCTCTCCATTATAAAGCTGCCTGTCTTGTCACCCGTTCAAAACCATCATTCAATATAGAAGCCGTTCTGAATTCTTTGCACTGGCTACAGCTACTGGAAAGAATTGATTTAAAAGTACTCACTCTTGCTTACCAGTGTGAACTCCATTGCTCCCCATACCTTTGTGATCTCCTAATACCATACACACCAGCTCATGCCCTCAGATCCAGCAACCGACACCTGCTGGATCCCCAGCCATTCAGACTCACGACACTTGGTGCCTGCTCTTTGCTTCAATGTAAATTACACATGGATTTCACTTAACCTCCATAATGCCCTATTTCTTCAAGTGTTCAAACGTCACCTCAAGACCGACCTGTTCAAGCATTCAAAATACTGACTTTTTTGTTGCTCATTGTGACAAGTTCTCTCCTTCTTCTTTGTTTTATGTAACTCACTTGTTCTTCTTTGAATGTATGTACAGTGTTTGCACCTTGAGCATACCCCAATTGAGGTATGGAGGATTGCATTAAAAGTACCCACTTTATTATTATAATTTATTATACTTAATGATCAGGCTGGGGATGGAACCATCGAACAAAATGTCCAACAAACATGAAGATTTGCGGTACAACATCATGTTTTAATTGCAAAGTTTTGCCACCCTTGCGGGTGTACGTGGCTTTTTCATACAGTACCTTCTTTCAGTGGATCCAATCTGCCCTTCATAATCATCTTCCTTACCTACACCGTGGACAAGTGCCACCTTTCCTAAGTTTATATTGATAACATTAGATTAATTAAAGAATTCAATTGAGCATGATTTACATATATGTCCCATTTGTAACCTTGCTATAACATTTGATATAATTCTCGTGTGTCACCATTACAAATATCTGCGAAGAATCTTACAGAATATTTTTGAAAAACACCTTCTATATATAAAAAATCTTTAGATTCAGATATCTAAGAAATCATCAATATAGGCAATGACTTGAAATCCATACCAGCTTTTCATAATGCGACATATGGTCGCACTCAAACACTGATATTTGTCTGGGCTTTTTGAGGCACCAAAAGGTATTTTTTTGTCAAACAAATAAGTACACTGATAATCTCCTGAGAATCTCCAACACAAACTTTTTAAGTCGTAGTTGCTTGGGGGTATTCGCACAGAACGGAATGCACTTTTCAAGTCAACTTAACTAATAAACAACCCAGAGTAATGTATTTCCCTGCTTCCCTTAAATCCATGTAAGTACACTCACAATCAGTCATATAACTGTTCATACTCTAACCACTTGGAAGACTTTCCTAAAACTCCCACTAAAATATGGTTACAATATTTACAATGCTGACTTATCACATAAAAAACTTTTACTCACAATACTGCATAATTCCCATTGGTTTTAAATTCGCCTTAGAAGAAGTGGGGGGGGGGGGAGGGGGTGTTTAATGATACTTCGATTTTGTCCATGCATTATTCAGATAGCATGATTATTTCTGCATGTTGTTGACAGACATTGATGAGTGTGCACTCGGCTATGCTGAGTGCGGCCCGCTGGAGGAGTGTGTCAATGTGCTGGGGCGCTACACCTGTCAGCTAACCACCTGCCCCCCTGGTTATGTCAAGAATTCCATCACTGGCAAATGTGAGCAGAAGATTGACTGTCCTCCAGGCTTTGGACTTAACAAGCTTTCAGGCAGATGTGAAGGTGAGACATCAGAAATAGAGAATGTAGGTATGTAATGTTCATCATTTACATACATATGTATATTTATTTGCAGATGAAATTAAAGTAATAGTTTAGCTACAATAGAACAATAATTCAGTTATTTATTAAGTGAAACTCATTATGGATTTATGTACACTTGCAAGACATCGACGAGTGCACTGTGTACCGGCACTCATGTTTTGGAGCAAAGCAGATGTGTGTAAACCTGAATGGGTCGTACAAGTGCGACTGCGTGCAGGGATATCATTACAACATGACAGAGGGACGCTGCCACGGTTTGTCTGACTATCCCTCAGTCCAACTTAGATGTGCTGTGTGTAGTGTTATGAGCATGCTCCACTCACATCCAGTTCCTGTTCACTGGTGATTGCTCTGATGGGTTACGTAGCTCTGCTCACTGCATAATGCTCTTCTCAATCTGATAATCTTTCATGACATACATCAAATAAACTATACTACTTTTGCGATCAGCTGATCCTCTCACCACTTTAAACTTTTAATACATCATGATGTTTTACTTTCGTATTGTTTTTTCTGAATAACCTTCTTCATAATGAATACAAATATAGATTTTGTACAAGCTATTTTTATCTCCATGGAACCCTCTCTATTGTACAACACAGAAATGTAATAATTACAAAGCACAAATGGACAGGGGAATTTTATGAAGGTGCAATACATGTTAAAAAGGAAACACATGGAAAAAAAAGGGATAAATAAACAGAAAAGAATGTGAGCTTATATTCATAGCTATCAGAATAGTCAAGAACTCTTCCTTGTTCTTTCCGGTTTAAAAAATTGCTTTTGACCTCATCACCATTACTGTATTAAGTCTTACTAATATAATAGCTTACAAAGAGGGGCTTACTGTGTCAAAGAGGGGCTTGTAGTCTTGAACTTCTTTAGTTTGGAAAGATTTCCATAATTGAGTATAGATTCATCAGATGCCATGTTATGTGGTTGTCCCTCCTTCACAAATGGGTGTTGTAGGGTATCAACCATAACAAATTTTGTCAGCATCTTTTCAGGAACCTGTAGAGTGAAGAAGCTCAGATATGATGGCTTGGTAGGAGTTCTATACCAAAATGGTTTCCCCTGTTTGGTCAGTCATTATTTCATAGCTATCAGCTATCAACGGAGTCCTCTCAGCTCATCAGGCCTAACTCAGGTTGTTGTTAAATAGAGAATTACATTTGTAAATTTTTTTACTTTACTTTCTTTGTCTTCACTCAAAAATGAATAACTCAATGATCATATTTTCCTTGATGATATGTCTTTTAACAAGCCCAGATTCTTGTCAGTAGAACCAATGTTAAATTTGATAATCATTTGAAGCATATCTTTATGTAGAATATCGGGGTTTACAAAAGAACTGTTTTATTCTTCGGGGCAGGAAACACAGTGGTTATTGCGTTCAAGAGGTCCGTTGCTCAAATTTCGCCAAGGTCTCGGTATCTTTGTCAGCAGTAGAGAACTGTTCAACACTCAGTAAGGTTTGGGTGCAATGCTACAATGAATTTCAGTGGGTACCACCCATGGTTCAATATAGTTCCAGCAAATGCTAGCAGGTTTCATTGCAATGCATAGCCACCTTGGTGTTGCGGGCTCTCTCCCTGCATAACACTTATAGCCCTGATATAAATGAAATACTCTTGAAAGCCCATATCGCCTTAACTTTTATTTTTTTGTCTTCGATGTCTAAATTCATCAGAGGTGTAATCCTAATATCATCATTTAATTACAAATTATGTATTGAAGAAGAGCTCTCATAAACTCGCAACAATTTCTCATTAAACACAGAAAATATTTGCACTTATATTATAAGCATTCATACTTTGTGACTTCACAATCTAGAAGAAATAATTGATGCAATGGCTAGAACAGTTATCACAACTCTGCGTTATTTTGATTCTTTTGCAACGTAAGAAACATCCACATCTCATCATCTTCATAACTGCGTTGATAACCAGATAATACTTTCTTCTGACATGAGAAACTATTATCTTCATCGAAAACTCTTGATTTTGATAACTAGGAGTCCTGAAGTTTGATAGGTCTAATCATCTCGCAAATGGTAGCCATTTTGAATGTCCCATGATATGCTAATGAGAGTTCTTCCAAAAATGCGGACTTGAGTTAAGGCGAACTCTGATTGCATAAGCGTCAATGTAATTGAAAGGATTGTTTTACATTTCTTTGTTCTTTTATTGATGTAAAACAGCAACAAATTTACATAGCGTAGCAATTCTCTAAATTTGTTGGGTAACTAACTAGCAGTGTAACTAACAGTGCTACTAACAGTGTTACTAACTGTGTTACTAACAGTGTTACTAACAGTGTTACCAGCAGTTTTACCAGCAGTTTTACCAGCAGTGTTACCAGCAGTGTTACCAGCAGTGTTACTAACTGTGTTACCAGCAGTTTTACCAGTAGTTTTACCAGCAGTGTTACTAGGAGTGTTAAAAGCAGTGTTACTAGCAGTGTCACTAGTGTATGATAGTGTAATTATCATGTTTTATTCGCTTGTCTAGAAACAAATAATCATTTATAACAAATATATCAATCAAAATCAAATATGTCATATACAATTTCTTTAAAATGTCTGTATCATGGGCCTCTTGTCTTTTTAGTGAACAAAGCATCAAAATCTGTAAAAATCTATGAAATTGGTCTCTGATAGTGACAGGCCTAGTCTTACCTTTATGGTACATCACATAGGCAGGATGAAAGTTGATAACACAGTTTTGAAAATCAATAATGGTTAATACATTTCTGTCCTTGAACAAATGAAATACTTGTTTTAATTACCTACAATCATATCAGGGTTGATATTTTTGATACGATGCCCTATGGCAAAATATCACTTTTTCATTGTGACGTCTCGTCATAAACAATGCTTTAACCTCACAGTTCGTGTTGTGTTCCAAATGCGTCTATGCCTCTTCTCGAATGTTGATTTTGAGAAGTTTCTTTGATGTCTAGGCTTTGGTAATAAACAGAATATCATATTCCCATCCATAACATACTATGTTTACCACACTCGTGCCTTAAAGATCGGGTGAAATGCCCTATGGTCGATTTCGGAATTCGTTAAAAGGGATTACAATTTGACGTGGACTCAACTTTAAATTTCTGAAATCGGCCGCTAAACAACATAATTACGGCTTTGTAATTTAATTACCTAATTACGACCGGCGAGCAGAACCTGAAAGGCCCCGTGGTCACTGAAGCGTGAATCTTTCGTGACGTGCTAGTTGGCATGTCATCATTCGCTCGTTATGTAAAACAACACTAGCCGATAGTAAATCTCACAGTTTAACTGTCGGTTTTACCTACTAAACATTATCCAAACAACTCAAACCTTAAAGGAATCTATTGTTTAATTCATTGTCTGGATATTTCTATTTTTGCAAGCGCAAGACCCTGATTAAATACGATGCTGTGTGCACTTTCCTACGGAATGTTTTTCAAAGTCACGACCCTGCTCCATGTTGTCATAGTTATAAGATTGCGCTAACGCGTGAGATCCCAGATGTATTTCTTACATGAACTATGCTCACTTATTGGACATTATATTGAGGGATGCAAAATATAACCTTTATTAAGTATTAACGCATAATGTCCACCAGCTATTCAGAAAGCGAGATATCATTATCTATGGAATGTGTCTCATCATGTTCAGAAACGCTAATTTCAATTGACGGGGACGATACTTTTCCTTACTTATACGAGCCAAATGACAGTTCGAGTGGCTCAGAAACAGAAGAGACGACACGCAATCAAAACCGAGACAGATTGAACAACATCGACTGGTTTTAATTTCTTTTGGCATTTTCAATTTAATTTTTATGCTATTACAACAAAACTCAGAATTTACTATTAATGCTAAATTGCATTGGACTGATTATTTTAAAAAAACAATTCTCCATTATATTTATATATTTTTTCAGTCAACAGAAATAATATTAAAAAAATGGAATGTATTATTGACCATGGATTATTTGAATATGATATCCATATTTTTATGTATTTTGGCGTTCACACAATTTTCTAAATGTAATGTAGGCATGTAGTGTATGGTGAGTGAGACATTATTGTTGATATCGTCGTAAGAATAGCTAAGTGGAAGTCAAATCCTATCACATTTGTAGGTCATACATCATAAATGTACATCCAAAGATAATTTCCTGGGTCCCGTTGCACAAAACTCTAAGGTAGCCTTAAGTCACTAAGGTTAACCTTGAATTTAAGTTGTTCATCAATTACGACGTCTGCCAAATGTTTTCACAACAATCAAATTGGTTTAACTAGTTTGTTTGTTTTTTATGACACACAGGTGGCCGTTATGTAATCCTATCGCATTCAATTTCAATTCTTGATTTAATGGTCTCTAATTATACCTTTTGAATTTTAACGCCTCGGACCCGCCAAGCGGAATATATGTCCTGTCATAATGGCGTAACTCTTGGCATTCGACTGGTACTTAGTTTATTGTCACGGCGTCCAGTCATTTTGAACCAATGAACTTGTAGAATATATATTCAACCAATAAATTAAGAGAAGGAGATTTGGCTCATGCACCTCTAAGGACGATGACACACATTTAAAAAAGTACATCGTGAATAACGGGACCCAACATTCTTTAGGATTACATAGGATGTGTCTAACGCTTGCGTCAGGTATGTTTTCATGTCATTTAATGTTAAATTCAAAGACAGAGATATTGCAACACGGTGTGAGATGTTATACTAGATAAGAATATGATATGTGTTAGTTAAATACAAACGAATATTCCAATAAGTACTAAGTTGTCTAAGTTGGGGTATAAAAGGTCTCCTAGTAGTCGAATTAAAGCGTATATTTTCAAATTTTTTGGCTCTATTGATTGATATAAGTGAAGCGAATACAGATACTAATTTGTAATAATCAAATTCATGCGTTACTTCTCCTCTTTAATATCAGATTCAGATTTCAGATTTCTTTATTCAGTACGTGTGGCCTCTGGCCCATATACAGATAACAGTGAGCAGGTTGGATAAGTTTATGACAATTGTCGTCTTAAACACAATGCGTGGTGGATATATAGCTGTAGAGCTTTTATAACATTCGCTTTACAAGATGCCATTAAATTGATTAAACTAGTTTTTAAGTTATATGAGGTACAAATAAATGGTAAATATTTAAATGTAAGTTTCCTAAATGCTGGACACATCATATTAAAATGAAATTCATCTTCAATCATATTTAAATGACATACTTTACCCAATCTCATTGCCATTGCCTTAATATCAGTATATCACTCACTCTCGCTTGGTATACTAATATTAAGCACTTGTACCATCAAAATGTACCATCAAGAACCATGTATTTCTTTTCCAAGACTGTGTAAAAATTTATGTCCGATTTCATGTACATGTACCACAAAAATAAATAAATGAATTAAAAAAAGAGAGAGAGAAAACCAATATGGAAACATTTAAGCATTTGTGTCGTTAATATAGTATATATATATACTATATAATATCCTCTTTATAATGAACTCTACTAACCCATTTTGTTGTTGGGTCTCCTGTAGATATGTTTCCACAAATACCTCTGAATCATTTACTCTGTTGTCGGGTTTTTTAATTTCAAATGTTTGGAGTATAAGTAAACCGAAACAGATAAATAGACAATACTAAACGAATGGTAATGTGATAAAAAAATTTATGCAACAAGTGAATGGAATTCATTTCCATTCATGAGTTGCATGAAAAAGTTATCACATTAGCATGAGTTTAGTTTTTTATTTATTACTCATCCCCACGTATCAATATTTGTTATGAATTAATCATCAACACAACAGTCAGCTGATCCTGGAACAGGCGTAAGAATATTAATCAGTCGAACAAAACACTCGCCTAAAAAATGTGGTGAACAAGTATTTCATTTTTAAGAAATTCATTGATATAACAAATGCTAACAAGCAAAAAAAATGTCAAGCCATTGTGCACTCGATACGTGAGTCGTGACATCCTCGGAATGTGACCTCTTTCTAGGTCAGTCAATTTTAAAAAGTTGGCGGAACGTACAGTGTCAGCAGTTGAGGAGGATTGATAACATTGACATAAATAACAGAATTGTTGATTGAACTAAGGGAATGGGAGTTGCAAGATGTCATGTTTAGATTGTCTGCTTGTTGAGGGGGAAGCTATTGACTTAATTCGGGCCATAAGATTTTCTCAAAAAAGGAACCATAAAATAATCTGTTCTCACCAACAGGTTTGCTAACCATTTTGTTTCCTTCAAATCTTACGTGTGTCCAGTGTTGTTGAAGGAATGCTTTGATTCTGGATGTCTATAAACTAATGCCCAAGCCAGTAAGTGGCTGTCTGATAAGGGTGAAATAATACACTGAACTTTGCTTCCATACATATTGCGGTAAACAAGCATTTGTTCGGCACAGGATCAAGAATGCAACCAACTAAAATTAAGACAGAATGCATTTTTTCTTGAAAGTAAAGTCAGCTAAAAAACTTGCTTGATTTATAACTGAAAAATGAATAAAATTTGATAATATTGATTACATAAGAGATAGTAATAGGTATAAACTGATATTTCATTTGATGTATGGTGCATGGAACTAGAAGCAAAATACTGTCATTCAACTGCTGTAGTTGTGAACAGTTCCACATTACTGTCTGACTGATAAGCCACAGGCGCCAGACTCTGAATTTACAATATCATGTCAGTATATGTTCATGTAGCTATATAACATGAACATGGTCTGACACTAGTGACAGAGCCATGTCTGCAGTAGGACCGGAAATGCAAACTTGGATCTGTCTATAAAGTTTACAGAGGGTAACCGAGCCAGAAAACCATTTCCGGTCCTATGGCAGAAACGACTGTCACTAGTGTCAGACCTTGTTGATGTTTATAGCACATATATGTACATATACGTATATGATATTAAACTAAATCTGAATGTATCCTATTTCATCCATTGCATCATAACGGCGATGTTATTGATGATACTACAGATATCGCAAATACTTTTAACGATTACTTTTCAGAACAGTCAAAAGTATCTTTTCCTGACAAAGAATTACCCGACACGGAGTCTACAACAGGTCCGACTCTATGTGACATAAATTTATCAGTGCAGGAAGTACAAGATATACTTCTGTCTGTCGATATTAGTAAAGCTACTGGGCCAGATGGCATAAGCAATAAACTCATTAAAATCATAGCAGGCGAAATATCTATACCTTTATGTGATATATTTAATGTCTCTCTTCAAAGTTCTATTTTCCCTAACGTATGGAAAGAAGCATTGATAATTCCAATCCACAAAAAAGGTTCTATTCATGACTGTTGTAACTATCGACCTGTTGCCTTGACCAGTTGTTTATCCAAATGTTTTGAAAAATGTGTCTTTAAATATGTATTTAACTTTTTAAGAGACAATAATTCACTCACAAATCTTCAATCAGGATTTATGCCTGGAGACTCGACAGTTTACCAACTAACCTATCTTTATGATTCAATTGCCGGTGCATTAGATAATGGTAAGGAAGTTAAAGCAGTATTTTGCGATATCAGTAAGGCTTTTGATAAAGTATGGCATAAAGTAATTATCTCAAAACTTCAGTCGAAAGGTATTCGTGGCTCACTACTTAGTTGGTTTGAAAGTTACCTATCTAACAGAACACAGCGAGTTGTAATTCAAGGGAAATGTTCAGAATCAAATCCAGTTTTGGCAGGCGTACCTCAAGGATCGGTGCTCGGATCGTTATTATTTCTCGTTTACATAAATGACATCATTGAAGGCATTGCCTGTAATATTCGATTATTTGCTGATGACACATCACTATATGTTATTGTTGAAAACCCACTTAGTACTGCTTTAAAACTTAACTCTGACATCGAATGCATCATAAACTGGGCAGATAAATGGCAGGTAAAGTTTAACCCAGAAAAAACGGAAGCAGTTACTTTTTCGCGTAAAGTCAACCCTATAGCTATTCCTTCATTACAAATGAGTGGTACCATGATATCTGAAGTCAAAGAAGACAAACACCTAGGTCTAACCTTCCAGCATAACTGCCAATGGGATTCCCACATTGAGAACATTATTAAAAAAAGTAAGCCCCATTATCAACTGTTTTAGAAGCTTCAAATATCGTCTTACTAGAAATGGCTTAGAAATAATGTTTAACTCTTTTATTCTACCTCATTTTGATTACTGTAGTATTATCTGGGACAACTGTACTAAACAACAAGAGCTCCAACTTGAGAAACTACATCTTGAAGCACTACGAACTATTTGCGGTGCGGTAAGAGGGACAAGTCACCAAAACATTTATAAGGAAACTAACTCAAAACCCCTAAGAGAAAGAAGGGCTGATTCAAAACTATGTCTCTTTTATAAAATGATCAATAAATTGACTCCCGATTATCTAAGTGATCTTGTGCCTGATTCAGTCAGCCTCAATTCTAATTATAATCTAAGAAACCAGACAGACCTTCAAAACATCTTCTTTACATGATTTCAAACTAATGCTACTAAACAAATTGTCATCACCTCTCCACTTTGATTTTAACTCTGGATCCAGACTCCTACAAATTTTACACTGTCGCCTTAGGCTAGGGTTTAGTGATTTAAATGCAGACAAATACAAACAATATATCTTTGATTCACCCGCCTGTTCATGTGGTCATCCAAACGAAGACGTATTTCACTACTTTTCTACCTGTCCCTGTTACTTATTGCTGAGACCAAACTGTTATTTTTATAAGAAAGGTTTTGATTTAAGAAGTGTACTTTTTGGGAACGCAAATAAAGGGAGAGAAATAAACCAGAAAATACTCAAATCTGTACATTACTTTATTCATTCTTCAAAACGATTTAATAACAGTTAAACTCTTTAAACAATTTACAAGTCTTATCATAATAATGAATTAACGGCCACATGATTACCAGAATTGTGATATCTTTTTATCTATTACATACAAATGATTGTTTTATAGAACTTTTGTATCAAGATTGCATGCCATTCTCGTGTTATTTCAATTGTTTGTATTGTATGGGAGAGGCATTAAAATAAGCCATATGGCTTGTTTGCCGATCCCTTTCATGTAATGAAATATGTTTAAACCATATGATATTGTAAATTCAGAGTCTGGCTATTGTGTGATAAGCTTCTATACTACAACAGTCTATTTCGTGGTAGTCACAGCTTTACCATCTACTGTTTCATTACATTTGTTTAACAAAACGTGTGTACCAAGTTTAAAAAAATGTTTGATAAAAAAGTATTTATATCAAAATGTAACCGTTAAGCTTTATATCTTTGATTGCAATTATAAATCAGTCTTATACAAATGATTTGTGAGCAAACCTTTTTAACTCCATAGAATGTCCGTTCTCATACAGACACACCTTGATTAACTTTCAGACATCAATGAATGTGCTATCGGAGCCTACACATGCCAGTCTGGAGAGCGATGTGAGAACCAGGTGGGCTCTTACATATGTCGGCGCATTTACTCATGTGGCACAGGCTACACTCTGGACACAGAGTCACAGCGCTGTGTAGGTTAGTACCCCTACATGTCATGTCTTCAATGCTTGCACAGTAGTATTCACAGGGAAAGAAATAACAAAAATTCTTTGTGTAATGCTTGATCAGGAACTGTTATCTAACCGAGTGTTTCCCCATTTTATTATGGAATAACCTATTTTCATCTTCATCTCCTGAAGCCAATGGTCTAGAAAGCTGAAACCTTGTGTACAGAATCCTCAGCTTGTAGGGATTCTAATTTTTAGATTTAGGAGAAACAATAAGCTTAAATTATGTTATATACATCTTGATGTTTGCAACTAGATGATGACCACATGAATCAATCTTATTTTTCAAGCTCAAAATATGCACATCTGTACTAATTTTGGTTTAACTATGATTGCCAGAACTAATTTTCTTTTAATTTGTGACCTAAACATATTGTTTCAGATACAAATGAGTGTACACTTGGCATTCACAACTGTGGGACAGGCTATCAGTGTCAGAACACCAACGGCTCCTTCCGCTGTATCCCAAACAACTGTCCTGAAGGACAGCGCTTCAACAAGGCACGGGGAGTTTGTGAGAGGGTGTCTTGCCGACGTGGCTTTAGACCGTCCCATAATGGTGTTTGTGTAGGTGAGTTGGCTTCAGACCTTCCAACAGTGGTGTTTTTCTAGTTGAGTTGGCTTCAGACCTTCCAACAGTGGTGTTTTTCTAGTTGAGTTTGCTTCAGACCTTCCAACAGTGGTGTATTTCTAGGTGAGTTGGCTTCAGACCTTCCAAAAGTGGTGTTTTTCTAGGTGAGTTGTATTCAAAAAGTGGTGTTTTTCTAGGTGAGTTGGCTTCAGACCTTCCAACAGTGGTGTTTGTCTAGGTGAGTTGGCTGTAGGCCTTGTGACAATGGTTTATTTATCATCGAGATCACTGTAAACCTTACCACAAAGGAGTTTACATGTCAAGATGGCTTCAACCCTTACAACAGTGGTTTATACATGTTTTGATGTCTTTTAACCTTCCAACAGTGAAGCATGCCTGTTGAGATAGCTTCAAACCATCCATCATAGGTTAAATGCAACATCCAAAAGAAAATTCCTTTTAAGGGTTTAAAAACATGAAACAATACTCAAAACAAATAGAAATTTAAATGACAAATTGGTGATGTGCAAATTAAAAAACAGTCTCTGCAATGGTCCAGCATATGTTCTTAAACCTTTTTACATCTTCAGCCTAAAACTTCACCTCAGATCTTTCATAAGCACTTCATGATTTTAAACTGCAGTAAATCCTTAAGCATCACCAACAATCTTTTTTTCACATTTGCATTTAAATACAAAGATGGTGTTTTCATTAGTTATATTTTCTGTTTTTGTGTCCAGCTCTTTTTGTTGTATTTAAGGAGCGGTGTTCAAATAAGCCTCAAGGCTTGTTCACCAATCCCTATTTCATTTAATGAAATAAAAATATGTTTAAACCTTTAAAACCTTGTCGATAGATGCTTGAAATGAAAATCAAATTGTGATTATTGTATTACACAGTTAATACCAGATGATGTGATGTAAACAATTTTATTAATGAAAGAGAATACATGCATGGATTGACCAACAAGTTCCGAAGAGCTTGTTTTAAGGCAGCTCCAATACAATTACACATTATCAAATAAATACACATGAATGCTTATGAAAATTCAAATCGTTCATATTTGATAATATAATGATCAATAGATTTCAATAGATTTTAAAGATCACTGTTTATAAGTGATGTACATCCCTGTACATAGTGTACAGTGTTTTTGATTGGATGACCACATGAGCATACAGGGCTGTCAATTATATGTCTATCAATCTTATCGGCATTCAAATCCCTACAATGGAGCCTGAGGTGAGAGTGGATAATTTGACAAATTCTTGAACCACGATTTCGATTGAAAAATATAGTTTTATTAAGATCCATAGCTTTATTGCATTGGGTACAAATGACCTGACATAGGTCGCCTTCCTACATTTCATTGTTCACAAAGATAAATTGTCGCTGAGATTGTAATCATTAGTACCAGGTGTTGTAAGAAGGCGTTACAAAGATAGTGAGGCACAAGATTATTTTTCATTTTCTATAATGTAGTCAGTTTGGATATGTAACTGTGTTCTGTCAGCGGTCTGAGGTTTATTTCTTTATAAAGAGAGTTATGGCTAGTTCCACAAACTTAGAGCATGTCCATTGTAGTATATGTAAGACTCGAATCCATGGCAGGCCTCAAATCTGTGGCGGATTTCCAAATCTATGACAGATTTTCAAATGCCAGACACTTGTACCTTTTTTGTATTTTTCTGCAAAGATTAACCAAACCTTACGCTAAAATTTGTCAACAGAAATCTAAGGGTTACAAAAGATAGTCTTTCAATATCTTAGGGCTAAAGAAGATAGAGTCACCGAGGGCTAAAAAGATCCTACAAGATGATTACAAGTGTAACAGACGTGGATATTTGTGTAACTGAAACCTTTCCAAGACTTTGCGTTGTGATTTTAAAACCAATGTCCACGCAGTTTCACAGATTCGAGATGTAGCTTTTGCAATAAATAACACACAAGAAAGTTACCGTCAAATATTTAATATCACAAAAAAAATAAACTTTACAGAATGCAAACTCAACAATTGCTGGGAGTAGCCTTATTAAAGGAAATGGAAAATTAAACCCTGCTTTTAAACGTCTCTATGTCTCCAACGCGATGAACGCGGTAGATATATGAATATAAGCCTCCCGCCCAACCCGTGACTAAGAGCTAATTAACCCAACTAAAGTCTAATAATTACCAACTAATTTCCATATTAAATCATCCCCCCGCACCACCCGTTACTAATCTAATCTAAATACTACCGCTAACACGCTATGGGGGAAGGGTCATCTGTCTCATGCCGAGACAAGAACTGTCCAATCACTGGACAAGCGCTGCAGTAAACACTGCAAGGGGTCGGCTGTTCTGACCAGAACAAGTCTCACCTAAAGCTAGGTATGCAACTAGACGCTTATTCAACCGTGCGCGCTGCCTTTTATACCCCTACCCAGGAAAGTCCCATTATGTGCAAAACACCCCTCCCTAAATGGAATGACCCAGCACGTTCATCCAATCACCGCTGCCTAGCGAAGCCCAAAGTAACCCGGAAGCCCCTCACCGCATGCAACAGGTAAATAAATCCTACCCCCTTTACTCCTTATGCCCTAAATACCCGTAAGTTACCCCAAAAATATATTAAATAAAACAAGCCCCCGTTACACTAGCTTGAAGCCTCAAATATCTTATTAACATGTAAGGGTTTGTTTAATGTATTTTCGTAATTGGGATATGGACTCTTATTATTTGGTTGTTATTCGTTTGCAATATCTCTCTGTGACTTCCCAAATTATTTCGCTAGCCACTCAATTGGGCCATTGCAGAATGTACATAGAGGAGAAGTTTGCAAATTGTAAAGGAAAGCACTTCTGTTTGTTGTAAAATTCTATGAACAATTCGATATTGAAACCATCTTAATTTGCAACTCACAGTATACTTCGAAATGGAATAAAATTATAAATTGTTCCTTACTTAAAATCATTCCAATATCAGTTTCCCATTTTCTTTCGCTTTTCATTTGGTTATATAAAGCCTCTTGTTTTGTTAATTCCGTGTAAAATTCTTAAAAACCCTTTAGTTGCTACGAGTAATATTTTGATATTGTTAGGAATGAAAGGCATTTCTAACTGTTTATGAATTGATAATGATCCGGTTTTTATATATTCTTTGATGCAGTGAATCAGTCACGTATATTCTAAAAAGTTTGTTTTTACTTTATATATTTCACAGTAATCTGTGATATTAAGAAATGAACCATCTTTTTTCAAAAGATCATTGATATATTTTACATTGATTCCACATAGCGTGTTATCAATACCGGTTTTTTTGTCAATCAAGATATTGTCATTAGTCCAAATATATTCAGCTGTGACATCATTCACCGTTATTTTGCTTTGTAAAGTCACCCATGCATTGAAATCATCTTTCCAGAAAAGATTGTTAATTTGTGGTATAACTGAAATAGTTTTTCAAATACGTTGATCCCATTTCTATAGGATTTATAACACTTTTGGGTAGACAAAAATTTGTAAGGTGTTTCAGCTTATTATTTGTAGTGAACAATCTTGGAATCCATGATATTTTCTGAGATACTATTGTTTCTAATATCAAGGGGACCTTTAGACCACCCTCTTTGTAGTCTTGAACAACTACATTTCGCTTTACTTTATCAGGTTTACCTCTCCATACAAAAGAAAAGCAGTTTTGTTGTAGGTTATTCATAGTATCTATCTTTTGATTAGGGACTGATGTAAAGAGGTGATTTATTGTTGGTAGGATAAGACTCTTCAGAACAGTGATTCTACCCATAGGCATGAGATTTCTACGAGACTCATTAGTTGATGGGGACTCTAACTAAAAGCTTTGCTGAAAATCTTGTGTACAGTACTTAGCTGGTTAGATTATGTTGAGTGCATTTGATTATCTTGTGGCAGCTCATAAGGTGACAATTTGACCATTTACGAAATAAAGTAAGATAACATGATGAGCTGCAGAGCCAATGGCTCTTTAATAATTTGTTTTGATAAGCACCATGGACATGGGTTTTTTTCTCAAATACTTTCAGTTACAGTATTAGTTGATCTATGGCAGACTTCTTAATGTTTTTATTTCTTAATTGTGCACTTTATAACTGTTGAAGCTCTTTATGTTAAAATTCATGGATTATTTCAGCTAAACATGATCAATTTTCAACAATGATGTAGTGTTTTCTCTAGTCAGTTTTAGCAGGGCCCAGCACCCTGCACTTTTAATTATGTGCCCTGTCCTTTTTCCTGTTGCTAGCCCAAATCTTCCTGTTGCCCTATTGTAGAATATATCATGTACAATGAAATTATTTACATGTCCTGTCATCTACCTGTCATCTATCCTGTCATCTGCCTGTCATCTGCTTGTCATCTGTCATGTCATCTGTCCTGTCATCTCTCCTGTCATCTGTCATGTCATCTGCCTGTCATCTCTCCTGTCATCTGCTTGTCATCTGTCATGTCATCTGTCCTGTCATCTGCCTGTCATCTCTCCTGTCATCAGTCATGTCATCTGCCTGTCATCTCTCCTGTCATCTACCTGTCATCTGCTTGTCATCTGTCATGTCATCTGTCATGTCATCTGTCCTGTCATCTGCCTGTCATCTCTCCTGTCATCTCTCCTCTCATCTGTCCCCTGTCATCTCTCCTCTCATCTGTCCCCTGTCAATGTTGCAGACATAGACGAGTGCAAGGACTATCAGAATGTGTGTGGCAATTTCCAGCGCTGTCGCAACACCCGTGGCTCCTACAAGTGCCACAGCACTCTCAACTGTCCCACTGGCTTTGAACCTGCTGATAATGGTCGATGTGTTGGTGAGAGCTTTTCAGCTAACTCTCTGTCATCATATGATATTCAACATTTTTGCCCCCACAACAACAAATGCGGGGGATATCAAAATTGGCAACATCCATCTGTTATATACATTGTTTCCCCTTCACAACTTTGTAACTGATAAAAAATTTCAATTCAAAATTGTCATGGAAATTCAGAGACATGTAATAATGTGTCATAATTAACTATTTTGAAACTATCTTTAAAAAAAAAAGGGGGATTTAGTGAACTGATGAATTTGTAAGAAAACTGTTAACAATTAAGTCCTGTCTGACTCATAACTTCTAAACTAATCATCTTATTTTATCACATTTGGTATGAACTTGCATAATTTTGTGAAGGTGTGTCATGATTAACAATTTTAAAAATATTTTTGTAAAACTTTTTTTTTTTTTGCAAAAAAAATTGGGACTTTTAGAAAACTATTTCAAATCCTGTACGGCTCATAACTTCTATACTAGTCATCTTACGTTGATCAAATTTGATATGGAGTTACATAATTACTAAAATGTTTGATAAAATTTTAATTTTTGGGTGAAAAATGGTGACTATTAGAAAAATTCATGTCCAGCTCATAACTTCTAAAATCATCATCTAAATTTGATCAAATTTGGTAGTAGGATTTGAGCTCATACAATTACATGAAGGTGTTTCATGATTAACAATTTAGAACATATTCTTTTTTCAATATTGAGTATTTGGTAAGAAGTGGTGACTTTGTTAGAAAAGTGTTTAGTTAAGGTGGGCTTGACACTTTAATATAAGGTAATCATCTGATTGTTGTGAAATTTGGTATGATGATAGATAATAACATGAAGATAAGTCAATGATTAACAATTTTAACAATATCTTTGAAAAAAATTGCGATATGCATCAAAATGTGGTGACATGTTGATTTCGATGAAATATGGTTTGAAGAGGTTGAATACATGAAGTTGTGTCATTATTAACAATTTTGAAAATATCTTTGTGAAATGTTTGTTTGTAGGAAATTTTGTTTGTATTTTGAGGAAAATTGTATCCATTCATTTATGGGTCCAAATTTGTATTCTTTTTTTTTGCATATTAAAGGTCAAAGTCATAACAGATATAAAGAACTAGATGAAGGTTCATTAAAAAATAATCATCAAAGATATTTATTTTTTGGGCATAAAATACTAACATCTTAAAAACACTGAAATGATCCAGTCTTCTCCCCATATGCTATTTTGTCTATCGGGATTTGACTATGTACAATGATCACAAACTTAATTTTAAGATATCTCCCTTTAAAGTTTGTTAGTTTGTCAAAAATATGTTGATTTCATTATGTTTTTAATTCAACAGTTTCCTTCTCTTATACTTTACAACTTTGCAAATGACATATAAAATTCAGTAAAATAATATTAAGGAATTGTTAATCTAAATACCTTCATAGAAATATTTAAAATTGATAAGATATAATACCCCAAAACATTGTGCCAGTTGCGGGGATATAGCTTAACTATACCAGTTGCTTCGATTGTTTATCATTGAAACCTGACTGTAAAGTGTGTCAGCATGACATTTTAAAAATCTTTCACTAGTTCTCTTAATTTTCATTTTACATCCAGCTACTTACCATTGACCTTGACGTAATTTACAGGTATTTCATAATCATGTATTCTATTAGGGATAATCTGAAAAAAGCTCTCCCCTCTGAAGATTTTTCAAAAAAAGTACAAAAAATTGAACAAGAGCAAGAACTTTGTTTAAGAAAAAAATTGCATGCTTTTCATTTTCAAACTCTATTAAGGTACTGATAATCTGAACCGACACACCAAACTTGGTTATCCTATCTGTTTCTTAGAAATAGTTTTCCCTTTGAAAATACATTGAATAGAGTCTTTTAACAGAAACAAATAACAAAACAAGGGCCTTGTGTGAAAAAGTCCTGTTCATTATCCATATAAGGACTCTTTAGCCAAAGGAGTCTTGAAATCTCATGTGAGGACTCTTTGGAAAACCCATTTTAGAAAAGGTTAAAAACTTATGGCTTGATTTAGCTAAATCAGTAACATTAAAAAACAAACTATCATGATTTTATATACCCTTGCATCAATGTACAACAATTCTAAAACTTGCACTGTAAATCAGATAAACCAAAAATAACTTAGGATTTACACCGTAACTCATCTTTCTAATGTTATGTATATTAGTTAAGAAAATGAAAAAAATTATAAATATTTTAGATAAGTTTTTTTTTAGCAAACATGAGTTAGGCAAAGTAAATTAATGTTATCTCAGCATTAGAAATCCAAGAAAAAAAATTCCTATCTAAAAACTATTTTCGACGCTTGACCGTCCAATACTTATTGATAAGCTGCCCTCGTCGTCCAAAATCCCAGACCACTGTCATGTACTCGGTAAGGATGTAATGTTCCAAGATGGCGACAGAAAACACTACGATAAAGATGAAGTTTATCGCACTTATGTTTTCGAAGCGGGGACACACAAGCAGCACATGCTCCTACACATATCATTGCGCTACACATTTCATTCATCACGCCTTAACACACAAGCAGCACATGCTCCTACACATATTATTGCACTACACATTTCATTCATCACGCTTTGACACACAAGCAGCACATGCTCTTACACATATTATTGCACTACACATTTCATTCATCACGCCTTAACACACAAGCAGCACATGCTCCTACACATATCATTGCGCTACACATTTCATTCATCACGCTTTGACACACAAGCAGCACATGCTCTTACACATATTATTGCACTACACACTTCATTCATCACGCTTTGACACACAAGCAGCACATGCTCTTACACACATTATTGCACTACACATTTCATTCATCACGCTTTGACACACAAGCAGCACATGCTCTTACACATATTATTGCACTACACACTTCATTCATCACGCTTTGACACACAAGCAGCACATGCTCTTACACATATTATTGCACTACACATTTCATTCATCACGCTTTGACACACAAGCAGCACATGCTCCTACACACATTATTGCACTACACACTTCATTCATCACGCTTTGACACACAAGCAGCACATGCTCTTACACATATTATTGCACTACACATTTCATTCATCACGCTTTGACACACAAGCAGCACATGCTCTTACACATATTATTGCACTACACACTACATTCATCACGCTTTGACACACAAGCAGCACATGCTCTTACACATATTATTGCGCTACACACTTCATTCATCACGCTTTGACACACAAGCAGCACATGCTCTTACACATATTATTGCACTACACATTTCATTCATCACGCTTTGACACACAAGCAGCACATGCTCTTACACATATTATTGCACTACACATTTCATTCATCACGCTTTGACACACAAGCAGCACATGCTCCTACACACATTATTGCACTACACACTTCATTCATCACGCTTTGACACACAAGCAGCACATGCTCCTACACACATTATTGCACTACACACTACATTCATCACGTTTTGACACACAAGAAGCATGTTTCCCTACACACCATGTAGCACTACACACTACATTCATCACGTTTTGACACACAAGAAGCATGTTCCCCTACACACCATATAGCACTACACACTACATTCATCACGCTTTGACACACAAGCAGCATGTTCCCCTACACACCATATAGCACTACACACTACATTCATCACGCTTTGACACACTAGAAGCATGTTCCCCTACACTCATAGCACTACACACTACATTCATCACGCTTTGACACACAAGAAGCATGTTCCCCCTAAACACCATATAGCACTACACACTACATTCATCACGCCTTGACACACAAGAAGCACATGCTCCTACACATATTATTGCACTACACACTACATTCATCACGCTTTGACACACAAGAAGCATGATCCCCTACACACCATATAGCACTACACACTACATTCATCACGCTTTGACACACAAGAATCATGTTCCCCTACACACCATATAGCACTACACACTATACATTCATGTTTTGACACACAAGAAGCATGTTTCCCTACACACCATATAGCACTACACACTACATTCATCACGCTTTGACTCACAAGAAGCATGTTCCCCTACACACCATATAGCACTACACACTACATTCATCACGTTTTGACACACAAGAAGCATGTTCCCCTACACACCATATAGCACTACACACTACAGTCATCAAGCTTTGAAACACAAGAAGCATGCTCCCCTACACACCATATAGCACTACAAAATTAATTCATAGATCAGTGGAGCAGTCAAAAAAACCTTATAGACATTTGAATCGTTTAAAAGCTCTGAATTTTGTTGTTAGTTTTACTTAGACCAAGTGAGATCTAAGTCAGTTAATACCATAGTTTCTGAGTTGTATCTTGGCCTCTCAGACAAAGTGTCCGTGATATTTCCTGAAACAACTCGGAAACTATGGTTGTATCCATTACATATCTACCAATGGATAATGCCAAAATCTCATGTGTACCATTCTTCTCCTGGGCAAAACAATGGGATAAATATGAATATCTAGTAAATTGTTCTCAACAATTATTTGATGGAGCTTGCGATTGAACCTTTACCTATCAGGTAATGAGCAGGTGCTCCACCAACTGAGCTCCCAGCTGCGGTGCACAGGCTGAGTTGAGAGTGTCAATGTTGCAGATATAGACGAGTGTGAGGCTGGCTCCCACAGGTGTGGCTCCGACCAGCAGTGTGTCAACAGACAGGGGTCCTACTTCTGTCAGTGTCCACGTGGATATAGAACAAAACCCGGCAACCAGTGTGAAGGTCTGCCCTTTGTCTCTTCCTAATTACCAAATTATTTCTACATCATTAAAAGTCAGATAGTGTTTTTTCATGAGACTCTCACTCGACTTGAACATGAATACAAAATTCATTGTAAAAGTCAAGTCAAGAATTAAATATGAAGTAAAACTCAATTCTCTTAAACTTTCAATATTTTCCTTGTTGTTTGTTGAATTATGATAATTAAATTCTGTATCAATCTTCTTCTGTGATATACAATTTAAATTATATATGTGTACATGATCAATAAACACTGGTTGCGACAGATGTGGATGAGTGTGCGTATGGTGCAGCAATCTGCCCGTCCAGTTCACGTTGCACCAACACGCTGGGCAGCTACACATGCACCTGCAAGGAGGGGCTGCAGGATGCTGGTCAGGGCAGCTGCTCAGGTCAGACTTTCCATCTCTCTCTTCCTTGCTTCCTTCCTTCTGCTGAGCATCAAAACAAAAACTGGTCAATCTCATCCAATCTCATCTCATCAATCTTATCAGGGGATCCTCCCTGAAAATGAGTGATTTGTGCAGAAAAAATAAGACATGTACTAAATGCAAAGTTTCAATGAATAATGACTATATACATTCATGCAAGGTGGAAAATGGGGATGGATGCTGGGGAAAGGATTCAAGCTAATGCAGCACAAGACTGAAAGTGAAATATGAAACTGAGGCTTCTCTGTGATTGCATAGATATATAAACATGTGTGGTCACAATTGAAGGAACATGCATTGTTGGTACAAGAAATATTTTTCTAAAGCATGATGAGGGTATAAGAGATAAGTACAAGTTGTTGATACAAAGGTGAGAAAGTAACATGTGTGGGAAATGAACAAATATAACAAGGGGGGGGGGGGGGGGGGGGGGGGGGGGTGTGGTATCATAATGTGCACCATCTGTCCATTCATCATTAGGTCTGCATGGCTCATAACTTTGTAAATAATCAACAAATTCAAATATATTATATAATGTGTCATCACCCTTTTTAAAAATATTTTCAAAATATTTGTGGGTTTGGGGGAAAAGTGATGAATTTATAAAAAACTTTTAACAAATGAGGTAAACGTTGAAACAAAAACAAAGTTTGCCATTTCCACAAATCAAATTTACAGAAACACTGATGAATTTATCAACTAAAATTGCAGAACGATATATACAAAATATTTAGACATAATTTTACCATAGTGCTTTGAAAAGTCAGATTTTGATAAGTTATAGACGGATCAGCCAATTCAGTACAAGAGTACCAGCATTTAAAAGGATATGTGTATGTATTTGGTAATACTTAGGTCTGCCATATGTATTTGGTAATACTTAGGTCTGCCATATGTATTTGGTAATACTTAGGTCTGCCATATGTATTTGGTAATACTTAGGTCTGCCATATGTATTTGGTAATACTTAGGTCTGCCATATGTATTTGGTAATACTTAGGTCTGCCATATGTAGTTGGTAATACTTAGGTCTGCCATATGTATTTGGTAATACTTAGGTCTGCCATATGTATTTGGTAATACTTAGGTCTGCCATATGTATTTGGTAATACTTAGGTCTCCATATGTATTTGGTAATGCTAAAGTTTGCCTTATGTAGTTGGTAATACTTAGGTCTGCCATATGTATTTGGTAATACTTAGGTCTGCCATATGTATTTGGTAATACTTAGGTCTGCCATATGTATTTGGTAATACTTAGGTCTGCCATATGTATTTGGTAATACTTAGGTCTGCCATATGTATTTGGTAATACTTAGGTCTGCCATATGTATTTGGTAATACTTAGGTCTGCCATATGTATTTGGTAATGCTAAGGTCTGCCATATGTATTTGGTAATGCTAAAGTTTGCCTTATGTATTTGGTAATGCAAAGGTTTGCCATATGTATTTGGTAATGCTAAGGTCTGCCATATGTATTTGGTAATGCTAACGTTTGCCTTATGTATTTGGTAATGCAAAGGTTTGCCATATGTATTTGTGCAGGAAGTTATTTCAGATTGGACCTCTCCCTCATTTGTTTGCATATGAAATGTTGGTTCCAAAGTGTTATCTTTTCTTCTCCAGATATTGATGAATGTCAGACTCCCAATATCTGTCACCACAGCTGTGTAAATGTGATTGGTTCATACTTCTGTTCCTGTAACCGTGGTTACCAGCTTGCAGAAGACAAGAGATTGTGTGAAGGTAGTGAACATTTGACTGAATAAAAATGTTCAATATGGCATTGATACACACAAATACACATTTCATTCCTGTGTATATGAAGCTTAAATTCTACAATATACATAATGACTTCATGATGCAGCATTCTTGTATGTTATCATCAATTGTTTCTAAAAAAGTCAGAATGAATTTTCAAAACTGCATTTAAATTTTATTAAAGGGGACAGAGTTGTGTAAGTTATTAATTAGTTGCTTTTTATAGAAGATTGCCTGAAAATAAATGATGTGACGGTTACATGTATGTATGAACATATCATTGCAGCAAATTGTGTTATTGCATATTCAATATGACAATGGTTTAGATAAAATTACATGTTTGCAAATAACCTAAAATCATCATCTGTTAACTGAAACTTGGATGAAATGTTTCACTTTAAGAAGTCATTGCAATTTCAATAATATCTTTAAAAAATCCTTTTTTTTGGGTACAATTCGTTCATGATATGTCTTGGGTATTGTGTTAAAATGCAGGGATTAAACTTGCACAGTTGGTAGGAGTCTTTTGGTTTTCCTTTTTTGTGCATGACTGATTAATATGGTTTTTTTTCGCTTGAACCTTTTCAATATTTCTATATGCCTTGTGTTATTTAGATATCAATGAGTGCACACAATTTGGGGGTCGTGGGGGGCGGGGTGGTATCAGAGGAGGTGTGTGCGGTGGGCGCTGTGTCAACCTTCAAGGCTCATACCGCTGTGAGTGTCCCGAGGGCTGGAGGGTGAAGGCTGATGGTCGATCCTGTGAGGGTAGGTATATAACCTGTTTGAGTTCATGTGGATTACACCATGACTTACATGTGTTCCATGAGATTATATACCCAAATAGCACCATTCTTTTCCACCAATCAAAGTAGCCAGGGGTGGACTGGCCTGCCATCAGTTTACTGTTATGTGACGTGTTGTAGATGTGGATGAGTGTACTACTGGAGCTGGCAGCTGTCGCAATAGGGATGAGTTCTGTGTGAACGTGCGCGGCGGCTTCAAGTGTCCCCTTGTCAGATGTCCAGATGGCTTTGTCAAGATTCCATCAGGGGGAAGACAGAACAGGTAGGTGCTCAGTATTCAGGTAGCAGAGAGCCAGGCGAGGACAGGAGTTCCTTGCTGGCTGCGCATGTGAGAGTGTTCTCAACTGTTACTCTGGTGTGGGTCATTAGTCTCAGCTAGTGTTTGTGATTTTCTTGCATGTCTGTGACAAATAATTCACTAACCTCAGTTGGTTATGTTGGTATAGGCTTTTTCAATTTCTTTTCTATATTCGGGAAACAGAGCCTTTTGTTAATATTCTGTACATTAATGTGACAAGGATTAAATTTCACCTTTTTTTTTGATAGGGCAGTAGAAAGTAGGCTTACCCGAGTTAAGCTCAAACTTACAACTATGTTCATGTACAGTACAGCCGTTCTACACATTCATCTTAATGGACCTTTTAGACCAATATCTGTGTTAAAAAGGGATGTCAGTTTATTGATCATTTCTTTTTTATACACCAATAAAGCTTAACATACCTGTAGATATTAAGTTTAGAGGAGAAGAGAAAAGCAAGTAATCAGGTCAGTTTGAGTTGCATGGTGATTCAGGGATTAAGATGCTATGTTATCATGTTCCAGCTTCAGATCTTACCATGGGCACAATTAAGATGATTTCCTACAAATTGATCTGTCATTCCAGTTTCAGATGATACCATAAGATATTATCATGTTCCAGCTTCAGATGTTACCATCTGCCTTATAAGATGTTATCATGTTCCAGCTTCATATGTAACCATCTACCTTATAAGATGTTATCATGTTCCAGCTTCAGATCTTACCATGAGTATAATTAAGATGTTATCATGTTCCAGCTTCAGATCTTACTATGGGCATAATTAAGATGTTATCATGTTCCAGCTTCAGATCTTACCATGGGCATAATTAAGATGTTATCATGTTCCAGCTTCAGATCTTACCGTGGGCATAATTAAGATGTTATGTTCCAGCTTCAGATCTTACCATGGGCATAATTAAGATGTTATCATGTTCCAGCTTCAGATCTTGCCATTGGCCTTATTGAGATGGTATCATGTTCCAGCTTCAGATCTTACCTTCTGCCTTATAAGATGTTATCACGTTCCAGCTGCAGATCTTACCATTGGCCTAATCAAGATGTCATTATGTTCAAGCTTCAGATGTTACCATGGACCTAATGAAGATGTTATTATGTTCCAGCTTCAGATTGTACATGGACCTAATGAAGATGTTACAATCTGCCTTATGAGATGTTATCATGGACCTAATTATGATGTCATCACGTGCCAGTTTCACATATTTTAATTTTTTTCAGCTTCTGATGTTTTTTGCCAGCTTCAAATGTTTCTGTGTTGCAGCTTCTTACGTTATGTGAAAGTTTCCAAATGCAGATCGAATTATATGTACCATCTTCAATTTCTGTTGCTTCAAGGTTTGTACTTCAGTGGCTCCAATGTGTCAGTTTCTGATGACTACATGTTTCAGTTTTCGGTGCAAGAAGAAGCGAGAGGATTGTAAGCGCTGCCAGGAAGGACTGCTTTCCCTATCCTACAACTTTCTTACATTCCCCACCAATGTTATCATTCCGGCAGCTCTGTTCTCAATGACTGGTGCCAATGATGAGGACAAATTCTACTCTTGGGAGCTGACGGTGCTGTCAGCAGAGCCTCGCAGTGCAGGGGTGGTGCGGGCCGGGCGGGGGTATTTCTCGCTGGAGGAGAGCTCCAACCAGGCGGTTGTCAGCCTCATCAAGCGCATCCAAGGACCTCAGGATGTCATCCTCCAACTGCGCATGACCATCAACAACTTGGAGGGATTTGAGGGTTACGCAGAGTCCCGTCTCTACTTATTCATCACCGATGACAATGTTGCATAGTATCCCTGAATCCACCGCAGTCCTTTACCAGAGATTATTATGTACTTGTGTATATGTTGAATCAATAAATAATGTTTAAATATCGGAGTATAGTATACTGTTGATACGTTTGTTAAATCATTGCTGTCAAGGGAAGGTCTTGAAAGACCTATTGTTAATATCCAAATATTATTTGTATAATTTTCTGAACAGGAATCTAAAAATCTAAAAGGTGAAATTTAAGGGATGATATTTGTGATTTCCTACTGACCTTTTTTTCTACATTTTTAACTATACAATGGGAGAAATCAAAAAAAATTTCAAAAACCTTCAAGACCTAAGAAACTATCTGAGATAATTGCACCTTTTTTTCCTAAGTAGTTAACAACATTCCCGTAAATTAAACATCATTTGAACCTGACATGGTGCTAGCTTGTAACCATTTCTGCTAATTCAATAATCAGAAGTAATCAGACTTGAAATGTATTTTTTTGTATTCTGTTAAACATTTATAAAAACTTCAGAATATCAGTATGAAAATCAATATTTTTGTATACATATAAAAAATAAAATCAGATTTCAGTGACTTTTTAATTTTTCAAGGGTTTTATCCTCCAGAGAATGGCTATACTAAGGTCAGTAAAAAAGATTAATAAAACATTGCAAAAAGTTATGGAAATCATACATGTATATGATATTTTGGGTGAGGTGAGTTGAGTTGGTGTTTAACGCCGCTTTCAAGATTATTTCACTTATATCACGGCTGTTAGTATAATTGCAGGGGGAAAGCCCGCAACAACATTGTGGCTATGGGTTGCGGTGAAACCTGCGAGCATCGGCTGGAACTAGCGAACCATGGGTGGTATTGCGCTGAATTTCAGTGTAGCATTGCACCCAAACCTGACTGCGTGTAGACCAGTTCTCTACTGCAGACAAAGTTGCCGAGCCCCTGGCGAGAATATGATATTTTGGCATAAATCAAAGCCAATTTGATTTTTTATACACTCTTGTCAACAAATATACAGTTAAGCATCATATAAGGGTCCTAAACTATGCATTTTCAATTTTTGAGCTTTTTCATGAAAGTTCAAACGATATCTTACTATAGGAGTGATGCAAATAAGGTTTTATGATGTAAAAACTTATTTTCGAAAACTGTAAAAAGACTTATTTCTACATGTAGTGGGCAACATTCTCTAAAGATTGACATACAGAAGCTAACCATCTTGAAAATCAGGTGATAACTTGCTATTTTTATGTTTTATGTACCCCTGTGAATGAAGGGTCATTTGTGTTCAAAGAGGTCTGTGATCTAGGTGGATGAGTCAATCCAAGTGTTGCCAGTTTCAGAGCTCACAACAATCTTCATAGAGATCTTCGACAAGATGCTATGAGACACTATGTCAGTCACAAAGAAGAATACTCTTATTGTGTAGTTGGATGTCAGCATAGCTCATGGTTGGCAAATCTAACCATTAAAACTGTTGCATTTTATAGATTACCATGTACCCATGTTGTATGGTTTTTAGCTTGCACATGCTTATATAAGTCAACAGACCTGTTGCATGGTATTCCGCGAGCTGTTTGCTGTGCACACAAGAAGTCACATCTACATCATTAACATCTTGGTATAGAGTTTAAGACACTTTAGTTGTGTTTGTGAAGCTTACTGCATTGAAATTGCCTGCAAGTTTGTTTGTTTCCTGGTTGATAGTGCTATTAGTTTTTAGAGAGGTAGTTAATATTTATAGACGCTAGCTGAGTATTTATAAACGTAATGAAATGGTAAGTAGCTGGCAAGATGTAAAGGAAGAGCAAAGGGCTCCATCCTCAATAAGCTAGGATAATTCTCCACAAAACCCTTGCACCAAGTCAGACACATCAATTTTATTACCTCACTTCATTCAGATACTACTTCATTGTTTGATGAAAATTGACTTTGTCATTGACCATACTCTGCCCTGCAATCAGTCATTCATTGCTTGCTAAAGACATCCAGTTTTTATCATATCTACACAATAGCCATACACAAAATGATCAAGCTTCTGAAAACTATTTCAAATAGCCAAAAGCACTAATGAAGGGAATGGTCACGTGCTACCTTGAGAAACCCCAAAATTCAGACAAACATAGACTTTGGAGCTGTAGATGGCAAGAAAACCCCAATATCAAAGATAAATAAGAACTTGTTTCAATATTGAAAAGGACTACAGAGTGGGTAATAAAATCAATGTGTCAAGCCAGGGTAAAGTGAAGTTCTCTAAATGTTTACTCTTGATTATCGAGGATGAAGCTCATCAGGGTTTTATTGAACAAACATGAAGACTTGAATCTCAAGAAAATCAATGTAATTTACACTAACTTGACAATAAATTTGTAAGAAGATCTTGTCATTGTCCCATCATTGCAGTTTCTAACATGACCAAAGTTGACCAAATTCAACTGAAATAGGCATATTCCACTCAAACACATCTTCTTAGACCTCACACCCTACCAGGACAATGTACCTCAGTGGAAGCTTGGGTCTTGGTGCACAAAACTCAAACGTAACAGGTAGCTTTAGTGCAATTTTAAATGATGGCATTAAGTTCATCTTAATGTTAATGTTATTTTCACAATGACCCCTTGATAATCAGCAAGCAGAGGTGATGGGAGCTTGGATTATATTCAGTTATAGTTATTCAAGTTTTGGTGCTAAAGATGAAGTTGAGTCGGTGCTAAAGACATTAAGTTGAAAAAAACCAAAACATTTGATTAACAGCTACTTTTTCTTCTACTGATCGAAGCACTTGTATGCTTAATCTTGTGTAGACTAACTTGATTAGCTGATTATAATTGTGTGTTAGTCGATTAACCATGCCCTTGATGGTGATTAGTGTCTGCTGACAGTTTTGGTAGGAGTGAGCTGATTGCCGATGATGGGGGGGTGGTATGTGGCCGGTCCTGCCCACCCACAGATGTTAGCTGCCACTACAACAAGACAAAGACCATCTCATGGCAGTTCCTGGCCCTGCCAGCAGAGGTGTTGCAGAAACCTCTCACCCTGCTGAACATCCGCACCATCGGCTACTCCATCTACCCAAACCTTGATCTGAAAATCATCGCCGGCAATGAGGGCGGACTCTTCACCACTGTAGTCCAGGGGGACCAGGGTAAGTGGTTAGCTCTGTCCTACCCACCATATCAAATCTAACTTGAAGGGAGCCATTACACAAAGCAACTTAACACTAAGGTAAAAAACACTAAGGTTTACCTTGGGGCCATCATTTAACATTGCACTAAGGCCACCTTAGTGACTTAAGGTCACCTTAGTGTTTTGTGCAACGGTACCCTGATCTCTTTTTAGAAAGCTAAATATGTTACAAAACATTAATTCAAGAAGGTCTTTATTTTCTTGAATCTCTCCAAGACCATTTACTAGTCCTTAGATTTGGTGAGATTAAATTAAGTGATATATATAGAAACTAACATAAGTGTCTCCTGATATCCAATATACAACACAGGTTGATACTCACATCAACTTCTGTTGATATATTTTATATCAGAAGACACGAGGGTGAGCTTTATTTATCTTTCCAAAAACATTTTCATTATGTTTCCATGAAAAATGTACAACCCTGAACACTACACTGCCCTTAGACTCCTAAATGCAGTAATGCAGCAGTGTGAAACGTTTGTGATTTACTACATGTACTTAATGACACCAGGGCATTTTCAAATGATACTGTAGAAACAAATCACTGCCAAATCACGAAGGTAGTGGCATGTGAAGACCGAAGTGGATCTCCAAAAATCTCCCTCCTTGATGGCTGGAACAGAGATGTTACAATGTAGAGCCAACGGATCTCGTGAGGGTTGTTAGCTGTAGGCTGAGGTTCGCCTGCTGAATTGTAAGCTGCCAGCATGGTCTGCCGCAGCCAAAGGGCGATGGTGTTCCTGTTGACCTCACCTTAGCGATCTCCTCTTACAGGACACATGGAGAGTTCTTCTACCTCCGAACTGTCCACGACTGAGGACAACGGCAGAATTACAAACCTCCTGTCAAGCTGGTTCATAGCAACGAATTTCCAAAGAAGCCCCAGATGGACAGCAACATGACGCACCTGTTCAAACTTGTCTCTATAGTACATAATACAGGTGACGAAGTACAGATTCATGTCGAAACTTCAATTTCTGGTCCTCAAGTTTGAAGGATTTGAGCATAGCCATGAGCTCAGGCGTCTTGGAAAACTTAATATCCTGTTTGACGGAACCAGCATGGAGTTTAACGCCCACAAATAGGTAGAGATGATGCCCCCCTTCAAATGCTTCTTCCTGCAAAGGAACAGCAGGAATTCTGAGAGGTGTCAAAGAGACACCGGCGCAGACATTTAATAGGACTGTCCACCACTGGAGATTACTGTGGAGGGACACTGGTAGAGGAAACACTGTCTTTAGGTTGTCGTTCTGAACGAACGGGGCCAGAAACCTCAGACGACCTCTGTCGGTGAGATACTTGGCCAAAAAGAGAAGTCCTAACAGGAACTGCCACTCCCTGAGGGACATTGCTCACCGGGGGTTAACCAGTGCAAACGCCAGGATCTTGGTCCACCTGTCCGGGGGTACCCTGACGAGGTCTAGGTCTGTCAGGAACAGTCCCCCTGATGAAGGTCAACTGCCAAGAAGGGACTAGTTCTGACTTCTCTGCATTGACTAACCACCCTCGCTGGTGGAGAAGGTCGAGGACGAACTGGGACTGTCTGAGAAGCAACTGACACACACTGTGGCTCATCAGGCTGTCGTCGATGTATGGGTCGAACTCGATCCCTCGAAGGTGTAGAAAGTGTAGAATTGGTGCCTTGAAACTTGTAAACAAGGCTGTTTGGGCTTACTGGGAGTCTGTGGAAGTTTGCGCTGAATGCTGTTGTTGTTGGCAGAAGATGGCCCCTAGAAACTCAGATTCTAATCCCCCCTGCAACTGAGGGCTCGGCGAAGCGACTTCCGAAGTAAACCCAAGGCTATGAGGACACCGCTGGTAGTGTAGCTACCATCATCTTCGTTGCCTGGAAGGTAAAATCCGCCTGTGAGACCATAGACTGTTTCTATGAACGTCTGGGATCCTGTCTGCAAACAGGGAAGACGATGACAGTAGAACCCCGGATCAACGTCTTCTTAAACTCCTCCCGCCACATGCAGGGAACCAACAGTCCATTCCTATGAATGAGTGCTGTGTGCACGTGGTCAACTACCACGGACAAAGTGTTCAACTGCCACCGGAACATCATGGCTAGGTGTCCAAGGCCTGAGGGGTTAATTTCTGTTAAGTCCTGAGCCAGTGCTTACGTGGACGAAGCCAAAGCTGCATCGAATTGTCCTGCACAGCCCCTGTGTCAAAACCCTCTAGCAAGTGAACTGAAACCCTGAAAGAAGGTTTGAGGGAGAGCCGGTAAAAATCCTCATCTAGATTATCGAGGGCATCCTTCACAACCGGATGCGGCGGAATCAGTAGCTCCGGCTCGTCGCCGTAAACGTAATATAAATAAAACAACATAGCACCGACAAGAGCCTCAGACAAGTCTATCTCGTAAGGATAAAGGTGAGAAAAACACCAACAAACAAATGCCTGAAGAGATGGTTAGCTAGACATACAAAAAAATGCTGATAATCCAAAGGGTAAAAAAAAATTGCCCAGTGCTACAAAAGGGTGTTATTAACACAAAAATGTGCAAAAATCATGTGCTGATGCGTAGCAATACAGAAACCTTTCGAAATCATGTAGCCGAACGAAGAAAATTTGTGGTGTAAATATGGTGAAATTCTACAGCGTGCATGAACGTTACAAAATGGATATTAGGATACCAAAATGCAGCCACAACAGAGTAACAAGGACAAAACATGCAGGCCATGTCGAAACAGCCCAAAAGATGAAGAATTTCAAGCGAAGCGAAACAAGGTAAGTACCATCCTTGCTTTGTTCACATCACACACAAATAGGGAAAACAAGAGAACATACCGTGAGGAAGGTTAAGTAAATTCAAATACATTAAAACACAAAATTAGATCTCAACAAACATGTCCAATCACGATAGCGATAAATATGGAATGTGATTTTGTTAACGTGGACATGTGACAGGTTACCTTACAGTTATGAGGCCATGTTGTCAGACATCTTCCAACACGTTTGAATCCCGCCAGGGACTCAGCAACTTTGTCTGCCGTAGAAAGCAGTTCTACACGCAGTCAGGTTTATGCAATGCTTCACTGAGTTTCAGCGCAGTACCACCAATGGTTGGCTAGTTAAAGCCGATGCATACAGGTTTCACCGCAATGCATAGCCATAATGGTGTTGTGGGCTTTGTCCCTGCAATAATATTAGCAGCCACAACATAATTAAAATAATCTTGAAACCGGAGTTAAACCCCAACTCACTCACTCACTCCAACACATTTTCCAATCTTTTATCGGAAGTCTAGTTAATATGCAATCTAAGAAGTGGGATAAGTTTTTAAAATTATGGATTTGGTGACCCTGTGACCTCTATGGGCCACAGATGCTAAACTCAACCACATTTTTTGTCTACCATTTTCTCAAAAGAAAAGGCCTCAAAAGCTGATGAGAATTATAATTTATAAATTTGGTGACACTGTTTCTACAATGAGGACCACAGGGGGCGAGGCCTTAAAAATCCTTATCTTGTTGTACACAGGCAAATTTGTAGAAATGTGACACCAAATTCACAGACTCCTTGGCTGATGTGGATTATGAGTTTTACATTTGCTAGCCCTGTATTCCCTAATACACCACGTGGTGTGGTTAACGGGTCAATATCAGAGGTTAGCTATTTCATATAACCAGGCGTGTGATGGTTATATTAACCGGTATATAACATTACCTCTGTTAACATCCAGGCTGCATTTGGTCGAAACGCTCGAAACAAGCTTGGCTTCGCCTTACTTGTTTTGCGGTATCGCACCTCGAAAGAACTTTAAAACCACTCTGTTTTAGGGTACCCAACACCTTGAAATGTTTTGTTTGAAATAAAAAAACAACTTTGAAGCAACATGTTTTAATCACTTGAAATGCTCATTTTGCAATGTAGGATGCCTGAATAATTTCCTCATCATCCAAGTTTTTGTCTAATTGCCAACGATCTTCGATTTCCTGTGATGCTTGAATTAAATCTTCTTCTGAAGAAACCATTTTTTCTGTGTTACGCAACACGTTGCAAGCCGCACAGTGCAACTGATAATGCATCATATGCATGAATAATGCCTCTGGAACAAGAAAATCTTGTGCTCGTGCGTTGCTACATTCACACTAACAATTTTTGTTTTATTTCGAACTGACTCTTCTTAGATAAATTGAACAGGTATAATTTGTTCATTTTAATTTAAATTATCCCTGTCAATAAATAGAAAAGGATAGCCATCTCATTTGCCATCAGTCGTTGATTATATAATACCCAGTAATGTGTATCTATAGCTGCTTGTTTTATTTTGAACTGATATTTTCTAGATGAATGAACAGTTATAATTTCTTCATTTCAGTTAAGAATGTTCAATAACATGAACAAAAAATCCAAAAATTAAGCTTTTGTCGTTAATTTTATACCAGACAATATGTAAAATGTTGGATGTTATGGTGTCACTCCTGAAAACTTAAACCATCTTTTAATCAATGTTACAATAAGTTAACGTTGATTCATTGGACCATGAGGTGTATGTGAGATAATGACCCCATCCTCGTGGCTATCAGATATAACCTTCTCACTGTCGTTTGAAGGTTATATCCGATACCCACTCGTCTCTAGGTCATTATCTCATCCATAACTTAAAGGGCCATAGAGGCCACATCTTTTAAAAAATTGTTTCCTTTTCGAAAACTCAAAGGCCTAGAAAGCTAAAATTTTGTGTACAGATTCCTAAGCTGACGAGGATTATAATAAATGGATATATTGACCCTGTGACCATTTATCAAATAAATCATAGACGGTATATTTAGCTACAGAGCCAATACCTATATTTTGGATGAAAAATAACTATAATGGATATATCAAGCTCTCTGTGTGTATGAAGTAAATCTAAAGTGTGTCCATATTGCAGCCTTCCTGAAGCTGTTGAAGCCACTGACAGGTCCCTCGGAGCACCTGGTGACCATGAGGCTGGAAAACAGGGATTTCTCACGCACACAGGTCATCTCAAGACACATCACACATGCCAAGATCTACGTCTCAGATTTACGAGTTTAGCCTTTTCACAGCAATTTTTTAAATTATTCATAGTGCATCTCCAAAAGCTTGTGGGAGGAAAACACAGCTTTTACAGGAATGACAATTCAGGGTGACAGATACGCTGCACATTGACATGGAAACATCAGTGACAAAGTTGTAAAGAGTGTGGATCAAAGTCTGTCTATGTCTTATTGAACGCTTTGGTCACTTTCATCATCCATAAAAACATTTGGCAGCTTTGTGTTAAAAACTGAAGATTGATTTAAAATTCTTGTGACTTTTGATATGAACACTTGATCAAATGAGGTCGTTTGTTTCATTCATCATATGAAGTAATGGCAACTCACTCACTCATCATTGGTTTCATTCATTCATTCATTCATTCATTCATGCTTTTGGTTTGTAGCCTCAGTTTTTTATGTTAAAGCAATCTTCCTGTTCATTTGCTGTCCAATGAATGAAATGTTTAAAACATATTTGAAATATTTTACTAACAATGTTATTACCAATTTAATTACCATGAAAACAAGAGACATACTCCTGTTTCGTTTGCAACTTAAACATTTGACTGACTTCTTAAATATTTTTCAACCATGTTGACTTGTAAATCATTCTAATAAACAAAATGTTGATTCCTTGTTGTTGATGTTGTTTTTTGCTAAAAACAAGAAGCAGCTATAAAATGAATCACCTTTAAACATTTACTATTAAGTCTGATTTGACATTCATATCTGGTTTATACCTACAAATTACCTTTGTATAGACATACTACTGGTTGGGTCTGCTCACAACAAACACATTATGCATTTGACAATTGTTCATATGGTTCAGTCACACAGTCTTTTCACAACATCTTTCAGTTCAGGGCATCATACGTAGGGCACCGTCCAGCCGTATGACCTCCCCGTTTAGAAGAGGGTTCTGGATGATGCACTGCACCAGATGAGCGTACTCGTCTGGGTCCCCAAGCCTGCTTGGGAAGGGGATGGTGCTGGCCAGGTAGCTGCGTACCTTCTCGGGGAGGCTTGCCAACAGGGGTGTGTCAAACAAACCTGCAAACATCCACACATAAGACATTATACATGTATGGTATATTCAATCCAACAGTTTTTAGATCAAATCAAAATCATAACATGAAGCTTCGGGATGCTAATTTTTTAATTTTTTCACTGTTCACAATAGTTTGTTGTTTGGATTGAGCATTGCACATCAAAATAACTGATTACAAGTTTCCTACCTGGTGCGATGGTACAAACTCGGATCCCTTGTTTGGCTAAATCTCTGGCTATAGGAAGCGTCATCCCAACAATAGCCCCCTTGCTGGCGGAGTAGGCTGCCTGACCCATCTGGCCATCAAAAGCTGCCACACTTGCAGTGTTGACCACCACTCCTCGCTGCTTGTCTGCGTTGCCTTCGTTCTTACCCATGAGTCCCACTGAGAGTCGGATCACATTGAATGTGCCTACCGTGTTTACCTGCAGTGACATGTCATCCTTTACACCATCTATTTCATTTGTGACATCATGCATGCAGTATTTACATTCGTCATCATGTTTAAGTCTCCCTAGTGTCTTCTGATCAAATTTCAACATAAGTTTATAAACGTTACAAATAGTTGAGACTTGCCAAAATCAAATGAAAAAGAAAGATGTGCAACACTGAAAGATCCATTTTCATCTTTGCATAATTTTCTAAGTAATTTTAACGTATTCATTGCAAAATTAAAAAACGTTTAATTCAAACAAAACGACAATCGGACCAAAATTCATTAAAATAATTACAATTAAACGAAAGGGCATTCCCGAATCGAATTGGTACTATAAATAGAAGGGGCGTATTATTTGCAAGATCGTGCAAAGGATTGTGGGACGTAAACAGAGGATGTAAACAAAGATGGCCGAATCAAGACGTTCGCGGAGACCGAGTCGAAAACTCTTAGAAAGTTTGGAGGTAAGGAAACGTTTTCATGTATTGCAACAGCATTTAGTTCGATAGAATATACGTTTATCTGCTCGAATAAATAATAAATAAATATCCATCATCGTGATCGGAAGCCATAACAATGAGATCGCGATAAAGAGGAAGTATGTAAATCCTACACATAAAACTGTGACGTCACGGATTGTGGGTTCGTTTATGGCTACGGCAAGTTTTGGAGGGTGATATACTTTGAAATTAAAATTAAATACTTTCTCGTTGATTATAAATTCTTTTTATGGTCTCAAAAAATTGTTGAAAGATTTTTCTACAGAACTGTATAGTCGGATGTGCGATGTATGAAAACGGAGTTATTACGAATGCAAAGTTGAAAATGGATCTTGAATACATCACTGCCATTCGACTAAATATGCAACGACTTAAAAGCATTATGGCATCAACATTACTTCACCAAGCAAGGACATTGTGTAAAACATGTTCTTAGAATGATATCTACTGAGGAACATTTATTTACCTCTTTAATATTAAATTTAGGAAAAATCCACTGTCATTACATTTTGCAATGCTATTCTAGGACACAATTTTCCAGGGAATTATCCAAAGTTTTAAAGAGCTTTTCACAAAGATCTTCACCTTTGTCAAAAAGTTTGACAAAATATAATAAGGTACACATAAGAGAAATGTTATCAGAGGTTTTATTTCAATTAAAAAAACCTACTGTTACTAATAATTATTGCTAAGCAGTTGAGTTAAATTACCATATAGAGGTATACATCTTCATTTTTTTTAAAACAATGTTTTCGGCTGGTGTGCACCATTGACTCAAATAATGTGGAGGTCTTCATGTATGAAGAGAGTCCTAACACTCCCTAAAGTACACTCCACACAACAGGGTTGTGCTCTTTTAATTTCAACCTCTCATGTTTCAATTAATCATATACAATTTATTTAATTCAGAATTTTAAACACCTAACAATGCCACTAAAATCATTCTTCAGATCCAATACCCTGACAAACTTCCTGCTTACAAGTGAAAGAGTAGGGTTAAGACAGTTATCATAAATCCTCCTCTGAGTTGAAATCTGACAGATACTGACATAGGAATTACCAATTGTAGATTGCCTTTCACTTAAGTTCTCTGTTTTAACTTAATCGTTATAACACTTTTTGACCTAAAGTGGAATTCAGTTTGGATCATTACACAGCACGTCACAATTAGGTACCAGTAATGAAGATTACACACACTACCAATTAAAGAGGGACATGAAATCTAATATCTTGTGCTGAGGTGCTGTGAGCTACATGATGATGTCTGACCATTATCACTCTCTGAAAATCTTCCAGTTTATGGGGCAGATCCTTATTGAAGTTGTATGTCTTGAATGCCACCCCAATTCCAGCACAATTAATGGCTGCATCCAGACGTCCGAACTTGTCTTTAGCAATATTGAGAGCCTTTGTAACATCAGCTTCAGAGGTAACCTGTTACAACACAACAAATTTACTTTGTTTCAAAATGGGATGATGACATTAAATAACTTTCAATATTTTCAAAAGGTTCTTATGGTTTATGGTCAATGACACCATGAAGAAACACTGAGTAAATTCATCATAACCATGTGTCACAATTGAGAAAATGTTCTCTTCTTACATCAGGTGGTGTGATTCACCGAGTGTCTAATTGGGAAAATGTTCTCTGCTTACATCAGGTGGTGTGATTCACCGAGTGTATAATTGGGAAAATGTTCTCTGCTTACATCAGGTGGTGAGAATAATAAGGTGCTTAATTGGGGAAATATTCTTTGATAACATCTGGTGGTGAGAATAACAAAGTGTCTATTTGGGGAAATGCTCTGTTCTTACATCAGGTGCTGAGAATAACAAAGTTTCAATTTGGGGAAATATTCTTTGATAACATCAGGTGGTGAGAATAACAAAGTTTCTTATAGGGAAAATGCTCTGTTCTTACATCAGGTGGTGAGAATAACCAAGTGTCTAATTGGGGCATACAACCAAGTGTCTACATCTGAGGAAATGCTCTGTGCTTACATCAGTTGGTGAGAATATACAGTCACTGCCTAGGTCCTTAGCAACTTGCTCTCCATTGGAGGTGGGTAGGTCACAAAGTATGACCCTTGCTCCTTGTTTGACAAATCGCTCCACAGTGGCACGTCCCAAACCAGACGCTCCTCCCGTCACCAGACCAACGAGTCCCTGTCACAAATGTGTTAAAATGTAGTGCATCACATAGCTTAAAATGAAACTTTATCTGGTGATCAAACATACATACAATACAAAATTGAAATATCCTCCTACCTGTCAGAACTGACAAAATAGATAAGTGTCAATTATATACCCTATACTTTCCAATCTTTATCCCCATGGAACAACCCAGCTTTGGATAAGAGGGCCTTGTTAATGGTAACAAAGTCCTCCCAGCAGGGTCCCACTTCAAATAAGTACTTTTAACCCTAAATGGGTAACTTTAAGGTGAAAGTTAGAGTATGAAACTCTTTAGAAAAATAACTCCAAATTTAAATATTAAACTGCAAACTGGTGAGCAGCTGTCTCAAACCCTTAACTTTACACTTCAGCTTTTTTGACTCAACTGTTAAACCGCTGAGCCACTGCAGCTGAGGAGAAAGAAAACGTTTTAGATTCTCTTCTTAAACCAATGACAGACATTCTTGAAGCCAGATTATAAGGACACCTCTTTTACTTTTTTTAAGAAAGATAGGCAAGCCATCTATAAAAATTAATATCTAAGGTATATTTGGTACTTAAGTCAAGAAAGAGAATGACCTCTCCATTTCATTGGAAAGAAAACCCCTGCTGTCTGGCTTGGGCTTTCTTAAGGGTTTAATAAAGAATACAGCTTCATGATTGTAGTTCAATATATATTTCATACTTTTGCCACTTGGCGGGGGATATAGTTAATTCTCCCTTTTTATTGCATTTTAACCAATTTAATATTACTCTAAATGACACATTGATGGAAAGATATACCCTTTGGTAACTATCTCTATAAGACAAGGGTGTAGCAATGTTGATAATCCAGCAAATTCTAACACTACCAACTCTAAAGATTCTTTAGGTAGCTACAGTAGCTCATCAAGCGACACATCATATATTGTACAAGGGGCCAGAAGGTCACAAAATCTATCAATTGTCATCCCCAAAATCTCTGAGTCTGTACACAATTCATCATTTTGGGACTACAAAACGGCCAAATCTACAATTTCTAATCCTTTTAGCAAATTTGGGTTTAGAATGCAATTTGACCATGGCACCTATGAACAAGATTTCTAGGACTTTTTGAACTGGAGTAGAAGATAAAAAATAAGTTTTGAGGGCCAGGCCCCTAGGCCCTCATTTGTGGCCACATGGTCACCAAATCTACAATTTAAAATACCCATTGGCCAAGGCACCTGTTCTGGTGAAGAAGATGGAAATAGGTTTTGAGGGCATGGCTTAGCAGGTCCTCATTAGAGGCCACAAGGTCACCAAAGGTATTTTGAATACCCATTGGCGAAGGTAACTGTTCACAAAAGTTTAGTTCTACAGAGCCAATGGAACTGGAGAAGTAAAAATATCAAATGTTACAGACAGATTGAATGCCTTCAAGGCTTATTAGCTAACAATTATTAATGAAGGAGAGATGGGACAAAGCAATAATTTATATTTGAATTTGCTCATTTTTTTCAAATGACAAACCTTGGTAGACTTATATGAAATTTTCGAAAATGTTGCTGTCACCAAAAGGTTTAAAGATTTAAAAGTCTCTACACTAGTTTCAACTTGAAAATAGGTTTTAATGCGTGGCCTTTACAAGGATTTGTTTACTCGCGATCTTTAATATTTGACCTTGAATTTGAACTTGTCAAAATAATTTCTAGGGGATAAATTCAATTAACAATTTATATGAGTTCTCAAAACCTATTTCCTATTTTGTGACCTTGACCTTTGAAATTCAAGATCACATAATCTATGATCCCTTTTGGTATAACAATCATGTAATGATTAAAAGCGTTAATAGTTCAATTTAAGCAATTTCGCAAAACTATTCTTAACTTCTGACATCGACTACAAATTGTAGCAAAAATCTTTCTAAATGATAGTACTTTACTCTCCATTGTTGATATTCCATACAAGAGCCAAAATTAATAGCACAAACACTATTTAAGTTATCGTGATTACAAGGCTTTTTTTAACGGATTTATTAACTTGCGACCGTGATCTTTGACCTTAAAAGAATTCGAATCAATTCCCCACTTTACCATAACTTGCCCTTTATCATTTCATGTGACGTTTTAATAGCTGCAGTTTTCTAAATAATCATGTGATACAGGAAAAACATTTATATCCAAGAGTGTAGAAAATCTTACACGAGAATCAGAAAAATTGTCATTGTTATCAAAGGAAAGTCCAAGACAATTTTGGAGAAAAGTGAAATCTTACAGGTGTAGAAAGGAAGATAATCTAGCCCATGTAGAGTTTCTTAATCATTTTAAGCAATTGCATAATCCGGTGTAGCAGGCCATTTCTTCCCAAGTCTAAACTTTCGCCAAGGAGGAAATAGCCTAGGCTAAACTTTTGGGAACGTTTGGCCTAGGATATTTTCTCCCCGGGGAAAGTTTAGACTAGGCCAAAGTTTTCCCCCCTAGACTCATTCTTCCCCGGGGAAAGTTGGCCTGGGTCAAAGTTTCCCCACCCTTGATTCTACTTTCACCGATTTCCTATTGTCCACTTTCATAGCAATTTGAACCCCGCTTAGCTTACACTTACAAATCCTGTTCTTTTATTGAAAATGGGGAGATATTAATATATTTTGGAAACGCTCTGGTCTATCAAGGATACTATTAAAAAGTTATTTACTTTTGTTTTTTCTTTTTATAGGGGGTTATGTTTTACAGAGGAACATATTGGCCTAGCTGGACTATTTCTTCCCCACCCTTGGTATCCATTTAAAGGGGGGAAGATTCTGGCCTAGCTGGGCTATTTCTTCCCCACCCTTGGTATTCATTTACACAGGGGATATTCTGGCCTAGCTGGGCTATTTCTTCCCCACCCTTGGTATTCATTTACACAGGGGATATTCTGGCCTAGCTAGGCTATTTCTTCCCCACCCTCTGTATCTATTCAAAGGGGAAATTCTGGCCAGCTAGGCTATTTTTTCCTCACCCTCTGAATCTATTCAAAGGGAGAAATTCTGGCATAGCTAGGCTATTTCTTCCTCACCCTTGGTATTTATTTACACAGGAGAAATTCTGGCCTTGCTAGGCTATTTCTTCCTCACCCTTGGTATTTATTTACACAGGGGAAGATTCTGGCCTAGCTGGGCTATTTCTTCCCCACCCTTGGTATTTATTTACAGGGGGGAAGATTCTGGCCTAGCTGGGCTATTTCTTCCCCATCCTTGGTATTTATTTACACAGGGGAAATTCTGGCCTAGCTGGGCTATTTCTTCCTCACCCTTGGTATTTATTTACACAGGGGAAGATTCTGGCCTAGCTGGACTATTTCTTCCTCACCCTTTATATTTATTTACACAGGAAGATTCTGGCCTAGCTGGGCTATTTCTTCCCCACCCTTGGTATTTATTTACACAGGGGAAATTCTGGCCTAGCTAGGCTATTTCTTCCTCACCCTCTGTATCTATTCAAAGGGGGAAATTCTGGCCTAGCTAGGGTATTTGTTCTCCACCCTTGGTATCTATTTAGTTGGGAAATTTTACATGCAAAATGTTTGGATAGCATAATCATCATTGTTAGCATATGGCTGACTGTACAAGATAGACGAGCAGGCATAACAAATTTAGATTCTGCAAAATGATGGCCAGTGGAATAAGCATATTGATAATATAATATCCAAAGTGAGTTCTATGATAATTTGTTTGAGAAGCTTCAAATTTCATCTCAAAAGAAAAAGCCTTAAAAAAAATCATTTGTTCTACAAATTTTGTTATTATTGTGATTATATTTGGAATACCTGTACAAAGACACAAGCAACATCATTAGAAAAACCATACTTAGATGCCCTAAGAACCATACGTTGATCTGTTAGAGGAGTCAGCCATTCTAAACTTTACCTTGAAACAGGTTATTCTACATTATCTGATCAACGTAAACTTCACAAGATGAGTGTTTTCAAAATGGGCCAAAAGTGTGTGCAGTTTTGTTAATAATTCTTTGTAGTATTTGAGAAATTCCAAATCCTGTGACTGTTCAATGTATGGCGCTTCTGCTGAAAATAATCCAGATGAAGAGGATAGATTTAAGGGAATTAATTCTGCATTTTGGGTTTTACAATGAAACAAATTTTGAAAAACACTCATCTTGTGAAGTTTACGTTGATCAGATAGTGTAGTATAAATTGTTGGGAAGAAATACCCTAGCTAGTCCAGAACTCCTCTCTGTTAATAGATAGCAAGGGTGAGGAGGAAATAGCCTAGCTAGGTCCAAATTTCCCCCTTGGAAATAGATAGCGAGGGTGGAGAAGAAATAGCCCAGTTAGGCCAGAATTTCCCCCTTTGTATAGATACAGAGGGTGTGGAAGAAATAGCCTAGCTAGGCCAGAATTTTCCCCTTTGTATAGATACAGAGGGTGGGGAAGAAATAGCCTAGCTAGGTCAGAATTTACCTCCTGTAAATAGATAGCAAGGGTGAGGAAGAAATAGCCTAGCTAGGCCAGAATTTACCTCCTGTAAATAGATAGCAAGGGTGGAGAAGAAATAGCCCAGCTAGGACAGAATTTCCCCCTTTGAATAGATACTGAGGGTGGGGAAGAAATAGCCTAGCTAGGCCAGAATTTCCCCCTTTGTATAGATACAGAGGGTGAGGAAGAAATAGCCCAGCTAGGCCAGAATAACCCAGCTAGGCCAGAATAACCCAGCTAGGCCAGAGTTAACCCCTTAAATGTTATAAATATCGCCGCACACAGTTGCCATCAGTCGTAATAAAGATTTCTGTGCAATTGAAAGTGATTTGCATGAGTAATTAATTTGTTATTGCCAAATAAAAAAATCAACAAGGCAGCGGAGGGAACCTGGTTTTAAATCGGCGGAGGGGACCCAGAAATAAAGGTTGGGAGAAGACCTTTTTGGATTCAATGTATCTAAAACTAGGTTGGTAGTATTTAATAAGGGTACACATATTGCTAGAAGAGAAAATGGCTTTATGATGAAAAAGAGTTAGAGGTTGTTGGAAGTTCTAAATATTTGGGCATAGTATTCTCTTCATTTGGACCTTTTTCTTATGCACAAAAGACGCTTTCGGTACAAGTAGACAAAGCTCTGTTTACTCTGTATAAAATAAGCAATGCTAACATGTACAACATAGATATACGTCAGCAGTATGATTGGTTTAATACTATGATATCGCCATCCTTTGTTTTGGTTGTGAAGTTTGGGGTTTTATGGAAGCACGTGCAGTTGAGAAGTTCATTTGAAATAATTGAAAGTGAAAACTTCGACACCTTCTACATTTGTTTATCGGGAGTTTGGAACGTTTCCACTGTATAAGACTACACTAGAACGTATTGTTAAATGTTGGCTAAGAATTTTGGATTTTGAAGAAATTCATTAAGTTCAAGATTCATAAAGTAATCTTCGATCTCTCTTTACACAAGCCAGAATATAAAACGTGCGCTACTCTGTTTCGAGATCTATTATCATAGTATGGATTTGGATATTGTTGGTTATCACAAGTAGTGAATAATAAAACTTATTTTCTCAGTGAATAAAACTGCTTTTCCTAGTGAATTGAAGCAAAGAGTCGATGATATCAGTATTCAGACATTGTAGAATAATTGGTATATTAAACATGTTATATAATTTGAAAAATATTCAATTAAAATAGATGTACTCAAGTATAGAATTTCACTTACAAAAATTTGCCTTGGCTTTCATACTTTAATGATTGAAAGAGGTCACTAGGCAAAGCCCAAGTTAAAATTTGAGGACAGGAAATGTTCATGCAGTGTGCATTTAGGATATTGTCTTATTCATTTGTCCAAATGTATTACTATAAGAGAGGTATACCTCGATAAGACATAATTTCAATAATCCTAGCATGTATAAATTTACTAGACTTCTACAAAGTAACTGCAATGATACAACATTGAATTTATCAAAGTGCATTTTTCATATCTTAAAAGAAAGAAATAGCTTAGATTTTGTGTAATATTTAAGTAAAGTTATGAATGGTTGTCACTGTGTTTTTTGTGGCTTGATGTGTTAATTGGGTTGCAAACCCCAGGTTAAGTTATGTGGTGCCAGTAATAACACCTTTTCATCATGGCAAATTTGTGTGTAATCTATCTTAGGCCTATTTTTGTGTGTACTTAAATGATACTTATGTTTATTTTCAATTGGTCATTGACCTATACAGAAACATAACTTGTGTATGTATTCATAGTCGAGATAATTTCTTATCTTATGGATAACTTTGAACCAGTGTTTTTATAGACACGGAGGTATGTAGATGTGTTGTTTTTGTAGTTACAATACCTGGGAAAATGTGAATCACTTGTGAAATCCCCACTGACTTAAATTTTAGTTTAATATTAATGTTTCAAGAATAAATTTTACTAATTAGGTTTTGATGGCAATGCCATCCTTTATGGATATGCTAACTAGAAATATGTGAATGTGATGCACAGTGATGTCCCCCTTCCAAACTTTTAATCCAACCTAACCATCTTTTACCAGGAACAATTATATCAAACATATAACAAATTTAGTGGTGCATAAAGAAGAGTTTTATATATTTGTCAACTTCTTTATTGTAGGGAATGTGACAGTCATCAAATTAGTGGTGTAACGATTCATCGATAGTATCGATGTTTGCATCGTCTGCTACGCGATACGAGTGCATCGATACAAACCATGTTTAGACAATATATCAGGATATTTATATCGTGAGGGTCCGCAATACATCGATGTATTGCCATATGAGACAATACATCCCGATACTGTTAACATAATTTGTTTCAAACAAATAACTATAATTTAAGCTATAAAAAGGTTTTTCTTCTATTTCAGAGATAACAGTGATTAGAACAGAAACAGAAAAAGAAATTATATGATATTTCTGATATTTTATATGTTATTTCACAGTCACTCTAATTTTGTGATTTTCCTTCATGTAATATCTTTGACAATTTGGTATCTAAGGATTAACATTACTGTTCTATGTCCTATCTATAGATTTTCATAAACTGTAGAGAATCGGGATACGTATTGTATCGCAACCACTGTATCGTGATGATAATCGTCTCGCAGGTTCCTTGGCAATAATTCCATGACATATCGTCTCGCCTAATAAAACTAGAATCGGGATATATCGTCTCGCCACTAGATCTATGGCCAGGATACACAGTGCATCTTGATCTACAGAATTTTTTTTTAAACCAATGAACACTCAAATGGTATTTTTGGTAAGTTTAAGCAATGTTTAGTAAAATCAGTTACTTTCATAGCATTGGGACAATGAATGTGCAAGCATGGTTCAACATTTTGTTTGTCTTGACCGAAGTCCAAATTCAAAGATCAAGCAATGCCGGTCAGAATTGGTGCAGCCCTTAGACATGTATTAATTTCTTTGCTCAATTCAAAGCGCTTAACACAAATGTTATCAAATGTCAAAGATCGCTAAAATGTAACATTTCGAGACTTTTTTCTATTTTCCACTTGGAGTTTTACCTTCAATGACCCGATGGAAGCCATATTGTACTTGAATGTGAAGGTCGCAAGATTAACAAATCAGAAGCAGCGTCATGGACACACCCCCAACTTCAAGCGGATACGGAAAATGATTGTAGCATGACACGTCAAAAGATTTTTAGGACATTTACAATCATTTATTCAAATTGTGCAATTGCCTTACTTGTTCATCTGAAGGATTATATTTATTTTTAAGATTTTTTTTTTTAATATGTACATATTCACAACTTTTCCCCCTCTAGAGTTAAAATGTTTGCTATTCATTAACATGATTTTGCACTCAAACTTAAGTGTTTACTAATGAAGACTTCGTGCATTAAAAGTTGTGTATAACGAATTTATCTCAAGATTTCACCTTAGAAGAGATAGTCATGCCTAATTATCACTTAGAAGTAAATAGGTCTTGAGATTTTATTAACCAAATGTGGTTGAATAACAAATTTCAAGTAGCCTATTGTATAAAGATTGAATTATTTCTAATATAAGTATAATAATTGAAACGGATAAAAATAAAATCCATTTACCATATAATGGTATTTGCATAGTAAGGATTTTACAGAAAAATCAGATTCAGAGTTAGCAAGGTAATTTCATACAGACGATAGGCCTACATACACCACGGTGAAACCCAGGTCACAATGACGGGATGTAATTTTCTCAACTCTCTGTAACGGACGACTCGGACGTGCATGTAGACTATGACGACACACTACTAAACCAGGACATCACTTTGATTGAAATAGAGAATGCATTAAAACGGTTAAAAAGAAATAAGACTGCAGGTAATGATGAAATAATTAACGAATATCTAATCGAATCTTTTGAAAAGCTTGGTCATGTTTATGTGAGGCTGTTCAACCTTGTTCTAGATACAGGTCATGTCCCCGACTCATGGGTGTGTGGTATCATTAAGCCTATTTACAAGAAAAAGGGAGATAAGAACGATCCGAATAACTACCGACCCATAACATTACTTAGTTGCTTTGGGAAACTATTTACAAGTATTTTAAATGACCGTTTGACGAAATTTACAGACACCAATAACATAATATCCCCATCACAATCAGGTTTTAGAAAAGGGTTTTCCACAATTGACAATCTTTTTGTAATGAACATGCTTATTCAACTTTTTAAATCAGCGAAGAAAAAACTGTATTGTACTTTTATTGACTTCTCTAAAGCGTTTGATAATGTGTGGCGAATTGGAATGTGGCATAAGTTACGGAGTTATGGTATTAAAGGTAAATGTCTTTCTGTTGTCGAAAACATATATAAGAATATTAAGTCCTGCATTACAGTTAACAATATACAATCAGAATATTTTCCATGTTACTCCGGTGTCAGACAAGGTGAAAATTTATCACCTCTATTATTTTCATTATTTGTGAATGATCTAGAGTCGCACCTTTTCAAAGCAGGCTCCAAAGGAGCTCAAATTGATTGTAATTATGATGAAATGAGTCTCATGTTACTGGTTCTAGTATTGCTATATGCAGATGACACTGTTTTATTTGGGGATGATCCCGTTTCTATGCAGCACTCATTAGATGCATTTAACGAATACTGTAAACGCTGGAAGTTGGAAGTAAATATTTCAAAAACCAAGGTAATAGTATTCGGAGGTGGTCCTGTTAATAAGTATAAAACACGCTTTGTATTAGGTGATCAAGAAATTGGTTTCCAAGATTTTTATACTTACCTTGGTATATCCGTACACAGTAACAGAAAATTAAATTTTGCCATTAAACAGTTGACGCATAATGCATCTAAAGCTATGTTTTGTCTCCTACGTAGAGCAAAGAATAATCACTTACCGTTAGACACTCTCTTTAAAGCATTTGATGTCATGATTGCACCTATATTATTATATGGCTGTGAACTTTGGGGCTACGAAAATATTGAAATTATTGAAAAACTTCACCTTAAATTTCTAAAACTGTCAACTGGCTTAAGAAATTCTACAGCAAACTTCTTTGTTTACGGCGAGCTAGGCAGAGAACCATTGAGTATAAAAATAGCGAAGAGGACTATTACGTTTTGGCACAACACTCTTACCACTGAAACCTGTAAAATATCTAAAACCATCTTGGAACATTTGATGTATGATAAAATTAATAACGGTGGGGAAAATAGTTGGCTTAAAAATGTTGAGCATATACTGAATACATGCGGACTGAGTGATGTGTTTAGAAACCCATACAATTATTCTCCTAAATGGGTCTCATTACAAGTTGAAATAATATTGAGAGATCATTTTCATCAATCCTGGCGAAGTTCTGTTCTCAATAGCTCTAAAGGAATATAGTATACCCTATTCAAAGATACCCCTTCTTTCGAACAATATTTACTATTACAAAAATCAGTATATATCCCACTTATAAGATTAAGAACAAGTAATCATAATTTTCCAGTAGAAACCGGCAGATGGCGTGGTCTACCCCGTGAGGATAGAACATGCCCTCTGTGCGATTCTCCAGCTGTTGCAGATGAAATACATTATTTATACAAATGTAAAGCCTTTGAAAGAGAACGACGTCTTTACATTAATGAATTTTATCACAAATGGCCAAATATGTATAAGCATAAAAGCTTATTATGCACAAAAAAACTGTCAGAAATTAAAAATTTATCAAAATATTTATGTATTGTCTATGAAAAATTGAAGTAAGCTGTGTTGTTTATATCACCATTCTTGTCTGTTTACATAATATACTGTATGTTTGTATATTCTCTTGTACCACCGTGGGTGGTTTTTGAGGAAATAAACATTGATTGATTGATTGAAATATTTCTAAAATGAAAACTTTTCTATAATAACGTATATCCATGCGTCTGTTTAGAATAGCCCACGTACATAGAAGTATACATGTATACATATACATATATTGGATACATCACGAAGAGATAAACAAAGTCTGTCTTGTTGAATTTACATTTACTTGACATCTGTGGAAGATAATTCGATCTTTCTGGAGAATGGAATTTACACACTAAAAAATTAGATTTGTTCTCCAATCCATATTTTACGCAACGGGCATGTGTACGTAGAGAAATATGTGTGTAGCCATCTCCCTTCGTTTACTTTCATAATCATAATAATTCTGCTCTAAATTTGATAAGAATGTTCCGTTTTTATATTCTAATGCACAGAGCCTAAATCTTGTTCAGGCTCTACCAAACTCTATAAGTAGAAGAAGAAGAAGAATATATTTTATTTACGTGTCACATGTTGTTATAAAACATTTGGAACATTTTACAAAATCATTTTTAAAAACAACATCCAGCCTTAAAAGGCTAATGAGACACGGGTATCATTGATAATCTAAAACAATATTAGATAAAAACATATACATCGTTAAAATGGTGTGATGACACAGTCGCAAAAATGTATATAATACAAGAGATAACTACATGTTAATTTTGGACCTTTTACGTCTATTAAACATTTATTTTGATTAACATGGCAGAAAGAGATATAAATACACTGTTTATTTAACATTAAATAAACAAATTGGTCAACTGGCGAAAGCTGGGCAAATAGAGGGTCTCTACTAATTATATTATTCCAAAAATCGTACCTTATATAAACTACAGGTGGTCAAAAAGTGGACTTCGTCTTCAATATCGTTACTGTCACAAAATTTACAAATTCTTTGATTTAGTGGCACCTTGGGGTTTGTAAATCTTCCAATTTCAATTTCTAAGGGTAAAGTTCCACACCTTAGCTTAATCAAAACGCTACGTCGTCGTGATCTGTCCATTGGGGTAGATATATATTTTTCAACAGTTGGGGCAATTTTAAAGAGTTTGTAGGTTCTTAATTTATTTCCGTTACACTGGCCATTATCGTTCCAGATTTGATTGTGCCAAAGTTCATCATCTAAATTTTGTAGCCATAATTTACAATTTAAAAAATCAAGATCAGACATATTAGGTAAATCATAAACAGGTAAATTCCAGGAACTAATCAATGAAAAAACATTATTATACCATGACTTTCTGAATTTTAATGACCATCTATTGATATTAGTTACAAAATATCTTTTAGGTGGTTTATGTAAGCGACGCCAAAAACGAAGAATGATAATATTTTGCTTACATTGTTGTGAAAACCAGCCCATTTCACCTTGTACAGCTAAATTTGGCGTTTTACGCCCTACTGATAAGAAAAACCTGCATGCCCTATTTTGAACAGCATTTATACAACTAAATACTTTTTGTCCCCAAATTGCTGATGCGTAAGATATTATAGGTTGTACTAAATTATTATACAGGGTATCAAAAACCTTATATGCAAATCCACCAACAACTTTTGATTTGCATATTATAACACTTAAATATCTATTAGCTGATTTGGCCACTTCCTTAACTGTAAATTTTAAATCTAAATGTTCATGAAACCATAACCCTAAGTACTTATAACTTGCAGCATAGTCAACAACATTGGTACAAATATTAAAACCAAAAATGTGAAACTAACCTACATGTAGATGCTGGCCGAAAATGTATAACTTTAGTTTTCTTAAGGTTTACAAGCAAACGCCATCTAGAACACCAATCAGAGACACAATTCATCATGAGCTGCAAAGACTCTGCCTCTGGTGCTATAAGGGCAATATCATCAGCATACAACAGAAAACTTAACATAGAACTGTCAATGTCAATACCACACCTTAAATCATTTAATTCGTTTGCTAAATCATTAATATAAACAGAAAATAGAGTCGGCGACAAAACACAGCCCTGCCGAACACCCGTTGATACATTAAATGCATCTGTAAATAAGCCATTTACTTGAACTCGTGACCATGTGTTATCATACATAGCTTGATTATATTAGCTTATAAGATTAGTAGGGTGAACTATTTTCAAGAGTACAATGCCAAAATTGGTAAACCATATTTATACATGCATTTTCCAAACACCTAAGAAAATACAATTTATCACCAACATCTTGTGCCAAGCAAACAAATCCAAATCTATGTGAAAATAAATAGAGGATATTTGACATTTCTTGTCGAATACCATGGATATTTTATCGAGTGAAGTAGAAATTTATATTTTCACGAGTGGCGTGGCCACGAGTGTAAATATATGATGTTCTATTTCACGAGATGAAATATTCATGGTATTTGACGAGAAATGACAAATATTCTATTTATTATGTTTCCCAAAACCCCGTAAATGACCCTAACTATATGAATGGAGAAGCTAAAACGCTTCGCTAGCGCGGCCGTTGCATGGCGTCATTCAATTGTTTCATGACGTCACAGACGACGTCATTTGATTGTTGCATCATTTCTCTGAATAGAATACCATAATTATTTCACTCAATGAAAATACGGGTTTTATTTTCACCGGTAAATGGCATATTTAGCCATTCGAAATATAATAAAATTTATGGCATATTTCACCATTCGAAATATAATAAAATTTATTATTATATTTCGAATGGTGAAATATGCCATTTACCGGTGAAAATAAAACCCGTATTTTCACCGGTAATATAATATTATATATCCATGGTATTCGACAAGAAATGTCAAATATCCTCTATATACGCATACGAGCGTAATTAGAAAAAACATGATTTTAGGTATTCTACCAGAATGCATTTCAGTTAGTTTTGATAGTTATTAGTTCAACACAAGGCATTTATATATAACTGGAAACGCCCGCTCTCTCCATAAACTAAACTGATGTACAAAAGAAAGTGCACACCCAGATTTTCGTATTCTGATATTATCTTTTTCAAAATAGAATATTTTAATGTTTTATCCTAATGAAACAAATTGAAAAGTGATTTTTTTTTCAGAAATCACGGTTGTTTTCATTTGCACATGAATTTAACACGCTATGAGTATAAAAACCGGTGAATTCGACCATTCACTCTTTGTGTTACAGAAAAAGCAGAAGAAAATGCCAAAAGTTGAGGTTTCAAACAGGTAGGTCATTTATGAATACGTTACGACTGATACTCACCGATGTCACTTCATGAGTATGTTTATAACAGTACATATATCGGAGCTTAATATGGCTGTGTGAATTGCCTTGTTATATATTGTATATGACCTGTATCAATGTCTCCCGAGCTTGTGGTTACACCGTCAAATGTGTCTCTATTCAAGGAATAAAACTAAAGATTCCTACAAAATGTTGAAAATATCAGGTTCTTTTATTTCAAGGCAAGTGAAACACTGTTTATTCCTGAAACTATTTGTCTACTTGAGTGGGCATGTGTTTCCCGACATACACTTTAATGTTGAAGCACATGTAGTCAGTCTCATTGTTGGTGTCGCGTGTCTCACACTGCGGTCTAAAGAGAAGTAACGCATAATTTTAATATTAATAATAATAATACTGTGGATATTTATATGGCGTCTTTTCCACGTCCTAAGACATACCCAAAGCGCTACCTACATCATTACGCTGAGGGAAGTGTACTTTCAAAGCTGCTACTAAGCGCTAAGCGCGACTGTATAGGTCCGTACAACCCTATATTCAGGTACCCATTTCAACAGCTGGGTGGACTGAGTGCAATGTGGATGAAGTGCCTTGCCCAAGGACACAACACTGTTTTGGACCCAGGTCACACATTTTTGGTGTCTCCACCAGGATTCGAACCCTAGTCGTCGGCGTGAAGGGCCAGCACGCTAACCACTACACCACTGTGGTTATTACAAATTATTATCTGTATTCGCTTAACTTATAAGAATCAATAGAGCCAAAAATGAGAAAATATACCCTTAATTCGACTACTATAGGAGACCTTTTATACCCCTTTTGTGGATAACCGCCTAATGAGATTGGCGAACGCTTAAACAGAATCACCGAAGCATGACTCGAAGCAACGCCAAATGTGTGACGTGCTAGTCGTCAGCTGAAACTCCAGCCCTTTGATTTTCTCTGTGTTTTTGAGCTAATTCAACAGCAAAATAGAGGCAATAGCATGACCGAAAGAATTCCAAAATACGATATGTAACTGCTTCATGATATCAACTTTCCTTCTCAGTCGTCAAATTTTGATTGGACTGTGACAATCCTTGGACGCGGTTTTCTTGGGTGGGTTTATATAAAAAAGGTTAAGAACTTGGCCGGTGAGATATCCACCACTATGGGATAACACGTAGTGTAATATCATGTATTTATCGATATGAAGTTCTCAACTGTCTCAATTGAAAGTTTTTGTAATAAACAGGAGACAATGTAAAAATCATTTTAATGTTTACTGTAGAAACATTATTTTGTTTCACTGCACTTTCTTGACAACTTAGTACTTAGTGGATGATTCGTTTGTATTTAACTAACATATATTATATTGTTATCTATTATAACATCTCACACCGTGTTGCAATATCTCTGTCTTTTAATTTAACAATCAATGACATGAAAACATAACTGGCGCAAGCGTTAGAAACATCCTATGTAATACTAAAGAATGTTGGTACCCGTTATTCACGATGTACTTTTTTGAACGTGTGTCATCGTCGGTAGAAGTGCATGTGCCAAATCTCCTTCTTTTAATTTATTGGTTGAATAAATATTCCACAAGTTCATTGGTTAAAAATGACTGGACGCCGTGACAATAAACTAAGTAGCAGTCGAATGCGAACGGTGGCGTTCACTAATGCCTACATGGAAGAATGCCTACAGTCTTATCAAAACATCTTCATGCACCAGTGGCTATTCCAAACCAATTCAAACAGTTCACTTGTATGCAGGTAAGCGGGTCGCTGTCACAACATTCACTGCAGGCATTGTTCCCTGCAGGCGCTTTTCCTTGTAGGCATTATTAACCCTAACCATGCCAACAGTTACGCCATTATGACAGGACATATATTCCACTTGGCGGGTCCAAGGCGTTCAAAAGGTATAATTAGAGACCATTAAATCAAGAATTGAAATTGAATGCGATAGGATTACACAACGGCCACCTGTGTGTCATAAAACAATAAGACTAGTTAAACCAGTCTGATTGTTGTGACAACATTTGGCAGACGTCATAATTGCTTTTCAAATGCTATTGGATAGTGAGCATAGCATCATATTAAAACACTGTCTTTCGCTTGGAACAATACAAATAATTAAAGATGTATTTAACATCAATTTATCGGAGGTTTGAGTTGTTGATGACTTTAGATATGTTTAAACAGTTGTTAAGACTGTGAGATTACCTGTTGTTATTTCATTAAGGAGGTTATACTTCCGCCGACAAGCACGTCACGCGGCAGGACATGCGACAGGACACGCCTCAGTGACCACGGTCCAGTTCAGTTCTGTTCGCTGGTGCTAATTAGCAGGTGATTCGAAAAAGCCGTATTAAAGTTGTTTATCGGCCGATTTCGAAAATTTACATCCAAGGTAAGTCGATCTTTAAGCGGTCTCGTCCCAGTGTCGGACACTACCGCAGTAAGTACACCTTTTGTTGATAGGCTTCTAGAACAGTGTTCAGACATCGAACTTAATCCAGGCCCAAGATCTTCATCTTGACATGCAAGGGAGACGTCGGATAAGCAAATGACTCTCCCTTTTTGTAATACTGACGGTAACGAAAATGCTGGGTGGAATCTTGCAAGTATTCTAAATGATATTAAAGAACAGATTCAAGGCTTATGTGTTAAATTTGACAAATTTAGCGAAGATTTTGCATTGAAACATATAGGACTCTTGAAATTGAAAACAAAGAATTAAAATCTAGAATAGACAAACTGGAAACAAAGTTTGACAGAGCAGAGGCCCAGAGCAGACGAAACAACGTCGTCATTCATGGTGTAGACGGTCGGCCGGGGAACAATTAGTTTGTTGTAGTTATGGGTAATAAATAATTTGGAAATTAGTTTATAAATAGATAGATTATGAGTTGTATTTGGGAATTATTTTGTAGGTGAATTATAATTGATTTTTTTAGTTAAGTAGGGTTTTTAAGTAGAATTTAGAATAAGTAGAAGAGTTGTGATATTTAAATGTTGTTATTATGATGTTAGATTTTATATAAATTTATTATTCAAGAGTTTTGGGATGATGGATATTTATATAAATTGTATAGAAAATCAAAGTAATACTCATCTTGTTTGTGGTTGTTCCATTGTTCTGTTTTTAGAGCGTTGTTATCTTCGCAATGTGCTTTTTTCTCTCCTTGGTACCATTCCCTTCCACTCCTGTGGGAGGGGTGAAGAGAGGAGATTCCCCCCGTGGGTTCGTTTCTCCTGTCCTCGAGCTTCTGATTGGTTGTTAACTCCCCCCGTAATGGGTGGAGTTTTTTGGAAGCTGTTGTAGGAGATCCCCCGAGGGTTCTCTTCTCCTTTTAGCAGTTGGCTGGTGTAGTATCCGTGGTCTTATAACGGTCATTATTTAGTGCAGTTATTAGCTTGTTATAGAATATCATATTGTTTAATTTGGTTTGGCTAGCAGTTCTTGTGGTTTACTAGCGCCTTAATTTTGTCTAACAGTTCTTGTGGATTGTTAGCTTTGTTATTATCTTGCGTTTGCCCATGTAGGGACTGAGTAGCAAGATGGTGTTGTCTAACAGTTCTTGTGGGATGTTAGCTGTTTTTAGTATTAATACCTTGCGTTTGCCCTTTGTAGGGGCTACGTAGCAAGGTATTAAAGTGTGTTATCGGTATATGTTTAGTTCTCTTGCCTTTGGCCCTTAAGGGGACTACGTAGCAAGAGATTTGTTTATTAATGGTAAGTATGCTATATATTGTTATAGGCTATCAGTTATTGTGGTTGCGATAGCCTCTAGGGTATATCTAACAGTTCTTGTGGGATGTTAGTTTATTTGTTTGTTTAGTTGCCTTTTTATTAGATTATATTTCTAACAGTTCTTGTGGAGTGTTAGTTCTTGCATTTTCCCTATGAAGGGACTGCGTAGCCAGAAGTGATTTTCTATAATAAAGAGCTTGGTGAGCATTACGGAGTGTTGTACGGACTTTATAGTAGGAGATGTTACTGTTTGGCTAACAATATAGGAGTTCCTGTATTATGCGACAGGAGGGGCTTAACAAAAAAATGATAAAGAATAACAAAAAACAAAAAAAGAAAAGAAACAAAGAGGATAACAAAGACATAACAAGAAAAAGGGGGGTGGGTTGCTGAGCTTAGCAGCAAAAACAATGGGGACAAGAAAAAACCCTATGAAAAATATATAGAATAGATGGGGGATTGTTAGCAGTTATATATTTTACCAAGCATTGGTTTTGCTATTATAGCTGTTTGTATAGTTTGGTTTTAAGGAGAAATGTTGATAGATATGGATAGTTGCTTGGGTTGGCTAAGAGTTCTTGGAGGTTGCTGGCCTTAGCATTATTTAACAGTTGTCTCCTGTGGCGTTGAGACATATCACATTCAAAGAGAATATGGTTAATTGTATCCTTAGCCTTGCAGTGGTTGCATAAATTTTCCGTTGCTCTGCCAATTTTGTGGAGATAGACTTGATTCTTAACTGTGTTAAGTCTTAGTCTGGTGGTGGCTACATCTACCCGTCTGAATTCATGGAAGTTTTTAGCTTTGCTTGTTTTTTTGGGTTGTATTTGATAATATTTGGTATATTCCCAATTTCCCTTGTATGTTTTATTGTAGGTATATATACTTATGGTTTTAGTTAAGTTTTTTGCTTCCTTTGTGGTGTAGGGGATGTTAACTTCATGATTTTGAGTGAGTCCGGCCTTGACTGCAAGGTCGGCTCGTTCATTTCCTGGTAGGCCTATGTGTGATGGTACTCATAATAGTTTAATATTATTGTTATCATTTGTTTGATAGTTGATAAAGTAGTATATTTGATGTAATAATTCATGGCGGTTTTTATCCGTTTTGTTTTGTATTGCTTGTAGGGAGCTGAGCGAGTCAGTGGATAAGGCTATATTTCTATTTTTATAGCCAGTGCATAGTTTTAGTGCCTGCATGTTCCATTTAGTTCAGCCGTAAATATTGAGACATGATTAGGTAATTTAAAGGCTATTACTTGATCACCCATGTGTGTAAAGGATATTCCAGATCCAACTCGACCTTTTTGCCTTTGGATCCATCTGTGAAGATTTGTATGTATTTGTTATGATTGTATCTATATATGCTTGTGTATTAGTGAGATCAGTTGGTTTGGGATTGCTTTTATCTATTTGTTCTTTTCAGGCAGTATCGACTTCATGATCAGGTATTTCAGTTGGTTTGAGGATGCGAGATGTGAACGGATCAGTTGTTATATCTAACTGGTCTAGTTCAAATTTTTCTATATGTTTTTTAGCAGTTTCACCAAATGGAGGTGGTATCTTTTTTGCTTGTTTGGTCATGACTTGTTTTTTATGATTTATAATTTTTTGTAGACATGGTTTGTGTTGGGATCTTATAATATAATTTGTGATGTTATCTTCCCATTCTTTTTGTAGGGGGAGTTCTCCTAGCTCATGTCTTATTAAGTCTATTGGAGTGCCGTTGAGGAAGCCTGTTATAAGTTTATATGCTTGGTTTTGTATGGTTTTGAGTTTTTGTACATTTTTCTGATTAGTGTCGCACCATGCTTCGGCGCCGTAATGTAGTTTGGATTTAATAAGTGATTTATAGAGATTGAGTAGCATTTCTTTACTGCTGCCCCACCTGGCATGTGAGAGCAGTTTTAGTATGTTAAGGTCTTTTTTGCACCTTCAATATGTTTGTTCCATGTTAGGCGTTCATCGAAGATGATGCCTAAGAATTTAACATGTTCGACTTGATTAAGTTTTTGTTCATTGATGTTTAAATTTACTGGTCTACAGTTGGCTTTTGGAGTTGGCTTAAAAAGAATTGATATTGTTTTGCTGGTGGATAACTGAAATCCCCAGTTTTGCGTCCACTGGTTTACATTATCTAACGCTTTTTGTAATACTTTAGTTGCTTTGTGTTGGTGTTTATGACTAACCCACAGGGCTCCGTCATCAGCAAATTGTGAGGTATTAACTTGTTTGGGTAATTTGTTAAATAGATCGTCTACCATAATGTTGAATAGCGTTGGTGAGATAATGCTACCTTGTGGTGTGCCATTTTCTAGATTATAATTATCCGATATGATATCTTCTGTTTTGAGCCGGAATCTTCTGTCCGACATAAAGTCATTAATAAAGTTTAAAATTTGGCCTTTAATGCCTTTTTTTAAACCATATGTATAAGGCCTGTTTTCCAAACCATATCGAATGCTTTGCTGAAGTCTAGGAAGACAGCTACAGTATATTTTTACTTTCGTTGTGCTTCTCTTATTGAATGTTGTAATCGTATTATATTGTCAGTGGTGCTATAGGATTTTCTATATCCTCATTGGTTTGGAGTGATAAGTTCTTTGGTTTCCAGGTAATGTTGTAAGAGTTTAGTAACCATAGCCTCTAAGGTTTTGCATAAGTTTGAGGTTAATGATACAGGTCTGTAAGATTCTGATTAGGTGGGATCTTTACCTTGTTTATGTAGTGGTAATATAAGGCTTTCCTTCCAGTTATTTGGTATTTTCCCTTCTTTTCATATTTTATTATATAAATCTAGAAGTATATCTTTGAACGCTTTTGGTAGATGCTTCAACATTATATAACTGGTTTGGTCTATGCCTGTGGCTGTACCTTTTTTGTTATTAATGACATTGTTAAGTTCTGATCTTGTGGGTATTTTATTCGGTGATGCTTTGGCCTGGGTAGAAGGAAATGTTTGTCTAGGCCAGGTTGGGATGAATTTTGTCGAAGAAATCTTCAAAATTTAAACTAGGGCTTGGGTTATGAAGACAATAATTCTGTCGACAACCGGCCCGTCCTTGTTGGTGTTTAGGCGTGGTCTACTTTGTTTTTGGCTGATGGTTTCCCTAAGGTCTTGTGGTTCTCTATTGCTATTGTCTTTGTGGTTATGTGAGAAACTATGTTTTTCCTCATCATAGGCCTGATTGATTTTGTGATTTTCTTTTGTTTTACTATGTGGGTTTAGTTTTTCTAACAGACTTAATGTCTTCTAGTAATCTTTCTTCAACTTTCTTTAGTGTTTGTTCTAATTTCTGTTCTTTAGTTTGTGGAGTGGTGTTTTGGTTGCAAGGGAATACATTTCTAGAATGGTTTGCTTATGATTGACAGGTGAATGTCTGGGTGAGGAGTGGTTTGAGGGGTTGAAGGTGCCGATAGAGTGCTCAGTGACATCACTTTGTACCCTTTTAGCCTTAGTTTGAGGTTTTGATTTAAGTTGATGTCTATTGGGATGTTCTACCTGTTTTACCTTGTAGGGGCATTTCCTAGATACTGTTGACAGTTGTCACAATACATTTTGTTGCGACAGTTGTCGTAACTGTGTCCAGAGCGGTGGCATCTGGAACAGCATTTAGTACAGAATGTTTGTTTGTTTGTTGCTGGAGGCTCTGCTCATATCGTGACTACTGGAGACAGATTGCAGTCAGCGACTTTGAACCACAACCATCCTGAACCTGACTTTATCTTCAAAGTTGATGAATTCAAGGCCAAGTTGATCCACCGTGCCAAGACGGAAGTGACGCCAATTTCCCAAATCTACGACGACGAGATAGCAAACCTGAGAAAACATCCCAGCGTAGTCCCCGACAGCCTCCTTCGACTTATACCAAGATTCTCTGCTGTCAAGACAGGCATGTATCGACAACGTCACAAGACCATCGCTGCACTTCATACCAACCGCCAAGACATCATCCTGGAAGGAGAGAGGACACAGACAGACAGTGGCCAGCAGTTCCTACACACAGTTGGAGGCGGTGAACAAGTCCTTATCCTCACACCTAACCAGAACATGGATCAACAGTTGAGATTGGATAACCTGGGTTACCTATTAGTTGATGATAGTCTTTTAGTAATTCTATGTCTACAGGTGTTGAGTTAATACTATTTGCTTCTGTAGTATGTAGTAGGTTTTCCAATACGTCCATAGTAGAGTTGAGTTAACCCTTAATTAATCCTATAAGCGAAGTGTGATCTATATATGTATGCGAGGGTTCCTGCGACTAAGGCTGAGCCAAAGCGAGTCATCCTAGTTTAGGTAGCCTATGCTAAAAACTCGACAAATCTACCAGCCCGAGACCTGATAGACCAGCTGACCCGTTCGCGCTAGGGAACTGGGTGAAGGAACGACGAGAACCGGAAGCCCGGTTTAGTAAGCAAACAAGGGACCTAGTCTAAGTACACTAGTCTAGTCCTCTTCTGCGGGTGGTGGGTATACTTCACACTTCTTAATTAGAGCTAATTCATTATGGTTATTAACCCTAGGTGTTTGCGCTGTAGTGCGTGTATGCGCGGTTCAGTCCCATAAGACAGAATTCCCAAAAGACAGAATTCCCAAAAGACAGAATCAATCACAACATTAATTAACTGAGCAATGCTGACCACCCCTGATTTCTCAATGGACTGACCCAACCCGCCTTATGTTCTAGTATCGACACAATCTGAATTGAGACTAAAATTTAGTCCAAGAAATATTTTAATAATTTACTGTGCCTTCATCCATTATATTTGTCTGGGCTCCTAAATTGTGTATGCAGTCAACTCTAGACTTGCTGAATTAGGGCATAGGCTGTATTAATGGCTTCCTATTATACAGTCATGAAGCAAGACTAGATTTGAATGAATGATTCCAAAAAGATACCAAGTGAAACACCATCCACTTCTACCATTTCTAGGCAACAAACTACCTTGTTTTGAGAAAAAAAATGAGATAAGTTTTATACAATATACATTCGTAACAGTTTGGACAATTAAGGTTGACAAGTTGAATTCATACTTACTTGCTGGTGTCTTATTTCTACAAAATGTGCTGAATCTCTTTATTTCATATCCTATCACTATTACAGGACATTATACACATTGTGGAGGGTGTTTTTTTTAAGTTAATGAAAAATCAACCGCACTCTTAACATAAATTATCTCTAAGTATAAGCATTTGTTGAGTATTTATTTTTCTTATGTTAATTTATACAGATTTTGTGAACATATATTCTATGACCGTCACCTCTGGACAGTGTAAATCTGTCCAGATTTTTACCCTAAAGCCAATTTTATCAAAACTTTCCAAATGACAAGAATAATTGTTTTCTTCCTAAAATAACCCTTTAAAACAAGTTATTTTTTTTAAAATTTTGATTGGGCAGGAAATGCTACCAATTTTGAAAAAAACCATATATGTGTTAACAGAGACCCTATGTGAATTGAATAAAATGGTGCTTCATGTTATAAAGTTTATTTATATGTTATTATCATCCATAAAAACCTGTTGTATCTTAATGGTGTCTTTTGGGAATCTGTCTTTATTTATTTATCGGGGCCGTTCCAATATTTCCAAAGGGTAGAGCCCATGTTACACATGATTAGTCAACCATGAAAAGTGTTGTTTCAAGCTTTCTGTCTTTTGGGACGATACCGTATGCGCTGAGGGGGGTGTAGGGTTAGTAAGGGTGGGTGGTAAGTACTCATCGCACTCAAGTGGTTAACTGTGTGCTAAGTGGTATGTAGATGTAACGTGCTTCAAGGGAGAATCTTAGAGAACTCACGTGAAGTCTTGATGTTATATATCCAAGTGGTAATCCAAATGGAATTAACTACTCCTCGAATGAATCACTGATATATAGATATCCAAATGGTATATCTAAAAGGAATGTAAGTAATCCAAGTGTGAATCACGGATCCAAGTAGTGGAGTAGTAGAGCACTGGAATCACAAGTAGGTATCCGAATTCAAAGTCAACGAATCTTGTAAACAAGTGAATCCAAGATGGCGCGAGGTGGGTAAGTTTTGGCAGGAAAGCGTGAGCTAAGGCCAATACGTCTGCTCTCAACAGTGTCCTGAAGAGAGTGATTAAAAGATCAAAATTTATACCGTTCATGGTTAAAGCCCGTGAAGATGGGAAAATGTCATACTTGTCGTACGACAAATTAGTCATCGCTGATAAGGCGTTTGTATTGTCAGATGACAACAAGTCCCTGACACAAGTTGGCACAATGAGAGCGCAAACTACCCTGCAGGGCCAGGCACAAGTTCTCTACAGTGGCGGGAACCAGTGGCGTGAGTCCGTGTCCAGTGAGTCCGAGACACATGAGTCCGCAGGAGAGACAAATCATGAGACCTAGGAACTCGGCCGTGGTCCATCACTTGCCTGTACAAGTAACTGTATAAATCCACAAACAATCATCCTGGACAAAGAGAAATCTATCCTCAATATATGTGCATGGAACGTCAATTGGCCTTTCACAAAATTGAAACATATTGATTTTATCAAATTTGTTAGTAATTTTTACCTGTTTTTTCCTTTGTGAAACAATGGTTTACGACACTAAGAATATCATGTATATCTTTCCAGACTATCATTCTTTCAGTGCACAGGCGAAAGAAATCAACTAGGGCGGTTTTCAGGAGGAGTAGTATTATACATCAAGAAACTAATATCACATTACTTTACAAAAATACATTCAGAGTGGGAAAACTGTATTTTTGTAAAATTGTCTAATGTGGTAAAGCCATTTATGATTGGGGGTGTATACATTCTAGCTGAAAATTCTACGATATATTCACCCATATTGGTCATAACGGAACAAGCCTGGATGACTATTTTCTCAGACTTGTTTTCCTCTGTGATAAAAATGTATGTGCAGAGCAGAACGGAAAGTGATCACCTTCCACTCTCGCCAGCGTTAGAATATTTGCCTAAAGATTGTATTGGTAAAACAAATTCACTGACTGGAGAAATGAATTTGTCGAGTATCCCAAAGTATGTTTGGACAGATGTCGGTAAACAACTCTTTCTTGAAAACTTTTATAGCGACTACGGCGAAACAACAATTCTAAGAAGCTATTATTATAGATATAAATATAGCTACCGCAAAGCTGACAGAGCTTTTTTACTTTATGGAATCACATTTTGAGAAAAGTATGTACACGTCCAAACACAAACCTAGACAACCGAGATGGTTCTAGCCGGACTGATGTCTTCAATACGTCGTGTGGGGTGAGACAAGGCTGCATGCTGAGCCCTCTGTTATTCATCCTATTCATAAACGAGATGGTAGTAGAATTAGAAAACAGCCATACAAATGGCATTTTCGTAAATGAAGCCATTGCCATAATCAAGTTACTACTTTTCGCAGATGGTGTCCTTGTATCTGATTCTGTCATAGATCTACAAAGAAAACTTAATGTATTGCAATATTTCTGCGACAAATGGGGCATGGAAGTAAATTTAGATATGTCGAAAATCAATGTCTTTCGTAATGGTAGTTATCTAAAAAAGGTTAAATAAGGGTTCTATAGAGGTATGCAGATGATAGTTACTACTCAATATAAATACCTTGGCATAATAATCACTGTTAGATGAGTATGGTCACGTGCTTGTGAAACGATTGCCCTGCAAGCCAGAAAAGCCTGTTTTCCTTTATTTAGTTTTTATTCAGGAAATATTCTGATATGTCTAAAATGTTTGACACTAAAATATTACCCATTCTTTTGTATGGTAGTGAAGTCTCGGGTTATGCATATATGCATATCGAGAATCTATTGATTAAGTTCAAGGTGTCTATTTAAAAAGATATCTTGGTATAAGTAAGTTCTGCTCATCCAGCGCAGTGTAAGGAGAGGTTGGAAGAAACAACGTTAGCACGATTTATTTTTGTAAGTAATAATAATAGTGGATATTTGTGAATGCGCCAGCATCCGTGCATTAAATGCTCGCTCAAGGCGCTACAAAGAAAGAAGTGTTAAAAACTTTACACAAGTATATACACAGGGAAACTTTACACAAATATATACACATGGATTGCACGAATAGAATCTAACAGAATGCTAATGAGAAATAGTGAGTTTTTAGGATGGATTTGAAACAGTTTAGTGTGTTCGATATTGGTGCAGACTGATCCGCATGCACAGAAGTCGACAGCCAAACGCCTGCTATAATATGATGAAAGAACAGGACGACAACGGCAGTACAAACTGGGTGTCACAAATCAGATTATTACTGTTCAAAACTGAATTCTCTTATATCTGTATCGCCCAAGACTGTGGTGATATCAATTATTTTTTAAGATTATTCAAACAGCGATGCATTGGCCTAGAAATACAGAATTGGTGTCAGCATATCAAGAGTTCAACATATCTTTATCACTATAGTTCTTATAAATCACTTCTTACTCCAGAATTCTATCTATTATCAGGCTCTATAAACAAAGACTTAAAAGTTGGCCTCACGAAATTTCGTACACTCTCTCATGATTTAAAGATTTTAAAAGGAGCGCTATAAGAAAAATAAGGAACCGGTTAAGCCATCTGCTTAAATATATAAAAAAATGTGACGTGTTAAAAGGACTGGCATTGTATTTTAAAAGAAATCTATATGTTAAATGAATTTCTTATTTAGTCTTGACATATTTTCTTGTATTCAAGTACATAGCCTAGCATCTATATGCGGTTTACTGTAAAAATCATCTATGGCAAATAACAGATATAGTAATAGTAGTATTTTAAAATTTTGTGCCATCAACAAATTTTGAATATATGGAAATGACTAACAATTTACATAAAAGAAATCTGTTTATATACTTAACCTCACCAAATTTCATGAGTTCAAGAAACTTTCATAGTACTACAATGTACATGTGTTTGTAAAATCTGAATATGCTTTGTAAATGATATACTTGTATTCCGCACAGCCAATATGTATTTCTATACTGTTGTACTCTGGGCCACGAGGCCTCCAATACTGAAATAAAGACTTCGAGACTTGTGTAGATATTGAGAGAAGCTATTAGAAACGTGGTACGCTCACCAAAGGTGACCGTTTCCTGCAACACAACGCTCCTGGGCACAACACTCATTTTTCCGGAAAAAAAGCACGCACCTGTGGCAATGAAATCCTTCCTCACCCTCCTTATTTCCCCTACAATCTCTTCCAAAGCATGAAGTCATTTCTTACAGGAACAGTCTTTCCAGATGATGAATCACTTTATTTTGGATGTCGAGTCATGGTATGATAAGTTAACTACGGACTTCAGTTGCAGCTGTCTAAATTGATGGGAGAAATTTATTATTCTAGGTTGTTGCTGTGTAGAGAAGCACTAATAACTGTGAAATACGTTTTGTGTCAGTTAGTCCTCTGATATTTTAACAAATCTTATAATGCCCAGTATGCAATGGCATTGGTAAAATGATAATGCATTGCATTGGGTTTACGTGTTCACTTGCATAGAAAACATCATGTATAGTGGCAACAGTATCAATGATGGATGACCATTCAATCATATGTATTAGGTGTAAGGAGGTTTTCGCAATTCATTGATGTTAGTTGCCTATTTCTATTGGGTATTATATACATTATCAATTTAAGATTTTTCTGTAACTGTATTGAAATTAATTATTACTTTATATTATTTTACTTAAATAAATGTCCTTTGCAACGTCGTACTGTAGATAATAAAAGAAGGAAAATTTTCAATCCAAAACGAAATGAGACACACTAAAAGCAGAGCAGCCCTAAAACTAAGGGTTCCACCTTCCCTTTTTCAAAGCCACAATAAAGTGGGCATTTTTTTGTAAATATACCAAGAAAGACAACTGGACATTAAAATATTATTAAAGTATAATCAAAATAAGGTTAAAATAGTGAGATATTAATTGAAAGTAGCAACTGTGTAGATAAAAGAAATGATAGAGCATGTGATGAAAGTTTAGGACAATGCGTTTTAGGGAGTTATCACTTAGGAGAAACACGAGTCAGAAATGAGTTATTGTCAAGGGTTGTGATATATGTAAGGCTGATTGTCAGGGGATTAATGGACACACCTAACATGAAGTCATTTCTTATGTCTAATACGACTAGGTAAGAAGAATTGACGCTGGATAAAAATCATTATCGTGACGTTATGAATAACTGACCATTTGCTAAAGTGTATTAACTAATTAGAGAGAGAGTAGTAAGTGACGTCACAAAGGTTAAGGTGCAAAGTTATCGAGATCAAAGATCAGAGAGCACTTTTGATTGACACCTGAGTATGATTGGTCAAGAGTAAAACACATCCAGAAGATGATTAATGAGATCAGGGGTCAAAAAGGGGATGCACGAGCAGTTTAGAACAGTTTAGTTAGTAAGTGGGGCTAGACAGTCCGGGGAGACTGAGCAGGGGCTGATATGCAGTCGGGAGTAGAGTAAGTAAAGGAGTTACGTTAGGACAGGAAAGCAGATGTAAGATTAATAATTGTGTGTTCATGTAAAATGCTTGAACTGTTTTTTTTATAATAAAATGATGAAAAACCTTCTTTTGTATATATTTAGAAGTGTACCTCTCGCTGGCCAAAAGCGAGTCCCTAACACCAAACCAATAATTGTGACACTAGTGGCTTTTGGATGTCATGACTTCATAGAGGCGATTTCACACACATTTTTTAGTGATTTCCGAACTTGTTATTTGAACTTTTACGTTGAATATGAACATGTCCAAAGAATTCCAAGGGGTATAATAAAAAAAATGATAAATCTATGATCTCAAAAAGCTTCAAAATATGTGTTAATAGTTCAATAAAGCTTTTTCGCAAAACCCTTCTGAAGTCAGGATCTCTTTTTGACCTTGATCTTCGACCGAACGTTGCCAAAACCTCTCAAAATCTTGTAGTTCTCTGTTGTTGATACAGACAAAGTAAGTGCCCAATTGCAACAAACCTTTTCAAATTACGGTGTTTACAAGGATTTATTTGGAATGATTTCATTATTCACGACTTTGAAAGGGAACATGTCAAAAGAATACCCAGAGTATAATCAATAAATGGTTAACATTAGTTCTGAATTAGAAGATAAATAGTTGTGTTTGTCGGTCAATAAGTTCATAGAAGTGAGTACTGATACACCCCTGAAGACATCATCGTTGATGTCATTATTGAGATAGGCCACATGACGAGAGTTTACAGACATAAACTAAAGAACCGTTCCCCATAATTAACTGGAGATTTACCGCCTGTTGAACACAGGAAACTTCCTGTAACCATTGAAAGTTCTAAAACTGAACATCGTGCGTTTTTTCACAAAAGATGGGGTGAATGCAACAGAAGTTCAAGGTGTCTGAAAGATGGGTACCACAAAACTTAAATGCACAAGATCAACACCAGTCAGTTGAATCCATTCATGAGCTCTTGGACATCTACAGTGTTTTAGTCTGCCAGTCTGGTTACAGGGGATGAAAAGTGGATTAATCACTTTGATTTTGATAACTAAAACAACAATAACAGGAGCCTACTATGCTGACTTTTTAAAGCAATTGAGCGCGGCGATCAAGAATGAGAGGCACGGCACAGGCTGCACTTGAACAATGTGGATTTGAACATATTAACCAACCTGCCATTAATCAAGATCAAGTGACTTCTATCTGTTTCACAATTTGAAATTACACTTGCGTGGTAGAAGAATTGGTGATGACGATGAACTCAAGGCAGCTTCTTAAGCCTGGCCAAGGAGCAAGTCAGAAGACTTCTACTGCAAGGGCATAGGCAGTCTCAAAGACAAATGAGCAAAGTGCATCTAGGTCCAGGGAGATTATATTGAAAAACAACATCAATATCACAACCATTTTCTTCTGTTTTATATCCAGTTCTGAAAATTTTTAGACTTCCCCTCGTAAAATTTCCAGGATTCATTGTATTTCAACACCTGCAAGTTGCGTTAGCCAAAGGTTTTCGACTTTGAAATTTGTAGGTGTTGAATAACAATGAATCCCAGAAAGTTAGGAAACTTTATAGCACTGGCAATATTATAACAAGACCATTAGTTATTTGAAGTTTATGAGCGAACACTGTTTTTGATAATCATTTCCGTGTGGAAAAGACTTTGAGACTGTTTTATGTTTGTAAGAGGTGTCGCAAGGTCCAAATAAATGTGAACCGCCGACATAATTTACATAAAAAACAGTGTCATTTGTAACAGTGAGATCTTACGACATTATGTCAACATACCTGTTCAATTTTAGATCAAAGTAAACAACTATAAAGCCCTTCATCAAATATCCTAAAACCAAAAGAACAAAAGACTTAAACTGGGCCAAAAACATTGTGACAGTGACACAAACATTGTGACGTCAAAACGATTGGCCTTTGTGATGTCATTAAAAAGAAGGCAGCCGCATGCAAAAAAAGCAGCAAACTTTTACTAAGATAGCCAGTTATAATATTTTGATTCTTCAAAATTAATCATATCTGAATTCATCTCTGGTGTCTACGTCAACATACAATTTATAAAATAGACAATTAAAACTGTTGAATCGGAATATGGCACAAATTTTTAAAAGAAACAGGAAAATTAAACCTGGAGTCAGGCCAAATCTAGTGAATATGACATTTCAGTTTTCAGTGATTCCCCTTAACTAATTTATTACGGGTATTCATTGTCATTCAATAAGGGGAATTTTTTTCAATTTAACCCATCAGAATCGAAAAACAACAAAGTCATGGTAAATACCATTTTCTTGTTCAAAAAAGTTATTAAAAGGTGAATAGGGCTATTTCCCATATCTTGTGACCTTGACGGGTATAAGTAAGTAGTTTTAATCAAACCTTGGTGGGAAAAAGTTATACTTAAACACAATGTGCGGAAGCTGAGACTGAGATTACATTAGAAGTCATACTAAAAAAATAGTAATTAAAAAAGAAATAAAAATTGTCATGACACACCTCCATGTAATTATGTATATCACTACCAAATTTGATTACAATAAGATTAGTTAATAAGTTAAGCGCCGTACAGAACTTGGATCAGTTTTCTGACAGTCACAACTTTTCGCACAAAAAGTATGAAACAAAAATATTTTCAAAATTGTTAATCACGACACACCTTCATGTAATGCATGTTTATACTAATTTGATCAAAATTAGATGATGAGTTTAGAAGTTATGAGCCGGACAGGACTTGTTAACAGTTTTCTTACAAATTTATCACTTTTCCCCACAAAATTAAAAATATTTTTTAAAGATAATTTAAAAATAGTCAATGACGACACATCTGGATATATATCTGAATTTCTATGACAAGTTTGAACTGAAATGAGTGATTAGTTACAAAGTTCAGAGCCAGACACAATGTGTAACAGACGATTGGATGAACGGACGGACACACGGTACGCATCATAATACCCTCTGCAAGTTTGTTGTTGCAGGGCATAAAAAAGGTTATAGTGTCAGGCATACCATATCCATTGATTTGCAGTTGTGGTTGGTATGACCATGATTAAAGCTATTAGCTTTGGCAAAGTTACAAATAATGGTTTTAATATAAATTGTGTATGTTCACCAATGAGTTATAAACAGTTAGACTTGAGTTAGCAAGTGAGTTAAGCTGTGTGTGGGAAGATGGTAACAATGACAAGAGCTTCTCTATATTCTTCATGTAAGGAAATGAAGTGGTTCAACTCTGCATGTGTTTACACACATATGGCCCCTCTTAACATCTGAGCAATACCCATGCTGGCTTTCCCAATGGCAAAAACAACAAAACTGCAATTTTTTCACTCTCTTCAATCAAATGTTTATTGAAAATCACAATCATGATCACAACATATCAGTTCAAAGTTGAACAACAAGATCTTGCTCATACTCCATCAATACTGAAGGCAACATGGGAGGCCACGGTGAAAACATTTCTTAGCCTATTAGGTATCAAAGGGGGTTTTGGACCAAGGGAGACCAAGGGTATTTTTTCATTATCAATAACATCGTCAACAAATGCTAAATGCTTCTACCTTCTACACTATCTCAAATGGGATTCTTCTTAGAGTTAATATTAAAGGAAACTGTCACCGACTTAACTTGTAATTGCTTGGCAAATAAAGAAGCAACTGATACAGAACATTTGTGCAAGGTATCTGAAAGTCCTGAAAAAATAACTTGAACCTTGTGCTTCAGCAAATCATAATTTGAGAACAAGTTACTATATGAAAGGGGGTTGGAGACATTCACCAGCAAATAAAGTTCTACTTTTATAAACAACATGCTTCATGTTAGAAATGATATTGCATTCTTCCGCAGTGTAATAAAAATTGACGTTGTTGAGATTCAATCTCGCTCTGTCTAGGGCTTCACTTGGCCACTGTAGCTACACTTAGGACATGTTTTGATCTCATCAGATCTGAAAGAATCCCATAAATATCTGTGTCCAGATATTTAACATAAAATTACCTATCACTATCATGCTGTCAAATTTCGGGGAGTAACTTATAGTTCAAACATCGGTTTCTGAGTAATGCTGCAACTGCTGAAGTTTTCTGAATATTTGTTATCTCATTACAGCCTGGTATCCCTTCATAGCTTATCTCCAAGAACAGAAATAGTGGTTTGCCATGGCTCACCTGACACACCTCTCTGTTTAAAATTGACCGTGAAGAAAAGTTTTGAAATGTTGACTCTGGCACGATTCAAACGTAATCTACCAGGGGATTTCCTCTCCACATTAGTCTTAAAGCAGCCTTGTATTTTGAACGTTCTTACACCAGTTTAGTGATACAAAACCTACCGGTAGTCATTAGCAGACCAATCACATCATCGTGTTTAAAATAAGGATAGCGACAATATAATTAAACAAATGGTAAACGGGAGTCACTTGCCCCTACAGATTATTAGAACATGCCAGGTACAAGGCTGCATTCAGACCGTTGTGGAGAAGAAAGCCACTTACATAGAATAAGTTTCAATTCCCTCTAGAGCCGATATTTAAAACATTATTCCATGGAACACAGTTGCTTTTAAACCGACTGGAGAGTCAGGTTAGCCATGGCAAATCATAGATATGCTTTCAATGCTTTCAATATCTAAAGGATCCAAATTTCATCATCAACATCACCTCGGAGAAGACCCTACCAACAAGATGGTCTTGCACTGTAGAGCAAGGGTATAGTTAGAGGGCCTCTCCCTGGAGTAATTCCACCTGCATGCATATTGAATACATTTATTACTCAATCACATTAGTAAAAATTCGAACAAACCTGTAGAGGTTTCAGATTCTTTGAAGAGGATCCTCCTTGGGGTACTTACTGCATAAAAATCTGTATTTTTTGCTATATGACAGGTTGTGACTATTTTTTAAAATAAAAAATATACAAAAAACCACTAAAACGTGTTTTTGTACATTTCACCACCCTAACAGGGCCCCCTACCCTGGCGATAACCGTTCCGCCAGGGCCGGTAACTCTATTAGCAAACCACTTATCAATCCAGCATAGCCAGACAGAATAAGGGGAGGTGGGTGGCCGTACCCCAAGGAGGATCCTCTTCAAAGAATCTGAAACCTCTACAGGTTTGTTCGATTCTTTTTCAGAAGGGATCCTCCTTGGGGTACTTACTGCATAAAACAGACTCCCAAAGAAGAGTCCTTGGGAGTGGAATTCTGTCTTAACTAAGAGCTAAAGAAGCTCTAAAATCATGTACTCACCAGAGACTTGTTCGCCGTACCAACAGGACCGGCGTCTCGCTCACCCCTGGGGCACTTACGTCAGGGCTAAAACGCCTTGTTGTAAGCCAAACTACCCTCCCCCCCCCCTTTTTTGCAAAGGAAGATAGGAAGGTCTTAGGCAAAAAGTAATCGTTATCCCACACAGAGAAGTCACCCCCCCGGTTGACTTCAGCTAGGGTCCGATAAAACAGTGAGTTAGTGGGTTAGTGTGTGCTCCCGCTAACTTTAACATAAAATCAGTGACACCTCGATCAAAAAGCTCAATCAGCTAGAGGGTATCTGACTCTGTCCACTGGAGAGAACCGACTGACCAAACCGAGCGCGCTCGCTAGAGTGCTTGTCTAGTTGGTAGTGTCTGATGAACGTGCTCGGCCGGCTCCAAATAGCGGCGGAGCAGATCTCTTCAATGGGCAGAGCCGCAGCATAAGCCTTAGAGGTTGCTACCGCCCTAACCGAATGAGCTTTCAAACCTTCTGGGGGCTGCAGCCCCTTATGAACATAGCTCAAATATATTGCGGATACTATCCATCGAGATATGGTCTGCTTAGATGCTGGAAGGCCGGCCTTATTGCCGCCGTAACAGCAAAACAATTGCTTATCCTTACGGATCTCTTTAGTACGCTTGACGTACATTTTGAGGGTGCGACGCACATCAAGGATGTGGGGTTGCGTCGACCTCGCCCCTGACGTCGCCGCCTGCGTCAATGCAGGCAGCTCGATCGGAGCTGAGACATGAAAAGAATGATCGACTTTTGGTCGGTATGAGTCCGGCAGTCTGATGCTGACTCTGTCCGTATGAAAGACAGTCAGCTCGGGATCGGCCGACATCGCATGGATATCGCCTACCCGCCTGCCAGACGTGACCGCCACCAAAAAAGCCGTCTTCCATGTCAAAAGTTGCATCGACAAGGTCTTCAGGTCCCGAAACGTCGGGCCTGACAACCAGTCTAGAACGAACTTATGTTCCCATGAAGGGCTGATCCTCCGCAAAGGCGGACGGATCCTGTCCACACCTGCTAAGAAACGCTGAACCAATGGATGACTACCCAGCAGGGCGCCATCCACAGGCACGTGGAAAGCCGAAATGGCCGTAGAGTAACCCCTCACCGTAGATGCGGCCAAGCCGTCATCCAATCGGGACTGAAGGAACTCAAGGACTGGTACTAGACCCGCAGAAAAGGGATCGAGTAACCCCCTATTTCCACACCAGCGCGCATAACAGGCCCATCTATCCTCGTACTGAGTGTTCGTGGAATCCCTCCGCGAAGCCAGTATTGTGTCTGCAACTCGTGCAGGAATACCGCTCTCCTGGAGGCGACTCCTGACAGAGGCCAAACCACCCACTGAATTCTGGGATTCGGGTGTGGCGCTCCCTCCTGCATGAGAAGGTCCGGCCTCCCCGACAATAGTACAGGAGGTCGAACGAGAAATCTGAGCAGTAACGGAAACCAACTCTGCGCTGTCCACAGAGGTGCCATGAGCACCAATAGGACAGGCTGTTGGCTGGCTACCTGCGACAGAACCCTGGGTATCAAAGGTATCGGTGGGAAAGCCCACAGCACCCTTCCCCCCCAGTCTATCGCGAAGGCATCGTGAGCCAGAGCTGCTAGATCTGGGATCCTGGAGCAATACACAGGCGTCTGTTTGTTCACTGACGACGCAAACAGATCCACCTGGAACGACCCGTACAACTGGGAGATAGTGTCGAATATCCCCCGGTGGAGCATCCACTCGTGTGGAGCCAGCATGCGACGTGACAATGCATCGGCTCGGATATTGTCCACGCCCGGGAGATACACCGGTATCACCTGAATGCTGCACCGGTCGCACCAGAGTAGGAACTGCCACGCCTCCTCTAGGAGAGTAGGTGACACTGTTCCTCCCTGCTTCAGGATGTATGACATGGCGGTCTGGTTGTCCATCTCTAGGCGGACCACCTGACCCCGAAGGTACGGCAGGAACCGGCTGAAGACATTCCTGACCGCCCTCAGTTCCAACACATTTATGTGCCATTGGGATTCGTCCAGAGACCACAGGCCCGAGGCTGAGTGATCTCCCAGGACTCCCCCCCAGCCTGAGAGAGAAGCGTCTGTTTGCACTGTGGCTGTCACACGAGGCTTTTCCAAGGGAAGACCCCTGGCCAAGTTGTCCTCGGACTGCCACCATTCCAGATGAGTGGGAAGCCACTCTGGAATAGTCACCGGCTTCTCTAGACTCTCGGCATGCGACCACAGCCCCGCTAGAGCCTGCTGTATCGGTCGCATCCTCAACCGAGCCCTCCAGACCACATCGACTGTAGCTGCCATGTGCCCCAGCAGCCTTAGCCACATACGTGCCGGGTGCGTCGGGGTTTGGAGAAAAAACGTCGTGGTCTGGCAGACTTTGGCCACACGGTTTGGAGCCAGGGAAACCACCCCTGCTCCCGTGTTGAACCTGGCCCCCAAGAAAACCAGGTCCTGCACTGCTGTGAGGTCCGATTTCCTGAGGTTGATTATCCACCCCAGCCTTTCCAGAATCCTGCGAATGGCTTGTGTGGCTTCCTGATTCTCCTGGCAACTCAAGGCCCTGATCAACCAGTCGTCCAGGTACGGGTGACAGACCCTGCCCTGCGACCTGGCCACCTGTGCCGGAATCAGCATCAGTTTGGTGAACACCCTTGGCGCCGTAGCGATGCCGAAGGGGAGCACACGAAACTGGTAACAAACCCCGTCGAAAGCAAACCTGAGGTATTGCCTGAACTGGGGGTGCATGGGTACGTGGAGATAGGCATCTTTGAGGTCGATAGACGAGAGCCAATCCCCCACTTCTACCGATGATATCACAGATCTCAGAGTTTCCATCTTGAACGACGGTATCTCCAACATCTTGTTGAGACCTTTCAAGTTCAGTATGGGCCGGAAGCCTCCGTCCTTCTTGGTTACCAGGAAGTATGTCGAGTAAAACCCGCTTTCTTCCTGGCCCTCCGGAACAATCTCTACGGCCGCTTTGTCGAGCAGAGCTACGACTTCGGCGCGAAGAACTTCCGCCTTCTCCGGGGAGGATGGCACCGGGGTGCGCCTCACTCCGGTAAAAGAAGGTGGCCCAATCTTCCAGCGAGGCAAATGTCCGTCCCTGAGCGTGGACAGGACCCAGGGGTTGGACGTGGCCTCTTCCCATTCCGAGAGGAACCGGGACAGCCTGCCTCCTACTGGTACCTGCGGGAGAAGGCAAGAGACGCTCGACTCTGGCGGCACTCCGGCCCCCTGTCGAGACGTCAGCAAGATAGGAACATGGGGGATTAGGTGCCCTGGTTGGGGCCCCTGCTCCCCCGAAAAGGCTGCTGCTGGCCCTTGGCCTGCAGCTTGCCCTTGGCCTTGCCCTTCTTGCCTTTCCCCTTCCCCTGGTACTGACCCCCACCACCTCCGCCAAGCGGCAGCTGCCACTTGGCAAAGGTCTTGGCAGGCGGTCCAGTGTGGAGGTCAGCCAGAGGGGAGGACTTTCGCTTCCCAGCGTTGCCAAGGCCGCCTTTGACGCCCTTGACCCGTGCCAGCTGGTCAGCGGTGTCCTTAATGACCGTCGCAGCCCCCGGGAACAAGGTGGAACCGAGTTCGTAAGGGAGTGCGAGCAGTACATTCTGTGTTGACTGCGGCAGCTCCGAATGGTGCAACCACAGTCTGCGCAGCCCCATCACTGCACACATCACCTGGCTGGCCGCGCTCCTAATAGCGTCGCCAGACAGATGACTACCTACCTCCGCCAATTGCCTATGGAGCATAGCTGGAACGCTACGCTCCTTCACTTCCCCAAGAGACTTAGCCTGGAGAGACCCCAGGTAAGCCCCATGGACAGCCACGCGCAACTGCTGACAGCCGTTCCCGTAGCTCTCCTCAAAAGAGCGGAACAGCTGCCTAAGCAGCGACTCGTTAGCCTTGAAGGGAGGCACGCGCCTGCCCCGGGCCCCCAAGGAGTCCGGGTTGACGGAGGCCAACACATCAGGGTCTGGCGACGGCACATCAAACAAACCCGCCTCCCCCAACGGATACCTCTTATGAAGCCCCGGCAAGTCGAAGCGCGAACGGGTACCCGAAAGGAGAGGGGAAATGAAATCAGCCGCCACCGAATCCAGAATGCGGAGACGCACCTGGGGGGCCTTCCGCTGAGCGAAAGCTCCCCCCGGTAGCCGAAACCCCGATTCGTCTGCCTCCTTCTCAGGAACGACGACCTGAGGAAAGGCCTCTGCGAATTTCTCGCGGACCTCCCTCAGCGCCGTGGAAAACGGTAGGTCAGACGGGTCGTCATTCCCATCCCCCTCGACCTCCATCTCCCCTTCCGACCTCTCCCCCGACACCTCGGAGCCCTCCGTGGAGGACAAGGTGTCAGCGGGAGCGATCGGAACGGCAGACGAAGGAAGAAGAGGAATGCGGAACACCTCCCCGCCTTCCCTACTTCGTTCCAGAGAAGGAAGCGGACCACGGAGCCCAGGTGCGGGCCCCGACACCGAAGCGCCGGGACCTAATCTCTCTGGGGTACAGGTCCCAGCCGACGTACCGGGCAAGCCGGAAGCGGTCGGGGGGATCCGTGTAGTATTGCTCTTAGCGGCCTGGTAGGGACCCGGCCTAGGAGCACCGGCCGCCTGACGTAAACCCTGGACAAGGCCCGGGTCATTGTCAGTGCCGGCGTCGACAATGGTACCTAGTGTGCCAGTCGACGGGGCATCGGGGCCTGACCGGGTCGTCGATTCACGAAGCTCCTTGCGGAGCTCCGACATCAACTCCCCCATCAGACCCTTCATTTGCCCCTTAATTATGGAGTTAATATTGTCAAGGGAAGGTGTCAATGTGTGGACCCTAGCTGAAGACAACCGGGCCCCCGAGTCCGAGTCAGACACTCCAGAGGAGTCCGACGGAACCCGGGGAGACACCGGTGTCTTGTCCCTAGCCTTACCTTTAACCTTTTGTTTAGAGGGAGGGGTGCAAGCACGAATATTGCCGCCTGACTCCAAGACCCTTCTCAAGAAGGCGGCATCTAGGGAACGGCGACGTCTGGTCCTAGAGGAGAACCCCGAACAGGTGCTACACTCCGAGTCATCATGGCCGTCCTCCACCAGGCAAGTCAGGCAAAGTTCGTGTGCGTCCGCCTGGGGAATATTCCCCCCGCAGTTAAAGCACCGCTTGAATGACTGCAAGAATCATACAAGGTGTTTTAACCGTAAGTAGACTAATATGTACCTATGTGTATACATATGTGATGCGCCTACACTAATATAAGAAGCCGCGAGATTTTATAGTAATAAAATGCTTAGGCATCTTAATCAAGCAAGCCCAACAACATTCCTGCAATAAAAAGAGCATGAAAAAACACTGGCTTGCCCGTCAGAAAACGAAAGTTTTGGCCAAGTTAAAAAACCAGGCACAAACGATCGTCCCAACGTAATAAGATGTATTTAACAAAAAATAACATCAAGTGCCAAACAACATACGAATTCCATACCAAAGATTGAGCATTTCCCTCTAGTCGGGAAAAAATCTTTCGAGAATTCGTCATGTTTGTCCATTTTCCAACCCATACCGCGAGCACGTGGCCACGACAGGTTTGAAAAATCCCTAAGTCACAACGCGAGAATGCGAAAATGCGAACCTATTCTATTCTAGATAGAATAAAAGTTACCACACATACAGTCTCTTTGTCCATGTCAGTTTTCTTAAAGTGGAACTCAGTTCAAAACTTAGCAAAATCTTCAGCTCGAAAGCACGTCTTCACTGTGTGATGACAGATTGATAAGTGGTTTGCTAATAGAGTTACCGGCCCTGGCGGAACGGTTATCGCCAGGGTAGGGGGCCCTGTTAGGGTGGTGAAATGTACAAAAACACGTTTTAGTGGTTTTTTGTATATTTTTTATTTTAAAAAATAGTCACAACCTGTCATATAGCAAAAAATACAGATTTTTATGCAGTAAGTACCCCAAGGAGGATCCCTTCTGAAAAAGAATCATGTAGTCTGGCCAGGCATCCAAGTCTGGATAATACAGGGCTGATCCCGAGCTGTCTATGAGTTGTTGAAGCATGATCTGAGTGTACTGGCTTCTCGACTCATCTCCTCCACTGAGCGGAGACGAGCTGCCTCCTCCCCAAGGCTGGAGTCATTCTCCTCTAACTGCAACAGGCACACAAACAATCACATACATAATGCTTTCAGGACATCAGGACGAATGAAACTAAACCCCTGCTTCTTTTTTCTTTAATCACAGAGTGATTCTTACCAATGCGGATTAAAATCCTCCGTGTTCCAAGGAATAAGTTTTAAAATATTGACTCTAGCTCGAATGAACCCATGCTATCAGGGGCTTTCCTCTCAATAACAGTCTGAAAACAGCCTTATTGCATTGAAGTTCTGCGACCAGTTTAGTGTAGACAAACCCTAGTCATTAGCGCACCAATCGCCATCAGACCAATCATGACATTCCCTATTACAGTGTCTCCAAATTTATAAATTACAATTCCCATTAGCTTAAGAAGTCTATACAAAAGATTTAAGCTTTCTGGGCCTTTCCTATTGAAAATAGAAATGGAAAATAAGTTTTTAGGGTGAGGCCTTTGCGGTCCTTCTTAGGTTAAAAGATGAAAGAGTGAAAAATTTATGGCCAGACTTATGTCAGATGCCATGTCATAAGCCCATCGGAACTTTCAGGCCAGATGAGCTAAATATTGATTATGTCAATTCATAATTTTGGCATTTTAGAGATAAAGATGTAAGTTAAGGATGGAGTTTTCATCTTGAATCATGACATAAGGTACTTTGGCTCTTATCCAAGCCACATGAGAAATTATAAAACATACACTGTGTCACTTTAGGTAAAAAAAAATGAACTGCATCAAGCCAAAAAGGGGATATATCCAAAGCAAGTGTAAACTTCCAGACAGATTGATAAAAACCTGTTGGAGGAGTTGATCTCACAAGACAGGTACCCTTTATGGGATGTATGGATGGAGGGACCAACCTCTCGACAACCATATCTCCCTTTGGCTTAGCGGGTCAAGGATAAGAAGTGCGAAGTATTTTGGTGTTTGGATCTCACCTTGCTATAGATATCATCATTCTTGTCAAAATCTCCCTTTCTCCTTGGTAAGATATGAACATGCACATGCTGAAAGATAGAAAATGATACAACTGATAACAGACGCCTAAGGTTCATCACTTTGAATGCATATTACTGAAAATTTTTTTTACTGTTTCTAAGATACATCATGTATGTGCACTTTCTTAAGTAAGATTTGCAAATTTTACATAGATGGAAACAAAGGTTCATAAATGTATCAAATGCTACAGTAATGTAAACAAACATGCCTTTCATAGAAAGCTTCATGATCAGTTACGACCAGTGTTTTTTCTCGCTCCAGCAACAACTGATTATGTGAGTATAATCACTGACGTACGTATAAAAAAACAAACATCTCAGGAAGTAAATTTGTCAACAACGCTTGATGCTGTGTGCAGAGAATTTAAGATTATGTCATGTTCAACCTCCAGTAGGCCATGATAGCATGAATGTTTTTTCATTATGGATTTTGGGGTTGTCATATTCTGCAAGTAACAAATGAACTAAGAGACCTGCACTGTTTGTCCGGCCTGTGGCCCGTCCTGTATCGCAACAGTTGCAGACGTTCCCTCGTACTGGCGTTCTATGACACGTGTCACTTCCTGCACCACCCTGAACAGGTCTGCCACTTCCTTGCTCTCCAAGTCGCTGAAGCGTGCCACAACTCTCACAGGCGACACCAGAACATCTTCCCAGGATAAGGAAAAACTATTGTGTACTGCTTATAATTCCTAGTTATTGTATCAATAAAAGGTTTCAGCAGTTGTATATATATCTTCTTCTATTTTTCATTTTGTTTTGAAAACAAAAATGCGGCCCTCCCAGGCTATTTAAGTGTATTTGTGTTCATTATAATCATAATTATATCTACGAAACTTCTTGAAATTGACCTTTCGAAGATTTATGTTTGATTCTACATTTAACATATTTTATTGACACTTTAAAGAAAAGGATCTCCTTTGAAAATAACAGTTAATAGAATGTTGAAAGCACCTCCAGTAATGGGTTAAACATGATATGTAATGATGGTGTAGAGTGTTTTAGATACAGTTTTATTAGAAATGTTTTACAACCTCCATCTTGAAGCACCAGCTGCATATCAAAATAGGTGTTGAATTCCATTACAAATAATACATAGACATGTTTTAATTGTGTTAATTGTATCTTTTCAAAGATGATTTTTCTTGCATACTTTTAAAGACAAACTTCGAATTCTTATCTATTTTAAGTGTTTAAGTTGCAATGTCTTTGTATCTATACATAGTCAAAAAAGTCTTGCCAAGGAGCATTAAAACACACGCGCCAGACTCTTGACATACATTTAAGAATATATATACATGTATCTATAGCTAAGCCTGAGTACTTACATTTTGCATATATAGTCAAAAAAATCTTGCACTTACCACCCCCCCCCCCCCCCCCCCCCCCCCCCGTGTTTAATAGGGTATGATAGTTTCTGTGGTTGTGGAAGATAACAGTATAATCACATGAAACTTAATAATGGAAATATTGAAAAGCATTCTATTGACATGGTATATAAAAATTTTGCTCTCAATTCGGTCATAAATCAAATTTTAATTACACAACATTAACTGGGATTGGTTTGAAGGATCATTCAGGGACTTGAGGTACAAAAACAGTATCGTGAACTTCCTCCATGCACTTCAATGACAGCTTAAAGTCTTCACCTCATACCCCTCAGCGGACGTCAAAATCGCTCTTGTTACAATCGCTGCCACTCCTCGTGTAATGCCACTTTTATTTCATGCAAGTCCTGAGGAGGATCCCTATGCTCTACCAGTCGCCCCAAAATGTCCCAAACATGTTCAAGCGCATTTAGATCCAGACTCATTGCAGGTCACGGGAGGTGTGTCAGGGCATTGTTCTGGATTACCTGCCTCACAGGTCGAGCATTATCGTCCATGAATACAGGTCTTGTTGCAAGTGCATGGTTGTCAAAATGGGCCACGACAACAGGTTCAAGGACTTCCCGGATGTAGCGATATCCTACCAAGTTACCTCGTATGGTTAAAAGATCAAATTTGCAGTCAAACAAGAAGCACCCCCATACCATACTGTTGGCATGATGTTTCGTGGTGCACTGTTCCTGGACGCCTCAAAACCCTGGTCCTGCCATCCACAGAGTGCAGAAAGAACCTGCTTTTGTCTGATCAGTGAACCTTCTTCCATGATTTCAAATTCCACAAAGGTCTTTATATACACCATGCCAGACGCAACTGTTAGTGGTTGTTATTGAGTTTCAGTCGCTTGATTACTCTTCTGGATTTCAATTCAACCGCCTTGAGTCGATTTCAAGACAGTTTGGTGACTGAACAGACGGTGTGGAAGCCATTTTGCGTTTTAGGGTTGTACTGGAAGCAGGATACCTTCTCATGAGCCTAAGCAATGATCTATCCTCTCTCACAGAGGTGATACGTGGTCTGCCTGAGGGTATGCGATTCTTTACATCATTGGTTACTGAATTTTTTCTGGCTAAACGACTTATGACATCCAGTTCTTCTTTAAATTTCCTTGAAGAATGAAAGACCCGTTCTGAGAAGAATAATCTGCTACTTGACAGCCTATGACGTTCTAGCACCCGGGATTCTGGGTTACAACGGCTTATCAACGTTTATATAACAAAAATTGATCACAAACCCTTACTGCAAATTTATGAAATCTCGGAGAGCAAAGTGCACGTGCAGCTTGTCGCGTTTGCATGAAAATATCCCTACAAAAACATGATAAAATCAAACCTATTCATAGCAGATTCATTGGTACAAACAACATCAATGGGGGTTTTGTATGTGCCGTAATAACTGAACTTTTATTTGGGGTGTGCAACACTTATTTTTTACTATGTATGTATAAAAGAGAATTAGTGAGCACTGTCCACTCATATACCCTCGCTTCTCACAGTAATCAAAGAAGCCTTAGATTTTGCCAAATTGAGGTTTCTTTCAAAATTCATGTAAAATGCTAACCTATATCCTACAAATTTGGATTATGGTTGACCCATGTACTAAGGTTGGTGAAGCTAGCGTGTATACTTGGCAGAAATGCCTTAAACAAAATTACTTCCTCATATAATCACTGTGTATAACAATCCATTAAAAAACCTTCCAAATTCATATTAAAGAACATAGTTGACAGGTGAATCATTTTTGGTGATGCTTGCATATTTTGGGAACTAAGCTGACGACAACATGATTTCCTTAAAGTCAGTGGCACGTAAAAGAAAAATGTTTAAAACTTTTGAGAATAAAAGACTGAAGAATGCAAAAAGCAAATCTTCACATCATTGTGATTAGATTATCAAATTTCATATAGTTAGCACTATTAGTGTCTGAGTTGATATAAACAGGATAAATACAGTCCGTGGCACAAGAAAGAAATGGAAATTGAAAGAATTTTTGAAGGTTCATGAACAAAAAAATCCAAATGCACATCTAGTGATCAAAAACATTACAAATGTCAGGTTTTATAACATTTAACATTAAACAATTAGTGTCTGAGCTGTGAGAGGAACAAAAACATGAAGAACAAAAACTGGGGTATGACAATGGCAAATGTTCCTAATATTTCCAAAATCACAATGGAATTCATTTATGTAAATAGTCATTCATTTAGATATTTGTAAATGTATAGTTATATAAAGAAATATGCACCAATCAAGAACATTTCAAATGTTGATCAAGTTTTAGGTTTCATAAATATGCATCACTGAGAAGATGAAGACAGAGAACTCATGGTGATGTTTCATATAAAGCATGTTTTTCACATCTTCTCAAAGCAAAACATATTTTTGACTTTTTTTTAATGAATAATGTTTCAGCCCCTCTTTCAAGTTTTCAAGAAAGATGGTTTTATATCTGTATTTTAAAATGACCCTCTTCAACATCTCATAATTTTGTTTCATGGCTGTATATTTTTCATGAGCCTCCCTTGAAACCCCAAGCCCACCCAACCCTGTAATAAATGACCAGTCCCTTATTGATAAGTTATAAATGTATAAAAGTCTGTTCACAAGATATCAGCTTTCTAGGCCTTTTCAACCTGGAGGAAATGATGAAAATAGGTTTTAAGGCATGGCTCCTGTGGGCCTTATTACAGACCAAAAGGTCACCAAATCTATTATCTAAAATGTTAAGCCAACAAGTACGTACACAACAATTAGCTTTCTAGGCCTTTTTCTCCTGAAAATAAGACTGAAATAGGTTAAACAGTTTCTGAGAAAAGCTGTCCCCTTTTATTTAGACAGACAGACAATTACACACATGGACAGAAGGACAGATGGGTTCAAACCTATATCCCTCTTCCACTTCTCGTTGAGATAATCTGGCTTTCTGTATTTTCCTGTTCTAGAGAAGTGGACAAAAGTAAGTTTTAAGGGTGCGGCCCCTTTAAACCTTATTAGTGGCAGAAGGGTCACAAAATCTACAAATCATAATCCCAAATGGGTATGGAGTCTGCACACAACATGTCAGCTTTCTAGGTCTTTTGTTTTTGAGAAGAAGATGAAATGGGTTATCAAGGCTTGGCTCTTGCGGCCCTTATCAGGGGGCCACCGCGTCACCAAATCAGTTATAATTCTCATTGGCCAAGATACCTGTGCAGAAGATTTCAACTCTCTAGAGTCAGGAATTCCTAAATAGAAGTGGATAGAGACTATAAGGGCCTGATGAGCAAAAAAGATGATTTGAAGAAGCCATTGCAATTTGCAGTCATCAAAAGATACGGCCAGGCAGGAGAGGCTTGATGTTGACGAAAGCAAAGGAGAGAGGTGTCCTGTAGAAGACACAGCTGCTTGCCACCTTGTACTGCCCAAACTCATACTCGGACCGGTCCTCAATTGAGCTGGGACTCTCACCTGAATTGCAGAGGGAATACAACCTTTTTCGCATATCAATCTGATCTATTTGCAGTGAAGTTCATAAGTCTATCGCTATTTGTTATATATAAATCATGAATATGAAACTAGGATTGTACTCATAAAAACACACGTGTCTCCCCCTTCCCTCAATCCTCAAAATGAGTGCTACTCAAAAAAAACATGAACCTTCCTCTGCTTATTTTTCAAATTCAATATTACTGATTTTTTTTATTAACATCTCCATTGAAATATTTGGCATAGAGGGGTTGGAGTTTTGCTATGGAAACAAACCCTACCCTTCAAAAAGACAAAATCCACAGGTTCACCAAACCTATAAATTAGAATTTCCATCAGCTAAGGAGTCTACACAAAGTTTCAGATTTTTAGCCCATTTGCTTCTGGAAAAGAAGATGAAAATAGGTTTTAAGGGTCACCAAATCTTGAAATAAAAAATCTCATTAGTCAAAGTGTCTGAACACAAGATGTCAGATTTCCTGAGTCAAAAGTTCGTAATGGAGAAGAAGATTTAATTGTCAAAAGTTTACGGATGGATTGACTCCGGACGACATGCCATGACATAAGCATATCAGGCTTTTCAGGCAATGAGCTGATAATATTTGAAGAAAGGTTCAAACCCCTAAAAGGCAAACCATCATGATACGTAGTGGCAATTTAACAAATCTGTTGATGATAGTTAGAGTAATTTCAGAATTTTGCTCCTGATGAAAACACTACCCGTAAAACGAAAAGGATAGAAATAATAACAGGTTTATAACATGGTATGAACATTTTCAGAACAAACAGTTACAACTGTCTCCTCATGATTTCAGAATTCAAGTTGTCATACTGCCAACAGCTTATTATAGTTGATAACTTATATGACTAGTGCACATTGCCATCACCCACTCATACCTCTTTTCAAAACACTTTGATCGAATAAAAAGAGCTGAAACATTTTAAATATAGTTTTTAAATAGCAAGATCAATCTCCTACACCAAACATCAACCACCCCTGAAAACTTGAGCTTTCCATTCCCTTGGAAAAGTTTTATAAAGGATTTAGGAAAATGCCCATATTTGAAAGGGAATATAGAAACTTTATTTGGACCAATCAGTTACTCTTATTACTGCTAGATCAAAAAGGAAACCAAGATTAGTTTATGATTTTGAACTCTTCTCTAACATATGAATATGTTGTGATGGTTAAGAGAAGAAAAAGTTACATACACGATAGAGAGGCGAGTTCGAGGGGAGCGTACAAGTCGTGGCGTCTGTGTTGGCTCACTGGCATCGCCTCCCGCACTGAGCGCAGATACTCCAAATTCACCTCAGCTACACACACGTCTGCTCCCTCCCCACACTGGCTCAACACACGACCCCACGGATCCACTATCTGCAACAAAGCTCTCAACATTCAATCAGCATTATACTTTTGGAAACTTTATCTTTCTTTACCAAGTACCTGGTTTCATCTTCTTCTTCATCTTCACAAAGTCTGGAAGACCTATTGTTTTTATCTGCAGTATTATTATTTGTACTTTTTTGTGTGACATGGATCCAGCAAAAACGTCTGCTTCAAATTTGAACAAATTTGGTATGCTGATAGCCTTACTGAGAAATAGACAGGCCAAGCTTTTGGTTTGATCGGATCATGCCTTAAAGGCACAGTCCCACTCCATTTTTCCAAAATTAACATTGGAAATTTTTTGAAAATGCACTTAGAGACGTGCAACTTTTTAAAAAGATGCGCAATTACATTTGCAGCAAAAAAGTATATCATGGCGAATTCGTTGCATGCATAGCTTCGCCGCCATAATGCTTTTTTTTAACTTTTTTAAATTTCCAGACCCCATGCACCTTTGACAATCTTCTTCTCTGAAGATACTTGCATCTCAGAGCTGCAATTCATACCTAATGTTGCTGAAGAATTTCAGTTTTGAATTTGACCATTACAAGGTCCTAACGTTAAAGGGTTATTGAGTATGTTAGTGTTTCTAATACTAGTACAACATTTTTTCAAAAATGCCTAAAAATTATATCAATTGGTAGATAATTTTTTCAGCTACAACATGATATGTGACAAATAGTATATATACCAAGACAAGTCGGTGCAATTATATTTCACCCGTACGAGGAGTGCGCACTACTGAATTATGATGTCACTACGCGGATTTTCCTTTCCTGTGTACTACGGAGCTCGGGTTTTAGTGATAACAAATAAATAAATACAATTTCTTTTCATAAAATATTGAAACACTTGAAATTCGTGAAAAGAAATAACCATGATTTTTTTTACAGAAAAAGATGACAAAAACTTGCTAAACAAAAAAGGAGGTTGTTGTTAATTTAATATTACAACATATTCACAGTACATATGCAAATTAAAAAGATCCTTGTTCCGTCGAAGACTGAGAAATTATAATAGATTCAGTTGTCATAAGATGGGTATATGCTAATTACTTCGCCTTGCTCTATGGAAATCAAAAAGTTTATAAGAGTTACTTACGCCATCATCTTGTACATGATGTATTTGAATGAAACGACGTACAATGGGCGCGCTCAATATGAATAGTCAAGTAACCTGCCCATATTAAAACGAATCAAACTCAAAGTAAAGCGAATTTGACTTTAAAATAAATCAAATATTTGTTTCGCCGTTTTGACTTTCCTTTTGTCGACCAACTTGTCTCCCTTCTGGTCTATCGTCGTTGTAACTGTATCCTGCTTCTCTTTTCCGCCCCCACGTGGTTATCTTTGTTTAATGGATGGGAGCCAACTACAACCACAATGCTTTGCGCAATAAAAGAATAAAGTCGATCTATTTATAGACACGGGAAACACCATTACTAATTTAGACCTGTGCATCGTGGCCTGGGTGGCGAGACAATATATCCCGATTCCAGTTTTATTAGGCGAGACAATATATTGTGGAAGTATTGCCAATTAACCTGCGAGACGATTATCATCACGATACAGTGGTTGCGATACAATACGTATCCCGATTCTCAGTGTATGAAAGATGAATACAAAGGACATAGAAAAATAATGTTATTTCTTAACTATATAACTGCCAAAAACATTAAAAGAAGGAAAATCACAAAATTAGAGAGACTGTGAAATTGCAGATTAAATATCAGAAATATCATATATTTTCTTTTTGTCTAATCACTGTAATCTCCGAAATAGAATGAAAACTGTTTTATATTTTTTATGGTTATTTGTTTGAAGAGTATCGGGATATATTATATCTTAAGTCGATACATCGATGTATCATGGACCCTCACAATATAAATATCCTGATATATTGTCTAAATGTGTTTTGAATCGATGCACTCGTATCGCGTAGTAGACGATGCAAACATCGATACTATCGATGAATCGTTACACCACTATACTAATTAGTTAGATTTCTCGGCTTATTTGGGGTCGAAACAATTGGCGAAAACTTATGTAAAGATCTTTCAACGAGATGGATTTTTGGCACTATTTTCTAATTTGTATCAACATACTCTGTGGCCCTTTAAAACTTTTTTTCTCAGCAACCCTTCAAAGTCGGACGACTTAGCTCATGTGACCATGTTCAAGGGGCGACAACTCACAAACTTAGACTCACAATTGCACCATTTTTTCAGAAATGTAAGACCTGTATGTGGACTTGACAAAACTGTTCGATCGCGAACAGTCATTTTTGTTCACAATTAAGGATCAAAATCAGGAAAAATCTTTTGACCAAACTTAACATGGGTAATTTTTCAAAATGTACCTAGAGACTTTAAACTTGTTTTGAATGAAGCACCATAACAGTACATACTAAAAGAATAATCAACAAGATGCGAGGAATTACAGGTTTATCTGTCCTGAGTGGATTATTGTCTTAAATTCCGAGCTTTAGCGAGGAATTTTATCACAATAATTCACGAGGGACAGATATACCGTAATTCCGAGCTTCGAGTTGGTTATTCTTTATCTCACCCAAGTCAAATCTAAGAATATTTAAGGTACTTTTGGAAAATAACTTCGTGAACGGAGCTGCAAGTAAACTCGGTCTTTGTATTCATGCGCGACAAACAACGATTATGTCATGGCGCAGTTAAATGTAGTCTCTGCAATTAACTATATGTTTGTGGATCATTAAGCAAGACAATCCTAGACGAACAAACTAGTAAAACAAACCATATAAAACATTTTACAATGACATACAAAACAAAAAACGAATGAATAGAAATAGTTCTGTCAGCCAATCAGATCTCGAGTTATTTTAAGGAAAACTGTAATTCCCGTGACCATTATGAAAACTTTAATACCCGGCATATTTGTGCCCGATTGGGTAAGAAAAAAAGTAAATCATGGTGTTATCAACTTCTTTGCAATAATCACAGTTTAGTTATGAGATTTGGTCACATAAATAAGTTACTGTTTACCACTAATAAAAAAAAAACTGTGAAGGTCAAACACTGTGTGAAGGTCAAAGAGGAAGTCTTGAAGACCTAAGTTATGGCTTGGCAGTCCTAGTTATTTGTTATTATCACAATTGACAGAGCCACAAGTGCAAATATTCAGTCTATCTATCTCACAAGATGATATAAACAGGGCATTTGTCAAGAAATGTTTTCTATGTTGCATATAAGTGGATCACATTTATGTTTAGTTGCCTCAAGAAATAGCTTGTTGCTAAGTAACAATATAACGCTGAGTCTGAGCATTGTTGGATGAGATCAGAATACTCTGGCTCTCCATATCTACACTATACAAATGCCTCATATTGTCCAGCTGACCATTGCATGACCATAGGATGACCTCTTGGAGTTGTGCCGGCCGGTTTGGGCTGCAGCCAGCACATAGCATTGGTTCTCTATAGCACGACTCCGCAGCAGCACCTGCAACCAGACAATAGGATTATGCTTTAGGGTACAAACTTCAAGCAACCCTTTCAAGCAGTGTATTAACATTTGTTTTACTTTTACAACATTCTAATCAACTCTTATCTGTGCTGTTAGTGATATTTTACTTAATCCTTCCGAAAGAGATTATTGTCATGAAAACTGATCAATGGATGTCCCAATTCAAAAAGAATGACAAGAAAGGAAATAATGATAAGTTTGTATACAGCTAGTGTCTGTTTACCTTATCTCATTTTAACTCATTCCAATTAGTTAATATATTCTTAATTTAACGATTCAATAACAAATTTGATGAAATTTGTATACTATTTGCTCACAGGCAAGTAGAGTTGGATACAGCTTTATTCCCTGCCCAATGGGAAAACTTAATGTGAAATACAATTATTATGATGGGTTTTTTTTAACATACCAATCCTTAGTAAATTATATTTTTTGTTGCATTTTCTTACTAATTATGCAAACTGTTAAGTTACACATCAAACCTTCATCTAAACATTGTTACAGTTAATGCTTTGGAAATGCAAGTAGATGCAAAAATGGCACATTTACAAACAATAATTGTTTTGATTTCTGTTGAGATGTATTAATTGAGATGTATTTTTTTTTCTACCCTGGGCAGGGGACAAGAGAACCTGTGCAAAGAGATGTTGAGAGAAGCAGAACCTCCCAGTGAGCCATCCCTGTTGTCGGAGTGAAGGCTGACGGGTAGGTGAGGAGTTCCGCACCTTGTGAACACAGCGCTAGTGACATCTCCGGGAAACGCACATCATAACACTAACAACATCAGTTAAGAAAAGTAACACTGAAAAAACAATTCTACAATCTGTTAGTGAAACTGTTTTGTTGAATCAAAAGTTTTTCAAGCCTTTGTCAGGAAAGGATATTCAATCAAATTATAGTTTGTAGATTTAGAGATGTACAAGAGACAGGCCTACCTCATTAACTGTGGAAATATTAACATTGATACATTCCCCGAGAGAGCTAAAGAAAGATACTGTAGCTAAGCCCACTCTGCCAACAGGGGACTGGACAGGAAGCAGGATGTTGGAGCCTGGTATAGTGTAGTCGCTCTCACACATCCGCACCCCATCCTTAATGTTCAGATCAAACAGATGGCACTTGTCGTAGGTGGCCACGATCTCACCGTCACTGGACACCAGTACATGAGTGTTCCTGACTCGACCCGTCGCATCACTTCCCTGCAACATCAATCAGTTTGGTTCTCACTTCAAGCACCTGCTTCTCAATACCTCCAGGCACAGAACATGAGACGACTTAAGATTCAAGTATTTTTTAATTTTTTTTTATAGGTTCAAGTATTAATTCATTATTTGACATAAACTTATAGAAATTCAAAGAAATGTAGAAAATGTATTTACAAAATGTTTGCCAAAGATATGCCAAAAGTCAGTTGGTCTACCATTTTACACTATATACTCTTAAATCCCCTTTGACATTGATTTTTTTAGATTGTCTATTGGTTCCGAAAAAAACTGGTTCCACTTAACATGAATCTCTCATTTCCAATATGAAATATCTTTCAATTTTAACATTACCATCAAATGGCCTACTGAAGGATGATGAAGATAGGAAGTTAGTTAGTCATATGACGGGTGTGTGTAGACAGAGAACAAGGAGAGCAGGATGCTGAGCTTGTAGAGTGCTGTATTAACTGTCCATCTCGTACCTGCAGCTAGCTGTATTACACTAGTTTAATATTCCTGTTTAAATATTACACTGCAATATCTAACATTGGGGAGGATAAAATTAAAACATACTATTTCCATAACATTTTCTTATGGAAGAATATCATAAAAATCTTCTATTCCAAACATAGATATTCTTATCTATTATTCCCAGTCCTTAATCTTTATCATTTACACTCATAATATTTCATATAATATATCTTATAATTTTAGAAATAACATTTTGCTTATTTCAGGCAAAGTTAAAAATGATCTAAATGCCAATTATCACTTACAATGGCAAATACGTTTTTTCATTTGACTACTAGAAATCATCATCTTATCAAATCAAGAAGAACTGGTTATTGACATCCCTGTCAAATTGGTTGTCATGATAAATCAGGACAGTTTGCTAACTGAACTAAATCAGATTAATAACAACAGGCATTATGAGTGCACACTTCTCATTTTCAAACTCTGTCAATCATTGATTACCCAGAGGCCATGCAATACATTTGGAATCCTATCATACATAGTTTCTGAGAAAAGGTCTTCCCTTTGAAGTTACTCTTGAACAAAGACCCCCAAAACGGAACAAGGTCAATGACTCTCGAGAATATAAGTGCCACTTCTCATTGTTGGCCTCCAACGAGGTATTGATATCCTTGAGCCACCAACTAAATGGTGAATTTGTCCCCTTTAACTTGGACCGACAGACGCACGCATGCACGGAGCTTAAACCTATATCCCTCTTCCACTTTGTGACAGAGAATAATAAAAACAAGTAGTAATATGAATTTTAAATATCAAATGTACACAGTCATTTATGCATAAACATATAACTAAATATTTTTTTAAGATTACAATTTTACCTATTAATTTATGATTATTGTTATATATAGAGCTCTTTTGACTAGTATTAGGCACTTTTTAAGTTTTGTTGCGGCCCTTTTCAGTTTTGGTAGGGCCCTTTTGACAAGGAGTTTGCGACACTTTTGATAAGGAGTTTGAGAGGCCCGTTTGACATTCTTGCGGCCCATTTGACTTTTCCAAGTTGCAGCCTTTTTGTCCTTTTCACGAATCCACTTCTCCTTATGCATTCGGCATAACAGAATCAATGTGTGATATGATACCCGCACCTCTAAACAAATGTAAGTTATTTTGCCTACAGATGCGTTCATGGAACGTAGTGTCTATTCATGAAAACCACAATTCATACTGATCAAATGTATAATTATCTGAAGCTTTGCCAAAGATCACTAAAGCATAAAGAGATATTAACAAACAAAACATAGTGTCTCTTACGAATTCAATAAGTATTTCCATTTCAACTTGACACAAACTGAGAGGTCATTGATTATTCATCAAATCTTTGAAATTTGAGGTCATGTTATATAAATAATGACATAGGAACATGGATTAAGTGCAAGATTATAATTTCACTAGATGGAAGTTATTAACCAAGATAAGAGAGTTTCAAACTTGCCCTTCTATGTCAGATCTTTGAACAAGAGGTCTGAGAATGTCTCACTGACCATCATGACTCGATTTCCTGCATGATCCCCTGCTATCTGCCTACCTTTTACCTGTAATGAGACTGCACAACTGAAAGTATTAAAGACATTCCGTACGTTTGTTAGTGCGCATCTTTTCGCACATCCGAAAAAGTGCTGCTTACATTTTGGTCATTTGACATTTCCCCATTTTTTTAAACAAACCCGTCAAAATCATCATTTCTCTGAAAAAGAAGGTCTGTGACAGGAATTTTATATTTTTGAATATCAAAGAATACATATTCAGCTTTCATCATGCAAAATTACAGCAATTTTTCATTTATTTGTTAATTGGTACAAACCTCTTTAAATGATTGCTGGTATGGAAACAACTAGGGTTGTGTGGATTTGCTGGTACTCTTAGACTTGATTGTTGCTTTTAACAGTGGCTCTTGTGCTTTTGTTACACCATTCTAAGATCTACTACTGCAACAGTGTACTTGCTGGTTCACCAAAAGTCCTCATTAAGAAACTGAAGATATTCAAAATATGGCAGCAAGGATAGAGAGTCGTTCAAAGCAAGGTGGCCATTTCACCAAATCATTCAGGCTACACAAGACGCTCTGCTTTGGGACTTGTTGACATAATACAACCCAGTCATATCTCAGCAGTGTGGGTCCCAACTACTACTGACTGCATGTCTCAAGATTTATCATTAATGTATGTTGCTGCCCAAGAATAGAACAATCTTCCAGTTCACATTGGGAGAGCTGAGAACTTTCCAAATTCAGATTCATGTTAGAGACGTATCTCTTTGAGAAGGCCTATGCACAATGAACTTCCTGACTTCCTTTGTTGCACTCTGAGCATTCATAACACATGGAGCTTTGCACATTACCAATGGACTTTTATTATTATTTCTAAGATAAGTGAGACTGCTGGCAAAGAAAAAGGGAGGCTTCATAATTCAAAACCTTGTTCATTCAAAGTCATTGACATGGCCTATTGCATATTGAAAAACCGGATTTCCACTGTATTAAGCAAATAATGAGCAAAAACCTACAAAAGGCCTATCTATACATCATAGTGACTACTAAGTTTGACAATTCAGTTTTGAGATGGCCTCTTGATTAAATTAAATTAAATTTGATTTGGTAAGCAAATTTCATCTTGCAAAGTTTACATAAAACTTGTTTCTGGTCACAAGACAACATAAAACAAGTGTTTGCCACTAACATGACAATGTCCCCCGCCTTTATGAGATATTTAGGTGCTAAGCTTTATGAGATATCACATTAACAATGTATTACAAAGTGGTCAAAGTGTTGTGGTGACCTTGAAAATGAGGTCAAGGTCACCAAAGTCCACTGGTGCCTGAGTCATCCGCCGTTGTAGGCTGTCGTCAAATATAAACACTCTAGGTACTAAGCTTTACAAGATATTGTGTTAATTATGTATTACACAGAGGTCAAAGTGTCGTGGTGACCTTAAAAATGACGTCAAGGTCACCAAAGTCGACTGGCGTCCGAGTCATCCTCTATTGACGGCTGTCACCATATATGAAAGGTGCTAAGCTTTACGAGATATCGCGTAAACAATGTATTACAAAGTGGTTAACAAGAATCCGGACGTTCGTATGGACAGACAGCCAAACAAACGCCCCTGAATTCATAGTCCCCCGTTCTGCGTTGACAATGACAATGAGTCTAGACTAGGCTTTAAGAGCCCCAGTCACACTTACAAATTCATTGACGGCCGCCATCATTTGTAATAAGATCATCAGATTTCCATAGCAACAGGGGAAAATGGCTGCCTCAAATATCAGTTTTCACTCAATGTTTTCAATTTTTAGAACTTGTTGACAGATTTGTATGCTTTGTAATGATTGATTTGTAATGCTAATGTTTGGGGTTTTGCTTAACCTTTATTGAGTTTTTATGTATCTATAGAAAATTGTGTAAAAAATGAATAGATTTTTAAATCCTTTTTGAGAATAGATTGATGTATTAGTTAATCAATGTATAATCATATCTCTAGTGATTGCATATGTGTCAATGTCTGGAAGGTTATCAACTGGTGTCAGTCATTACATTCCTTACTGCCACCTTACATTTATCAATTGGAACATTCCATTTACCTTTTGATGGAAACCTCCTATGGATAACCAGACTCTGGACTCTTTTGCAACTTGTAGATATTTAGAAATAATATCGCCATCAAGCGGTTCTGCCATTTTCATTGAATCTTCCTTTGAATCAGCAATGTAATCACATGCTTCTGGCAGGAAAACCATCTGAATAATAAAATTTATCCAGCAAGCTTATTTCAATTATATACAGAGATATCTATGAAAGGCATAAAAAAAGTAGTAGAAATAGAGCAATTTGTTCTGATGGTAAGTATTGTCTCTATCAAAGATAAAAGATTAAAATTGATCTAGCATTAATAGCCATTTTGAAATACTATCACCAACCTCAAGCCTCGAAGGTCCCACAACAAATACCAAAGCTGTAAGGCTCTTGTAGTGCTTAATTATCAAAGTTAAAAGCCCAATTTCAAGTCCTAGATGATGTGACTCTAGAACTCACCTGGGCCCCTCTAGCACAAGCACGCTGGATTAGGCCAACACACACTGCCAGGTTCTCTTCCTTGTTAGAGGTGGCAGTCATCTGACACACCCCCACCAGGGGTCTCAGATGTTCCCCACCCCCCTGATGCGTCATGCTCCTGATGGTCCTAAACAAAGCTGTTGCTGTGCTACCAGACTGAAGACATTCTACAAGTCTCTTCAACATGTGTCTCTTCCTGCTTCTCTACTGACTTATGTTTTGGTGTTCTGCAATATCCTGAATCGTTAAAATATCAAGGTTAATACTTTTCAATTCATTTTAGAAAAATTATTTGGGTTTGAGGATGAAAATGTGACTTTTATCATAAAACTCATGACATCTGAGAAGGAACCGTTATGGCCTGCTGGTTTCAAGAAGCTGCTCGTTGTGTAAAAGATCTGTATGATAGATGGCAAAAAGTAATGGCAAAACATTTTGTGACACTCATCAGTCATCATGCCTTTTATTTCATCATCATATTTCAGGAAAGTTTAAATTTGAAACTGATACCTCAGGCCTTTGATAGTTTCATATAATTCAAACAGAATTAGAGCCATCTATGATTTATTTTATAAATTGGCTGCAACTAGATCACAAAACCCAATTATTGTATACATAAACCTTATCAGGTTAGGAATCTGTAAACAAGATTTTAGCTTCCCTTTTCTTTTCAAGATGAAAAACTGTTTTAATTGTGTGGCCTCTATGGCCTTTATTAGGGGTCACAGGGTCACCAAATCTATAAATTAGAACCCCAATTAGCTAAGGAGTACACTGGATTTTAATTTCTAGGGCTTTTGCTTTTGGAGATAATGAAAATAGGTTTTCAGAGCATGCCAATAACGGTCAAATTAATAATAATATAGACTGAAAAGTTAAGGGCCATTACTCCAAAACTATCAGTTTCATCATGCCAAAAGGACAAGATATTTATCAACATACATCCAAAGCATGTGAAAAGACCTTAAATTTCAAAATAATTGATCAAAAACTGGGGGAGGATTTGATCTCGAAAGACAGCTATTGTCAATCAGAAGTTGAAAAGTTGACTGCCCATGGACAATAACTTCAAAAATATTAATTGGATCATGTTGGAAAAGAGAGAACAAATCACTGGCATATATCCAAAGCATGTATACTGTCGGAGGAGTTGGTTTCACAAGACAGGTACGTTTTTAATCTAAAATTTCTTCTTTAAAATGTTTGTGCATATTGTTTTGGTTAGATATAAAAAAACATTGAAATTTAATCTTTTTTTTTTGGTCATAAAATGTTTTATTACTAAACTTTAAGCACTCTGATATGTTTTTCACATTTGTAGTATCAACATTCTGTTAAAAAACTTTGTCCTTTTTGGTTTTCATTACTTCACATTTCACAAACTCAATCAAATATCAGACCATTGCTGGAATGGAAAATATATAGCTTCAAGGAAGCTTAAAAGCTATTAACTAAAATGGGAATATATATATATATATATATATATATATATATATATGATACCAATACTGAGAAAATCACTTTGATATAGTGTAATTTCTCCATTAATTCAACCCTGTACATTTTTCTGCGGTCAAAGTCTCTAATCCTCTCCAATACTTCAACCATTTGCCGAAAGTTAATTGCTGACGTTCTAATAATTTGACAATAGTCTTATTAACATTGATTATTTAAAAAAAAAGAGATGTCAAAGTAAAATTGTATTGCATAATAACATCATATTAATTGAAGTAAATGATATAAGAAGTTGGCAAAAGGTCAACCATTCCTACTCTTTGTTGGAAAAATAAAGACGGATTCTATTATATTTTCTTAACAACAGTTAACAATCAGTATTATTGTTTGGTTCATCTGTCATACATAGGTAATAATCAGGGTGAGGAGTGTTGTTTCTTCACGTCATGTGGTCGTTAAAATTAATTACAGCATAATTAATTGTATCTTTTTAAAACAGAATTTTGTCAATTGATTTAAACGGCTATCTATTACAGTTTACATCTATGCAGTAAAAATACATGGATCCTTGCAAAAATTACAGTTTTCTAAAAGTTCACCCTTAGTGAGCCTTTGAAAATGGAAAATAGTTCCACCATGCAACTTTTTCGAGAGGGTTGAATCAATGGCAATATTATGGCAGTCATTTATAAAATTAGGCCTATAATAACCTTTCTGCAACCAGTTTTCAATGTTTACTTGAAAACATGTTGTATTCACAGGGGTTAAAACACAATTAATTACTAAAGTTGCATGACTCTCTAACACACTTCTGTAACTTAAGCAAAAACCTACTGTAAGTCCATGACTTTTTTATTTTAAAAAGATATTTAACAAAATAACAGAAAAATCAAACCAGCATTAATAGAGAATCTCACCCTCGTGTCTTCTGATATCATATATATCAACACAAGTTGATAAAAGTTACAAATATCCAAGGCTTGCGGAGGATAATGTTACTTTTATCAACGAGTGTTGATATATTTGATATCAGAAGACACGAGGGTAAGATTATATCTATCATCCAAAATCAATTTTCATTTCGATTTTGTGAAAAATGTATATATCTGAACACTGCAAGACTCTCATAGTCATAGCATTGTGACATCATAATGATTATGACATCATAGCATTGTGATGTCATTACTTGATGATGTAAAACAATTGTGATGTCATGAACTTGACTGTAATAGGGCTTTGTTTAAGATCTACTGTCAAAACGCCTCTGTTAAAATACATTGCAAAGACATTAATTTTCATTTTATGTCTAAAAAATATTCTCCCTTGTTAGAATTAAATTTTCACATTCAGTGCTGTCGGGTAAAGCTTATCACCTAAAAGATATGTGTTTATTCTTCCAATAAAAATACAGTATATGGGATACAAACCATGTCATCTTTAAACTTTAGAGCTTCACTGATAATATTTATGTAAAATGTACATGTTGAAATGTGTTTGTCAATGAAACTACAAGTTTTCAAACAACTACCCCCCTATTCCCATAGGTCGGCAAGTTTAGGCTAAAGATACGCAGGTAGGGTTTGAATACACCTAACATTTCTATTATTATGATTTTGATTTCCATTGAGAGTTATGGCGTCATCAAATAGTTTGCCCTATCACATAATGTCTGCTAGGAATTTTGTCAGTTTTTACTAATTTGTCAGTTAATTGTGCGACTTATCAGCATTTAAGTCCTTATTACCTTTTTATAAAATCATGATATGTCTTCCAAATTGCCTAAAGATGCAAAGGCATCAATATATTACAAGCTAACACTCATCCTGATTTACTTCGTTAAAGTCGTAGTATCATTTTTGCAAGGCAAATTGTAATGCATGCCGGACAAATAGTTCATCACTCACAGAAATCTTTCCCCTGACGTTTGCAACAGTTTTCAGAACTCTGCAGGCATTCTAGCCCTCACTTATGGAGTTCAATTTGACAAACTACCCTACACTACCCTTATATTAGGTCTTTGCGAGCGTTAGTCCTTACCACGTCATTTCACCAAGGCCATGACGAAGAACACATAAAATTTCCCAGCTGAATATCCAATGAAAATAACTAATAGCTTACGCTTTTTCAAATAAAGAAATGACAAAAAGGTGGTAATCTCAATGAAGAATGCGTCTGTCATAAGTTTCGGCGCTGCAATTACTAGATTTCCGGTGTTTCGACTCGATATTAGATTGCACTTGATTCGGTACCTCATTGGTCTGAAACGGCACACGCCAATAAGCTGCTTCATCCAAAACTGTAAAATGGACATAAAAATGAAAATCTTTGCAAACGCGACAGGAAATATTTGTGTTAGTGATCAGATTTTGTTCGTGAAGAATAATCAGTTCAGTTTAGTTGCCTTACAAAAATGAGACTATGACTTTAAGTTTTGTGCGAGTGCATATCCAGGGATTGGGAAAGATACCCTGGACAATGAGCCATTTTTAAGGCTTTTATTCATTTCCAGAATTTTGAATGGGCCATGCCCCATAGTAGCAATGGTAAAATTTCTGATTTAAATGGGCCATTTTTTCATCCAATGTGCAAAATGGCCCAATGCCCCTGCCTTTCTCAATTCCTGCATATCTTTACCCTCCGGGTATCTTTACCCGACACGGCTGTTCTTTTAGGATAACTGTGCAGTTATTAAAAATAATCAACAATGGGTAAATTCTACTAATTTTGATGAAAATATACATGTATAATGATAAGACCCACGATAATAGGGACCTCCTTCATAATCTGACATATTTGTGATTTTGAATATTATATCTCTAATATGGCCACAATTCTTTACTGTACGAAAATTCAATAGAGGTTTATCACAAATATTAGACTAATTTAGATTGATGGTATATCTCATGCTCGTGTTTCGGCCGTTAACTTGATTTATTCTCACTACAAAATTAGTCAAAAAGAAAAAAACACAGAGTTTATTTTTGAAAGTTTTGGTCCGCAGCGCTGATCAACGCAAGATATGCATTGAATCATCACATCATAGCACAATGTTTTTCTTACCAGTCTAAAATATATTTTGATCAATGTAGGCCAGTCGAAATTTCCCAAAATTTAAGTGAACCCGGCCACTTTCGATAACAGACAAATGATTTCTACTGGCCCAATGACTCATTTTTGTAGATTCTCAGTTACCTGAATCATGAATTTACAGCCGGTCTTTTGGATCGATTTTATACTAACCCAGGAACAGATAACTCTCATCATCAAATCTCGCATCTAATGTTCAAAACTGTGATGAAGCTTGTTATGCGACCTAATCTTTGCGCATTTCTGAAAAAGCATCTGGCTAGTTGGACCAAGGAGGTCCCTACAATCGTGGGTTTTATTATTTGACATGTATATTCTCATAAAATTTAATACACTTTACACATTTTTTATTTTTTAAGTAACAGCACACTTACCCTAAAATAATATGTGAGAAATAAATTCTGTGACTTTGTTTAAATACATCGCATAAACAATAAACTTTCAATGTATGATACATTGAAAGATTATTGTTTATGCGATGTATTTAAACAAAGGTGTACCTCATTATCAGGGTAATTAGAATTTAATTGATAATTTAATATCTGTGAATAAAATCAATAAAGTGATATTATCATAGAGAAACCAAACCAAATTGTAATTTAAGTTGATATTAAGATTTGATAAAAACATTCTAAAAACATTGAGTACAAATGTGCCTTGTCTTAGTTTTACCGAGCAACCATTTTTATCAGGTAAGAATTGACAGTATGTCACCATTCAAACGGTTAGTTTTTTTTACAATTATGTTATTTTGGAATAATGTGAACATTGTAATTCAACTATTATCATGAAACATTAAGATTTTTAAAAAAATTCTACACCTTTTCATATCCTCTTTATATTTTGCGTAAACGTTATTTTTTGGATTTGGTTCTTATGTTTGTAGTAAGTGGAATGTTACTTTCAACACATGTGCACATGTCTCATTATTGACTATCCAACTGTTCATAAACAAAATTACGAGCCAAACAAACAATAATTTATGAAGCAAGAATGATTTTTCAATTTAGGCACTTATAGTTACATTCCAAAATGAAAATAACACTGAAGTGAACATGGATGAAAATATAACTAAATATTAAAATTTTCTTACTTTTTTAAGCTAACTGTGCATTTGATTTATTCATTTAATACATCATTTGCAAATATGAATATTTTTGGTCAGCACTGGAGATTAACATAATTTTGCCACAATAATAGGGTTAACTGGATAATAGGGTCACTGGACATACATCTTTCAGTAGTAGGTTATAGATGGTCATAATCTAGCATGAGCATGCAATGGCCTGCAGGCTTCATTTACTTGAACTACTGCAAAAAATCCTTACTAATTTTGAAATTAGACATTATCTTGCATTTTTAAAAAAATTTTATAGGATAAATTTTGTTTGTTCGTGTAGGATGTCATTGTCCATGTTTTGATGCAGAGTAATAATAACTTATAAAAAATATTCAATTTTTTTGTCGAAAAGAATGAAAACTTTAACAATTTTCCAAACGTATGAAGGTGCAAAAATATAAAATATTTAACAAAACAGGGAACAGCAATTTGATACCAATCAGTCAAATTTGGGTGTTGAGCTGATAGACTATGATACTTGGCATGTGCAGCTCTGTGATGAGCCCTTGCATGAGGTTTTGATGAACTTTTTACCTTATGACCTTGATCTTGGTGATTGACTCATTCTTGAACAAATTAAACTTTAATTTTACCAATATTGATATATTTGTATTAATCTATCAACAATTGATCTGTTGTATAAACTTTTTGTAACGATGCATGTGTTTAGGAGAACCAGTAAAATATCTATAACCTTTCTTTAATAAAGAATGTTTAAATTACTTTGACATTGGCTTTTCTTTGATTCAACAGTCATTAGCCTTGTCTTTAGCTTTTGATGTTTATATATATATAAGTGTGTGGCATTGATGAAAATGTGCAAATCATGCAGTGACTTTGTACTTCTTCTAATGAATTCTGAAATATTGTGTAGAAATACCTCAACTTAATTGCAAATTTCATTATGTTCAATTTTGTTTAGATAACCTTACAATTTTTGCTTGTCATCAACCTAAGAAACAAAATCATAAAGACTGGTGATCATGAGCTAGAGATAATATTCTTCAACTTGTAACTTGAAGTGGCTCGTATTTATTAAGCTCTTGAAGGAAACTTGCTCAATAGAACATTTCATTTCTAGAAAAAATAACATATTAAATCCTTTTAAAATGAAGTGGAAACAATTGTCAGAGTCACTTTTGGAAAATAATCTGGTACTAAATGAAGCACCAATAAAATCCCCCTCAGTGCCATCTCACCCTCTACATCATGACTCTGATTTTCTATGTCACGTATGCTAGTATTTTATTGAAATGTATTATATTTGTATTGTGAAATGTACTATATTGTATTGCCTCACCAATGGTGAATGCTTTGTATGCTATGAATTGACATGGAATAAAAAATAAAAAAATAAAAAAATAAAAACTTGAAGTAGCTCTAGTGATATTAGGACTCAAGGAAGGGATGGGCATGGTTTGGTCTTTCTGAACCACTTCTTTTCTTGTAAGCATGACAACTAGGTCTTATCATTTGAATAAATAGATAGACAGAACATTGTTAGAAATTTCTTCTTTATTATATTAATCTTGATGATATGAATTAAATGAATTTGGGTCACTTATTCAAGTTCATTAAAGAGCCACTGCGTAATTTTCATAACATATTATTTACTTTTGATACGAACCTAAATGTCATATGTGGTGATATAAATTCAAAACATCTTATCTGTTCATGTCCAAAAGACATATATATGACAAATACTGGTTTTCCATGAAAATCTAAAAACAGACATATAAATGTACAGAGGTGTAGATAACACGTCCAATATACATGAATACTAGTTACATAACCTAACAAACCCTATCAACTCCTTGCTGCCCTCCTGGCTGTTTAAGATAAGTCTCCAAAATTACGTTTGACTATTTGACGCGCGCCACTGTCCGGTTTTCGGTCATAATTGATACGTTCTACCTACATATTGTCAGTGTAAAAAACCAATAATCTTTAAAATGTTTTTTTTGGTAACAGTCGATACTTCTCGATCAAATGACACCATAAATTAAGTTTGGCATATATGACTCCAACAACTCACGGAATGGCTCTATAAGGGTGTTGTTATTTTACTACAAGCATATGATGTCATGATGGTCCCCTACATTATACTGCATGTGTAACATATTTTGATGCAGGAGAGGGAAACAAGTTTGCTGGTTCTCATACACATAGGAGTACTGGAGCCCATGTCACACATACTGTCCCCCCGCGAGTCTGCCCAGCTGATTGCCAGCTGCAGTCAAGATGTGTCAGTGTGCCCAGAGGGCGTCGCCAAGTGTGCAGAGTTTGTGAGTCCCCTTCCTTCTCAAGTTGTACAAGCCAATATTTGACATTATGACCGTCAAATGTAGTCTTTGACTTATTCATTTAAAGATAAATCTAAATTATCATGTTGTTTTAGTAATGGCTGATTTTAACAGATCTACAAAGAAATGAAAGCCACTGGATATGGGCTTAAGAGTTGGAGAGAGCATGACTTGCATCCAAAAACCATGGACAAAGCAGCGATTGAATGGTTAGTAGATTCTTATTCAATCTCAATATTTCCCTGCAATTAAGTTAATTAATTTATTTCTGTAATAACTATATTTTAACATTTTGAATTATTCTTAATAATTGTACACTCTTGGGGCAGGATAAGGCATTTTTAAATAATGAGTGATTGTTATATATATTTCATACTATGCCAGTTAACAACAACACCAATTCTTCAGTGCAGTCAAGGTGAGGCCGGATGTTTAATACCAAACTCGGAATGGGTTACACGAAAAGTGGAAACACAAAACAAAACAAAATAAAAGTAATGGCGCTAGAAGATCTGAGCAACCTAATCATGAAAGTATAGTCCACAGTTAACACACCTCAACACCAATGTGTGGAACAGAACTTGCACTAATGAACATTTTGTCAAAATATTTGAAAGGATGATTCGCTCACCTACCTCATTATTGGCTTTCCCAAAGAAGTAATTCCAAAATAATAAACAAATACAGTATATCAACACTGCTGAAATTTTCATTTCAGTTGTTACAATCGCTTAATTGAGTGTGACCATACATATAGGTGTTCGGAAAAAAATCCGCGGAAAAAAGTACCGGGAAAAAAGTCCTAAATTTGACTTGGAAAAAAGGGCCTCCGGAAAAAGTCCTATTTTGGATTTTAGGTAACATATATTACGAAAACATAAATATTTGGTTGTTACTCACTTTATTTAGATATATTGTTTGTTTGATCATTTAATTACTCTCTGGAGCAACACATGCCACATACAATACATTAGCACTGGTTACACATTTCGTTGTTATTCACTGGTGATACAACAAAGCCTCTTTGTTTTACTTTGGCAGTGATTACAAATGTCTGATAGTCTGATTGTCTACTCACTGGAGTTTATTCAGTCTGATGTTCCAAGAAACACCATTCAAGAATTCGGAGACGGACTTCCTCCCTGACCTAATGTCATTACAGAGTCTTTGCATGCGACCTTGCATCTTGATGTAGATTGATTTGGTTTTTTGGACAGGCATGTTCCCAATGGCGTCTTTAGAAAAAATCACACGAGACTCACATCACATAAACTCTTGATTAAAGCTTTATTAATCCTTGATCAATTTTTTTCTTATATCACAGTTGATTTAATAGATGGAGATAAACTCACACTTCCTTAATTCTTAATTAATTTGTTTTTAGATATCACAACATCCTTCTTAATACCTCAAGTACAAACAATTCATGTTTTCTTTACAATATCTTTGATGTTAACCTCAATTTAACCTGTTTTTTTAGTAATTGGACTTTTTTTCCGGAGGACTTTTTTTCCGGTACTTTTTTTCCTATAATCTTCCTATACACCTTTCCTGGTATTTGTATTGGTTTCAAATTGTTGTCAGTTAAACAGATAATCATTGCCTAATTTCGTGTCATAACATTCAAGAAATGGTCACTATAAAAACCACCCCTTACAATAAAAATCTTTGCCATTTATTGCCAACCAATCAGTCCATACAATAATGATTCTATATTTAAGATTTATGCACTTATAATTAGAAAAGAGTAATGAGTACTAAAATTGAAAATATTGAAATTATTTTTGCACAGTAGACAAAAAAAAAAGAGAACTTGACACAAGCTTGGAAGGATTACATTTTTGATCGATTGAAATCAAATTTCAATTTGCTAGGTATTTAGTTTGATGTAGATTTAGATTCAATGTTAGATATTGATTATTCAGACAAACTGGAAAATTTTAGAACAGGAAATAATTAAAAAGCTGTGAATCAAGATTACTAACCTCAATGGACAGAACTGTAGTGTTAATCTTTACTGCTCCAAAATTACATTATCTCTTTTCCTCTATGTCAAGCTTACTGGATGATCTCATTCAAGCATTTCAGAAGAGATGGCTTTAGTTTGTTTAGAATGGCAACACAAATAAAATTATAAGAAACATATTTATATATACCTCTAAAAATGGAAGAATTAATGTTAAAAAAAACCCAAAAGATCATAATACTGAAAACATATTATGGATTAAAAATAGGCTTAAAAATGCTTCTGTATATACATTCCAAATGATCAGAGACTATAGTTTTCAGAGGGTGCTTAAAACAGCAACTGCATCTCACATATTGTCTTAAATAGATTCTGGGAGGATGTTGTTAAAGCATGGGCTGTCAATAAACGGTATGTTTCTAGAACGAAAGACTCCTCTGTTAAGTGTTAAAGCAGTCTCTTTGGTATCATGAGAATATCGTGATTGGTTGAATTTTCTACAAATTTACTAAAGGTGGGCAACTAAAAGAATAATGTATTTAAGAAATAATATGAATGAAGCTGGTAATTTTATTTTTTGATGAAAGTAAAATTGAGTTTTAATAAATCTAATTGCAAATTGAAATGGGAAGAAATATTTGACAAGGAGTTTCAACAGAATGATTTTGAAGATTTCAACAGGAAGCCTATAAATAAAAAATGATTTCAATATAAGATAACCATAGAACTTTCAGTCCTACTCCTTGTCAAAAGTTTTCTGATATAAAGCAATTTTTTTGAAAAATGTGCATTCAATTTTCATCAATTTTATGACATAAGCAAATCCGAATCAGCCCTGGATATTAGATGTGGTCCAAAAAGTGAAAGGTAACCACCGTGTAGAGATGATCAGTCTTGAATCATTCATTTAGGCAGTAACAAATGACTTTCTTCAAAGCACATTCAGGAGGTGTAATATCTCTGTAATCAGAGTACTGCACTTACCGTGTAATAGGCAACTGTCTGATGTCAAGATTTACTGCAAACTAGAGGATGCAGATCACACTGATCAATTCTGTTTACAAATTTGTAAAGATTTAACTAATCTTTTTCTCAAAGAAGAAATATTTTGAAAAATATATCAGGGCAATAAGTCTCAGCTAATGTTCAACTTTGACAGTAATTTTCATTAAAAATTCAAAATGGCGTTGATCGATAAGATTATTTATAAACGGGTCAATTTCAAATCGGTCAAACTGGATTCCCAATCGTAGTAATTTATTTAATATGTAATATTTATATAAGTAATTTTATTTCATTATTTTGACAATGAGATGACATCTTGGCTTCCGGTTTGAATTTGTTCGTCTCCTTCGGCCGGCAGATCACTACTGAAAAAAATCTCCAGTTTTGTTGAAGAACCCATTAAAGATGTGATGTGTGATGTCAATGGGGGTTTACCGCCACCTTCAAGAGTATTCCACTTATATCAAGGCTGATAGTATTATTACAGGGAGAAAGCCCGCAACACCATTGTGGTTATGTATTGTGGTGAAACCTGCTAGCATCGGTTGGAACTAGCGCACAATGGTTGGTACTCTGCTGAAACTCAGTGTAGCATTGCACTCAACCCTGGAACACATTAAAGAGTTTGTAAAACAATATCCTAGTTTCATTAGGGATACCACTCATTTCATCAAAAAGTTAAAACATACAGACCTTAGTACAAATAGTGATGTAGCAGTAGTCCAATGAACAACACTAGTCTCTCTATGAACATGGAGGGTCTAAGAGCAGTTACTGAGGCAATCAGAATTTTTGTGCCGAGTAGTTGATCAGTCTCACTTGTTTACTCAAAACAGTACCACACAAAAACAATTTCCTTTTTTACGCACTACCTCCAAGGTTGAGGTACAGACATTGGTACCAGAGTTACGCCTCTATATGCAAATATCTCTATGGTGAACTGGAATAAACTTTCATCTCATAACAACTTTATGTTAGATTCATTAATGATATCTTCCTTATCTTCCCCTAGGCGTGACTCGACTAGAAAACATAAAAATATCTAAATGAAATATACCACCCTATCAAATTCACATCAGAATTAACAGTTGTATTTCTAGACACATTTTGTTCAATACCCCACACTTTTGGGCAAAGAGGAGGAGTATAACCCTCAAATCACCATTGTATTTCACTGTTAATCAATTCACATCAGTGTGTATTTTCCTATTTTGAAATTGTCAGACCTAAGCAGGAAGTAGGGGCATGGGAGCTACGCTTCCTGCTACTCTTGTAGATTTTTTAACCCTCTTACCATGTAACTTGTACAGAGGCCTTAGCTGAAGTGCTTTCTGATTTATTGATTTTGCGACCCTGTGAACCCTACTGAAGGCCACTTGTGCCACAACCTGAAAACACATTTTTGTGTCTCTTTTTGCACAGAAAAGGTCTAGCGAGGACTCACTCTTTGATATGAGATACACTCTTAATGGCTGAAATACTGCCAAAACTGACAAACAGCAACTCGCTCAGCCCAACTGACAATAAAGAATCAACCATCTTATATATTTACAAATTTTGCCAGTTGACAGGTATTAAATTTACTCTGCTAGTTTTATTCCATATAAAACTGACTTTTATTATATACCCATGTAAACTTAGGATAGTAATACAAGGGTGCAATACGGAATATGTCTTCAAATTCCGTATTACACTCGAGATTCCGTATTGCATCCCTGCCGGTTCTACTTTTTCTGAACCTTGGGACTTCCCAGATTTCCCAAAGCAGCTATTTATAGATATACATTAAGGTCATTGGAATTCCCAGTTTGCGAGAGTTGCACAAAAGCTGTTATAAAACAAGATTGTCATTTCCAAATGATTTGATTACAATTATAAACAATTACCATGAGCCATAAACAAAATAGCTTGATCATTGTTTGATTTATGCTTTATCATATTAAATCAATTCTGAATTTGATCAAAATATCTTTTTTTTATCTACTTGTTGTTATTGTAAGATGTGAAAGTCGGACATGCTATACTTGACGTCATGCCGAGGAATGTGGCATTCAGGTCAATTGCGTTATTCGGTCATCGGCGTAGTAATAGCAATGTCAAGGTAACCTCAACGCAGAAGTATGTATGGCCTGAAAATGTGTATCGCTACGCAACCTTTTATTTGTATAAATCATAAAATATATTTGTATTAATTAAGATCGGGTATATAATAAATATAGAACGTCATACTAGTGCATTTTGATGTTTTGTATTGAACTCGAAATTGTCATGGGAGCATAGAAACAACTCGTTCTTCGAACTCGTTGTTTCTCTGCTCCCATGACATCTTCTCGTTCAATAAAAAAAAATCAAAATGCACTAGTATGACGTTCTATATATATATTATTCATTATCAAAAATTAGGTTGGTGGGTAGCATAGTGAGTGGGTTTAACAAGATAATATCAAAGAAAAAAAATGAAATTTCAATATGTTTATTTTGATATTGTTTAATTTTGTTCTTTTGTTCATTGAGAATAGCTGGTATTTGTGTTTGTGCAGGGTATTTGTTGTGGATGCCCTGAATTTCTGCTTCTGGTCGGATGAGAGCAGCAATAAGTTCTGTGTGGAGCTGGGGGGAAGGAAGTGGACTGGGTACTGGTCCCTGTGTGCTGCTCTGAACCGCGCCCTGCAGGCCGGAGTGCCCATCACAGACCCGAAGTACTACAGTAGTATGAGTTTGCAGGAGCTGGGGGCAGTGTTTCGCGGGGAGGGTGAGGTGCAGGTGCCCCTCCTGCAGGAGAGACTGGACATCCTGCACCAAGTGGGGCAGGTGCTGCTGCAGGTATGTACTCACTACTATAGTCATGCCTTTCCTCTGACAGAATCTCACTGTGTGATTTGTCAGTCATGTCTGCTATTTCTACTACTACTAAGCAATTGCGAGATGTGTATGTTGGTTATATTTCACTGCCAAACATTGTAAATTGTCAAAATGAAAATGTCATTAAATTAACATCTACATGTATATATTTATGTAAGTATTTAGACTTAGAAACATGTGACTCAGTTTATTTTTCAACTTGATTGTAATATAGGCCATATGGCCCACATTTCTGAATAAAATCTGTCTATCTGTCTGCTACTACTATTACTTTACAGTCTTTTGCTACTCGGTATGATTTCAGTTTCCTGATATGTGTGACGGATGTGACTTTGAACTCCTATTCAGAAACCTGACTATGCATTTTGTACTTTTTATTGGTGAATTATTAAAGTCATAGAATCAATTTTGTAAGGCAAATAAACTGGGCTAATTATTCTTTACGAGCAAAAATCTGATCACTTACACCAATATTTCCTGTTGCGTCTGCAAAGATTTTCATTTTAATGCCCGTTTTAAAGTTTAGGATGACGCTGCTTATTTGCGTATGACATTTCAGACCGATGAGGTACCGGATCAAGTGCAATCCAATCGCGAGTACAAAATACTGGAAATCTAGTAATTGCAGCACTGATGCTTATGACAGACGCATTCTTCATTGAGTTTACCACCTTTTTGTTATTTCTGTTTTTGAAAAAAGGTAAGCTAATGGCTATTTAGATTGGATATTCAGCTGGGAAATTTCATGTGTTCTACGTCATGGCCATAGCGAAATGACGTGGTAAGGACTAACGCTCGCCAAAGACATAGGGTAGGGTGTTTCGAACTTCATTATTGAGGGCTAGAATGCACACCGATTTCTGAAAATTGTTGCAAATGTCAGGGGAAGATTTCTGTAAGTGATGAACTATTTGTCCGGCGTGCATTACAAATTGCCTTGCAAAAATGAGACTATAACTTAGAGTAGTCAGTCGCTGTTGGATACTATTATAGAAGAAGTACCACTGTCACTCTGCATGTCCTGTGTCTTGTGTGTGGTGTTGTAGAAGTACAGAGGTAGCTTCACTCAGTGTGTACTCCAGTGTGGAGGAAGTGCCAGGGAGCTGCTACAGATGATAGTCACCAACTTCCCGTGTTTCCAGGACGAAGCAGAGTATCATGGGAAACAAGGTACAGTTTGTAATAGTGATGGTCAAATTGAGTAAAAGTGAGGGAATTTATCAAAACTTTTGAAATATTGAGTCAGAATATTTTTTCTCTTTCCATCCACTACAAACCAAATAAAACAACACTAAACTGGAAGTCCCCTGCGACATTTGCCGAGGCGTTTATTACAATCTTGCTCATTGTAAATCACACAAATGATTATCCGCGCCTTACTGGCAATACCATAAACACGTCACTCAGATATTGCGGGACATTCACTTTGGAAGCACTCGGATTCCATGTATCCCTCATATCAGTCAGATTGCAATATTCAGCATCACCAGATGTTACTCTAACATCTATTCCACCACTGCGGCAGTGTCGATCATTACGCCTCATACTTCAATTCAAGTATCACCAGATGTTACTGTAACATCTACTGGCCGACAAGGTAGGTACTCAACCATGCTGAGCAGCAGTGAACCACAAACCAACCTCTCTTGAACCACACACTATCACTTCATGAACCATAAACTTTCACTTCATAAACCATAACTTTGACTTCAAGAATTCCCAATACATGATCATCTTTATTTCATCAACGTACACTCCATCAACCACCACTCTTTTCACCAGAAATCATTAGACCAGCAACATGACATACACTGCACACTACTGTAACATCCACTCACCTAAATGTTATATTCCCGTTACTTCATCTAGGTAATCCATTTGAACTATAACCTCATGACCAATCACAAATGACAAATCAACTGACTCACTCTTATCAACCGCCACTGCTTTCACTCTGCACCATCACTCCATCATACAGCATCACTTCTCTGTACACCGTCACTGCACCATGCACCCATGTGCCGTCACTGAACCATGTACCGTCACTGCACCATGTACCATAACTCCACCATGTACCATCACTCAACCATGCACCATAACTGCATCATGTACAATCATTCCACCATGTACCATCATTCCACCATGTACCATCACTGCATCATGTACCATCACTCAACCAACTGAGCCATTTACCATCACTGCACCTCACTGCGCCATGTACCCTCACTGCACCTCACTGCGCCATGTACCTTCACTGCACCATGTACCATCACTGCAACTCACTGCGCCATGTACCATCACTGCAACTGCATCATGTACAATCATTCCACCATGTACCATCACACCATCACTGCACCTCACTGCGCCATTTACCATCACTGCACCTCACTGCGCCATGTACCCTCACTGCACCTCACTGCGCCATGTACCTTCACTGCACCATGTACCATCACTGCAACTCACTGCGCCATGTACCATCACTGCAACTGCATCATGTACAATCCTTCCACCATGTACCATCATTCCACCATGTACCATCACTGCATCATGTACCATCACTCAACCATGCACCATCACTGCATCATGCACCATAATTCCACCATGTACTATCACTGCAAGTCACTGCCCCATTTACCATCACTGCACCATATACCATCACTGCCACTCATTGCACCATGTACCATCACTGCAACTCACTGCACCATGTACCATCACTGCAACGCACTGCACCATGTACCATCACTGCAACTCACTGCACTTCACTGCACCATGTACCATCACTGCTCCTCACATCACCATGTACCATCACTGCACCTCACTGCCCCATGTACCATCACTGCCACTCATTGCACCATGTACCATCACTGCAACTCACTGCACCATGTACCATCACTGCAACTCACAGCACCATGTACCATCACTGCTCCTCACATCACCATGTACCATCACTGCACCTCACTGCGCCATGTACCATCACTGCACCATGTACCATCACTGCGCCATTTACCATCACTGCACCTCACTGCGCCATGTACCCTCACTGCACCTCACTGCGCCATGTACCTTCACTGCACCATGTACCATCACTGCAACTCACTGCGCCATGTACCATCACTGCAACTCACTGCACCATGTACCATCACTGTACCTCACTGCACCTCACTGTACTTCACTGCACCATGTACCATCACTGCAGCTCACTGCCCCATGTACCCTCACTGCACCATGTACCATCACTGCAGCTCAATGCACCATGTACCATCACTGCACCTCACTGCGCCATGTACCATCACTGCAACTCACTGCACTATGTACCATCACTGCAACTCACTGCACCATGTACCATCACTGCACCATGTACCGTCACTGCACAGTGTACCATCACTGCACCTCACTGCACCATCTACTATCACTGCACCATGTACCATCACTGCACCTCACTGCACTTCACTACACCATGTACCATCACTGCACCATGTACCATCACTGCACCATGTACCCTCATTGCACCATGTACCATCACTGCACCTCACTGCACTTCACTACACCATGTACCCTCACTGCACCATGTACCATCACTGCAACTCACTGCACCATGTACCATCACTGCAACTCACTGCACTTCACTGCACCATGTACCATCACTGCTCCTCACATCACCATGTACCATCACTGCACCTCACTGCCCCATGTACCATCACTGCCACTCATTGCACCATGTACCATCACTGCAACTCACTGCACCATGTACCATCACTGCAACTCACTGCACTTCACTGCACCATGTACCATCACTGCACCTCACTGCCCCATGTACCATCACTGCCACTCATTGCACCATGTACCATCACTGCAACTCACTGCACCATGTACCATCACTGCAACTCACTGCACCATGTACCATCACTGCAACTCACTGCACGTCACTGCACCATGTACCATCACTGCTCCTCACATCACCATGTACCATCACTGCACCTCACTGCGCCATGTACCATCACTGCACCATGTACCATCACTGCACCATGTACCATCACTGCACAGTGTACCATCACTGCACCATGTACTATCACTGCACCATGTACCATCACTGCACCTCACTGCACTTCACTACACCATGTACCATCACTGCACCATGTACCATCACTGCACCTCACTGCACCATATACCATCACTGCACCATGTACCATCACTGCACCATGTACCATCACTGCATCATAAACCTTCACTCAACCATGCACCATCTCTCGTTTCAAATATATACACCTGATTCAACATAAACTATGACATTTTATCAACTTGATATGCTAGTTGTCGCAGCCGAGAATTAAACTAAATCTAAAATCTATCATCACATTTATAGACACCTCACAGCGCCCTCTACACAAGCATTACCTCCCTTTTTTTTTGGTTTGATCCATAAGAGAAATCAATTTCTCTCTAATTCGCCTAGCTCAAACGATAGAAATTTCATCAATATTCGACACTCATGAATTTTGTGCTAGGAATCAAACTTACAATAATATTACATTAGTGTTAGACTTGGATGAGTAAATTTCATTGCAGAGATGGATTGAATGCTATTTTACTTGCATTGGTGCAATGTATCTTTACAATGTTCAATCATGTTACCAGTTTAAGTCTACCAAGAAGAAATAATAATACCCATTTCAAACTTTTCTTTGGTTTATTTAGATCATAAAAGTTATGAGTTCATGATATTCCAGCCAACCTATTGCATCATCCACTGAATTCCCAGATGCAAATTTGGAATCATATGATCTATTATTAGATAAGCCCAAGGGAACAAGACTTGGGTCATTTCTAGGACATCATCAGATACTTGAATAGACAATAAATGAAAGCTAAAGTGTTTCCCAATATTTATGATGTTTTACTGTACTTTTATTTAATTATCATAATGATACTCCTAACTATAAGTAATAAATTCTTCAGCCAGTACCATAGCAGCACTAGTTACTGAAGTTATCTTCACTCTCTTCATGCTGTTGGGAACTAGGTCAGCCAGAAGTGGGAGGAGAATGGGGTATTAACATCTTTCCAGATCAATTTGTTCATTTCTAAATAAAGTAACAGCTTTGGTCAAAGTTTTATTCTGAAATGAACATTGTCTATTTCTAAAAAAGATAATGTGTAGGAGCGGGTATTTTCTTGTGGATTGGCCTACCTTAAAGGTAAGTGATATGACTAGATATGACAAAAAACCATTATTTCTAGAATGGAGCACTGGGTAAGGTGGTTTGTGTAATGGGGTAATGCTATTTAAGCCATTTGGAGCCTCTGTGTATTTGTAAAAGACCGTTCTATGAGTTACATTGTACAATTCTGTAATATGAGTCACATAAAATCTAGATTAACCGAAGATTTAATCCTATTTGATAACATACTGAACTATTTTGCCATCAACAATGCAGATTGACAGTTTTATACCTGGTTGCTCTCTTAACTATGAATCAGACCCTTTCTGTTACTCTTCAACCTTAGACATAAGAAATAATTCAGTACGCAATGAGCTACAGAGCCCATTGCTCTATTCTTTTTCTTTATTTTTTTTTGTTTCACTTTTTTTTCAGGTATACATACATGATGAGATACATTCTTTGGAATAAAATCTTCCATTTTCATCCAACAAATCATTCACAAATAATATACATTTTCAATCCAATTTTGGTATAAAATACTTTTATTTCCAACCTTTGTGCAGTTATAATTGATGATTGGAACTTTAAGGCTCCCATGTTCCGAATTAAGAATAACGCTATCTCTTCTAACTTTGTCTTGTTTATTTCTCCATATGAATTTGAAACACACTTTTTGGAATTTATCAGATGGGCTGGGTAAGGCAGAAGAAGGTAGAAGAAGGGATTTTAAAACTGTATTTCTTCCGTAGGGTGTAAGATTTCTTGCTAACAAAATGTTCATTAACTGTTTTATTTGGATGAACTTTTCTTAATAATTTATTTGTCCCATGCGGTCCATGTCAATGCCGAAATTTATAACTAATATTTTGAAATTGCTACCGGGTCGCAACGTCTTTCAATTTTAAAGGGTAACGATGGAAATCCGTCTACCATAACTCTTGATGTCATTATAGAAGGTGGTTATCCAGGCAATAATGCTTAGACTAAAATTAATCATTTTTAGGACACTACAAAAATAATTTCTTTGGTAGAGTCAAATGCATTTTTAAGATCTATTAAGAGTAATAATACTGGAATTTTTAAAGTTTCAATATGTTCCATAATGTTGTTAACTAACCTTGCTATACCACCTATTTATCTATCTTTTGCAAAACCTTTTTGGTCTTAATGGATGATAGAAGGGAGGATATTTCAATTTGATTCGAAACTGCTGCTGCTCCAAGTTCGTAAGAAGAATAAAGAAGCGAGATAGGGCGCCAATTGTTTTAGGTATTTCTTTGGTTTGTTTCCCTTTGGTATACACAGAGTTAAGTAGAAATAAACATTTGTCATTTCAGTTTCAACGCAACTCACAGAAAAATCAACTTGATATTAAAATAATATACTGATAGTTAGATCATGATAAGAACCTTCTATGAGAATCAAAGAAGTAATGTGTCATCTCATAACCGTTGCCAAGGAATCTGTGTGTTATTTCACAGCCCCTGCCACATGAGTGCACTTTTATCTGCTTAACTACTACAACAACCTGATATCCATTGTTTTAAAAGCCTTGTATCACTGATAGCTGGTAATTATAAGTTACTTATACTCTGTGATTTGTCAGCAAATGAAAGCAAAACATGGAAATGGTGAAGAAAACTGCTTGAGAGCTTAGTATTAAGAAAGCATGGTCTAAGATATCATAAAAAAGAAAACATTCTTTTTTTTGTGTGCAACAATATCATGTCTGTCAGACCCTCAACAACTTATATTTTTCAGACAAATGAACTGCCTGTGGTTAGCAGTGCTCTTATTTGTTGAAATGATTGACACTGGCTCCTTGTTGTGAAACAATCACTTGATGCGATTCATGTCAATTGCTGGTTATATTGGAAGTCATAACATTCTGTTGAGACTAACACTCTTGTTTTATAAGTAAAGATACCCTACAATGGGTTGCCTTCAGTCAAAATACCCTACAATGGGTTGCCTTCAGTCAAGATACCCTACAATGGGTTGCCTTCAGTCAAGATACCCTAAAATGGGTTGCCTTCAGTCAAGATACCCTAAAATGGGTTGCCTTCAGTCAAGATACCCTACAATGGGTTGCCTTCAGTCAAGATACCCTAAAATGGGTTGCCTTCAGTCAAGATACCCTAAAATGGGTTGCCTTCAGTCAAGATACCCTAAAATGGGTTGCTCCAGTCAAGATACCCTAAAATGGGTTGCCTTCAGTCAAGATACCCTAAAATGGGTTGCCTTCAGTCAAGATACCCTAAAATGGGTTGCCTTCAGTCAAGATACCCTAAAATGGGTTGCCTTCAGTCAAGATACCCTAAAATGGGTTGCCTTCAGTCAAGATACACTTCCGATATATAATGTTCAATAATCTGTAATACATTACATTTCCTCTTTAATGTGAACCTTGTACGTTTACTTCTGTCAAACTGAATACCATGATGTTGCTTTATAAATCCAGCCAATAAAAGATCACGCATCAAGCAATAGCTGCACCACCCGGATGAGAGGTGGTACAAGTGTCAGTCATATTCACAAATAAGAACATTTCTTAGTACAGGCAGTTTGCTGGTATGTTCGATAACTGAAGTATTTTACTTTGAGACATTGACAAATATGACATCATTGCATTGTTGCACACAAAACAAGATCATTGTCTTTTCAAAGATATCTAAAGCTGTGTTTCTTGCTACTAATCTCTCAATTAAGGTTCTGTATCTTTTCCAGAAGAGGTGCCTCTTGACAATGGTGTAAGTAAGGAATTGCTGTAATTGGCTGACACATTACATACTATAAAAAGCTGTGAGTGACCAGCCGTCAGTGATACAGTGATAGATATCAGGGTGTTATGAAAGCTACATGGATACAATATTGCTGTTGTTGCAGGGTGTGATCAAATTTAAACAAAAGACTATTGTGCTTTAATTCATATCATATATGTATAAGATTGAATTATTAATTTGCAATCAATTGCTTTGCACATTTTCTGAAAGCAAGTGAGAAACATAGTTTCCAACCTTAAGCTTGGATTCAACAGCCTAACAACCTTGCAATTCCTTATTCATGTGTTCTAGAGTTCATGTTACTTCAACAACTTGGTCTCAATCGTAAATATTACTTATAAGCTGAAGTAGGCTCATGTTAATATACATCATATTGTTCTCTTCTGGATCAAAGTTAGCTTGAGTGTCTTGTTCCTTTCTACAGTGTGTTGCAACCCTATTGTTTGTACCTATGTGACATGTTGCAGTGTCCTTCTACAAACGGGCTCAGATCCTGGTGGCTGATGTGTGGGGGTGCTGTGAGGGCACAGGGCTCGGCCAGTTCAGTGACATCAAGCAGCTCACTATGTTTGCAGACTACAGGTAAACATCTCCACAAGGTTTACGTTACAGAGACCTGCTATAGATACTTTATTGTCAGTCTTCTCAAACCTTCAGATTGACTTGTTGGGTTCTTAGTTAACATAAAGCAACAGCTAGTGTCAAATGTACAGTCCAGTTGAAAGCACACACAATTCAAGTGTGCACTCAGTCCAAAATCATTCTCAATCCACTAGTGTTGCTACCTTCACTCTTCCCATGTTCATATGTTCATAAAATGGATAAATATGTTGAAATTTTGAAAAAACTGATAATGTACTTTGTAACTCATCAGGTCTATAATGATAGAGGGGTGTAAGCCTTAGTTTGCTGTCTGATGTCAAACATCTGTCTGCTAACTTTCGTATGTTCTTCTAAGAACTGCTGCACCCAGAAAGCTCAAATTTTTGGGGAATGTACCTTTCACCTATGGGTTTAAGGTTTGTAATTTTGGTCCTTTTCAAATGTTGATGTTGCAGGCATTATACCTTAGCACCTTTAGGCAACTTGTCAGTCTTCCAGTGGCGGTGTCGAAGCCAGCTGTCATTCTTTCTTAGGCCCCCTTTCCACAATCCACCGTCCACCCCAATCCATGTAACATGTCACATTCAAGAAGATCTAATAAAACAAAAGATAATTCTACAGCTTTCAGAATAAGCAGGTCATTTGGTGAATTATCTTTCTAAGATAATTGTTTCCTACAGAAATCCAACTAGTGAAGATAATATGGATGTGACCATGTTGTCGGCGGTATTGAGTAATCTGTCAACTACAGACAGCAAGGACTTGAAAACCTCATTTCTGGTGCTTTAAAGTCTCAAGCTCAAGAAATTACAGATTCAATTAGTGATATTGACTATCTTTCCACAAAACTTGGTGATATTTCTAAAACTGTTGAATTGAAATCCTCCCTGATGGAGACAAACAAAATGACATAAAGGAAAGGCAAGATGAATTCAATGGGTTACAAAAAAGATATGGAAAAGAAAATTCTCCTTCAAGAAGTGTATCTCCATTGTGCTTTATGGCATACAGGATGGTAGAAATACGGGAGAAGCCCAGAGGACTATGTTTTGGGACAATAGAGTTAATCATGCAGACAAGCTGGACTTTGCTATCAAGCATCAACTGCCCTGACAATCAACCAACAAGAGATCAGCCGAAACTGTTTATTTTTTTAATTTATTTTAATTTAAACTTTTATTTCGAAAATATATACATGTAGGTATCAATCACACATTACATTTATATGAATAAAAAATGACAGGATGACCAGAATTTATAGAACAAATTGATTTTGTTAGACATTTCAGCTGCACATTTAGTAACATTATGATAATCGTGGACTTTAGAAATTAGTGTTTAGAAGGTTGGCAGCCTTTTGAGTTTAAGATCGAAAATTGTTTTTTTTAAAATCAGAATAATAATGTTTAACGGGTCGTTATTTCTGTCTGGGAAGCCAATAAGAATCTTTTGTTTATCAAAATGTATTTCGATTTGCACTTTCTCTTTCAGCCAATCTTCCAGTTTTGTCCACAGTGGTCTCACAAAATCACATTCCCAGAATAAATGTTGGATAGTATCAGGATGTCTTGAACAGAAATCACATAGGTCAGACTTCAAATATCAAATTTTGTAAAGTCGAGTATTTGTTGGTAGGATATGGTGTAGAATTTTGTATTGAAACCATTGTATGTTTGTATGAGTAGTGCATCTGAAAGGTATCTTGTTGTATTTGTTCCATGCTATATCAGGAATGTTGCTTTGTAATTTGAAATTCCACTTGTTGATATGGGGATTTTTTATGCATTGACTCTTAATAAGGATTGAATAATAGTGTCTAGATCCTTTGTTTTCTTTGCAGAGATGTTTTATATTGAGAGGAAAAGTTGGTTATTGATTTTATGTATGCTTTTATTGCTTGAATCAAGCCATAATAGAGAATAAAGTTTCTATTAATATCATATATTTTCTTAAATTCTATAAAGTCTAGAAAACAGTCGTTCTCATCCAAAAGGTCATTTATAAAGTGAATTCCTTTGGAGTTCCAGTCTGGGTAATAGATAGTTTGTTTACCGATCATAATGTTTGAGTTATGCCATAATTATTGTTTCATTAGGAATGTCTGTAACTGCTTGGGATGAGATATTTTTTAGAAAGTCAAGCCAAGATGATATACTAAGTCTATATAGAACGGATTTCTAATATTTTGCGTGATTTCGTTCTATAAATGATGACAATTAAGTTCTAAAATGTCCATTGAATTGATTTTAGGCAGGTTCATTTCAATTAAATTAGACCAAGATGATGGTTTCTTATAGTAACGTCTAAGGACGGATAGCTTTTGCGCTTGGATAATTTCTTTTATCTTGGGAACATTGAAACCTCTGTCATCTGTATTGCAGATAACGTGGCCTCTTTTTATTTTATCAGGTTTATTTTTCCAAATGAATTTGAAACATTTGCTTTGGAAATCTTTAATGACGTTTTCAGGTGGGTTTGGGATTGTTGTAAAAAGATGGTTAAGTTTCGGAAGAATAAGTGATTTTAATACAGTGTTTCTACCAAGCGGAGTGAGGTTTCTGGCAGACCACAGGTTCATTAAAGTTTGACATTTTATGAACTTTTCATCGTAATTCATTTTAACCATGTCCTCAAGATCTAGACTAAAGTGAATTCCCAAAAGTGTAAAGGAGTCTTGATCCCAGTTTAGCTTCCACTCGGGGCAAAGTTTCATTCTCCCAGCCATAAAATCCTAGTCTTGTCCACATTAACCTTTAGTCCTGAGAAACGTGCAAACTGTTCTAATGTTTGCATTACAGCATAAAGACAACGTTCGGTGCCATCTAGCATGCAAGTCAGCGAATTGTGCCAATAGATATTCAACATTGTCAACTTTTATGCCTTGAATGTTAGGGTTATTTCTAATCATATTACCTAATATTTCAACACATAAGATAAATAGTAAGGGGATAAAGGGTCTCCCTGTCGACAGCCCCTTGAAATGTTAAAAAAGTCTGAACCAAATCCGTTAACCAATATCCAAGTTTCAATATCCTTATAAAATGTTTTTACCCAGTTTCTAATAGAGTTCCCAAAGTTAAAGAATTCAAGAGTTTTATCCAAAAAAGTCCAGTCTACCGTGTCGAAAGCTTCTTCAAAGTCTATGAGTAATAGTAGTCCCGGTATTTGGTAGCTATCTGTATATTCTATCATGTCGTAGACAAGTCTTGTAATTTCACCAATATATCTCCCTGACATAAATCCCTTTTGTTCTATATTTATAATAGTATCGAGAACAGTTTTGATTCTTTAGGAGATTGCCAAGGACCCAATTTTGTAGAAAATAGAAAGCAACGAAATTGGTCTCCAGTTTTTTACAAATTGCTTAGATTTGTTTCCCTTAGGTATACATGTAATTAAGCCCCTTTTAAGAGATATAGGTAGTGAGCCATGTCTATATGATTCATTTAAACAACGTACAATATATTTACCTAAATCAAGCCAAAAGAATTTTATGAATTCAGCTGTTAAACCATCAGGCCCTGGGCTTTTTTCATTTTTGAGTGATTTAACAGGTGAGAGAACCTCTACATAAGAAAGCTCTCCTTCAAGTGATTTTGATGTTTCGTCCGATAGTTTGTGAATGTCATAACCGTCTAGAAGGTCGTGTAGGTCAACGTTCGATACATCCTGACTAGTATATAGCTTTTCATAAAATGATTTTACTTCATTTTGTATTTCTTGTTGGGTTGTAACAATATTTCCATTCTTGGTTTCAATACGCATAAAGGCCTTGTTAACAAAATTTCTTGCCTCGAGGTTAAGGAAATATTTAGACAGTTTTTCGCCGTTCTCTCCCCATAAAGCTCTTGATCTTATTATAATCCCTTTAGTTTTTATGAGGTTAAGCTCTTCTAGTTTATCATTTAAAATTTCAATTTCATCTAAAATAGATTTTTTGGTTTTCTCATCGGAAGCCGTATCAATTTCTACAGATTTTATATTCAACGCATGGTTTAGATCCTTTTCTTCTTTTTCCCGTTCTTTCTTCTCAGCAGATGAGTATGAGATTGTATTGCCCCGTATCATTAACATTAATATTTCCCATAACATTTGATCGCTTAATTGACAGTCAATTTGATTTCCATTATCTACGTTATACTGCTTTATTGTATCGTTTATCACATTTTTCACAAGCTTAACATACTCAGGATCTCCAAGTAGTGAGTTATTGAACTTCCAGAACCTTTTACCCCTTGTAAGGTTTTCCATTTTAATCGTAAGAGAGATTGGGGAATGATCCGATTTGAAACTTGGTTCTATTTCACATTTGACAACAGAGGATAATAGGTTGTGGGATATAAGGAAGTAATCAAGTCTACTCTGTTGTAATGGTGTGGGTTGTCACCAGGTAAAGCGTTTATCGTTAGGGTTAAAGTTTCTCCAGGGGTCGACTAGATCAAACTCTTCTTTCATTGTTAGCAGCCTTTCCCTTGCTTTTGGATTATTGACATTCTTATAGTTATAAGAGTCTTTAAGATAGTCTTGAATAATATTCCAATCCCCACAAAGTGCTATATTGTCTGTTTGAAATGATCTTATAAGTACATCGATATATTCGTAAAAATCAGGATTGTCCGTACTCGGCCCATAAATATTTACTAAAGCTAATTTGAAATCATTGATAGTAAGCTCTAATCCAATTACATCATCACTGTCATCTCTATGCTCAAAGTCCACTGTAAAATCTAAGGTACTTGCTACCATGATAGCCACACCCCTTGCATTGCTCTTATTAGAATTTATGTAACAGTGTTTATTTCCCCATTCCTGTTTAATGTTCTGTTCAAGTTGTGGAGTGAAATGGACATCCTGTAAGCAATAAATAAATGATCGTTTTTTCTTAAGGAAGCGGAATACCTCTTGGCGTTTCAGTCTATCATGTAACCCTCTACAGTTATACGATGTTATCTTTACAGTATTATGCATTGTTCATTAAGTTGATATTATTGAATAAGGCAGTGAAGAGAAGGTAGAAGGAGGCAAGAACTAGATGGTTAGAAGAGTTTTGTTTAACAAGAAGAATGTATACTGCAGATCCTGAATACAAAATGTAAAGTATGTCAAATATATTGAGTTGCTCTGAATTAAAATGTAGGTTTGGAAATGTTGATGTAAATTTCTGGTTTGGGAGAGCTTTGTGTTTGGTGATTAATACCATTAAGGAAAAAAAAAAGCATTCGGCCATACAGGAAAGAAGGGTTATAGACGGTGCTATGAGCTTTTGCTCGGCTACCCCTTTGACAACTTAAAGAGAACGTAATCAAAACGAGAAAAGTAAAAGAAAGGGCAATTTACACAATTTGGTAAAGACTTTTGATCTTACACAAAGTAGAAGCTTGTCTTAATACTTAATAACAGTTGGTAAACAGTGCTTGCTGTAAGCAAAAGAAAGGAAAAAAACCTCTTAAGCCCGTTATTGCAGCTAAACAGATAATTCGTAGGTCAGAAATGTGTCACATATTTGTGTACATCGGTCCTCATGTAATAGCGTGCCACAAGCGTGTATGTTGTGCCATGTTCGTCACGTGTAAATGTGTTGTATGCGCAGCGTGGACTACTTAACAGGTAAATTAATATGCGGGGCATTGAAAATCAAACATACAATCAACCGAAACTAAGTATGCAACAACAATATTGATAAATATAGCTACAAGCTACAGAACATACGTACAAATACACCACATCGTCAAACGTATGAATGTAACAGTACAGGAAGGTTCAGCCAATAGCTGTGGTGGGAAAAAACAACAAAAATAACCGCGCCAGAACGACGGTGTACTCGTTTGCTTGTCGATGCTTAAGTAATAAATTATACATTATTAAGAATTAACGATAATGATAGTGATAAAGGAAAGTACTCACATTAGGGTCCAGATATTGAAAACAACAATGGTAATCCACAATAAGGAAAAAAACGACACACAACACACAGTCCTCAGGCACAAACACACCACGTGGTTATAGCACAAAATTTAGCGCGGGAAAAGCATGCATGCTGTGCGTCACGTGTAAAAAAAACACAGCGAAATTACATGAGTGTATAGTCATCAAACATTTGTTTGTAGACATAAATCCGTATTTTGATAGTATAAAAATTGTCGATTAAAGAGAAATTGTTACTTTGGGCGGAAAACAATTTTATTCGTATTTTGTCCAGGTCGATCTCGGACTTGTTGGATCTTTTATTTCGATGGCAATGTCAGTACACGGGTCCAGAGTCCATCTCACTTGCGGATCTTGTTTGCGTGTCTCCCCAAAATAGCACGTTTCTTCTTGAGCATAGGGGGTAGATCAGTCTGTACACTCTGTCCAGTTCCACGGAGGAAGGACCGTGCTTCCAAAACAGCCTCTCGATCCGGCATATATAGGAAAGTGGCAATAATACTGCGAATTGGAGACAGGTTGTTTTTGCGTTGATATTCCGATACCGGAAGTCTGTGGACAGTTTTGAAAAAAATGTTGTTTACACGCTGTTCCGTGAATTTTAGGGAGGTTATAAGAAAGGACCGCAGAGCTCTCTCAGTGTTTTCTTATGGAGAATCGGGCACACCATAAAATAACAGATTGCTTTTTCTGTCGTGTATGTCTTTTAAAAGCAATTGTTTTTCAAGATAGGCATTCGACTGTTGACTCAGAGATAGTTTGTCTCGCAAGGATTTGAGCTCATCGTCATAAACGGCTACCTCATGTTCAATGCTCTCGACTTTGGTTTTAACACTGCCAATGTCAGCCTTTAGTGATTCAATTGAGCTTTGCAAGTCTTTTTTCATTTCAACCATAAGATTTGAAAGTCTACTTTCAGAGGCTTGCACTATTTCCTCGAACGACGGGTTACCACCCGAGCGAAGTCGACTCGTTGACATAGTGTCTGTTTCAGTAGAGTTCATTAAAGTAGCTATTTGCAAAGTTGTTCTCACCAAATAACTTACTTTTGTTGTTGATGACAAACGTAAAATGTCGTTTTGTAAAGCAAGTGATGTATCCCTGGTAAAATATTGTCGATGAAGACAGATTTGTGGCGGGGTAGCCGGAGCTCGTCAGCACATGTCTTATCGCTCTACATGCGCAACCGGAAGTGAAACTGTTTATATTCAAGTTTTTAACTTTATCAGTGTGTAACAGGCAAATGGTGTTTAATGCATGTTTCCTACAGAATTGAGCACAATGTGAGAGGAAATTGTGTATAAAAACTGATTTTCCATTTAGGCTAAAGAAGTTTCTTTGAAAGCTGGTGATCGAGGCTTGTGAACTGAGGTAAAAACACCAAATTTAGGCAATGTTTGTGGAATGCAGGATAGATGGGTAGCGGCAAGTAAGAAAGAATGGAGACCACCCTTAAAAAACTCTGAGGAATAAGTGCCTTAATTGAAACTCTTCACGGTGATAATCATGATTAAACTTTTGAGCTGATTTGTATCTTTATTTGTATCTGTGAGAACATATACAAAGTTTTGATCAAATTGAAGATAATTATGCTTTTTACCTTGATCTCAGAAGATATAGAGCATACTTTGTTACAGATATACAAAAGTGCAAACTTTACCCTACTTATGACTCCTGTAGAAAAGCAAAAAAAAGAAGCAAAAAGACCTCTTGTTTGATGCTTGCTGTATCAGTATTTTAGTAAGCACATATGCAAATTATATATCAAGATGAAGACAATTCATTTCTCTTGGCAATGATATAACTGGTTTTGGAATTCATCATTTTGTTATGGAGATATAAAGTTCCAAAACTGCCTTATTTGCATGCAGTGCTTACCTTGACTTTATTTATTGTTATAAATGTAAACATTCTATATGGAATTGAAGACAATCTGTTCTTCTTTATTGTGATACAACTGTTAACAAAATACGCCAAGATATGAAGAAGTAAAGGAAGGGATACGATAAACTTTCATATGGATGAAAGTGCTAAATTAACTTTTTGTGCGACGCTTCCTTTGTCTTTATTTATTTTTGAGCTTGTTCAAATTTATAAGGAATAAAATACAATGTTTTTCTCTTTCTCTTGATATAAAATTATCAAAATGAGTTGAGCACATGATGAGAAATATGGTGTGAAAACATATAAAACTAAAAATATCTGAAAATCACCTTAATTGCGGCACATGCTGTATCTTCATTTCAGGTAGCGCAGATACGTACTTTAAGTGGAATTAAAGACAATTTTCTTCTCCTTCAAATAATTCCAACTGTTTTTAAATCTGCCCAAGGGTTCAGATCATAGGGGGATGCGACAGGAAGATGTGCATGGTGTGAGTGCACTCGTCTGAGCAGATAATAACACGCATGGCTTGATGAGCTTGTGCACGTGGGGAACAATAGCTTACAGGCTTATATGAGAGGCGCAACTGGTTGTGGGTTAAAGTTTTGCGGTTTTTGTCCATATTTTTGGTGTGATAGACATGATCGTTTTCTATAAAACATGCCCTCATTACTAAGAACAACAAGGGGGAAAAAAACTGCAGCTTAGCTAGCGAGCGTTGAACTGACACTACTCCCATACAATCTTCCTCCAGGATCAGCTAGAGGATGCACTAATGTTAATTAGTTAATGCATAATGTTCTATGTCCGTCAACCGGAGCTGGCCAAGGCTGATTTATCTAAACTCATCCCAGACTTTTCCATAACCTGGGCTTTAGGGTTATATGAGGATGATGTTTGTACAGGCTATTTAGTGCTGGTAACATAGGTTAGTCCTTAAAGTTTATGAAGGAAAGGTACTCTAATGCTGTTATCTAGAGTAGGACAACATTGACACATACCTTATGTTATGTCACATGCAACTCTTTGGACTGAATAACAAATCATTAAAGTCTATTGATATTGGTAACGAGACAATGGCCCTTTTTTCATCCAATAAACAATTGTCATAAACAGAACTTTTAGCAAGATACAAGATAAACTTTGATTGCAGCTAATGAAGAGCCTCATTCACTTGCTATAGAAGAAATATTGTGTGATAACATATGATTTGAGCAGCCTGTGTCAAGAGAATCATCAGATCAATGTGCTGAAACCATCCAGTTTAAGGCGTGTCCAAAAAGTAGCTGACCTAAAAAAAGAATGATGAAAATGAAGCTGTTTTAATTTTTAGCTCATCTGGGCCTAGATTTTCGAAGCTCTATTAGTGCTAAGATAGCCGGAAGTACCATACATTAACATAAGCTTAAGACAATCTTAGCACTAAGAGAGGTTCAAAAATATGGGTTGAGGCCTGTAACTTCGGATGAGCTTATGGCATTTCATGGTGTCCTTGTGACTGTTAACTTATTCTCTGGAACTGTTGACTCAAGATATCTGAAATCTAGTGTACAGAGCCCTTGACAAATGAGGTTTTTTGATTTATAGATTTATTGACCATGTGACCCCTAATAAGGAGCTATCTAAAAATGTATTTTCATTATCTTCTCCAGCGCAAAAGGCCTAAACAGCTGAAATCTTGTGTACAGACTCCTTAGCTGGTAGGGATGATAATAAAAGATTTTGTGACGCAACCACAACCACAACCTTAATGAGCTCTTTTCATTTTCCTCTTAAGAATCGAAAGGCCTAGAAAGCTGAAACCTTGTTTACAGACTCCTTAGCCGAGGGGGATTCTAACTTACAGATTTAATGACCATTTTCCCCCCAGTAAGAGCCACGCCCTAAAAACCTATATTCATCTTCTACAGATGCGAGAGGCATAAAAGATAAAACTTTGTGTTAAAAAAATATAGTGCAAGTATCGATATCGCAAATGTGATCTGCCTTGCAAGTCTTCAGGAGCTCATGCCTCTATTTTCTTTCAGAGTTCCTCAAGTGCTTGTCTATTTTGGTGTCATGGAATATACAGAGAAACTTTTCAACATTCTCAGAAAAGGTGAGCTTTGACCAAATTAACATGTGTCTGTACTGAAAGAGATTTTTACACAGCATGTGTGCTGAAACTGAAATTGATAAGGATATCTGATTTTTGAGCTCATCAGGCCTATAATGACAGATTTGTGGTAGGCCATGGCATTGGATGTCCATTAGTCGTCCAATGTCTGTCGTCTGTGCACTTATAGGCAAGCAAGTTTGTCTGAAAATTATCTTTGTACCTAAGAGGATAACCTTGATCCCTCTTCATATATGGCAACCTCAAACCATTTTTATCCATCTGTTATGTAATAAATTGAATAAAGTCATAGCTCTATGGATCTGTCAGTCCGTAACCATTTGCTCAAAAACTGTTTGTTATAGCTCCATGAAACTTTATTGATATTGATAGACTATCCACACATTTACAAATCATTTGTATTAAGACTAATCAACAATGCCTTGTAATGTTGTTGGAAGATGAATGGCTTCACTTCCAACTTTTGTTTTTGTTTGCACTCTCATTTCTTTAGTTCTCAAATCTAAATGAACAAAATCAGTAACATGTTTCAACAGGCTTATGTTATGATTAATTACTAAATACGTTCATGTCTAAACTGTTATGTCCCCTTGAATTTCCCCACAATGAATACCACGATAGGACTGTCCTGGTGGCTCCAGTGTCGTAGATGACCTTCTATTTGGATGGTGGCTCCAGTGTCGTAGATGACCTTCTATTTGGATGGTGGCTCCAGTGTCGTAGATGACCATCTATTTGGATGGTGGCTCCAGTGTCGTAGATGACCATCTATTTGGATGGTGGCTCCAGTGTCGTAGATGACCTTCTATTTGGATGGTGGCTCCAGTATCGTAGATGACCATCTATTTGGATGGTGGCTCCAGTGTTGTAGATGACCTTCTATTTGGATGGTGGCTCCAGTGTCGTAGATGACCTTCTATTTGGATGGTGGCTCCAGTGTCGTAGATGACCATCTATTTGGATGGTGGCTCCAGTGTCGTAGATGACCATCTATTTGGATGGTGGCTCCAGTGTCGTAGATGACCTTCTATTTGGATGGTGGCTCCAGTGTCGTAGATGACCATCTATTTGGATGGTGGCTCCAGTGTCGTAGATGACCTTCTATTTGGATGGTGGCTCCAGTGTCGTAGATGACCATCTATTTGGATGGTGGCTCCAGTGTCGTAGATGACCATCTATTTGGATGGTGGCTCCAGTGTCGTAGATGACCTTCTATTTGGATGGTGGCTCCAGTGTCATAGATGACCTTCTATTTGAATGGTGGCTCCAGTGTCGTAGATGACCTTCTATTTGGATGGTGGCTCCAGTATCGTAGATGACCTTCTATTTGGATGGTGGCTCCAGTGTCGTAGATGATCTTCTATTTGGATGGTGGCTCCAGTGTCGTAGATGACCATCTATTTGGATGGTGGCTCCAGTGTCGTAGATGACCATCTATTTGGATGGTGGCTCCAGTGTCGTAGATGACCTTCTATTTGGATGGTGGCTCCAGTGTCATAGATGACCTTCTATTTGGATGGTGGCTCCAGTGTCGTAGATGACCTTCTATTTGGATGGTGGCTCCAGTATCGTAGATGACCTTCTATTTGGATGGTGGCTCCAGTGTCGTAGATGACCTTCTATTTGGATGGTGGCTCCAGTGTCGTAGATGACCTTCTATTTGGATGGTGGCTCCAGTGTCGTAGATGACCTTCTATTTGGATGGTGGCTCCAGTGTCATAGATGACCTTCTATTTGGATGGTGGCTCCAGTGTCGTAGATGACCTTCTAATTGGATGGTGGCTCCAGTGTCGTAGATGACCTTCTATTTGGATGGTGGCTCCAGTATCGTAGATGACCTTCTATTTGGATGGTGGCTCCAGTGTCGTAGATGACCTTCTATTTGGATGGTGGCTCCAGTGTCGTAGATGACCATCTATTTGGATGGTGGCTCCAGTGTCGTAGATGACCTTCTATTTGGATGGTGGCTCCAGTGTCATAGATGACCTTCTATTTGGATGGTGGCTCCAGTGTCGTAGATGACCATCTATTTGGATGGTGGCTCCAGTGTCGTAGATGACCTTCTATTTGGATGGTGGCTCCAGTGTCTTAGATGACCTTCTATTTGGATGGTGGCTCCAGTGTCGTAGATGACCTTCTATTTGGATGGTGGCTCCAGTGTCGTAGATGACCTTCTATTTGGATGGTGGCTCCAGTGTCGTAGATGACCATCTATTTGGATGGTGGCTCCAGTATCGTAGATGACCTTCTATTTGGATGGTGGCTCCAGTGTCGTAGATGACCTTCTATTTGGATGGTGGCTCCAGTGTCGTAGATGAGGATCGGATCCCCTGACTTTATAACAAACTCACAAAAGAACAAAAAGACTACTACACTCTACTAATCAAACATATTGATTGGCTATTTCAAAACACACTGAACTTACTTAAAATAGTAAATACCAAACATTTATTTATCTTCTCACTCTACTAAACAAACACATTGATTGGCTATTTAACAAAGACAACCAAAGATCAAAGATCTATTAAGTGATTTATCATTCAATAAGTATATTATAATATAAAAAATCCTGTGACTTCTTTTCCTAGGCAAATTTGTGACTTTTTTTCCTTTGACTTTGTTTCCGATCACCTTATCATATCTATGTACATTATCTATCGGAATGAAATGGACATACAATTGAGACAATATCATACGCTTTGGCTATTATTCGACATTTTTGTACCCTGTTTTAACGCTGTGAATGCGTGTATATTAAAAAAAGTTAATATGTGTTCAATAATGGATTAACATACCTGTTGATTGTCCATGGTAGTCCATGTTTATTTTGCAAGATTAGTCCATTCGTACCTAACATAATAAATGTCTAGACTTACTAGCTGACTTGCAGACATCAAATCAAGAAGCCCTGTGTATTGTCACAGTTACAACAGATTGTCGGGTATTTGAAACACACAATTTCACACAGTTATACAATAACTTCAATAAGCATGAGATTGAAGACCTTTAGCTGGGGATGTATATTACCTAATTGCATAACATTTCGTATTGAGAATTGGTGTACACGATTATACCCTAAAACTTTTCCTTTTTTTGTTTCCATTTTTTGGTAATATTTCCATTTCTATTTCAGGGCTTGTAAGTACAGTTGAATAAAAACATTTTAGGTCCATTTTTATCAGATACACACAATAAAAGTATAATATTATGGATTTTTCAGGGAGAGACCCAGAATGCATGCAATTTGAAAATGCAACTAACTTTGTGGCTTGGTAATATCTAAATAATTCTTGCTGCATAGGAATAAAAGTAGGTTTAACTTTTTTTGCATTGAAACTGTATTAGCAGCTGTTTATTTTTAAAAATGATAACATTCAAAGGATTATTATTTACACCTTTGAAACAAAATAATTTATTTTCTTTAAAGGATTTCAAAACCCTATTTTGTGTTATTTAGTTTCACTATTGTGCTAGATTTCAAAGGTAAATGCAAGCCCGCATGTTTTTACGTAAATTTTGCAAACCCGCGCTGACACTTGTGCGCCGCTTTGCGAATCCGGCTGGCCGATATGCAAAAAGATCGGCAGCTTTCGGCACCTTCCGTAACGTGACGTAATAGTGGCCCGTCACTCTCGCCCAGGCGTGAAGAACTGCAGTATGCCGATATGTCAAGCAGTTCAAAAACATGCTTTTGGTTGGCATATTCCGACACTTGTGATATGTTTCTCCCCAAAATATACGTCAAAGATATTAAATCAATGTCGGACGAAGTAAAAAGATCGTTTTTTTGTTTTTTTTCGATATTTAAAAATAAATTTATTTTGGATACGAAGCTATACACTACTGTAGGCCTATGGCTATGGTTCGTCATTTCGAAGTTTAAAATTCGTTGTGCCTTTGTCGTTGGGTTTATGTTTTTTTATTTCCTTATTTGGTTGTAGGTAGATCTCTATTTTCTTCAATAAATACAATAAAATGAATGTACATATTTCCTATAGGCCTATAGTTACAGATTAACGGCTGATTTCTAAAAAATGTCGCATGTGTTTTCAGCTTTATGCGCCTAACTGTCGCGTTTAATTGTTTAATTGTACAAATAGATTTTGAAAGAGCTGTCAACTTATCTTCATAGAGGATACAATAATAAACTGTCGGGAAATCGCACGTCGTTATTGTTTACATGCTGTTACTATATCCTCCCTCCAATAACTTCAAGTTCCGGTTACCAAGCTCCATGTATCGACTGAGCACGGTATATAACAAGCCAACGGTATTTGGAGCTTGCGTTAAAAGGGCCCCCCTATAAAAAAAATTCCCCTCTCAAGATGCATTCACAGCATCTCCGCAAGCAAAATTTTACCATCGCCACAAGTGCATCCGCAAGTACATTTTCACCTTCACCAGAAAAGTCGTAAAGTGTACAGGCCTGTGGCGATGGTGTGGATGCATCTTCAAAAAGTGATTGTAGCCATAAAAGTTTACAGGAACCGGTGCCTCTAGAGACTGTGTGGAAGCATCCTTGAAGATGTAAGGAGGTCGTAAAAGTTTACATCAACCAGTCCCTCTAGAGACTCTGTGGAAGCATCCTTGAAGGTGTAATTATGTCGTAAAAGTTTACATCAGCCAGTCCCTCTAGAGACTCTGTGGAAGCATCCTTGAAGGTGTAATTATGTCGTAAAAGTTTACATAAACCAGTCCCTCTAGAGACTCTGTGGAAGCATCCTTGAAGGTGTAATTATGTCGTAAAAGTTTACATAAACCAGTCCCTCTAGAGACTCTGTGGAAGCATCCTTGAAGGTGTAATTATGTCGTAAAAGTTTACATCAACCAGTCCCTCTAAAGACTCTGTGGAAGCATCCTTGAAGGTGTAATTATGTCGTAAAAGTTTACATAAACCAGTCCCTCTAGAGACTCTGTGGAAGCATCCTTGAAGGTGTAATTATGTCGTAAAAGTTTACATAAACCAGTCCCTCTAGAGACTCTGTGGAAGCATCCTTGAAGGTGTAATTATGTCGTAAAAGTTTACTGCAACCAGTGCCTCTAGAGACTATGTGGATGCATCCTGAAGGTCGTAAAAGTTTACAGCAGCCACTGCTTTTAACGAGCATGCTGATACAACCTTCAGGACGGGATGTCTGCATTCTCGCTAGATTTATGTGTTATACTCCCTAGTGTCATTAATGTTGCCACCCACCAATGCCTCTAACAAGTATGCACATGCATCCCGTCATGAATTATGATTCTGGCTATGCTTTTACCGATATTCCACATACCGCAAATTGGCAGAAGCTTCTAAAGCAGCTGTTGAAGATCGTTCAGAAGCTTCTGCAATATTACATCCCAGTCATAAAATAGTACCAGCATTGAAGCTAAAAGCATGCCTTCAAACAATGACAAAAGAATCACACAATCATTAAAACGTTTTAATAGAATGTAAAATCAAAATCTTTCTTGGTGGCAATTTCATGGACAACATTTATAGATTTAATTGTAAGACTATACACACAAATTTATCAAGAATGAAATCACTGATAAATGAACAATTACGAGATAGACTATTGGAATATTCATCACAGCAATTTAATTACAAGAAATCACTTATTTTAGTTGAAAACTTTTAACAATGCTAAAATATTATTAACAAAATTATATATGTATGAAAATTATGTACATATGTGATTATTTAGGAATGCATATAATTATTTTTTCATTAAAAAAGTAAATAAACAATCCTAAAAAATCCAAAAAATCCTTTTCACTGTGTTGACATCTGATGACTAGTTGACTGGTCTTCATTCTGAAACAGAATATAATGCTTGTTACAAACAGAAAGACACCAAACAGTGTAAACAGATCTCAGATGGCAATCTCAAATTGGATAACTGTACTCTTATACCTAACAAAGAAATCAATTAGATCAAGCAATTAACAAATAAATTGATATGTGGCTCCAATCAGTAAATCAACTGATCAGAAGTCACTTATCAATCGGTTTGTTTATGTAACAATTCAATGTACTTACTGTGAAGACACTGTCTCTTAATCCCCCTGTGAATCTTCATCTTGCCAGCTTTGTGTATTCTCTGGTTCAGTGAACATCTTAAAGAATAAACGAGCAAACACTTAAGCACAAAACTAGTAACAGCAATGTTTTAAAAATGTTATATGATTAAACTTGTTTCTTGTAAACAGTTTCTAATTTTCATTACCTCTATTCATTCCCTTGTATAAAGTATCTATATGTTGTATTGTTTTTAATAATGTCTCATATGCCAAACAATGGGTGGTTGTTAAACAAACTAAAGTAATACTATAACATGTTTTATTGATGTACTAGTTTAATTTGTGACACTGAAGTAAACTAAATCTGTCTGCCTGTATAAAAAAAGCAGCAGAATTATCAATCAGGCTTTAAAAATCTTTCAAACATTTGTTTATTAGTTCTCATCTGGAATAAACATAACATCCTGTGAGGCCAAAAGGTGTCCATGTATGTGTGTTTGCAACTTTCAATACATGTACAAATAACCAATAATGATGATGATATCAAAAGAATAGCATTTATCATATACAGTCATCTTAAGGAAAACCATACTTGAAATTATATAAAGATAAAGTAATTGTTTAACAATTGTTCCAAAGGTTGGTAAAAACTTTTAAAGTTACAGAAAATCCAAAATGTTCACCGATAACTTTTTCCTATCTTAAAACATTTTTCAAGTTCAATAGCAGGAATAAGTATAAAGTGCTCTAACAATTTGTATAATACCTGTATTACAAATATTAACATAAATGTAGGTTCAGCAATACTAACATTTATGAGTGTAATTTTTATCAAATGAATTTGATATTCAAATAAATACATACAAATTATGTAATGCTAATCACATGTTATGAAATGAAAACAAATGAAAATTCATGTGATCAAACTTAAAACTGGGAACAACTTAATTGTCTAACAATTATTGATTGCAAATTCCAACTATCAATTTCAGGTTAAATGGCAAATAGTATCAAGTCCTCCCACACCATATATTAGACAATCAGCCTGTCTGGGTTTTCACGAAAAGAAATTACAATTAATCAAGACTATCTATTTGTAAATTGGAGTGAACCCTCTGATGCGATTCCTAATCTAACCAGTTGAGAAATACACTGCATGTTTATTGAAGAATTAGGTGAACATACTTACAGTGCCAGCTCTTTCCTGTTATGTAATGGCTTGTCCACTCCCTCCTCTCCCAGCAGTCATGGTTCAGTGCACACCTATGTAAACAATGCCATCTTTGCTTAATATTGTCAAAGAAAAGGAACCAAATATCACTTTTACAAATCAGTGTTAATAAAACACAACTTAACTTGTAACTTAACAATAAGTAACTTTATTACATATTCTATTTAAGGGAATTGACTTGAAATTTTTTTCATTTTGACTGTGAAGCCAACATTTCAAGGATTTTTTATCAGCTCTTTCATGAAACAAGGAAGAGCAATAAGGTTAAGATGTTATACTGTGTATGTAGCAGTAATGGTCTACTTACTTTGGTTTTTGCAACTGTAGATATGCCTTCTATGCTGTTGGCAACTGTGATTTTAATAATCAAGAATCAGTTGTTTTTCCTAATGGCGGCCATTGCTCCTCGTTAGTGACAGGTCAGGCAGGAAGTTGGGTCTTGCTGTCAGTCAAAGGGGTTAAGACTGCAGAGATTCTGATTGGATAATAATGTCCAGCCTCATCAGGTGTGAGGCAGAAGGTATTGAATGGTGTAAAGAACCTTAAACTGTGATCTTTTCCAAAGAGAAGAGTCAAGTCATTGAATGGCATTTAGAAGTGGTGTCTTAAAAAAAACCAAGGTATGTCTTGGCAACAACTTCTTAAGAAATGAGTAATGGATATAAATTTGAGTCACGGATTTTGATCAAAATTTATATTCTTAGCTTGAAATGATGAAATGAATACAATATATGGATGAATTCATAAATATCCATTAAATTCAGAAAATGTATAATCATAAAAGCTTAGATATTTTTTAACAACATTGAACTTATTATTGAACTAGTTTATTTGCAACTTATCTGATATGTGATAAGAATTAAAACAAATATTTAGTTTAAGGGGAATTTTTCAACTTATATGTTTTGAAGGCGTACAGTCATCTATAAAAGCAAGAGATATATTCCCTTTAAATGATTGATGTAGATTATTTGTACAAATTCATAATGAGATTATTTGAAATGAAAGAGAATTGAAAAGCATTTAGAAATGTATGGAGAAAATGACTTCTTACAACACCTGGAAACAATTCCTTAATGATAATATTTTAGAAAAATTAAACAATATGAAACAATTTTAAACCAATTGCGTTGTACAGGCTATTAAATTCAAACAATAAAAAATTTCTGGTCTCCAATTTGAAATAACACCTAATTGAGTGATCGATATGTATAAAGGCACTGTTAGGTCAAATGACTAATAAGCAACTAAACTCGTTAAAATGTTAATTGTGATTAATTTTGAGAACTAATAGGTTACGTACAAGGTATTTACTCTGAATTCAACTGGAAACACAATTTGAATAACATTTAATTAGGTAACAGATGTCCCTTACTAAACAAAAAAACTTGTTAAAAGCTTAATGACCAACAAATTGATTCAGCTGTCAAAGCAACAAAACTGTTATAGACAATGGATACCTATTATCACCTTATTTCATTGGCCATTTTCTATAATAAAGGCTCCACCCATCTCCATCACTGTAACCAATAGATTTTTATCTTAATGATGTCACCTAACCTATAGAATTTGTTTATCAGTATAAATCATTTAACCAGGCAAATGAATTTGTTAAAACCAGACATGTTTTAGGAATGATTGTTTATATGTTAAATTTGAAGACTTAAATCAAATAAATAAAATTGTGAATGACAAATTCATCTGTATTAAATTTTTTTTGTGTATTTGAAGACAATATAGCAAATCTTGCTTCTGAACGTCTTCAACTTCTTAAAATGTTATATAATAAAAATACCTTTTCTGATTTAATATTTTAACCTCTGTAACCATGAATCAATATCATAACATACTATTTGAACTTTTGAAATCGTTAGTGGATATATTATTATGGAATAAAGTTTGAATTACTTTTCATCTTTTTTTTTCATTTCCAACCACAGATGTTATAGTCCATCTTTAAAAGCTCAAATACCTGGTTATTTAATCCAAGTGAATTTTATAAATGGCTAGTAAACTGAATAACAGAAAAGAAAAAATATGAGAAATATTTTCCAACAATAACAAATAAATGTTAGTTACAAAGGGGGAAATAAATAACACATTATCATTTATTGCTAAATATCAACTATATTTTTATTATATATTATTATCTATTTTTAATCACAGGTAGGCAACACATTATTTAAAAAAAGCACCCACACCTGGTTATTTAATTTCACTTTCTAAGCTTCTTCATGGGGCCTGCTTATCAGGGAGCCCCATCCCTGATTACATAACCCACATGCTGCTGTGAAGGTTTAATTACTTTATGGTCATTGGAGATACTTCCACAGCATCTCCACTTGGCTTGCTAATCATATGTACTATCCCAGAGAAGGACCCTCAACCCTGATTACATAACCTACATGCTGCTGTGTTGGTTTTATTACTTTATAGTCATAGGAGATACTTCCACAGCATCTCCACTTACCTCATTATCCCATGGACATGCTTCCACAGTATCCTAATAAGGGCCAGCGATGCTGTTACAGCATCATCACAACTTTTTATTGCTCTAGAGCTTGTGGCGAAGCTGTGGATGCATCTTCCCAGATACTTCTTTACCTTCACCACAATGCTTCCGCTAGCGGAGATGGTAAAATTTTGCCCAAAAAACCTCCAGAGATGGTATGGAGGCAGTTTGGAGATGCAGTGAAGATGCTTTGGCAAAGCTGCAGAAGCAACTTTCAGGATTTTTTTTTTTATAGGGGGGGTGCACAAAGGAACAGCGACCTATATCATATCTGAAGTGATTGTTACTGTCTGCTTTCTTAACAGGGTCAAAACATTACGTTGTGTGTGTCAAGTAATTTGTACACATCATAACTCTACTTTATAATGTTTAAAAGAACTTAAGTGTTTTTAGTTTACTTAATGTAATGTATTTTCAGTATTTTACCACAGCATGGTTACACGTCTATAATCAGAATTATTTGAGTAACTGAATTAAAATTAAAGTTTAAACACCTCCTGCATGGTTCCCATATTGTTTTCAATATAGGCCTAGCTATATCTTTTACGACCGGCTTTAATAATGAAATTATGGAAATGGAAATGTTTATGTCACAAATATCAATACAAAATATTTGTTTTTGTTTTGTTTTAATGCTTGACTCATTGTTTTTGAAAATGTCTCATCATTTTTTAGCTTCATGAGACATTTGTCTAGGGCTTGAAATTATACTTACTGTATACTGTATCTAGTACCGGAAGTAATACAAAGACTAGATATATATAGTCACAAAATTTTTTTTTCAAAAACAATAATTTACATTAGACAATGAGATACTGGAACTTTATATGTAAATACATAAACAATGTTGATCACATGAATTTAAAGAGATAATTAGCAAGTATAAGTGTTGAATTCTCTTTAGAATACAGACAGTAATCCCCTTTTTGTTTTTTTCAATATCATGATGTAGATAAATACCCCTTATGGGAATTTTACAAATGATAATTGATTGTTGGAAGGTGAATGAAAATAACAATTAAAGTAAATATGTATCATTAGATTACAATGATTTTGGGAATACTTAGTTATCAGAAAACATGTATGCAACATACTTCAATTCATGCAGGCATTCTTCTCAAATTAAGTTTATTATTCTGAATTTCTGATACTCACCTTAATTTATTTATGAAAAAATTTCTGAGAATATTTAACTAAACACTTACACATATGTACATTTCTGGCATATTGCATGTGTAATCTAATCAGAAAACATCAATTCAAAAATAACTTCTCATGCAAGAACTTTTTTGTTAATATAAAAACACTATCTTAATTGAAATATGATAAGTAGGAGAAGCACCAAAATCAGTGTAATAAGGAAAATCTGCCCTTAACAGTATTATTTCTGTTGTTAAAAATTAAAATTTGCATTGATTTGGCTTTCTTGTAGGAAGAGATTAATAGGGGAAAAAGTCTCTTATATTTTTTTTGGGGGGAGGTGGGGGTGTTATTGAAGTGATTTGTTTTGTAAAATATTTAAAAATATTTTAAAAATATTTTAATTCAACATGGAAATTACCTGGACATAACTTCCACTTTTTGGACCTGCAATTATTATTACCTCAAGTGATTGACTTGAAAACAGAAATATCTTTAAAAAATTGATTCTTTGCAAAACTTAAATCACAGAAAGCAGATGATTTTGTAGATGTAGCAATAGACAGGCATATTGAATTTGTTTGCTAACATAATCATCATTTAAAACAAATTTACAAATCAAACAAACTTACATGATAAATGTCAAACATATTTTCCCTATGTGTAATATTTTTCTATTAATATTCCTTTGCTGTCCATTGCCTAGTTTTATCTTTGCTACTAGATATACTATAAATATGGAGAGAAAGAATTCTGCAAACTTGGACAACAAAAAAAGATAAGAATTGATTAATGATATTAGCTTATAAACTATCCACCTAATGGCCGTATTTAGAAACAGTTACTGGGACCCCCTTACAGTAAACGATCGCAGTTTCAACATTAATAACATAATAAAATCCATTTGTCATAAGAAAAAATTCATAAAGATATTTCGTCAAAAACTGTTAATTAGACAATCGGACGTTTCGTCAATATAAACCCATAACCCAAGTTTCGGGCTACATGAAATGAAATGCTGATTCAAATACGATTTCACTCGCACGTGGTCGGGTAATGGCCCGGAATAAAGATTATAAAATGGGAAAATAATGTATCGAATAGAATAAAGTTTTTTGTCGAATAAGTTCATAATTAGTTTGTGATAGAATATGTAGCATTATATGTTTATTTCTAATGACAGTTACATCAAAATTCGGCTTTATAAACTCACGCTGAAAAACTCTCCCTACGTTTACATGTCAACAACTGCACACTTCCGGGTTCGTCGGGCCACTATTACGTCACTAGTACGTGCGCTCATTAATGTTTGGTTGTTTTCGGCTTTCGCTCGGAAAGTGTGACATTGCAAGTTTACCACGAGGGACAAATTTTTTATCTGGGCGATGTCGTAAGATGTGTTGTATGATTGAAACATCACGTATTTGACCACAATAGTTTCTAAGTGGGGTTTTAAAATCCTTTAATCAAATTTGCTTTCAATGTTTTTGCAAGCCATTCTGACAGTTTGGATATGATTTTTGCAAAATGCCAGTCATACAATACATGCAAAATGGTTTCAATTGAATTACTACATAAGGAATATTTTTTGGATTCTACATATTCATCTTGAATAAAAGCTTATTTGTAGTCAATGTATTATGTATGATTTTGAATTGAAACCATTACAATTCCCTACTTTCTCTACATCTTTTTGCCTTGAGATTATATATCAATTTCTGTATATTGCTTATGCAAATGTTCTTCCCATTTATCAAATGTTTTTACTTTTGTAAACTTTGGGTTTAATAAAGTCAAATAGAATGCTGAACAACCTTGTTGATTGTTTATTTTTGACAAATTAAAAGGCAGAATTGGTCTGAAAAGACATTTTTCATGAATATCGCAGCTGTGCACAAAGATGACACTGATTGTTTAATTCCTTCATAAGTCAAGAAATCTATTTTGATGTTGTATCTATTTATGAATGAACATATTCATATACATTTCCATCATTTTAAACCATGTCCTTAAAGTATGTAACACGTTTCAGATGCCATAGTTAGATACATATAGGCTCACTCCCAATTCTAATATCATTGTTTTACCAAATACATTTTAACATAGTCTCTTCAGTTTTTCCTCATTTTCACAACAATCTAAATAAACCGACCAAAAAAGGAGTACCTCTTTCCAAAACCTATTGTCAATGACAGGGGCAATGTATTTTCTGCTAGAAATAGGATATTTTTATCAAAAATAACTTCTAAAAGATCTTAGTCCAATCAGCATCACTCTTAATTAATCTTTTAATCAAAATAAATTTTTTAGCTGCAATAATTGTCTTAACATCAGGGACTCTAATTCCTCCATGTTTTGGTGGCTGTTGCATGATGTATAGAGGATACTAAACCACCTTCCATTTAATACTATTTTCATTTAACAAGTGAATGATTCAGTATAAAACAAGCGAAAGCCAGTTTGATACCAAATCATTAACAAGTTTGATAAAGATAGTATTAAATTGAAGGATTGTGTACGTACTGAACGAAACATTTCATTGTGACAGCGTTGCAAACATTGTAACGTCACCACACAGTATTATGAGCTAGGTCATACCTGCAGTGGATAAATTAACACAACACCCATAGTTGAAATGGTCCTGTCCTAGTTATTGTTTCCCACTGAGTAGGCCCAGCTTACAACGAACAAATGGATGATTAATGTGTAAGGCATCCCTCCACCTTTCAGATGTTTTCATTTGAAAATAACTATGAAAGTTAAAAATGTCAATTAGTTGTACACTATTGAGATGTTTTTAATTGAAAATAACCATGTAACTTATGAGTAAACTATTGTATTCAACAACTGTAAATCTTGTCAGCTCAAATTATTCATTGAGTTTTAACAGATGTAAAATGCATTGCCACAAGTTAGTTATTACTTCAATATGTCTTGACTGCGTAAGGTAGAATTTATTACATCACAGAAGGGCACATCTCAGGTTCTGTTTTACGGATTTCTGTATAGCAAGAAGTAGTTGATGATCACTGTCGGAATGTAAGCGACCACATCCTACCCTCATGAAGATGCCAACAAGAACCAGTTCAATAGCGATCTAGGGGAAAGCGTGAGTGAAGAAACAATGCAGATGCACGCTCTCTACAATGACCAGGTTGTTGAGGTGGACGATGATGTGACACCTTCCTTTTGCAGCAGACGAGCTGTTCTTCTCCCAACATCTTTCCGTTCATTGTCAGCATCAAGAGAATCAAGCCTGCCGATCCCGCAAAAGTTCTCTCAGTTGAACTTCGGAGCTGCCCCACCATGCACCCAGAAGAAGTGTCTACCTAGTGATGGAAAACAGACTGGCCAGACTCAAGCAGCAGTTGTAACAAGGCGATGGGGATGGAGTATCTTGATGCAGTAGGATTGATCCATCTTGGATAGTGGAATGACACAATAGTGATTCATGGCGACAATTGTGAAATTTCTTTGTGAATTATTTATTGAACTCTCTGTTGTTGACTGATGACGAGGAGACTGTTTGTGAAAAATGATCTCAATTTATTGAATTTAATAAAATACTTTTCTGAAATCTGCCTGTCTAAGTTTTGGGTTGCAAACCTGTGCAAGGGTATTGTGGTTAGTAGAGGGGGCAGGTCAGTTGAAGAAGGTTGGTTGTTTGTATGAAATATTTTTATAATTATTCTTATGCATTTATTGATTTGAAAACAGTTGTGAGATAGTGTATGCCTATACATGTGCAACTGATGCAAATCAATTGAGTAGACAATTTTTCACCACAATGTTATGATTGTTGTGTGTTTTATTATGACTCATTGCATGTTATAAATAATATTATAATTTTGAATTGCAGATACTTGTATGAAGTCTGGTGATCGCCTTGAGGTTGAAATCCGAGGGTGCAGTATCTGGGCAGTAGAGGTAACGAAGTCGGATCATGCTTGTTTGTTGATGGGTGCATCTTACTATGTTGAATGTTCTAAGTGGTGTGTGTGTGTTGTAGGTGGTGTGTGAATGTTCTAAGTGGTGTCCAAATGTTGTAGGTGGTGTTTGAATGTAGCAGGATACAGGTGGTGTGTTAATGTTGTAGGTGGTGTGTGAATTTTGCAGGATACAGGTTGTGTGTTAATGTTGCAGGATACAGGTTGTGTGTTAATATTGCAGGTGGTGTGTGAATGTTGCAGGATACAGGTGGTGTGTTAATATTGCAGGATACAGATTGTGTGTTAATGTTGCAGGATACAGGTTGTGTGTTAATGTTGCAGGATACATGTTGTGTGTTAATGTTGCAGGATACAGGTGTGTTAATATTGCAGGTGGTGTGTGAATGTTGCAGGATACAGGTGGTGTGTTAATGTTGCAGGATACAAGTGGTGTGTTAATGTTGTAGGTGGTGTGTGAATGTTGCAGGATACAGGTGGTGTGTGAATGTTGCAGGATACAGGTGGTGTGTTAATGTTGTAGGTGGTGTGTTAATGTGGCAGGATACAGGTGGTGTGTTAATATTGCAGGATACAGATTGTGTGTTAATGTTGCAGGATACAGGTTGTGTGTTAATGTTGCAGGATACAGGTTGTGTATTAATGTTGCAGGATACAGGTTGTGTGTTAATATTGCAGGTTGTGTGTGAATATTGCAGGATACAGGTGGTGTGTGAATGTTGCAGGATACAGGTGGTGTGTTAATGTTGCAGGATACAAGTGGCGTGTTAATGTTGTAGGAGGTGTGTGAATGTTGCAGGATACAGGTGGTGTGTGAATGTTGCAGGATACAGGTGGTGTGTTAATGTTGTAGGTGGTGTGTTAATGTGGCAGGATACAGGTGGTGTGTTAATGTTGCAGGATACAAGTGGTGTGTGAATGTTGCAGGATACAGGTGGTGTGTTAATGTTGCAGGATACAAGTGGTGTGTGAATGTTGCAGGATACAGGTGGTGTGTTAATGTTGCAGGATACAGGTGGTGTGTGAATGTTGCAGGATACAGGTGGTGTGTTAATGTGGCAGGATACAGGTGGTGTATTAATGTTGCAGGTGGTGTGTGAATGTTGCAGGATACAGGTGGTGTGTTAATGTTGCAGGATACAGGTGTCTGTCGTGGTGTCTGTTTATAAAAGCACGCGCCTGCGGCGCCCTATATATAAGAGAAGCACGCGACAGCGGGCTGATCTTCGTAAGGAGACATTTTAGACAAAAATAGAGGTCATTTTCGTGTCTATCGGCATAAGTTTAATTTAAAACTTCATCTGAAAGACGATAGTTTTAAACACGAATTTTAGTATTACTAAAAAACATCCATCCGATCTTTGGCAATCGAGGGAAAATCCCGATGACGTTTCTGATCGCTGATTGGTCATTTCTTACCTCACGTGACGAATGTTTCCAAATAAGGAACAGGTTACTTGGGGAAAATCTCATGACAGAAACGGTGATGTTTTTATTTACGTTTTTGTAATTTTCAGTTTATGATACTGCCTATATCGGTCACATGAGAGTTTTGACGACTGAGTGTCATTTTATCTGTAAGGAATTATTTTGTGTATCATTTTTTGAATGAACATATTTATATTTAAACAAAACTTGGAAGGATTCACAGGAAAGACCTAGCCTAAGTGAAAATGTCGATGTTTTCATTAACTTCCACAGCAAATTTAACTAAATTCGCAGGCTAACAAATTCATTTAAGATATTGTTAAAATACTTATAGATATATAATTTATTTTCATTGAAACATACCTTGTGGTAAATTTTATTATAAGATCTAATCATACTTTTTTCTTTGGTGACTTGTGACAACTCGAGGCCCAGAAATTTACACCCCGGACCGGGATATTTACTTTTCAAGATGAAGCTAGGCTTACATTACTACATCATATTACTTTACACTTGAAACAAAAATGCATCTAATCAAAGTGCTGAGAATATCATGATGTATCCAGGGGTTAACTCGTAACCTATTGTCAGTAATCGAAACTATATATGTACCGCGAATCAAACACTGAATCACTTGGTCACGTCAGAAAATAAATATGGCAATTCTTACACAAAATGACTGACATCAACCTAAAATGACAGTAGTACTTAACCTCTGTTAAATGAATCATCTAAGAGGAATCCAAGGGTTAAATAACATCGTTGAAATGTATCCATGGCCTTGCAAAGCGTCAATCAGACGCCCGAAAAAAACCAGTGTGTTTTAATCGAAGAAAACCTTCGCCTAGGCCTACTGACACTAAAATCAACAATAGTTATTGAAATCATGAATGTGACGATCGCTGAACAATAATACTAACCACAAGATACGATGTTAGCGTGGGGCCTAGTGCGAAATAAGATCAACAATTTGTACCCAAAGAGCTAAAATTTCCAAAACCGCCAACCTGGCAAAAGTCACGGTAAATCTGTAATAGGCGCATTTCAGACGCCCAGTGACAGCAGAGTTTTTTCTTATATTGAATTGAGAAGCAAGATGGAGAAATATCAACCTTTATGTGGACTTTGCGTTGTGTAATGTGATCTTAAGAGTGTGAGGTTGATATGCTTACAAATGAATTAACTCAGCTTCCAGTCCGAACATCGGGCACAAAGTATCAGAGAAAAGGACAAAAGAAACAAGTGAAGAACAACAATATTTTATTACAAGAACGGTAGAAAAATGAAACAAAAACTCAACAGCGTAAAGATAGCACCAGCTTGTTAATCACACACCTGTACAGCCGTACGATGCATGACAATCTGTAAACCTTTATTTAATACCACCCTAACCTCCCTTTATTAAGAATCCTACAAGATTATAATTATCCCATAACTAATAACTAACTCCTAATCTATTTCCTATACTAATTCTCCCCCAACCCACCTTAACAATAAACTAAGTACAAAAAATCCCGTAATCAACCTAACATGCTAAAGGGGTGGGTGGATCCTGAGAGAGGACCTGTCGGGACGATGGAATGCTACCTGTCTGGTTGCTCGGAACCCAGAGAGTGAGACAACTGAACCCGAGAAGCCAGGTCACTTATATACTGCTCTGAGACGACCTCTGACACGGGTCAGAGTTCAGCCACTGACAGCAGACGTCTCCGCCAATCAGTGCCCACCAATACATAACAAGCGCAGCGCCGCACACACTACCCAGAAAGAAGTCATCTCGTAACGCAGGAAGTGAAACAATGGACTACAAGACTAACCGGTGAACCAATTGTCCCCCTACGTTAGGTTCGTACTGTTAATATATCTATCCTAATTGAAACCCTAACCCCCATTTACGTTATTTTTACCCAGTTTTCCTACATTCCTCCCCCCAAAAATAAAAGTTATTTTCCCCCAAAAAATTACTTTTAACCCCCTAAAATAAAGAGAACGACTGATAGTTACAATAATTCAAAATTCTTTTTTCACTTTTACAATTTACAAATACAAAAGAACATGAGAATGCGAAAATAACAAATCCTCCTTCCGCTCCTCAATCCTAGTCGAAGGCGTTGGGGTACAGAAGGTCCCAGTACCCTGGTGGAAAATTCCGGAGTATCTCCTGATCCTCCTCCTCCTGCTCTTCCCGGCTCCTTCTGCGTGGCATTCTCCGTCTCTGACGAGCGGCTTTTTCCCTGGTGATCCGTCGGTCCTGGGGCAGAGTAGGGCCGACACGCAGAGCTGGTCGCCTTGGTAGGACAACATCCCCAGGATCTTGGTAGTGTCGGTTGTCCTTGACGATTGTGGTGACGGATGCTGGAGGCAGGTGAGTGGCGACATGGTCCTCGGCTGTTTTCCTATGCTCGAAAGACTTCCGGCAGATTTGGCAGCTGAAAAGTCGGATCTGGGCCTGGTGGATCCTGATCCAATATTTTACGCTGAAAAGAAATGATACAGGACTTAACCAATAAATTTCAAACTAAATTAAAAACGAAACTCAATTTCCTGGCCACTTTCGAGGTTAGGGTGAATACGGGCACCGTGGTCGTATCACCCTTCCCCTTCTTGTCCTGACTACAAGATCTGCCCCATCCCCAAGATCTACTTCCTCCCCAAGATCTACTTCCTCCCCAAGATCTACTTCCTCCCCAAGATCTACTTCCTCCCTAAGATCTACTTCCTCCCTAAGATCTACTTCCTCCCTAAGATCTACACCAAGGTCAGCATCTACTCGCTCAGTTAAATTGAGTGATTCATCTCTTACTTCAGAAACATCCGACTGGATGATCCAATTCTGGGGTGGACAAACACCCTCATAAGGTTTGAGGTGATCTACATGTACAGTTATCACCGGTTTGTCCGGTTGTCTCTGTACTTTGTAAGTCCAATCTGATATTTTCCCTTTTACTAAATATGGCCCATCCCATCCTAACCCTAGTTTCTTGTTGGCCTTTGGGGGGTACCACCGCCACACAAAATCTCCTTCTATGTAAGATCTAGCCTTTAAATTCTTGTCTTAATTCCTTTTTTGTGTGTTGGCCGAAACACCTAATTGACTATGAGCAAACTCATAGACTCCCTTCATTGTATCCTTGAGCCATTCCACATATTCCACTGGACATTCTGAAGACACTACATACGGCGGATCACCAGCCATGATGTCAACAGGAAGACTGACCTCTCTACCCAGCATCAAAAGGTTGGGAGAGCAATGAGTGCTCTTATGCTCTGTTGCCCTGTACGCCATGAGGAGATAGGGAAGATGGCCATCCCAGTCTAACGGTTCTTGATGCACATAGATGGACAGCATCTGTCTGAGAGTACGGTTGAACCGTTCAACGAGACCATCAGACTGGGGCCGATAGGGTGTTGTCCTACTCTTATCAACTCCTAACAATCTGCATACCTCTCCAAACAAATTGGATTCGAATTCCCGACCTTGATCTGTATGCAGCTGATTTGGACAACCAAACCTGCAGAAGAATTCTGTAACTAGTTTGTCTGCTACCGTGTGAGCTGTATGGTCAGGACTGGGATAGGCCTCCTTCCACTTAGTAAAGTAGTCTCCTACCACCATTATGTACTCATTTCTATGACGAGTTCTCAGCAAAGGACCAACAATATCCATAGCTACGCACTGCATTGGAGACCGGACATGAAACTGCTGTAAATGTGTCTTACCCCGACCAGGACCAGGTTTGCAGCGCACACAGAAGTCACAAGCCTTGCCTGTGCTACTGACCGAGATGGCGGGATGGCGAGATTCCCTAAGATATTCCAAGACTGGTCGAATTCCTGAGTCATCCTGTTGACCCCGAAGCAACTCATCTCTAGTCCAAATGGGCAACCAGTTGGTCTCAGCACTTTCATGACTAGCAGAATCACGAGAATTACTAGGACTACCACTACTCTGCGGTTCTGGCGCCTCCAAAACTGTTCCTATGCGTACACTGGAATTGCTACAACTGGGGGGATCATATGAAGATGTAGACTGATGACAGTCAATGACCCTATTGCCTGTGGTACAATCAGGACATTCTTGAAACTGACATTTTCTGTACGGCTTTTGGGACAAGGCATCAGCATTTTGATGTTTAGGGCCTGGACAGTACTGAATGTCAAAGGAATAGGACTCAATCACACTTAACCATCTAGCAAGCATGCCCTCCGGATCCTTGAAATTCTTTAGCCATTTCAGAGGAGCATGATCTGTGCGCAGAAGGAACTTCCTGCCATACAAGAAATGTCGGAAAGCCCTAAGGAATATAACTACCGCTAATAGCTCACGTTTAGTAGTACAATAATTTCTCTGCGCAGGGTCTAGAGTTTTACTGGCATAGGCAATTACCTTTTCATGCCCATCTTGGAGTTGAGACTTACAGCCCCTATGCCATAGGCACTGGCGTCAGTATCCAGAATAAATAACCCTTCATCCTCAGGAAAAGACAGAATTGGTGCATCAAGCAAACACTGTTTCAACTGTCTAAATGCATTTTCACAGCTATCTGCCCAGACGAAATCTATTTTCTTCCTTGTCAACCTCACTAAGGGAGCTGCTATTTCCGAAAAATCAGGAATGAAATGTCTGTAGTATCCCACTAGCCCTAGAAAACTACGGACCTCAGTCCGGTTCACCGGTCTTGGCCATGTTTGAACAGACTCAACCTTTTCAGGATTACACTGAATACCAGCAGCAGAAACAATATGTCCTAAAAAAGTGACCTTTGTTTGGAACAGTGAGCATTTAGATGGTTTTAATTTCAAATTGGCAGCCCGAAATTGCAAAAGTACAAGACGCAGATTGTCAAGTGCTGTTTCGAAACTAGAGCCAAAGACAATAACGTCGTCAAGATAGCAAAGACATTTTTTCCATTTCAATTTTCCCAACACCTGATCCATCAACCTTTCAAAAGTAGCAGGGGCATTTGTAAGTCCAAAAGGCATTACATTAAAGTGATGTAAGCCCAAATGAGTGGAGAAAGCAGTTTAGTGTTTATCACGAGGATTCATCTTAACTTGCCAGTAACCACTCGCCAAATCAAGCGTACAGAACCACTTAGCACCTCCAAGAGTTTCCAAAGTCCCATCTATCCTCGGTAACGGGTATGCATCCCGTGTGCTGACAGAGTTCAATTTTCTAAAGTCAATGCAAAACCTACAAGAACCATCTTTTTTGGTAACTAAACAGATAGGAGCGGACCAGGGACTATCACTAGGTTCAATAATTCCTTGAGCTAACATCTTATCTACTTCTTGCTCAACTAACTGCTTCCTGGCCAAAGGAACTCTACGAGCTGGCAACTTGATAGGGGTAGCCCCACCTGTGTCAATCTTGTGAGTTATCACATCCGTTTGCCCTAAGACTCCATCTTTCCCCACAAAGACATCTTGAAAGTTCCCAATCAAATTCTCTAAACTCTCTGTCTGTTCAGAAGACAACTCATCAGAGCAATTATCAACCATAGACTTAAGATGAGACGGTAACTCGGAAGAAACAACTGCATCCGTAGAGGGTTGTTCAAGCTCAATGATCTGATCCGGTGTACTGACTGACCCTACCACCGAGGAATCTTCTAGCGTAACACCCTTATTGCTCATATTCACCACTGACACCACTATTTTGTCCTGGTTGGCCTGGACTAAACTCTTAGCCACAAAAAGACCCTTTTTCCACCAATAAGTGTTTGGTTCAACCAAAGCTGTACTGGTGGAGAGAATGTTATCAAGTTTACATTCTACCAACTTTTCTGAATTCTCAGGGATAACAACTTTCTCAGTGACTCTAATTCTAGCACAACTAGAAGTTGCTAATTTGTACAAGGAAAAATTCCCCCTTGATGTGGTGAGAACTTTTCTACAAACATCAACCACACCAAAATAACTCTCTAAGAAGTCCATACCAAGAATGCTGCACATTGAATTAAGTTCAGCAACTACCAATACTTGCTCAAATTCAGTGTTTTTTATTCTCAACTGGAAAGGGAAACAACCATGAACATCAATCGGCACCCCGTTAGCAGTGAAAAACTCCTTGTTAACCACACGTAGGGACCCATCCGCCAACCCAACTCTGGAAGCATCATTAAAGGATTTTAAAACCCTATTTTGTGTTGTTTAGTTTCACTATTGTGCTAGATTTCAAAGGTAAATGCAAGCCCGCATGTTTTTACGTAAATTTTGCAAACCCGCGCTGACACTTGTGCGCCGCTTTGCGAATCCGGCTGGCCGATATGCAAAAAGATCGGCAGCTTTCGGCACCTTCCGTAACGTGACGTAATAGTGGCCCGTCACTCTCGCCCAGGCGTGAAGAACTGCAGTATGCCGATATGTCAAGCAGTTAAAAAACATGCTTTTGGTTGGTATATTCCGACACTTGTGATATGTTTCTCCCCAAAATATACGTCAAAGATATTAAATCAATGTCGGACGAAGTAAAAAGATCGTTTTTTATTTTTTTTCGATATTTAAAAATAAATTTATTTTGTATACGAAGCTATACACTACTGTAGGCCTATGGCTATGGTTCGTCATTTCGAAGTTTAAAATTCGTTGTGCCTTTGTCGTTGGGTTTATATTTTTTTATTTCCTTATTTGGTTGAAGGTAGATCTCTATTTACTTCAATAAATACAATAAAATGAATGTACATATTTCCTATAGGCCTAGTTACAAAATTCTAGGCAGTGTTTCAGATTAACGGCGCGACCGCATTCTCGCATGATTTCTAAAAAATGTCGCATGTGTTTTCAGCTTTATGCGCCTAACTGTCTCGTTTAATTGCTTAATTGTACAAATAGATTTTGAAAGAGCTGTCAACTTATCTTCATAGAGGATACAATAATAAACTGTCGGGGAATCGCAAGTCGTTATTGTTTACATGCTGTTACTATACCCTCCCTCCAATAACTTCAAGTTCCGGTTACCAAGCTCCATGTATCGACTGAGCACGGTATATAACAAGCCAACGGTATTTGGAGCTTGCGTTAAAAGGGGTGCACAAAGGAACAGCGACCTATATCATATCTGAAGTTATTGTTACTGTCTGCTTTGTTAACAGAGTCAAAACATTACGTGGTGTGTGTCAAGTAATTTGTACACATCATAACTCTACTTTATAATGTTTAAAAGAACTTAAGTGTTTTTAGTTTACTTAATGTAATGTATTTTCAGTATTTTACCACAGCACGGTTACACGTCTATAATCAGAATTATTTGAGTAACTGAATTAAAATTAAAGTTTAAACACCTCCTACATGGTTCCCATATTTTTTTCAATATAGGCCTAGCTATATCTTTTATGACCGGCTTTAATAATGAAATTATGGAAATGGAAATGTTTATGTCACAAATATACATAAACAATGTTGATCACATGAATTTAAAGAGATAATTAGCAAGTATAAGTGTTGAATTCTCTTTAGAATACAGACAGTAATCCCCTTTTTGTTTTTTTCAATATCATGATGTAGATATATACCCCTTATGGGAATTTTACAAATGATAATTGATTGTTGGAAGGTGAATGAAAATAACAATTAAAGTAAATATGTATCATTAGATTACAATGATTTGGGGAATACTTAGTTATCAGAAAACATGTATGCAACATACTTCAATTCATGCAGGCATTCTTCTCAAATTAAGTTTATTATTCTGAATTTCTGATACTCACCTTAATTTATTTATGAAAAAATTTCTGAGAATATTTAACTAAACACTTACACATATGTACATTTCTGGCATATTGCATGTGTAATTTAATCAGAAAACATCAATTCAAAAATAACTTCTCATGCAAGAACTTTCTTGTTAATATAAAAACACTATCTCAATTGAAATATGATAAGTAGGAGAAGCACCAAAAACAGTGTAAGGAAACTCTGCCCTTAACAGTACCATTTCTGTTGTTAAAAAAATAAAATTTGCATTGATTTGGCTTTCTTGTAGGAAGAGAGTAATAGGGGAAAAAATCTCATATTTTTTGGGGGGGAGGTGGGGGTGTTATTGAAGTGATTTGTTTTGTAAAATATTTAAAAATATTTAAAAAATATTTTAATTCAACATGGAAATTACCTGGACATAACTTCCACTTTTTAGACCTGCAATTATTATTGCCTGATTAATTGTTAGTCTTCTGACTTGAAAACAGAAATATCTTAAATTTTTTGCAAAACTTAAATCACAGAAAGCAGATGATTTTGTAGATGTAGCAATAGACAGGCATATTGAATGTGTCTGCTAACATAATCATCATTTAAAACAAATTTACAAATCAAACAAACTTACATGATAAATGTCAAACATATTTTCCCTATGTGTAATATTTTTCTATCAATATTCCGTTTGCTGTCCATTGCCTAGTTTTATCTTTGCTACTAGATATACTATAAATAATGAGAGAAAAAATTCATTCAGCTTCGCTGTCTGATTCTGCAAACTTGGACAACAAAAAAAGATAAGAATTGATTGATGATATTAGCTTATAAACTATCCACCTAATGGCCGTATTTAGAGACAGTTACTGGGACCCCCTTACAGTAAACGATCGCAGTTTCAACAATAATAACATAATATAATCCATTTGTCATAAGAAAAAATTCATAAAGATATTTCGTCAAAAACTGTTAGTTAGACAGTCGGACGTTTCGTCGATATAAACCCATAACCCAAGTTTTGGGCTACATGAAATGAAATGCTGATTCAAATACGATTTCACTCGCACGTGGTCGGGTAATGGCCCGGAATATTGATTATAAAATGGGAAAATAATGTATCGAATAGAATAAAGTTTTTTGTCGAATAAGTTCATAATTAGTTTTTGATAGCATATGTAGCATTATATGTTTATTTCTAATGACAGTTACATCAAAATTCGGCTTTATAAACTCACGCCGAAAAACTCTCCCTACGTTTACATGTCAACAACTGCACACTTCCGGGTTCGTCGGGCCACTATTACGTCACTAGTACGTGCGCTCATTAATGTTCGGTTGTTTTCGGCTTTCGCTCGGAAAGCGTGGCATTGCAAGATTACCACGAGGGACAAATTTTTTATCTCGGCGATGTCGTAAGATGTGTTGTATGATTGAAACATCACGTATCTGACCACAATAGTTTCTAAGTGGGGTTTTAAAATCCTTTAAGAGACAAAATGGAAACAGGCGACCCTGTATCTACTAACATACGCACTTTGCCCTTTCCAACACGTACATCTACATAAAGACACTTCCCATTAGGTACAGTACGAATGATAACTTTTTCCCAGGGCCTACTAGACCTGTCTCTTCCAACCGGGGTGGGTTAAAAAACTAGACTTGCCTGTGACTCTACCTCCGGCAAAAATGGCTCTGCCTGTTTCTCCCCAAGTACTGGCCTACCAACTAAAGGATCTGAGACTGAAACTTTGGCCTCAGTTTCAACCCCACCTAGTTTCCCTGACTAGGCTCCCCGGATCCCGAGGATGGGTCTGACCCTAGCTTCCCTAACAAAAGACATTGGTTTCTAAGGTGTGAAGTTTGGTGACAGATGTAACAACGCCGAACCCTATTCATTTCCCGGGATTGCTTCAACTTCTCATCTATCAGCTGAGATATTGCAGCTAACGTGAGGGGACCTTCGTTCTGGGGGGACTCTGAAGAGGACTCGACAGCAGCTATTCTATCTACATGCTCGGGCTTCCTACCTCTACTGCCATCAACTGCTTCAAACTCTATCCCGTGTGCAATGGCTTGGTCTAATGTTCTAGGATGAGAGAAAGCAATATGTTTCTTCATGTTAAGGTTTGTCAAGCCAGTCAAGAACTGGTCAATTAAATGAACCTCCAAAGACATACTGTAAAATCATTTATTTTCGCGGGGTGTTATTTTCGCGCAAACGTAAAAAATGACTGATTCGCGGGGTTTAATTTTCGCGCATATTGACTAAGCAATAGCAAAAATTTAGTGAGCAAAACTACATGCACCGTGCAGCAAAGATTACACTGAAACTAGTAGTAATTAACAATGAAAACAATAATATTTATTCAAAAAGTCAATGATCAAAATTTTATTTATTGTCATTAAACGTCTTCAAGTTTTGAAGTGGTAACGATACCTGTCGCCAAGTTTTCCCGGAAGTAAACATTCGGAACGATTTAGTTTGATCTTTAACTCCCAACAATAGTGTTTGAATGATGTGAATCCTCGAGATCTCGTTCAAAGAAATATCATACCGAACCGAAAATATATTCGAAGCGAGGGTCCTGTACCGAAGCTCAAGCGTACTGCAATCAAAACATCAGGACACGCATATTGGCGATCAAAAGTGGATTCCGCCAGGCCGGATTATTGTGATGATTGTGTTTGCACAACAAACAACGTGCATATCGGCGTACACGCTTGTGAGAGCTCTAATTAGTGACTCGTCATTAATGAACAAACCAAACAATCCTGTGAGTAATAAAATGTGTCAACCAAATTATTTGTCTATTGTTGGTTTTCTTCACGTTCATAACCATAATATTCCGCGATGTTTTATTATTCGCGCATTATGACTTTGCGCGAAAAGCGCGAAAATTAAACCCCCGCGAAATATTATGATTTTACAGTATATGGAATATCTGGATATGCCAGATGTGCTAACCTCCGTAAGCTACATCCATAATCCGAAACCAATTCCTCCTTGGCCTGCCTCCTATTCCTAAATTCACTTCTGTATGCGAGAGACCTTTCACGTGGATTAAATCTCTGAGTTAGTACACCCTTGACAGCAGCATAACTGTTAAGTTGACCCATAGTTAAACTACTAAGTAGCCTCTGAGCATCGCCCCTGAGAGACATGGTCAACTGCTGAGCCCTTTCACTATCAGACCAACCATTCCAACTCGCTACTTGTTCAAAGTGTACTAAATAGTCTTGCCAGTCGCAGGTTTTTCCATCAAACCAATCCGGTCTAACTTCTCTTCTAGAGGCTCCAGATGATGTACTGGCAAGAATGGATTCAGCAGGATCACTATGATACACGTCATTCCCAACTGCACCAAAATCTGAACCTTGAGGTAAGAGAGGCCTCGGATCTAAACCCAGGTCAGGGAGTGAATCACCTCTCATGCTATAGTTGCGACTTAAATGGTAATCGGGTACATCAAAACGAACTGATCTACTATCCCCTCTTCCATTATCCAACACTGTACTACCCTCTATCCGACCTAGATTCAAACCCGGAAGTGGCTGTTGGACTGAACCAGTCGCTGTTGCACACTGTGACTGAGCCAATCCAAAGCCTACTCCAACCCCCATCACATCATCCCTTCTACCTGGACGAACATTAGGCGTGGACGTAGCAAAATGTCTTTGAAACTCAGCCCCAACTCCAGAAGAAACAATATGCGTCTGGTTCAGAAGCCCTGGATTACCAGGCTGCTCATTGGATGAGAAACCAGCGTTGGAGAGAGAAAATAAATCAAATTGATCCATGTCGCAATAACCCAAAATACACAAACAACTTCTCAAAACGGCCTAATTCACTAAATTAACATGACCCAATTAACTGACAAATTACTAATAACTAATGACTTTACTACCAAACACACTTGCAACTTTATTAATTTCTCAAACTTTAATTAATCCCGATCCGGGTCACGGCACCAAATCTGTAATAGGCGCGTTTCAGATGCCCAGTGACAGCAGAGTTTTTTCTTATATTGAATTGAGAAGCAAGATGGAAAAATATCAACCTTTATGTGGACTTTGCGTTGTGTGATGTGATCTTAAGAGTGTGAGGTTGATATGCTTACAAATGAATTAACTCAGCTTCCAGTCCAAACATCGGGCACAAAGTATCAGAGAAAAGGACAAAAGATACAAGTGAAGAACAACAATATTTTATTACAAGAACGGTAGAAAAATGAAACAAAAACTCAACAGCGTAAAGATAGCACCAGCTTGTTAATCACACACCTGTACAGCCGTACGATGCATGACAATCTGTAAACCTTTATTTAATACAACCCAAACCTCCCTTTATTAAGAATCCTACAAGATTATAATTATCCCATAACTAATAACTAACTTCTAATCTATTTCCTATACTAATTCTCCCCCAACCCACCTTAACAATAAACTAAGTACAAAAAATCCCGTAATCAACCTAACATGCTAAAGGGGTGGGTGGATCCTGAGACAGGACCTGTCGGGATGGAATGCTACCTGTCTGGTTGCTCGGAACCCCGAGAGTGAGACAACTGAACCCGAGAAGCCAGGTCACTTATATACTGCTCTGAGACGACCTCTGACACGGGTCAGAGTTCAGCCACTGACAGCAGACGTCTCCGCCAATCAGTGCCCACCAATACATAACAAGCGCAGCGCCGCACACACTACCCAGAAAGAAGTCATCTCGCAGGAAGTGAAACAATGGGCTACAAGACTAACAGGTGAACCAATTGTCCCCCTACGTTAGGTTCGTACTGTTAATATATCTATCCTAATTGAAACCCTAACCCCCATTTACGTTATTTTTACCCAGTTTTCCTACAAATGTAAATATGGCGTCAAGTCTAACACCTCTCGCTTCAATGACAAATGGCGTCTGCGCATGTCCGGTAAGAAAAGTGTTCTCGAATGAAATAAAACATTCTTTTCACGAGAGGTGAATTTGGTGAGGGATTCTAAAGTTAGGCCATACTTTAATAAATTATTCCCTATTTTCACTTAATCAATAATGTCCGGGTAATGTTATGCGTACCCAGGTCCAACTTTTTACCCATTTCTACTTAATCAATAAGGTCCAGGTAATCTTATGCGTACCCAGGTCCAACTTTTTACCCATCCTTCCCAGTGTAATAGGCCAAACTTTCCCCCTGGCCTACACCTATTTCTATTTCCCGACTTAACTTACACTTACAAGTCTTGATCTTTCATCAAAAGTGGGAAAATATTCACTTTTTTGCCTTTCATCCTTACATGTATATACAACTGATAACATTCTGGTCAAACTAGGCTACTATTCAAAATTGCTGCTTTTTTCAAAGGTATAAGTAAGTGTATCATTATTACAGCAGGGGTGTTTATTTGTATTGTTACAACAGGGGTGTGTAAGTGTATTGTTACAACAGGGGTGTTTATGTGTATTGTTACAACAGGGGTGTGTAAGTGTATTGTTACAACAGGGGTGTGTAAGTGTATTGTTACAACAGGGGTGTTTATGTGTATTGTTACAACAGGGGTGTGTAAGTGTATTGTTACAACATGGGTGTTTATGTGTATTGTTACAACAGGGGTGTGTAAGTGTATTGTTACAACAGGGGTGTTTATGTGTATTGTTACAACATGGGTGTTTATTTGTATTGTTACAACAGGGGTGTCTAAGTGTATTGTTACAACAGGGGTGTTTATGTGTATTGTTACAACAGGGGTGTGTAAGTGTATTGTTACAACATGGGTGTTTATGTGTATTGTTACAACAGGGGTGTGTAAGTGTATTGTTACAGCAGGGGTGTTTATGTGTATTGTTACAACAGGGGTGTGTAAGTGTATTGTTACAACATGGGTGTTTATTTGTATTGTTACAACAGGGGTGTGTAAGTGTATTGTTACAACAGGGGTGTTTATGTGTATTGTTACAACAGGGGTGTGTAAGTGTATTGTTACAACATGGGTGTTTATGTGTGTTGTTACAACAGGGGTGTGTAAGTGTATTGTTACAACAGGGGTGTTTATGTGTATTGTTACAACATGGGTGTTTATTTGTATTGTTACAACAGGGGTGTGTAAGTGTATTGTTACAACAGGGGTGTTTATGTGTATTGTTACAACAGGGGTGTGTAAGTGTATTGTTACAACATGGGTGTTTATGTGTATTGTTACAACAGGGGTGTGTAAGTGTATTGTTACAGCAGGGGTGTTTATTTGTATTGTTACAACAGAGGTGTGTAAGTGTATTGTTACAACAGAGGTGTTTATGTGTATTGTTACAACATGGGTGTTTATTTGTATTGTTACAACAGGGGTGTCTAAGTGTATTGTTACAACAGGGGTGTTTATGTGTATTGTTACAACAGGGGTGTGTAAGTGTATTGTTACAACATGGGTGTTTATGTGTATTGTTACAACAGGGGTGTGTAAGTGTATTGTTACAGCAGGGGTGTTTATGTGTATTGTTACAACAGGGGTGTGTAAGTGTATTGTTACAACATGGGTGTTTATTTGTATTGTTACAACAGGGGTGTGTAAGTGTATTGTTACAACAGGGGTGTTTATGTGTATTGTTACAACAGGGGTGTGTAAGTGTATTGTTACAACATGGGTGTTTATGTGTGTTGTTACAACAGGGGTGTGTAAGTGTATTGTTACAACAGGGGTGTTTATGTGTATTGTTACAACATGGGTGTTTATGTGTATTGTTACAACAGGGGTGTGTAAGTGTATTGTTACAACATGGGTGTTTATTTGTATTGTTACAACAGGGGTGTGTAAGTGTATTGTTACAACAGGGGTGTTTATGTGTATTGTTACAACAGGGGTGTGTAAGTGTATTGTTACAACATGGGTGTTTATGTGTATTGTTACAACAGGGGTGTGTAAGTGTATTGTTACAGCAGGGGTGTTTATTTGTATTGTTACAACAGAGGTGTGTAAGTGTATTGTTACAACAGAGGTGTTTATGTGTATTGTTACAACAGGGGTGTGTAAGTGTATTGTTACAACATGGGTGTTTATGTGTATTGTTACAACAGGGGTGTGTAAGTGTATTGTTACAACATGGGTGTTTATGTGTATTGTTACAACAGGGGTGTGTAAGTGTATTGTTACAACAGAGGTGTGTAAGTGTATTGTTATAACAGGGGTGTGTAAGTGTATTGTTAGAGCAGGTGTGTGTAAGTGTTTTGTAACAGCAGGTCTGAGTAAGAGTAGCTCTCGTGTCCTGGTAAGTATGTTAGAGAGTGTTCATGCCTGTTGCAGCCATGTGTGTATGAAGTAGCAGTGTATGTAGATCTGTGTATGTATGTAAAGCAAAACTGACCTTGGATGTTACAGCTGTTTTGTGTAGCTGTGGGTGTTTGCTACAGTAGTCATGTTTATCTGAAATATGTTATTTTACATGTAGCTGTCTTGGTTGTTTCAGCTTGTGTGTGAGGAAATGAGAAAACTTCAGGCAGCTGATAGGACTGGAGGCGCTTGTCTTACTATAAACTCCATAATTATTGACCAGTTCATGTGGGACTACCGGAGGAATCATGCTGATGAGATGGATAAGATCCCCTACCACAAAGTGCAGAGTATTTACTATTGAATATTTTGTCTCGATCCCCTACAATGAAGTGTGGATCATCTACTAATGATTATCTCATCCAGATCTCCTACTATTAAGTATTGATAATCTACTATTGATTATCTCATCCAGATCTCCTACTATGAAGTGTGGATCATCTACTATTGATTATCTCATCCAGATCTCCTACTATTAAGTATTGATAATCTACTATTGATTATCTCATCCAGATCTCCTACTTTGAAGTGTGGATCATCTACTATTGATTATCTCAGGATCATCTACTATTGATTATCTCATCCAGATCTCCTACTATGATGTGTGGATCATTTACTATTGATCATCTCAGGATAAGAATTATTGATTATCTTATCTGGAACCCCTACTATGAAGTGTAGATATCATCTATTGATTATCTTATCTAGAACCCCTACCATGAAGTGAGGAACATCAACTTTAGAGTACCTTGCCTAGATGACCTACTACTCGATGTGAGTTGAGAATCTGAGGGTTGTCAATTAGATTACTCCTAAGGATGTGGACCAGATCCACTTTCAAAAGTTTCCAGTTATTGATAAAGTGTATGTGTTTGATATGCTCCTGTTATTAATGGTGTGTATGTGTTTTTTCCATTTTTTGGTTACATTTCCAAATATCAGGGTACATCGGTGTGTTAGATTTGCAAATTTGTTAATTCTCATCAAATACATATAACTAAAGTCTAACAATTGTTATGGATTTTTCAAAACTGTACGAAAATGCATGGAAGTTTACAAATTCAACATATTAATGGACATTTCCTTTCTTGTCAACAATGTCATTAAATATATATCATTCATATGTCATTGTTTGTTATTATTAGCTCATCTGGCCCGAAAGTTTAAGCACAGATGGGCATATGGCATGTCCAAAAATGTTCATTATCTCATCTTCATTGACTCAGGAAATCTGAAATCTTGTGTACAGACTCCTTGACTAATGAGGCTTTTCAATTTATAGGTTTAGTGACCCTGTGACCAAAAGCTAAGGGCAGCACCATACAAACTTTTTCATCTTCTTCTCCAGAAGCAAGAGGCCTTAAAAGCTGAAACTTTATAGACTGACTCCTTAGCTGATGTTGATAACAATTTAAAGATTTGGTGACTCTATGATCCCCAATAAGGGCCATGCCTTGAAAACCTAATTTTACTACTTCAAGTAACAAAAAGCCCAAGAAAGCTGAAAACTTGCCCAATATTGATTCCACTTTTTAGGTTTGGTGACCCTAACAAGGGACACAGGGGTCATGCCCTAAAAATGTATCTTCATCTTTTCCAGAAGCAGGAGGAAAAGAAAGATAAAATCTTTTGTATAAACTCATGTATAAACACAATGAGGATTCTAATTCATAGATTAACGGCCTTAAATAAGCTATTTTAATCTTATTCTAGAAGCAAAAGTCCAAAAAAGCTTTAATCTTGTGGAAAGAATCCTAAGCTGACAAGAATTATAATAAATGGATTTTGTGATCTTCATGGCAGCTCATATGGTAACCTGTGACTATTTATATAAAAATAATAGATAGCCTGATGAGCTACAGAGCCAATGACTCTATTTTATTTTAATGTTCACTCCCAGTTCTACTGTCATTGTTTTACCAAATAGATTTTAAGAAGTCTTCTTATTTTTCATTTTCACAACAATTTGAATATGACAGGCCCCATTTGATATGTGTATTTATCCAATGGGCGGCTTATTTTCCTTTGATCTTTTGGCACTAGTAAATCATATGTACACAGAATTGTGTCTATATCTTTAATGCCATGGATTTATTAGACATACTTATTTTAGACGTTTTGAAAGGATAATCTCAAAGCAAAGAGGCGGTCCTGGGGGGAAGCAAGGAACACCTGGTCGACGACCTTGAGTTGAGAAAACAATGTTACAAACTTGGGTCTGTTGCCTGACATCAAACGACACAAAAGAGACATGGCTAAACAAAAGCTAAGTCAATAAAAAAATGTATTTCTCGAAAATACAATCAAATGATCAGCTGATCATAGAAAAAAAAATAAAGGAATAGGCTTAAACGATTTTAGGTTGTCTCTTCACACAAATCGGAAAATAAGATTTTAAGTCGTCACTCGACACTTCGACAAATCCTGAACTGAGGGTACGCATGGTGGGAAATTAATATTAATAAAATTACTTTTCAATTTTTGGGTGATAATATTCACATGCAGTTCTAAACTACAGAGTCTTCGGTTACTTAATCTCCTAATCTCGAATGAGACGTTCTTAACAGACACAATCTCCGTTTCGAATGTCGGTGGCTCCGTTCGTTTGGACATCAAAAGCCAGTTTTCAACACCAATGAAAGTTCCACAGATTAGATCAGCTGCCTCAATTTCATACTTGCGTTTGTCTAAAGCTTCGCTTAGCCACCAGTCGTCGAAATCATCGAAATTCTCAATAAAATTCAAAACTTGCGCCACCGAACTGACATGGATCATCCATATTCGACAATTTCAGATAAATTGAATTCACGCGCTGATAATCAAGCGCGAAAGTGATGTCACGTGACAGGATGCACATTGCAGAACGTTACCCATTGGGGAAAAAAGGGATACATGACACAAGTGGGTGTATACGAAATATCAGCTTGCTATCACTCACTCGCCCCCTTGTGAGATGATAGCTCGCTGATATTTCTATACTCCGCCCTTTGTGAGATGATATCTCGCTGATATTTCTATACTCCGCCCTTTGTGAGATGATAGCTCGCTATTTCTATACTCCGCCCCTTTGTGAGATGATAGCTCGCTGATATTTCGTATACACCCCTTGTGTCATCATGTATCTATTGCATTGTTGAAAAGTGGACTTTTAATCCCTAAGCCAAAAAAATTACACATCACACTGGCCAAAGTTCCTTTTGGAGTCCATTGGATGAATATGGTTACATTATGTAGGTTGTGAGAGCTTAATAGGAGAGAGAATGGTGTGTCATGGTGATCATTTGGCAATTGGACCAAATCCAGCAAAGTTGCTGGCATCATCATCGAGGCAAGTTTTCAGCTCTGATCTATTGCAAATCTGGCAATCAGACACCAATGATCATCTAAGACCACCAGAATCAGAGAAAACGCTTGAGACCGCCTTGTTTGAAGGACATCTTATTGCATTAGTTTCCTCCCTGGACCCATCTATAGCCTCACATGCATGTGGTACATTCACATCGAATCCATACCCAAGAATTAGGGACATTCGCAGGGGAGGTAATTTCAAAGTACTTGAAGAGTAAAAGCATTTAAAATCTCTTGGTATCACGCAATTCAAGGGAACATAACTCTGCTTGGTATCTCGCGCCGCCCTAAGATTTTAATTACCATGACGCTTCACACACATTGCGTAAAAAACAATTAATGATCGCGATTGTTAACGTTTGTAAATTTAAAAACATAAATCTTTGATAATAATCCCTTTTAAGTATTGTGTTTTAAATGTTTCGATTCTATTTGATTAAGAAAATACATTTATATAGTAGGTCTGTGACATTTATTACACACATTCTAGTTGTTATGTAGTATCGTTTATCTGCAACAACTAAAATCTTATATTAATCTATTGATTTTAACCCTTTGAATTTATTTTGTACAAATTTTTGGTTTCTATCAATTAAGATAATATCTATCTATAATAGGGATTTATAGTGGCCTGTATATTCGATTTACCTTGTTATATTTCGAATTCTTATATATGCATTTTATATGACATCGGAATAACTGTAATATTCGTCTTTTGAATTTCCTAGAAACGTCAACTTTGATAAACGCGACTGTCGCATTTATTGCTTTTAATTTGAAGATAATGTTTGCAAGAAACAGCAGCTTTGATGTTTAATGTAATGCCTCGATATAAAGTCAGGGTTATGTTTGACAATCTGTTACCAGCTCAAGGGAGCGTTGCTTCCTAAAATTATAAGAAGAAACAAGGACATTAAAGAGCATTTTTAGTATTTATACGACAAAAATCGAAAAAAATAACTTACAGATAACAATGATTAATGAATTAAATATACGAAGATAAATATAATTTGGAGAAATGAGATTTCTAGAGACTAATATTGTGACAACATCATTCAGTAAGAACATTTCTACTTAGAGTCGTCAGATAAACGCTTTAAATGACAGGAAAATTCATTGCCCCTCATGTTCGATACTGACCCTCCCCAACCGTGGACCAGGCGAAGAGCATCTGTCAGCAATTCTCCCACCCTTGCCTCATTGACTGTTTTGAGTTTCCTAATTATGTGGTAATCCCTTTATCACAGTAATTAAGGTCTTCTATTTGCTGTATTAAAGAAAGTCTATATTTGACCTAAATTTGGTATTTTCACAAAATAACAGAGAATCGCTCGACTCCCTGATTAGTGTTTATTAAATTATTTTCAAGAAAGAAATCTCAATGATCATGAATTGGTATAGTTATAATCTTTTCTCTGTCTTTTAGCAAATCAGAAAACAAACTTTTTAAAGGCAAAGCCAAACTCATTTGGTAATGTCTATACATTTTAAAAAGAGAAGCTTTCGTCATTTCAAATTTTGGTATCAATGGATTAAATCAGAAATTGAACTTTAAATTTCATTTAGTTAGGAGCCAACCGGGATAATATAAGACTTAAATTAAATCTGAAATCTAGACTTGCCTTTCAAAAGGATAAGTACCCAACAATACTTTATTTCATTTCAGACTGAGGCAACTAATCTTGCAAACATTTTCTGGACTTAAGACGATTACTTTTTTGTTTTCCACTTAAGTATGGATGACATACTGTAGAAGGGCGAGAAGTGATGGTAGTCCTGACCATGACTGTAGAATATTGGAGCCCAAAACAGTCTAGGTCTTCATTTACCAAGTAATCCAAATATAGTGTTAAAGGTTTAAAGCGGGGCACCATCAATTCTAAACAAATATTAAATACATGAAAATTTTGCCTAGACAGATTTGCGCTGTCTAGGATATGAGGGACCGTAAACTTGTGCTAATTAGGTTGAGGTCAAATGAGTATCATCTTATATTATGTCAATTGAACTAGGGCATAACTGAAAAATTTCTTTCCTTGTGATGTTCATATTAAATTCACTGTTAAAATTTGATTCCATTCAGGATTGATGGTAGCAACTATAGTCTACAATATTTACTCATCCGAAGAAGTTTGTTATAAAATCTAAAGTTTGTTCATTTTCAATATATACCCATCTTGGATTAATATGTTTCAAAAAGAGTTCATGTCGTGTATCAACCCCCTCTTAGCGTCCTTTGCGTAGGCACGGTAAAATAAACTCTGGAAAAGTTAAGTGAACTCGACAAATTACAATTCGAGTTTTGCATCAGTTAAAACGAGATAATATTTTGATATGTAAAAAATCTGTAATTAAATCAAGATTGAGGATTACGTAGATATAGAGGTTTTTTAAGTATTAAGTATTAGCAACACCGAGCATGACTTAAACATTGGTTTTTACTTTTTATAATACAAAGGATTCATTAACCTATATTGAATTGTTTCAGTGGCATTCTAGAAGTTGATAGTATAAGGACGACAGTGATATATGGATATACAACTTCTTTATTTCATAGTTGCGAAATAGTATAAGGATCTATACCGAAACGTCGCCACTGTGTATATCCATATATCATTGTCGTCATTAACCTACATTGTAAAAAGATTACTGCGAATCCTATCTGTCTCAATAAACTTTATGCGATAGTTAGTACAGAGCAAGTACATGTGGTCGTAATCATTATGTAAGCATTTTAAAAACCGCCACGCACAGTTGCCCCCTACTGTCAATTGCTCTGAATAGTGTGCTCCACTGAACAGTAGGGTCTCAAATTACAAGATATCATCAGTTTGAGACTGTAGCAAATGATATAACCGGATGTGACGTAATAAGATTCGCCAACTAATGTTATCGTTAAGGCTCGATTGTAGCAAATATACGAAAGTTCACCCAATAAGTATTTCTTAAATTTCCAGAGCACTTAATGTTTATCTTCTGAATATGAAAATTTAACATCCGCTTAGTAATATTTGATGTTTGCACGTGCTCATAGATTTTGAGAACTTCTTAGTATGCTGCTGATATATGTGGTGGTCAACGTTTAGATTGTAAAACTTGGTGTAAAATATAACCCTTTTGTTCCTTATTGTTCATATCATTAATTAAGTACGTTTCTAACACGCATATTAACAATGATTAAACACATTCCTCCACATTATCATCCTTTTGGTGTATCATAAAAACATGAGACAAAAGATGAATTCGAGATAAAACCAAAATTTGGTCAACAACAAATGAAAACATTCTTGTAGATAATATCACATTTGTTCTGAGAATAATTGACGCCCTAACAAGTATTTTTTTGTAAAATCATAATGAAAATAGTTCATTAGTAACTATCGTTTTTTCATTTTACAAATATATTACAAAATGTTAATTCATGTTCAATAAGTATATTTTCAAAAAAATATGAATTGCTAAACGTAAGACCCAGCATAATCAACCAAAAGCTCTAAACCTTAAGCTGACCAGCAAACCCGCTTGAAGTCCCAGCTAAGTAAAGGGGAGCAACTCGCTTTGTTTCTAAGAATTTTAGTTAATTTTTCTGTACCAATTTTTGACTGGAAAGTGCACCATGGTGCATCTTTTGAAATGCAATGTTTTTAGATTTTACTGTCCATCAATATATGTAGATTAGAAATCAGTGCTGGCACGCATGCACAACGTTATAGTTTTGTCACAAATCAAGTTTAAAAATGGTGAAAAGCGCATATTTCTCTGAAATAGCATGGCGTTGTACAGAGCTGACATAGGTGTTTTGTATTTCAAATGGCACCATGGGTATATGCAGTAAAAATATGTAAAAAATATCTTCTTATTGGTAATTGAATGCTCTTTCACAATTGAAGCTGGCATGGTTTATCATATGAATGGTAAAGCAGTTACATGGCTCTAAAAAACTGGTCCTACAGAAAGCATCACCATTTCACGGTTCACTGGTTCGAGCGCTTCACTCACTGCGTCGGCTCTGAATGTCCCTGATTCTTGGACATGCATGTGCAGATTTCCATTGTACAAATACAACCAACTGAAGTCCAGAGCAAAAATCTAGATAATTCCCAAAAATCTTTGTTTGGGTATCAGCTTGATGATACGGTACGGTTTGCAATCTTTTGTAATCAACACTAGAAGGATATTTTTTTGCATTGTCTCCCCTGGGTTGGGTCGGGTCATGTGAAGTTGCGGTAACAGGCAACTTCTTAGTAACCAACATGATGGCAAAAATCAAGGCAATATATGGATTTCTTACATTTTATGATGCAGGTTGAAAATGTAAGGGTAACCTAGGACTACCAATAATGAATTACTTGTCAGTTCTGTCTGAAGGTAATTTGCTGTGCAGACTAGGATACAAGATCTCGTGCTGGTGGTATTTGTATATTTGTGTACTTGCCAATCTTATCAATAACAGGTCGCATTGATTCAAAGAAAAACTGCTTTTACGTTAGGGTCTTCTGGATGAAAACATTGGACAGCCCGAAGTGGAATTCCTTTTGTTATGTAACAGGACAATGCAAACACACGAAAACACGGCTTCCTAAAAATCACTGTTTATTGGTTTGCTGTAGTTTAACCAGACACGATTGAAAATATTCAGCAAATCAAAAAGTATGAAAAGATCACTTTAGAGCAAAAATATATTACAAATAGGAAACTAGGGATTCATGGTGGAACCAGTTAGAACCAATAGAAAATCAGCGGATCTCCAGTATAAAGCATGAGATATACATAGTAAAATAAAAAGTGTTGCACCCCAAAATAAATATTTAGTTATATCGGCACATACCAAACCCCCGTTGATGTTGTTTGTACCCATGAATCTGTTTTGTGGTAGGTTTCAATTTATCATGTTTTTGTAAGGATATTCTTCATCCAAACTCGACAAGCTGCACGTTTCGAAAGAATAATCTTATTCCCGAACAAGTCTTCAAAAATGGATTATCATTATTCCACAATATTGACTCTATAGTGCTTAAGTAAATGGGTTTGGAAGAATTTTTTTAAAGGTCTTTGGCAGGGAGATCCCATCTCCCCATATATGTTCATTCTATGTGCCGAAATATTGGCCCTCTAGATTAAAAATTACAGAATATCACAGAAACCAAAGTTGGAATGTTGGAAAGCCTACTTGCACAATTTACAGATGACACAACAGTGTTGTGGACGAAGCAGAAAAAAAATTATATGGACTATTAATAGTTTCAATTTTGTTTATCGAATTTTCACACCTAAAGTTTAATTCTACAAAAAATAAGTTGATCTACATATAATAAATAAAAGGAGATCAAGTCATAAACTAAGTAGAAAATATAACAAGTTTCAAACTTTTGGATGTATTTTAAGATGAAATGATAAATATTAAATATATAAAATTTATTTTTAAGAGATTGTTAAAGAATTTGAAATATGGTCATTACACCAATGAGAAGGAATGTTGTTATGAAATCATTTCTTCTTCCACAATCAAATCATCTCTTTTATCATATACCACGTCCGCCAGATAAAACAAACAAATTATTACAGAAGAAATGTTTAACTATATATGACAAGGATAACCAGATATTGCTAAAAGAGAAGTGAAAACATCAATTAAAACATTTTGAGGATTCAATGTTACTACTAACAAAAATACTATAAAGCACAAATGTTAATCTAGATTTTAACCTTTATACCTTTTATCTTTTTAAAAATTTAGTTTCCAAAAGTCACAAATAAAGTTTGGATAGGTTTATTGAAGATATGGTCAGAATATATAAACATTCACATTCACATAATTATGACACATGTACAGGGAAGGAATATTCCATCTCAATCCACCTGTGGTATTAATATGATATTTTGTAAGATAGGAAACCAGTTTATCAGATGGGAGGAAAGGAGCCATGTTATAAAAGTGCCATGTTGTACATTCACTCCATGGAATATTTGAAGGTAAATTGAGTATTAATATTAATTTTCTTGCTAACCTTAGTATATGTATAAGGAATGTAGTATTGTGTTATCCGAGTTGGGAAACTGAGTGCATAAATGCTTGAAAATAGACAGCCTATATCCCATTTTATCATTTCATGTAGGTTTGGTGAATAATTGTGAGAAAAATATATTCTATAATATTCTATAATTTAATATTTTGCCTTTAGTTTGGTTAGAACAACGAGTCAACTGAAATGGGTGGAAAGATTGGGATGTACTCTTGCACAGTCTGAATGGGGAGATATTAATTTGATGCCAAGCAGATGTACACAAATTGTAAATATTTATATCACAAGATAACACAAAACAATTTGTCAACCAACATGTTTTATACAGGATTTGATTGAAAGATTCACGCCTATTAAGATTTTGTAAGCGGGGTTATAATAAAAATATTTTTTAAGCGCCACAAAGGCCACCCCCTAAAAACTTACTTCAATCTTCTTCTCTATAAGCAAAACACATAGAAAGCCGTAATGAATGGACCCGAACGTATTTTTAATAAAAAGGTGCTCCAGAAAGTCATACACGTGACAACTTTTCCTGTCTTCAACGTATTTAATACGGAATCGTAGTACTACAAACAGAAATTGCATACCTGTATTCTACTGTAACCGTGTAAGAACATAGTGCAGTCGTATGCCTGTATTCTACTCTAACCGTGTAAGAACATAGTGCAGTCGTATGCCTGTATTCTACTCTAACCGGTTTAAGAACATAGTGCAGTCGTATGCCTGTAATCTACCCTAACCGTATAAGAACATAGTGCAGTCGTATGCCTGTATTCTACTCTAACCGTGTAAGAACATAGTGCAGCCGTATATAGATTGCATCACGTTTGTGTAGAGTTTCCTCCACGCCCAAACAGATTCAACTCGACCAAAGTACGTCCACAGTTAGTTTTTATTTCGTCCAAATATTTTCAAAACAAAATTATTTGAAATTATTTATTCTGGAGGTGTTGGTATAACCTTCTTTTACATTTTTGTAGGTAAAAAAACTGAGTCAGTATAAGTATTCCAAAAGTCTACCCTCTTGTTAATACCAGTTGAATCGGACCAATTAAGGAATTAGACATCAGGCATCAAGAAAGGAGCAAATCGAACGAGACTTAAGGATATACCCCTTTATGTTGTTGAACCATGAGCTTGCTCCTGAAAGATTGACCATTACATGCACATTTATATTCTCCAATGTTTTCACCCCTCTGATTTATATGGATGCCGAGAACTAACTTATCAAATGCTTTACAATTGACCTTAGCGAGTAATATCGTATCTGCATTGTTCAAAATGGGTTGATTCCCCATTCATTACCGAAACCAATGCGATTGGAATCATTCTACAGTTCTTGAATATTCCTTTACAAACAAATCAGTATTTCTTGTCTTATGTGCTCAGTTGTTGATTACTCTTGGAACGGGAAATTTTCAAGCAAACCATTCAAATTATTTTTAAGATTGTCCGAGTGAAAGTTATATTTACACAATAATTTGGCCAGTCTGTGGCATAAACTGTTCAAAATGACATACTGATCCTAAACACTATTTTCTCGTAAGTCGCAATTTTGCGCTATCAAAGATAATTTTTTTGGGCAATTATCTTGATTTTATAGTTGTCAAAACAAAAATATTCTTACGAAGTCGAAGTCTCACGCATTCATGTTTAATATATGAAAATGAATATTTTAAAATGAAAACTGAACAACACCCATTATGTATATGCCGATGCCGAGTGACACGTGCCAATTACATGAAATTCAAGTCAAATAACCTTTCAAACACGATCAACTCAAATTCTATGTTCTAAGACAAGTTTAAAAAACAATTGACTAATTGACGCGCGGCATTGGCCGTTTTAACACAAATTGATGAATTACATTAGGCGATCTTCGCTAGATGGGGTTATGGGAGCGCTACCGCAACACTCACCAGACATAAACAATCACAACACAACTTCCGGCCTGCCTCACTTTCACAAACTTTACGTCACTTCTCCCACGTCACTTCCTCTTCTCTCTTCTTCACCCCTCTTTCCGCATGTGTTTCTTTCAGCTTTTTTTCTTAGCACTTTTCCCTCTCTTTTCCCTTGCTTTTTTCCTTCATCTGTAGGTCTTTTCCCTAGTCTTTTCCCCCTTTCTTGCAAACCATCATGCCACCGAAGAGGACTGCTGGCCTCATCCATAAGCTGGTGAACAAGCGCGACAATTAAGTCAGCGCTACCAGGAGGGGAGACATCGACGGCGGGGGGTAGGGTCGTGAAACAGCCCGTGGCTGAGGCGCTGCCTCCCCCAATCTTTCAGATACAAGACCCAGTGCTTAATGTCTCGTATTCAACACCAATCCATAACATACAATCGCAGACGGAAATACTAGGCGATTCGGTCAAGACAAGCCTGAGAAAAAAAAAATAAAAGGGATATTTGTTGAATTTAGATCTCTCCTCCCAATCGAAGGTGAACAATGCACAGAGAATGTTTATTATTATTATTATTATTATTATTATTATTATTATTATTATTATTCATGTAATTGGATTCTTTAGGCCAGGTAGTATTCAAGCCTACCACTCAGGATACAAAACCCCTCAGTATCGGCCAATGGACATCCTCATTTCACACCTACATGAGTGTTTACCTCGAAGCTCACCCAGCCAAAGTACAAGACATGCTCACATATGCAGAGACCATTAGGGGTGCGGCTTCTCGATTTGGGGGTAATGCTTGGTCACAACATGACATACAGTTCAGGCGTCAGATGGAGAGGTACCCGAGAAGGTCATGGGGCGTGATCGACAGTCATTTATGGTTACACCTTATCTTGCCAATCAATTAAAAACTTCAGCAAGTAGGACAACACAAAGGCCGACAAATGTCACACAAGGTTACAGGCAAAGTCAACAGCGCGATCTACCCTGTTAGGATTTCAACACAAAAGGATGCCACAGACAAAACTGCCTCTATACTCATAAATGTACAACTTGTAATCGTTCAGGCCACAGCTCCATTACTTGATTTCAGGCAAAAGGGGAAAGCCTTCCCCAACAACAACCAAGGCTGACTCAAGACAATCCCTACGTGGCCACTATGGCAACAACGCCAATTAATTTGGCAACTACCTAATCACATCGTCAATTGGCCTAGTCCAAAAAAAGCCTTCACAAGACGGTGTGGCTGATTTCCGCCTGATACACCATTTGTCTTATCCAGAGGGACAATCAATTAACCACTATATTCCTTCAGAGCCTTGTTCAGTTCATTACAGCATCTTCGACGAATCAGAAGTGGGCCTTCAATTTATTTTAATAATATTTCTAATTCAAAATACATTGATTAACCTTTAATGCAATTTCGCTCAATCCATAGGCCTTATACGTATGCAAATTTTCTTGTGATATTCCTTTCCTCTGCTGCTTAGTCCCGAATATCCTCTTCTTCTATCTTCTTCTTCAGCTCCATTTCAACATAAATTCTCCTTTTCCATAACTAAACCCATCACACACACATTTCATTCAATCTCTCCCATCCATACACCTCAGCATTCATACTGCAGCATTCATACCTCCCACAGCTAAACATTCCCACAAACATAATACATACTTTCATTAACCGCACAGTGTGGCCGACAAATATCGGTGAGGTTGGCCCGTTTGGCTTGGATTTGGCGAGGTCTCACGATAGGCAGCCGGCCTAGGTATGGTTTTTGGGGCAACCCATTAGCCCAAAGCTGCCCCTGCTGACATCCGTTGGGGTCGTGACATATATCTTGGCTTGCTCTCGCCCGCATTTGGGCAAATGCTTCGGCACGCTGCTACCTCCCATGCTTCGGGAATTGGCTGTTAAGCGTGGGACCTCGCCACTGGCACCCTCACTGTGGCCCTTTTAATACACAATTCATCTTCGTCTTTATTTCCTTCCTATTTCGCGGCGGGTGGCAGCGGCTCGCGGTTCCCAGACTAAGTAAGATCACATCATTTTATTATATAAGGTCTGGGTTTCACGTGCCGCTGCCGCCTGCCGCCACGCGCCGGTGGGGCCCCTTCATACACTTCAGGTACGTCTCCACATAACGCTGTTTTGGGTTATTTTATCTTGTTTATGGGTATGGTATAATTCTGAAAGTAATCAAATGGCTATGTTCGTGAATTTATGAAATGATTCCAAGTTCTTACTTGCAGAACAAAAAAGGTACTTCATAAAGCAGTAACTTCACAGAGACAAATGCCTAAGCGTTACCTCGTGCGTATTGATGTTTATCCCTGCCCCCTCGTCGGGAATAGTGCAAATTGCCTGCCAGTTTTTGTATTCAAGTGGTAGAAGACGTTTTGCATAACACCGCTGGAATTGAATGGTGTTTATTGACCTGAGATGAGTGCAATGCCCTGTGATCATCGAGTGTATTTAGAAGAGATTGGCCTAGAGTTATACCTAGATTCTCTGCTGTCAAGAGAGACATGTATAGACAACGTCAGAAGACCATACCTGCACTTGCTACCAACCGCCAAGACAATCACCCTGGAAGGAGAGAGGACACAGAGACAGTGGCCAACAGTTCCTACACACAGTTGGAGGCGGTGAACCATTCCTTATCTTCACAACCCACCAGAACATGGAACTCTTTTTGTATTTAATTTTGTGAACAAATATGTGTTACATAAAACTGACATAAACTTTCTGTTAAGTGATATCAGTATATATGAAACTATACGTATGACAGAAATCTTAACAATAGATTCAGACTTGAGAAGTGTTTAATTAAACAACTGTGTACATAATCATGTCTTACTTGTTATTTGTTGGAGATGTAATTGAGTGCATTCAGCCGTTACATAGGTGACCATGTACCGCGACGCCTGCATGCGCTTATCGAAGCTTGTCGGGAAACCTTTTTAAGCTTCGGGGACAATAACAATCCAACAATCCTGACTTAGCCCTGACAACAATTTCCTTATCCGAACAGTTCTACATCCCTTAGACTGCAGATGCTTCTCCTCAAATATATAATCATCTTCACTGACTGAATGGGGGCCTAGGCTGTATCAACTTTCTCCATTTTGTATACCCAGTCATGGAGTTTGCCGATGATACCGTGCATTACCGTGTGTTTGGTGTCGGAAACAGTTGTGACAGGACTTATGGTCCTAGAGATAGTGAAGATCTACGCGTCAATATTATCACTATTTTGTATTAATTTTAAGGGCTCCAAATAGGATATGTCTGAAATTAGTTACCAGATAAATGTATATGAATGTTACATCTCATTGTGCCACACCACAGTTACACGATTCCGATTACGGGTGGTATCTGTCGGTAGGGTCTACTAGCCAGGTTCCCACTGGGCTGTGTCTCAAGCCATTGTGGCTCCTCTTCCTCCTGATCCGGTCGGGATCTCTCCACCAGACTGATCAGCGCCTTCTCGTTGTTCGTTAGCCGCTCAAGGGCGCTTCTGTATAAGATGATCGTCTTTCTGGGGAGAAGTCCGAAGAGATCCATCCCCTCTACGATGAAGTGAGGTAGGTATCCTGCTTTACAGTAGAAGAGCAACCTGTCGAGGAGGGAGAGAACGCACTGTTCTAAGGTACATCGCTGCCAGCGCGGTGAGCTGTCGATGTGATGGTCCATGTCGAACAGAAGCACTGTCTGAATCTGGTAGGGGTTCAGAGAGCTCAGGCGCCAGTCTTTCTTACAGAGTTTGCAAACGATATTGAGTGCCTTCAAGCGAACACCCTTATCAGTGCACGAGATTGAGCGAATTATCTCCCCTTCTTTTTGACTCAAGCACAATCGCCATCGCATCTCTGATGCCGCGTTTTCATCAGTGTGGAAGGGTTTTGAGACAAGAACTGCATTGGACTTACCAAGATGGACAGACGGAATTATTTCTAATGTCCAACCATAGTTTCGAAGGTCATATAATATACAAACGTGGTCGTCTTTGATAACCATTTTAAGTCGTTCAAACGGTATTGTTTGTTTGTTGAAAGCTTTTCGTAAAATTTTGTTATATACTTGGTAAGTCTTTCTAGGAGAGAGATGCAATTTGTCCTCCGCCCGGAGCCAGGCGAATTCGTCTGCCTGGAGGGAGTCTCGTCGGGGCAGCTGGATGACGAGATAGCCAGGTTCCAGGGGTTTCATCCGGACACCCCTCACAGCGAACGGCAGCAGGCACGGAATCACCTTGTCCTCGCACCGCCACGGCGGAAAACTCTCAACAACAATAGGCTGACGGAAATCTAAGTCGAAGTCATTTTTCCTCAAATGTTTGGTTATCCAGTCTGTGAATTCTCGGACTTCCCTTTGAACTGTGGTCAACTGGTGCTGCTGACCGACTATATGATCTATACCGTTATCTTCAGCCATCTTCTGAAGTGCGCTGCCGAGTTGTGTGTTCTGATCTTTCTCGGTTTTCTGCCTGTGGAGTCTGGGCAAGTAGATGTGCGGTAGATCGCTTGAGGCCGGATCGGATTCAAACCTGACTCCAATGGTCTCCCTGAAGTCGGCCCGCCTCTGTTGTCGTCTACCCTCAAGCTGACGACTGAAAGGGTAGATACTCACGTCGTACCGCCGGCGAGGCATACCGCTACCTGCAACACGTAAGAACATTTACCAAAAGCATTTACTATTGAACTTGAAGAATTAACAAGAATTTACGAATTTTTATACAGGCATTTCTATGCCCGAAGACCGGAAGTTACTAACTGTCTGACGATTCTCCCATTGCGCTCTATTGTTCTCTTAAAATTCGCTGTAAACTCATGAGATGTTACCTCTAAATGACATATTTTCATTAATAAATGTATTTAAGACTGAGAACTTGGAATAGCCTCAGTTTTACGGAAATATTGACCGACAGTCTAGAAAATAATTGTTAAAACTTGCCTCAAAAGATTATATATCAATCAACTGGTTGCTCCAATGATTAAACGATTAAATATGGTCACACGTCAGATTGTACTTAAATTCGTATACTTGCTCGTGTCCAATCTAAATAAATATAGATCGACATTACAACAGTATCTCTTATATAAAACTGTTGATCTACTGCTTGAAGCGCACTTCGTCTAGTTGCCTTGCGGTGCGCCGACAACCAATGCGTCAGTCCAATGAACATAGGAGCTGCACCTAGTTTTGAAGCATCGCTAACGACATTGTATATAATAGGGATTCTTAATGACGTCATATGTTGCAATTGTCACAAGGAGGGGTGGGTTAAGGTCCCGCTCAAATAACGTGGAAGGAAAGTAAGGTATGTATTATTATTGCTTCAAACGCACTAGCTTAACGTGTGATGTGTGCGCGAACGCAACCCAACGCATCGCAAGACGAATCGTAGGTAAAAATCAGATGTAGGGTGTTCCCAAATTAGTGTAACTGTTGATACAGCAAGCCCGCAGCCCCCCAGTCCCCTACCCTAAAAAGCTTGCCCCTTTTTTTACATGTGTAGAAAATGAAGTTTTTTTACAATGATTTCAAATCGAAATATTTATCCCTGGTATCTTAACTTTTAAATGCTTTCATGTCATCAGATTGCTTTATTTTAGCCATTTTAGTCGTGTGTTAATGAAATTTTGAAAGGAGAGACATGTTCTCTTAAATAGTTTACATCTTATATTACTTCTTATTACAATGTATCTGTATTTATTAGATCTATATGACCCCATTTAATAAGCACTACATGTAGTCTCTAATACATGTTAGGATGGATATACGTATATTTTACCAAAAAATCTACGTATTTTATGTGTACATACACGACACATGTCTGTCCACCCGTCTGTAAATCTATTTAGATTTGGTAGCGAAGTTTCAAGCTTTCGCTTCGCACATGCTGTATCTAAAATCTTCGGTTTCGACACTCGAGGGCCAAGACAATAATTACAACATTGAAATGTATATAGATACTTTCTGTGCGTGTACAGTTAACAAAATAAAGAAAGTTACCTTTTCACAGTTTGAACATGAGGTCAGGGGTTTGTAGAAGCGTTAACGTCGTGCAACTGGTTTCACGGGTCCCTTTTTGACAACGGATCGAACTCTTATTGTACTGATTGTCTGTGGTTGCCAGGCAAGAACAAACAACGCGGTGTATCTCACAGACTTCCTGCGCATATTGGCAGGTAGATTGGGCTAATTAGGAGAAAGGCAACAAGTGAAACACCCTTGTCGCCGTGTCAATTCCCCCAGCTAGTGTCCCAGGATACATACACACAGCCGAGGATATTGGATCTGTTCTCACGATCTGCGGCTCGTCATACACATCGTCAGAGAACTTTCTGTTACTTCACAGCGATATTTTCAACTTTATCCGGCTTGATAAGTACCTCGTAAACATTCGTGTAGAGTCTAAGCAGCCGAGGGATGTGGAATTCACCAACTATAAGAAATCAAAGCCTCGCTCACGAATGTGTCTAAAGGGAATAACTATATAATGCATATATTTCCTTCTACATAGCTGGTATTGATTGGCGCAGATAAGAAGTGTCGCTCCGTGGGGTGATAGATTGAATATCAGTCTGATCTGGGCGTGAGAAAGTTGGGATCACTTCTGCTTTAACACGCAGGCAGTTGGCTTTTTTCTACTCCTGGAGAGCTCCAGGTCAGAGTTAGCCGATCAACATTGACACATACACCTGATGCTTGTCTCAATCCCGTCTACACATACACCTGATGCTTGTCTCAATCCCGTCTACACTCACACCTCATGCTTGTCTTACTCCCGTCTACACGTACACCCGATGCTTGTCTCAATCCCGTCTACACTCACACTTGATGCTTGTCTTACTCCCGTCTACACATACACCCGATGCTTGTCTCAATCCCGTCTACACTCACACTTGATGCTTGTCTTACTCCCGTCTACACATACACCTGATGCTTGTCTCAATCCCGTCTACACATACACCTGATGCTTGTCTCAATCCCGTCTACACTCACACCTGATGCTTGTCTTACTCATGTCTACACGTACACCCGATGCTTGTGTTACTCCCGTCTACACGTACACCTGATGCTTGTCTTACTCCCGTCTACACATACACCTAATGCTTGTCTTACTCCCGTCTACACGTACACCTGATGCCTGTCTTACTCCCGTCTACACATACACCCAATGCTTGTCTTACTCCCGTCTACACGTACACATGATGCTTGTCTTACTCCCGTCTACACGTACACCTGATGCTTGTCTTACTACCGTCTAACCATATACTGAGCTCGACCAAACAAACAACATTCGGTCTTTGTAACCCCAGTGTTTACAGGAGAGTGTTATCCAACCAATTAAGTAGCTAAATATAACAACTGTCATGAGCTTTAGATCCACTTTATGCTCCACACACAAATGAATACACACACACCCACATATTTATATATATCTATCGGTATGTTATACCGTGGGATAGTTATGACCCTGTCCATCTATTCTATCTATTTATGATTTATCAAACATTGTTGGTTTTTTGTCCATTGAGGGATCTTGAAAAATTAATAACATTGCAATGGAAACTATTAGGAGTTACATTATTTACATTTTGGTTCTTTGCTCATCACTATGAATTTCTTATTTTTAAAAAAAATCTGCCTACACATATCTTTATTCCACTCAATGATGTTATTAAAAAAATCTAAGGGCAAGATAAAGTTATAAGTTCCGATTTATTTGAGATCGGTTGGATATGTCATTTCCGATGATTCTTATATTTAGAATAGGTATGCCATGACTGTTGGAGGAATATTTTGAATGTTTATCTAATGTTCAATTAAAATAAAGTAAAAGTTTAGCTAATGTGCTAGTCTGTTAATGCGCCTCATCCATGTACAAAACAGAGCACTCTAAGCCACCCTCAATCATTTTATCAAACGAGCGAAAGCGTGTTGGATAGCAAATTACACACGAGAAGAACATAACAAATATACTGCTACAAGTTTAGTATTATGTTCATTACTCGTATATATTTATAAAGCGAAATTGCCAATGATGTGCTCAAACCAAAATTTCTGCCGGCCCGGTGCCATTGTGCCAGCGGTCCTAAACTTATGTCGTCCTACATGCCGCGGTTTAACAATATATAATATTGCCATATCAAAATAACACTGCACTATCTTACATAGCAGAGTGATATAGGTTTATTGACAAAGCCTAAAGCCTAACATAGCCATAGTCTCCCGAGTCTCAGCGTGAAGACTGTATTTACACATAGTATTTATGAAATGCAGGTAATCCATTTGACGTTTGTGGGTACAAGGGATAGGTGCCCACAACACTGATGTGTTTGATATTCTAGAAGAATCAACTTTAAGTTATCTATCTATGAGTGATTATGTCTATCTTGTGGGTGATTTTAATGCCAGGACTAGAAACATGTGTGATTACTGTCAATTTGATGAACATATGATTGAGGAAATGGACCTTGATTTACCTCATATTAAATCAATACTAAGACCACAAGATTCATTATTCATTTTATTTTGAAGTCAGGGAATTCTCACCTCTCTTTTCAGATGTTCACTGTCCTGTATATTTTACTGTCCATAAATTATCCCTTGACATCCCTCGTACGGAATATGTTCCCCCGTGCCAAGCGAGCAATGTACTTCTCCCTCCAAAACCAAAGCATCATAACACAAATTTTGTCCATACATTCGACAAGAAATCAGCATTGATAAAGTAAACAATTTAACTAGCCAAGCACAATTAGGGCGCACAGGTCACAGCGACCCAGCGGTAGTCGACTCAATATCAGCTTTTTATGCCGCACGTGTTTCTTGACACAGCACGTGAAACGTTTGGAGTAAGACGAACTTTCTCACATCGACCTTTAAGATCTAAATATCTTTATAAGATAAATAAACCCTGGTTTGGGCCTGAATGTAAAAGAATGCGTAAAAGATTTCGCAAGGCGAAAACAAAATTCAAGAAACCTAAGTCTGAAATGCATAAGATTGAACTACGACAAATTTCCAAAGCCTATAAACAGTGTATGAACAAATTTATGAAAAGTCATAGAAATCACTTACATGACTCCTTCAGGGAAAAAAATCATTCACCAAAAGACTTTTGGAAACTGCTTAACACAAATTCTGAAAATAACAATTCTGTTAAAGTCATAGTCTCATTTTTGCAAGGCAAATTGTAATGCATGCCGGACAAATAGTTCATCACTCACAGAAATCTTTCCCCTGACGTTTGCAACAATTTTCAGAACTCTGCAGGCATTCTAGCCCTCACTAATGGCCCGGGGTTCAATTTGACAAACTACCCTACCCTACCCTAATATTAGGTCTTTGGCGAGCGTTAGTCCTTACACATACAGCTACATACCGAAAGTTTGTTCACTTACCACTGAATCGTAGTGCAAATATCATGTAATTTGGGTTCCGTTTCAACGTCAATAGAATAACTTCAGCAAAACTGACAATGGATCACCAACTGTCCATGTGTGGAATAGCCATTCTTGAACTCTTTTTGGGATCGTCTGGTTTCTGGTGCAAAAATTCGAATTTTGGATAAAGACAGAGGGGGTCACATTTTCGAAATTTCGATTTCGTTAAATGTCGAATAAAATGTTCCATATCGACTCTCTGAGATTAAAACCAACATAATCACATTAACCTTGTGCTAAGGTATAAACGTGACGTATTTTTAAGAAGATGATAACTTATAAAGGATTTTATGGAGAAAAATAAAAATGAGTGTTTTCGGAATTTTGACCCCTTTTCACTTCAGAGACCTGCCAAAACAGTTACGGGTAATTGTTGGGTACAATAAACATTTGATTTAAAGAAGAATGGATCTTCATATGTGTATTGAAAATTCAATATTATACGTTTGTTTTTCGCAACGCTACGATACCTTAAAGGCATCTCAAATTACATGATATTTGCACTAGTATATATGGCTATGTGAACAAACTTTTGTCATGCAGCTGTAAAATTTCCCAGCTGAATATCCAATGAAAAAAGTTAATAGCTTACGCTTTTTCAAATAAAGAAATAACAAAAAGGTGGTACTCTCAATGAAAAATGCGTCTGTCATAGGTATCGACGCTGCAATTACTAGATTTTCGGTGTTTCGTACTCGATATTAGATTGCACTTGATTCGGTACCTCAATGGTCTGAAACGGCATACGCCAATAAGCTGCTTCATCCAAAACTGTACAACTGTAAAACGGACATAAAAATGAAAATCTTTGCAAACGCGACAGGAAATATTTGTGTTAGTGATCAGATTTTGTTCGTGAAGAATAATCAGTTCAGTTTAATTGCCTTACAAAAATGAGACTTTGACTTTAAACCTAATGCTAACACCTTCTTTATATATTACAGGGATTTGAATGAAAACAATTAAGGAGATGATATTTCCTCGGATGAATACGCTGAAACTGTTTACTACGATACTTCTATACTAAATGCCGATATCACAAAAGATGAAATTACTAAGGCGATTAAATTGTTTAAGAGGAACAAAGCTGCTGGTCTAGAACTGATTGGAAATTATTATTTGATTGATTTGATTTATATTATAATCCCTTTTCTTTAACAATATTTTAATTTAATATTAAGCTCCGGAAAATTACCAGATGCATGGCTTAAGGGTGTCATAAAGCCAATTTATAAGGGTAAAGGGGATCGTAAGGATCCAAACTCTCACCGCCCTGTCACTATATTGAGTTGCTTTGGTAAGCTAAATTTATTTACTAGTATAATAAACATGAGACTTACTTACTTCCTCGAGGAAAATGATATCATAAACTCTGCTCAACCTGTGTTTCGAAAAGGTTTCTTAACTTATGATAATATCTTTGTTTTGCATATGCTTAATCAAATCCTCAAAAAGATGAAAAAGAAATTATATTGTGTTTTTATAGACTTTATAAAGGCGTTTGTTACTGTCTGGAGAGCAGGTCTGTGGTTTAAACTTATACAAAACGGAATAAAAGGGAGGTTCTTCCAAGAGTATGTACCAGCAAATTAAATCGGCTGTTAAGATTTGATAATGATATATCAGACTTTTTTCCTTGTAACTCAGGTATTCGCCAAGGAGAAAACCTCTCCCCTATGTTGTTTTCTTTATTGATAAATGATCTTGATACTTTCTTAGAAGAGCGAGGTTCAAAAGGGTTGAGTATTGAGTCAATCACTAGTGAAAATTTGTCTTTTATAATTATGTTTATATCGCTTCTTTATGCTGATGACACTGTCCTAGTAAATGATAACCCAGCTAATGTACAATCTTCATTGAACAATTTTCACGAATACTGCAGAAAATGGAAACTAAATATCAATATCTCGAAAACAAAAATTGTCATATTTAGAAGTGGGCCTGCAAACAGATCAAAGTCTATTTTTACAATCGGAGACAATCCTATTACTGTAGTTAATGATTACACATACCTTGGAATTATTTTTCATAGAAATAGGCGACTTGTAAAAGCCATAAAAAAATTATCGGAAAGCGCAACAAAAGCCATGTTTGTATTACTTAAGAAAGCTGGAAATATGAGTACCCCTTTAGATTGCCTTCTAACTGCTTTCGACATTATGGTTGTTCCTATCATGATCTACGGTTGCGAGGTGTGGGGCTATGAAAAACTGAATATCATTGAAAAGGTTCATTAAAAATTTCTTAAGTTAGCAGCAGGTCTTAGAGTGTCTACGCCTTCATTAATGCTGTATGGCTAGTTCGGAAGGTTTCCACTGTATATAACCATCTACAAGAGAATGTTATCTTTTTGGCATAAATTAGCTTCATCTTCCTCGAATCGTAAGCTCTCCGAGATTATGTATTCTTTTATGGCACTGAACCTAGGAGATTCCCTAAAATATATCCTCGATAACTGCGGCCTTTCATATGTTTTTTATAACCCATTTAGTTGCTCGACATCGTGGCTTGTTTCAATGGTAAATTCAATCCTAAAAGATCAATTCACCCATATATGGATATCAGAAATAACTACCAGCTCAAAAGGTTTTTACTACAAATTAGTTAAGGAAAATCCTGCTTTTGAGGAATATCTCTATCTTGATAAATCGATATATATATGCCATTATTACAATTCAGAACCAGAAACCACAAACTACCAATTCAAACAGGAAGATGGAAAGCAATTCCTAAAACAGAACGTACGTGCAGTCTGTAACTCGCCGCTATTGGAGATGAGTTTCACTTCCTACTGAGGTGTGACGCTCTTTACCACCATCGGGTACATCTCATTGACAATTATTAATTCATGTGGGCAGACCTTTTCAAATTCAAACAACTAATGTCCAATAAGGATACCAAAAAATTGAAAAAAAAACTATCGAAATTTATAAAGATCATCTTAACTAAATCCTGATTTACATTGCATGTACAATACCTGTGACCATGACTGTTTTATTCAATGCTTATACCCATCTTCAGTCTCTTGTTACTCGTTAAATGAAAATTTCATCTGTTCAACTTGGAAACTATGTATATTTCTTTGTTATATATTTCTATGCTCATGGTGCCTTTTTTGAGAATAAATTAATTGGAATTTGAACACTGCATACTGCTCGCCAACAGACACTGCGTCGATCCACCCAACTCATTCTAGCTAACGTCTCGCCAAGTATCGACTATTACAAAAAAGACACATTTTAAAGCTTCTTATTTTTTTACAGTTACAATATGAAAGTAGAACGTTGCAATTATGATCGAAAACCGGACAGTGGCGCGTGTCAAATAGTCAAACGTAATTTTTGAGACTTATCTAAAACAGCCAGGAGGGCAGTTAGGAGTTGATGGTGTTTGTTATCTTCTATAACTAGTATCCATGTATATTGGACGTGATATCTACACCTCTGTGCATTTATAAGGATGTTTTTAGATTTTCATGGAAAACCAGTATTTGTCATATATATGTCTTTTGGACAAAAACAATTAAGATGTTTTGATTTTAATAAATATCAATAAATATAAATAATATGTTATGAAAATCATGGAGTGGCTCTTTAAGCTGGGATAGATTTGTCTGACCAAGACTGAAATCATACAATGTACCTTGTTATGGTTAAATTATATACAATACTAAAATAACATTATTATTTATAAACATTATTATTTAATAACTTTTAAAACATATCTTCTTTTTGTCATGTTATAATCTTTCTTGCCAAGTGGCAACAAAAAGTGGGGTATGAGTTGGGGTCAACTCCAGGAAGGATCCACTTCTGTCATTTTTGGCCCTGCTGTATAACAAGTGGGGTATTTGTTGGAAGGATCCATTTTCTTAATGGGAAACAGCCTCTGTAAATCTGATAAATTAAGTGTCTGACAATTGAGGTGTCTGACAATTGAGGTGTCTGACAATTGAGGTGTCTGACAAATGGGGTGCCCCCCCACGCACACACCCTCTACTGCCACAAATGAGCGTAGCAGGCATCATCCCTAAAACCTTTAGCCTACATCTTCTCCGAAACCAATTAGCATAAGAAGCACAACCCTCAAGTCTCGTCATTCCCCAGTAACCATTAGTGCTAGGGATATTAATTTCCTAAATAGTTGCCAAAGGAAGTAGAAGTAAGGAGATTAGCTCTGGGTCCTTCCTCCAATACGTGCGTGCCAGGGTGTGCACTCTTAAAGGGAATAAGAAATGAGACCTATTCTGAAGATTAAAAATGTTATTTGAAGTGTAATTAGACATATAATGCAAAGAAATAATTTTTAACCGAACAGAGTAATTAGTAATTAGCCTCTAAACTTGATGACCTATAAAAACGTAGACAAAATTTGACCTTTGACCTAATGACGTCACGAAGGGAACGTATAACGTCGTCCCGCCATCTTGTTTCATAGAGACGAATCAAGTCGATAAGAGAAGAGACAGCTATGCCGCGTATATGTGTAGTGGGCGGCTGTAGTAACACAACAAGAGAGAATGTAATGCTTCACATATGGCCACATGATACCGATATTGCAACTAAATGGACGAAATTCGTGCAAAGAACAAGAGTCGATTGGAAATCCGGACCTAGTAAGTTCAGCTATATTTGCTCCGCGCATTTCACCGACGACTCGTATATCCAACCCAATTATGTTGCGGCAGCGTTAGGATTTAAACCTAAAATGAAGCTGGATGCAATCCCCACGGTTTTACCACCAAAATCAATGTCACAAGAACAAGAATCTGGTTGTTCACAGGAATTAACCAATAAACTAGAGCAAGTTCAATTACAAGCAGCTAGGATTGTAACAGGATTGCCAAGATACGTATCACGGCAATTTCTTTACTTTGAAACTGGCTGGGAACCTTTGCTAGAACGTCGTAGAAAAAGAAAATTAAATTTAATGTATAAAATCCAAAATAAAATGTCACCACAATACCTTGCAGAACTTCTTCCTCAAAATGTTGGTTCAAAAAGTAATTACAATTTACGTAACGCAAAAGATATTTCCACTCCATATTCAAGGCTTAAACATTCAGATGAATCGTTCTATCCATCAGCAATACGTTCATGGAACAATTTACCAGAGAATGTCCGTAAGTCAGAAAGCATTTCAATTTTTAAAACATGTGTTACCAATAAGTATGTGTCTGCCCCAAAATATTTCTCATGCGGTAAAAGAAAATTAAATATTTTGCATACAAAATTGCGTTATGCTGTCAGTTCATTGAATTATGATTTATACAAATTTGGAATGAAGCCTGATACCAATTGTACTTGTGGATATCATGTTGAGAACTCTTATCATTTTTTCTTTGAATGTTCTCTGTACAAAAATGAGAGAGAAACCCTTATGTCGTCAGTAAAGCGCATACTGCATACATCAAGTATTTCAGTTACTCTTCAGCTTTTGTTAGAGGGAAGTGCAGACCTGTCATTTTGTCAAAATGTTAATATATTTGAGTTTGTTCAATTGTATATTCATGCTACCAAACGATTTGTGTAACAAATTAGTGTTTCATTTATCCTTTCTTCTTTGCTATTCTTCTTCCTACAACTTTTTCTTGTTCAGTATCTGTCATCATTTTATGATGGAAATGTATGATATTGTAAATACCAAGGAGAGGGTATCCTAAGTTGGAGAACTTGTTCCCAATCCGTTTCTTCATGAATAAAATATGTTTAAATCAAAAATCAACAAGAGTCGATTGGAAATCCGGACCTAGTAAGTTCAGCTATATTTGCTCCGCGCATTTCACCGACGACTCGTATATCCAACCCAATTATGTTGCGGCAGCGTTAGGATTTAAACCTAAAATGAAGCTGGATGCAATCCCCACGGTTTTGCCACCAAAATCAATGTCACAAGAACAAGAATCTGCTACTGCGAGTGCAAGTACAAGAAATGGGCGAGCAGGCGTTCCGGTCGGAGTGACCCAGCGCTCTGCTTTTCGGAAGAGGGAGTTTTCAAGGGTAAGTAGTTGATAGTTTTAGATAAAGTAAACACTGTGTAACTGGTATTCTGTAAGTAAACCTCAGTTATGATGATTATGAAAACACAACTAAACAAACGTCAGCTAACATGACAACGTTTTCTTAATTGAAAGTGTCCTGTTTTGAATCAATTGAAAATCGTCGTTAGGGTACGTTCGCCATATTCCGACCCCTTTTGAGCTCCGAACTGCTCAGCACTGGGTCATATTGGTGTTAGCAACCCTGCAAAGAGCAGCTGTCGTATCAACAAATCGCATTGTCGATTAAAACTACATATCATGTTTTTATGTTACGAGCGATTTTGTGAGACAAATGAGCAGTGTTTATTTCCGACCACGTTATGGAATATTCCAACAACGTGAAGAGCCTAAATCCGACCATCATTCTTTCACGCTTGATTGTAATTGTTTTATTTATGTAACAGTGAATTTGGTGAATGTCTTGTGAATGAATTAGTCAATGATAATTTGAAGTAATTGTAACTGTAAAAAATAAGCTATAGCTAGTCTAATAAAGTAAATAGCCCATCCCTTAAAGAGCCACTCTGTGAGTTGATGGAGTCACTTATGCTAAACTTAATCAGTGGTGTCATTTGATCACGTAGTATCGACTGTTACCAAAGAATCATTTTAAAGCTAATTGGTTTTGTACAGTGACAATACAAAGGTAGAAAGTTGCAATTATAATCGAAAACCGGACAGTGGCGGGCGTCAAACAGCCAAACGTAATTTTGGAGACTTGTCAAAAGCCGCTAGGAGGTCAGTTTGGAGTTGATAGTGTTTGTAAAGGTTATATAAATAGTATCCATGTAAATTGAACCTGTGATCTCCGCCTCTTTGTATTTGTCATATATTTGTCTTTTGGAGAGGAACAGTTAAGATGTTTTTAATTCATATCATAACATATGATATTTAGGTTCGTATCAAAGCCAAATAATATGTTATGAAAATCACGGATTGGCTCTTTAAGTCTTAATTATGACTGACCAAAAGAAATTAAACATAATAAATGCTACGAAAGCCAGTATGCTCAGAATACTTTGAGAAACAGTAATTAGTTTAAAGTGTTTCCTTTGAAGACAATGTCTTTGGTTTATGTCCAGAATAAATGATATTGAAAAAATTCAGTTTCCTTTTTATGGTTCGTTAGCCTGTACTTATTCCCTTTTCTTATACTTTTCCAGATGCTACAGACGAGAGGAACTAATCCTGATGTCGGGAATAACGCCAAACAAAAAAAGTTCGCGAGTGATGAGTTAAGCACAGCAGTCACCAGAATTGCAGATGATGACTTTGACACCAAACAAGAAAATGGAAGTCAGGCCAATGACAAAAAGATTCAAGTTAATCTGAAACCAAAGAGAAGGAGTAAAGGTCTGTGAAGTACAACAGGGATTATAAGAATGATTTTAATTGTCTAAATATCCAGTAAATCCAGATATTTTTGTATTGTTTGAAAATCACAAAAAAATTGTTATGTACATATTTCAAGGTTACCTGAAAAATGATAAAATCTATTTTGTATTACAGGTGTTTCTACTCCAAGGACTGTAATGGTGGATTCAGAGGTGCAGTGTGACCTCTTAGGAGCTCCACCATTAAAGCTTTTCTCCACAGAAGACCCACAGCATGACCTCATAGCTGATGAAGAGAGCGTAGTGGAACTACCTGTACATGAAACTGATGACGAAAACTTGTCAACCTTTGATCCTCGTGACTGCCTAGATGAGCTGTCATCTAATGCTTCAGTTTGCGCGTAAGTAACTAGCTAAAATGTTCTCATAAAAATCATTTTCAGAAATGGAATGTTATTGTCTACCTTTACTTTTAATTTTTTGTAAAATTTTCTTTTTCATTAAATGTAATGACTGTGACATATTTGCATTGTACACAATATTCATGTTGAAAAGTTATAAATTATAACTGAAAAGAATCTTCTATCAAGCAATCCGTCAAGCATGTGTGAATATTTTTACATGCATTTTATTTTACTGCAGAGACTTTGAGCAGTTCGAACGAAGGCGTCCACCTCACCACCAGCAAATTTACTTGGTATATGAAGACTGTTTGTTGGCACTCTTCTCCGTGTGCCCTGACTGCAAAAGTGAATGTGGTGCGGGAGTTGACCTGATAATAGGAAGCCTTGTAAGAGTCAAACAACATTGTTTGTCTTGTGACTTCAAGAGGTGCTGGGATAGTCAGCCATTCTTAAATAACACCCCTGCTGGAAATGTAATGCTTTCCTCAGCTATGTTATTCTCAGGTATGTTTGAAGCGCTATTAGTTTCATAAATATTCTGTCACGTTTATACAAATGTTTACGTTGGAATGTGTGTACATATTTTCCAATGCCTACATAGAGTGTAGAGGAGTTACAGAAGAGCATATCTGTTAATACAAATTAAAATTCAAAACTTAATCAACGAAAATAATTTATGACCACCCAAATGTTAGATACTTGAAATTTGAATCCTAAATGAACTTTATAAACACCAACCTTAAAATTTTATATTGTTGTGGTCTTTACATAAACCTTTGAGTCTGATTTTACCTTTTAACCAAGATTTTAGAAAATTGAGAGTTTAATTCAAACATATAACAGATAGTTTTTCTATATTTTTTCACAGGTGCATGCATTGCAAAGACACAAAGAATATTCAGTCACCTTGGAGCTCCAGCAATTAGTTACAAGACCTACACCAACCATCAGCGATACTTCCTCATTCCTGCAGTTGAATCACTTTGGAGGAATTGAAAGCAAGGGATGAACCATTTGGCGTTGCAGCTGATGGCAGAGCTGACAGTCCAGGACACAGTGCTAAATTTGGGTCATACAGTCTGCTGGAAACTCAGCATAACAGGATTCTCCACATTGAATTGGTTACGGTAAGTCAAATTGCTAGTCAAAACATATACATGATTATGGTTTAAGCTTTGTCGACCAATCTTTAGATTTCCCAAGGCCAGCACATTTACTAGCCATGGGTTAACAGCTCCTTCTTAATTCAAACACATTCATGTAGTAACTCCTCATTATGTATGAAAGTAATTGTAGTTTGTTTATTACAAATAGGTAACAGAAGTCAGTAACAGCAATCAAATGGAGAAAGAGGGGTTACTGAGATCACTCCGGTTTCTGAATTCCAAAGATGTAACACTAAGCTATATTGTGACTGACCGGCATGTATCAATCAGAAAGTACTTGAGAGAGAACCAACCCAAAATCACCAACTTCCTTGATGTTTGGCATGTTGCTAAAGGTAAGCTTCTAAACCTTACTTTAACTTTAATAATTAAATGTTTGAAATTTCAATTTCAATTAGTCCCCTAGTGCTATTAACAGAATAAAACAAATTTAAAATCATTTTAATTTTACTTAACAAACTGTTATCTGAATTAGATTTTCTATAGAAGTTTTTTAATCAACTTCCTCATGTTGCTGTTGCTGTTGATAACAGAATGATGTGCTTTATAGGTCTTGGCAAGAAAATTGATCAGCTTGGAAGACAAAAAGGGATGGAGCTTGTGAAGCAGTGGAAGAAGTCCATCATACATCACATGTACTGGTGCGCCTCCTCAACCCCTGAAGCCAATCAAGATCTCATCACAGCCAAGTGGGAGTCAATTATTGGCCATTTGCAAGGACAACATCTCCATACAAATTCACTGTTCCCCACCTGTTTACATGGACCATTGATCGGAGCAGAAAGAAAAAAGAAATGGTTTAAACCAAGTATGAAAATACTTATTTAAGGTCTTCCAAATTAATGGAGGCATCAATAATGATCCAAATATTAATTGAACTCATCTGTCCTTTTGTTGCTACCCAAAATTAGGAAAAAACACTAAATATTTTTTGTTATTATTATTATCATTATTAAAAACTGATTCATGTATATTATGTACACTTCATTTTAAAAGTTTTTTGTTGATAAGACATGATACCCAAATTAACAGACTTCCAAAGCATCTATTTTCATTTTACACATAAACATTTTGATAATTTAATTACATTGTTTAATGTCTTTGATAATGTAACCGAAACTTTTTAAAAGCATTATCTTATTTTGATATTTACAGACAATGCAGAATGTGAGAAGTTGATGATGATACTTGAGTGTACCAGAGTTAAAAAAGACATTGCATTGCTTTCACCTGATACACAAACCTCTCATCTGGAAGCCTACCATGCTGTTGTCAATCACTTTGCACCCAAGTTGACAAGTTTTTCATCTGAAGGAATGAAGGCAAGGTCAGTATTCATGTTTTGAAATACACACCACACACACTAGTTTAAATAATGTTATTACTGTTTGGTGTGACATTTTCAACTTATCCAGACATTCTGTATGCCCAAAGCTGATAATATTTAAGAAGTATCTTGAATCAAAGCGATCTAAATTTGAAAATTTGGATCTGACCCCAAAAACTACTTGAAAAACAAGGTTCCAATGGAATTAAGTAATTATATATACACAATTAATAGATTGTGATGGATTGTATCATGATTTATGTTAATATTATCCCTTTGGGATCTTTGTATGACCTACTTTATTCTGTGACAGGTTGCAACTAGCTTCCCTCCATTTTAATGAAAACAGCTCAAGAGAGCAGGCTACAAGTGTTGATGGTCAAGAGCAGTACTCTCTTGAGTTTAAGAAGTTCAACCATGGTGAAGCCACATTGAAGAAAGTGCTTGTTTCATGCACATACAGTAAGTTATTAAATGATTTTGATTTACGTTAACACTGGCTTGACAAGAGGGCAAACTTAGCTTTTAATGGAATATCCACAGATTCAAAACAGCATAGATTATCTCTACAAAAGTTTTCACTGTTACTGTTTCAGTAGAATAAAGCACAGGTGTACGAGGTGGGGCATGTATGTACTGAGTAATAAAGAAAATTGTAATAAAACAGCACTTTGTTTTATTTCAGATTACGTAGAGGTCTTAAAGGATATGGTTGTGAGATTGGTTGAAAAAGATGAAAAGTGTCATGTGAAGAAAGATGGGCCCCCAACAATAGCATCTTCACTAAAACAAGGAGATGTTAGTAAAAATGAATGCATCCAGCTGCATCAGTCAAGATACAAATGAAGGAAACATTAATGATTTTAAGTAAGTATTTTCTTTCAACTGCAGGGCTATGTCTTACTGCTTTGTTTCATGGTTAGTGTGTCAGTTTTTACAGTGGGAAAACTTTTTACAATAAAAAGAAACCCAGTTACTTATGATACATAGGTTTAGGATCCTGTATCAATAACAATATGCAGCTATTTTTACTATCTTACTATCCTCATATAACAATCATTTTTATGAAACAAATGATCAATAAAAACAAAGATTTCAAAAACATACATGTATTTATTTATATTTAAAACCTTCATATTCCTCAGTTGGTGATGGGAACCTTTTCCTGATTGCAGTGATTATGCATGAAGGAATTACCCGCCGGACATCCCGACCCAACCAGCCATAGCACCAACGCACCACTTGCCGGTAAGATATGTGTCGATATCTCCTTGAAAAAAAAGGTGTGTTTTTTATTTTCATTATTACTGAGTTGATTATTATTGTGTTTTTATTTTGCAGGTGAAGAAAATTATGTAGACAACCGTATGCATACTACAAGAACGACCCTTCACAGCAATATTACCTCTAACCCCCTTCTACTGGTAAGTGAGGTCATGGCGACCAGCGACCAGAGCTGGGGGGGGAGGAGAGGGAGAGACACCATGGAAGAATTTGAAAACAAGAAAATATCTTAGTTTGGGCATTTTAGCGATAAATATGCAACTTAAAGGGCTAGGTTCCACCAAATCTGTTTCTCGTTTCTTCTACTAGTAGTTTACATTCTCTTGTCATCAGTCGTTAGAGAATGGCATATATCACTTCTTGGCGAGCCCTTCACTGCCCCAAACAACAGACGTTATCTGGGGGCTATCATATTCCTGTGTGCCTCAGAGCTTACTTTATCAAGTTTGCTCTAGCTGTGAAACTTGTACATGAACGTTTTATCAATGAAATAATTCCATGAAAAATATGTTATTCTATATGAACAAATACAGGGAAAAAATAATCATTTATATGCATAATTTATTCATGTGTATTATTATTCACTAGTATGACTGATTACTATTCAAAATATCCATAAGATAGACAAGAATTGCTATATACAACATACAGTGTGCATCTACAACATCTATGAAATAGTTTGAACACTGTTTTATAGAGAACTAGAAAAGTAAACATTTTCATCACTTGTAACTAAAGATAGTTATAAGATAAGATAGTATTTATCTTACTAATCCTAGATGAGAAAGTAATGAATGTACAATGATAGATGGACATGTAACAACCAAGTTAGCAGCAGATGGTTACAATCAACTACCATTGGTAAAGTGCAAATGAACTGATTATTAAATTAAGGTTTTGAAATTATTATCTTATCAAGAAAGATAGTATTGCATTGTTAGGCTTAGGCCTATGTGCACATTGATCAGTACAATATCTGTCGTAGCCTTTTTCCTAAAAACATTCATGAAAGGACTATCACAAAAGTTTGTAAACTTTAAAGGACAAGTGATACAATGATGTTGTAAATCTATCCTGTGCTGTCTATATACACTGTGTACACGGGGCCCTCACAGCACACCCAGGGAGTGGTTATTCCCACTTGTGTCCCATGTACGGCTTCCCATGTGGATTTGGGTATAGGGTCCGTACTTGCTTGAGAACACAGTTATATGACAGGATATATCAATGACATAAACTATATAATTCGCTGGTTGCTTCAGCTTTCAGATGTGAACATTGTAGGCCTAGTGTTATAATTATTTCCCACTTTTTATAGCAATAATATTATCTTCTCTTGTAATGGTGATCTTATTCCTGAGTAAAAATATGTTACTTTTTCTGTAGACATTTTTTTAAATTACTAAAAAGCATTGCTCAGCCAGCAATGTTCGGATTATGCATGTTTCCCTATAGTTATAAAAATATTCATTATCCAAACCTTGAACTGAGTGTTTACCAACCATGAATGTGTTTAGTAGAAGAAATGTACATGATATAGTTTAAATAGATATACTAAAAGCTATTGAATTAGTTTGTTTTCTTTTTGATTCCATCTCTCTGAAAAAGCTGTCCTCATTCACCTCCGATTCCACTCTACTGCTCTGAGAGTAGCAGACGGTTTATGACCAGCCGGTCCTGTGACAGACAACATAAACACTTTCTGTCAAGAGAGCCGGGACATCCCCATTCCTCGGCCATGTGGCGATAAGGGACAGAAATTCTCCGTGTATAACGAATCTAGCCCTTTAAGAGGGGCGATTTGAACTTACATAAGCACTTTTAGTATTTTTGCTCTTATTTCAGCCACAGAAAACAATCATCAAACATACTCAGTGTTACTTTAACTAAATTATTTATCAAATTCAATCTGGCGCAATTATCTTCAGTATTTTTGCTCTTATTTCAGCCACAGAAAAAATCATCAAATATACTCAGCGTTACTTTAACTAAATTATTTATCAAGTTCAGTCTGGTGCAATTATCTTCAGAACACAACATTTTGTAAGGATAGTAACACTCTAAATGGCACAAAATGCACAAAAATACAAAATGCACTAAAATCATGATGCCATCCAAACCATGTCACCTCATAATTATCATGATTTACTATATGTCAATTTTAAGCCAAGAGGATATCATCTCTGAAACTTTCATGGAATTTGCAGTTTTGTTTGTAAATGTTACCATACATCTAACATACAAAAACAGGAATAGAAATTGTTGATCACCTTTTTGTAGACTTTTGTGATTTTTTTGATAGAATATTGCACAGTCATGGTTTGTAATTAGAATACACCAGTATGGTAATTATAAACAGAAAAATATTGCGTGAATCACTTATTTGGGGGGCAATTTGTATATAACTGGGGCCACATGGAATATTTTGTTTAGTCCATTGGCATTTGGGAAATTTTATCCTATGTTTTCTATTACTACACATGTCAAATGGAAGAGCAGCTTGTTTACCAGGAAACCCTAACCAATATAATTTTATGTACTAATTTGTAATTTTTTGTATATATTGTCAAGAAATAAATAATTCATATGATTTTTTCATGTCAGATTTATCTTTTTTTATTACTTTAACTTACTCGTCTGGTCGCTTAGTCGAGTCATCAGTTTTGTACTGCTGCCTGAACTGGTAATACGCTGTGTCCAGCACATCAGTGTTCAGACAAACAGCCTCAAAACTGGGATGGAGGATGAGGCAGCAGACAGGAGGATCCCTACCCGTGCACTTGCCCCTGAACTGATCTACCTCCTGGCAACACAGGTTCTCTTTTGCAGTTGGCATGATACAGCAATGGTTACACTCGCACCTGAAGTAAACAATTTGATTATTTGAAATGATATTACACTATACTCCTCCAGATAAGATGAGTAGAGAATTTCAAAAAGTTGAACATTCATATACCTGTTTCCGTGGAATTAAGAAATCGACTATTGTGCACTTATTTGCAAATGCTATATAACATGATAAATATCCCAGTGTTATAGATATTTAATATTATCATATATAAAATTTACATATAAAATAAGCAAATAACATTCCAAGTAATAAATATTTATCTTATTCTGATGTTAATTTTATTCATTTATTTAATCTTAACATTCAAACAGTTGGTCTTAATGAAATAATGGCAAATAACCCATAGGACAAGGAAATATTTTACTGATTTACAAACACAGATATGATATTGTCATAAATATTTAGCATATATCTTCTATTTCGGGTAAAAGAAACAGATTTTTTTACACTAAGTGTGCAAATAGGTATCAAATTAAACTTCAATTCTTATGGAGTCAAACTAAGCAAAATTTCAGTACTTAATTTGTACCAAAAAATTCTACAAAATGGCCCAAAATAATTTTTTAAGCGAAGTCAGCAGTTTGGTAGATTTAGTTGAATATTTATCATTTGTTGCTTACATCTAAGTGCCATACGAGCTCTGTAAATGGCAATAGCGGCTACAACGTCATATGTAAATACCACGAAAACAGGTGACACATGAAAACGTGACAGGTTACTTAGGTAGCTATTTTAATTTACTTCGAATAATTTTTTGCAAAACAGTTACATATAAATTTATATATACATTATATATGCTAACATTTCAAACAAGATCAACTGTCATGAAATCTATAATAGTCCTACGATTGACAGGAAAAGAAATACAATAGGCTAACAAATTGCTCAAACTTCGTATGATCTATGACTAAGGGAAATAACTCTTAATAACAATTTTATTTTTAATTCAGGCTACTTGTTAAATAATCTTCTTAACTTTTTATGTGAATTCAGTCCTTTTTCATATAAAATATTAATATACATCAAATTAAAAGGCCGTCATTCCTATGAAATAACTTACCACGATGTATTGTTTAATCGGTCATGGTCGTCAAACTCGGAGCCGTTTCCGTCAGAGCTCGAAGAGGAATCCCTTACTGGCTCGAACCTGTATGGATTCTGCGGTTCGGCCGAACCTGCCGGCACCAAATGAGTCCTATTCGACTCATCTTCTTTGTCGGATGAGTCGGAAGGCCACGGGGAGCCATCACTGTCTTCACTCAGCTGGTATTCAATATGCGTTGACGCCATGTTTTGGTTCCCTTCGTGACGTCACATTATCACGTGACCTCAAACTTGACCTTTTTCTAGGTCAGTCGATTTCAGCTATTTTTCGTAGCGTGTATCTTTTAAGTGCATGCTCCAAAATTTTTTTTTTAAAATGGAATTTATTATCATAACGTATATGAATAAGGTGTTACATGTGGAAAGTGTAATTTCAACATGATTTCCTAAACCCTTTAACTATTTTTCTTTTCTTAATAATTCCATTGCTAGGAATTTCAAAAACATAGAATATCATCTTTGTTGGATGTAGACTATATAAATTTTATTGTCTTACCCTAAAAAATAAAGGCGTGGCAAGAGTGCAAATGAAGTGGTAGGGTTACACTTTTAAAAGCTTTGTTAAATGTAAAATCAAATCATATTGGCATTGTAAAAAGTATTCAAACGAACCAAAGTTCATGTCTGACACCTGAAAGCAATAGATAAACATAAAATCAACTGACCAGCATTGTCGTAAAAGTATACGGTGGGTGATTTAGCTCGATAAGGATAGCAATCCCTGTATGTGCACTGGGCTAAGCCCCTGTCAGTAAGCATATTTTGTCTCACTGCATATTAAGACATAATTGAAGTTAAACCAAACTGGTACAGAGAGTTGGCGGTCAGTAGGGGAGGGATTGATGAAGGAAAAATGTTAATAATTTTATAATTCTATACCTACTTATTATAAAAAGATGCGCAAACCAAAACTACAATGCAGCTATATACTGGAGAACGTGTCAAGGGCTACTTCTGATCTGAAAGGCTCACATGAGGCAACCATTTCTACAGACGAGCTGAAGTTCGAGAATTCAGAAGTCAGCTGGAGTTAGGCAGACAAGTAAAGCTGGCACATTGTGTGAGCCCAGGTGGGGCGGCATAATACACCCTGCACGAGGCTATTGTTTAAAAACATTACAGATCGCTATCAGTGAAAGTGCGTACATTCCGAAGTGGCGAACATTGCGTGCGAGACCCTGTGTGAGAAGGTATACAATGAAATCGACACCACAATAGCCTGTCAAAGCCTGATTATTTCTCGTGAATACACATTTCGGAATGCATTCTCCACCTTTACCCATGAACGATGTTACAAAACTGGAAATCAACTTTCATTGTGTTACATTTATACATTTCCCCATATTCTACCAAATATAATGCAATTGTCCGTTCTCACATCATCGGATATTTGAACCTACCTTGAGACACTTGAAATTATACTTTCCAACCTCCAGTCTGATTTCACCCCAGGAGACTCTTCTGTTAATCAACTGACGTATTTGTATGATTTCATAGCTGGAGCAGTAGATAAAGGAAAAGAAATAAAAGACGTGACAGTTAGATACAGACAGGCGTAGAGAACGCAATTTCTAGCCAAAACTCGCAAAGAATTCATCGCTGTTAAGATTTTTTATTCGCCGAGTTCTCGTCACGCTTCACTAATAAAAGGTTTCCAATAAAAAAAACCTACGTTACAGTGTCACTGTTAATGTCTTATTAATGGGAGTCTATTATTGAGTGTGTTTCGAAACAAACGAATTGTGTGTGATGTTGTTATCCAATAGCAGCATGACATAATGCCTATGCAGACCTACGCCTTCGTTTTAGAAAAGAAGGGAGTAGATTAATAAGGAATACAAGTCACAGAGAAGGTTCAATCCACGGCTTTAAGACAAAGATGAAAGAACCTCAGGATTAATGACCAAGAGTTGCTGAAGCTACGACCTGAGAACAAAACGGTCTCAAAATAACTAAGCCTTATATCTGTACGCAGGCTACGAAATAAGTCCAATATTTGTACGCATGCTTCGAAATAAGTTCAATATTTGTATGCATGCTTCGCAATAAATCTCACATTTGTACGCATGCTTCGAAATAAGTCCAATATTTGTACGCATGCTTCGAAATAAATCTCACATTTGTACGCATGTTTCGAAATAAGTCTGATATTTGTACGCAAGCTTCGAAATAAGTCTGATATTTGTACGCAGGCTTCGAAATAAGTCTGATATTTGTACGCAGGCTTCGAAATAAGTCTGATATTTGTACCGCAGGCTTCGAAATAAGTCTGATATGTGTACGCATGCTTCAAAAAAAGTGTCACATTTGTACGCATGCTTCGAAATAAGTCTGATATTTGGACGCCGGCTACGAAATAAGTCTGATATTTGGACGCCGGCTACGAAATAAGTCTCATATTTGGACGCCGGCTACGAAATAAGTATCATATTTGTACGCAAAAAATGCGCATGTCATAAGCTGTTAGCGTACATGTACTGCATATGTAGTTATTTGCCACAACACGGTAGTGCTACTCAAACCATGAGCATCGGGTAAATAGAGTAGCAATAAAACACCAAAGGATAAACGACTTTGCATACATTGTGATGTTCATAGTTTAGAAACTGAAGTTCACTTGTTACTGCAATGTCCACTGTACTCCCATTTGAGATCCATTCATCATGCTGTTAACAGAAACTATTAGAGATCAGCGTTCATAGAGTACAGATATATATAAACCTTTTCGTTTTAGTTAATCACCGCTGTTTATTGGTAACCTAGCTCACCACCTATTGATACACGTATTTAAGCTATACACAAAATCTAATCGTTTTCGATGTTAATTAGTTTATGTAGACAGATAATACTTTCAAATAGAAAAACGCCAAAAATCTTTTAGAAGGGTCCCCTAATAATAAAGATGTTAATGTTCAAAGTGAGCCAGTTTAGAATTGCTCAATTTTGACTTAATTAATTATTGCTTATTTACTTATATTGGAGTTTCACAAGCGCTTCCATGCAGCATAGCTGATTTCGCGCTTGGACCCAACAGGTCGTTACTAACAGTCCCCAAAAAAATTCTGATGCCTTGGTCGAAATTTGTAGTTTTGAATATTTGAGATTTGAAATGAGTTGAGTTAAATGGAGGAGAAAGAAGGGAAGAGGAAAGGGAAAGGGAAGGATTTTGCATTTGGTTTTAGGAAATGGTGTTTATAATAGAGTATTTTTTAAAGATTTAGGTCAATAGTAGTAGTTGGTAGTTGTAGTGCATGCTCTGTGTTAGTATATGTGCTATTGTTTCTGGGTATATGAAGTGTGGGCATATTGGGTTTTGTGTGTGTCTTATTTGTTCAATTTTTGGTGTTGTGTGCGTTTTTGTCGTTTGGTGATGGCCCTGTCTATGTTTTGGCTTTTACTGTATGATTTGAATTTTGTGAAGGGTTTTGGGAGGATTGCTCTGGTGTGTTTGGCTGTAGTGCTGTTTAGGTATTGTTTGTGTCATGTATCCTTGGTATGTAGTTTCGCGAGGCTTTTAATCTCTTGTTCAAATTACACCCCTGCCAAGTAGTCCACCGGGCAATAGGGGTCTCCATGCACACCCCCCCCCCCCCCCCCCCCCCCCCCACCCCCCTCCCCCCAGGCAGGGCAGAGCAAAACTAACCTTTTTTAAATCCTTGACATGTCTACTATGCAAATCTGAGTGGTAACAGTGTATAAACTGGTATGCAATGTCATTTTTACATATTTCTATGGTTACCCCCCTCAGCCACTTATTCTCTGAAGCGTCACACCAAAAGATGGATGTCCCCATATCTTTGGTTCTAATTATCATAGAAGCATAATCTTGGTATCTAAATGTATGTTTAGAAGGTCACACCATCATTTCTTTATTTTATTCTGTTTTCTATGCCAAAGACCTGATAAAGGTGGTTAAAGGATTCATAACTTTGTATTGAACAAAATAATATTGTAATGTCGTGAATGAGCGACCGTTTAAAATTTTGAGTGTCTGATGCCGTGGAAACAATTGGTAGGCTCCTTCTCACTACTTCTTTCAACCTTCTCTATATGATGCATTCAGAAAAATCTTTGTCAGAGCGATAACAAATCTATATTATGATAAAATCTGTTATCATTTCATAAATGATGCCAACCGTTTTGGACATTTTTTCCCTTTTAAGTTTGATACCAAATGCAAATTTAAGACTCACTAATGATACAATGAAAGAGTATTTCAAATGTCTTTCCATGAATTTATCAATCTACTTGATCGTTAATCTTTTATGTTTTAGGAGAATAATTAATATAGACTGATGTAGCCTGTTTGCTGACCCCTCTTCTATCGTTTAATTTCTATTGTATTGTGAAACATACATGTATGTTATATTGTTGGAAATAAAGTACCATTTGATCATTTTATTTACAGTATGTAAGGTTAGAAACCGTTTTTTTCCGAAGATAACGGGTTCGTAGACAGATTAAAAAATTCAACTTTGATACTCAATACATGTATTTATTTGAGGGCCACAGAGTATGTTGTTGGAGTCAAATATGTCAAACTTCATAAATGGTGTTATTCAAAAGAAAAATAGTGGTTGTTTCTGAAAATATGAATCTTAGTGCTTATCAGTTTACCATAGTGACAATAAACAGGTTACAGTCGTAATTTATTATCGAAAACCGGACAGTGGCGCGTGCGAATGATTGAAAGAACAAGCGTAATAAGTTCCTCGCCCTATTGGTTCCCATTATTTACAAAATTTCCTAAATCAGAATTTTAAAAACAGAACCCTGAAACCATAAAGCTAATTCCCGTATTTTGCCTTACATATTTTCTGAGATAAGATGTCCCCTTTGAAGATATCCTCGAACTTAGATAAGACGCGAATAAGGGCAATTACTCCGAAAAAAATAATTGCGCGATTCCCATTTTCCAACTAAATCATGGTATTGATACCCAGAAGTCACAAACCAAATTTGGTTATCCCATTTTAATTTGTTGCTGAGAAAAGCAATCTCCTTTGATGATACCCTCGAATTGAGTCAGATCTGTCTAGGCGTTTTTTTTTTATATCAATGTAACTGTCTGTGAAAAACAATTTACAGCGATAAGTTACCTGACACACTTTACTCACTCAGCTACAAAAAATATACACTTGGAAGAAAGTAATGCACCACCTAGTTTTTCTTGATTTCTTCCTGTGTTTTGAAACTCATTTGAAAACTTGGGGTTTCCTAGTAATATTCAGAGCTCATGTGACAAATGCAATACCAAAACGGAATGGAACGTTGCCGCAGACAGCACAGCGTCATGTTTGCGCTAACCATTTGTGCTCATTAGTTTACACCACATACTGACTTTCTTTCTTGTTTTATGTGTCTACAGTGATTATTTCAAGTCCCTAAATGTTGCCAAACCACTCGGCTTATCGAACATTGCTGTTATAATGTGACAGTGAGAAACCTTTCACTAATACAAGGTTTTCAAATATCTTGTCCATGGGAGCCAGGAGAGGATATAACGATGGAGATGAAGTTGGGTTGGTTTATTACGTCATTACAGTAGGAACGTGTCCAACTGCTGGTCCCGACCGATGCATCACACACTGGGCTGGACGATGGTCGAGGTGATGACCAAACCAGGGTCAGTGGGTGTAAGCACAGGGAGATTGTAAAGAGGTACTCTCTAGACTAGTCGGATGAGATCTTCGTTTTTTTCTTTACTTTAACTTCCAAAAGTATCATAAGGAAAGAAAAACAATGGATTGTTGTTATTAAACAAAACATGGACATCTTAGTAAAGGTCCTACATATTTTAACATTAATATAAAAAATCCTTATCAATCGAATATCAATAAAATAAATTCAATTTTAATTTTTTTTATTTTTCCAGGTGTATAGTATCATACTAAAGAATAAGGTGGGATTAGTTCATTTGTAAAGATAAGCACGTCTAATCCAAACTGAACGTGGTGAACAAATGGCGTTTTTCGTGGCCGTGAACATTACGGGATTGAAACAAGACATGAAAGGTAAGGAGTTTTTTTTACAAGAATTGGCCCCATCCTGCTACATCAGCGTATCTGTCTCCGCCCAGCTCCATCATATACCCTGATATCCTTCGGCCTAAAACGCTCGTATCGCCTACGGCTGGTTACTCATGACTATTTATAGCCTACATTGACATTTGTTTGAACTCTCATCCGGGCTGCGCCGCTATTGCTGAATGCGAGTCATTTCATTGGCTTGCTATATTTAGCGATACGAGCGTTTTAGGCCGAAGGATATCAGGGTATATGATGGAGCTGGGCGGAGACAAATACGCTGATGTAGCAGGATGAATTGGCCCCAACTTGATCATTTGGAGTGATGTTTCGTTTTAGTTCTTATATTGTCTGTCAGATTGACTGTATCGAGTTGAAATTGCCAAGGAGACCCTTTCCAAAAGATTTTTGGAGAGTATAACCACATTTTAAAATGTCTTGATTGTACAAATGGATAAGATGTGGGATTTAAGTTTTTAAGACACTTTATTTCACCAAATTTAGATATTAAAAAATAAAAATGTTGCCTTTTTTCTATATTTTTGAGTATTGCCGAGTTTCATACTAATCGATCAACAGCTGTAGCTATGGAGTCTATGGAGGATGCAAACGGCCAAGTTGGACTCATAGAACCTCGTGATGCTAGCACCAAAGATGGTGCCATGCTTACTTTTTTTTGGGGGGGGGGGGGGGGGTTATACAAAAAGTTTGCCAATATATTTTGTTGTTTCAAGTTTTCATTAGTTTCATGTTGCTTGTGTTCATAGATTAAAAATACGGGAACATATGTTTTTTGTCCCAAGATGACCCGTCTCCCTTTCATCTGAGCAATCGGATTATTCATCAAGGTGCTAATCATGGTCTTTCGGTGTTTTCCGAATGAAAGTTAATTCAATGCACCATCAAAAGCCTAACGATGTTTCGAGTCTTGAGAAGGCTCAGTCGTGTTGAGGCACGCTTTCTTTTTGGCTTAGCGGCGAAATGTTAAGATGAAAGTTAAGATTAATTAATACAAGAAATCTATATCTACTCTTAATATAAATTTATTTTAGATTGTGACAAGAATAAAATGTCAGTCTCATTGTGACCTTGGAACCAAAGTGAAGGTCACAATCCTCTTTAAGGACTGTTCTCACATTATGATGCACAAACATGCATAAGTATGCAAGGGCGCTGCCTAGTACACTTTATCCCCCGCTTCGCGCTACCTGACCAGGCGAGGCAAACACAGGAACACCATGTCTGGGTCAGAAGCGTTCTCCCTCATTACGTACGGCTAGTGCTGAAGCATCGAGAGAGTGTTATGATCAACAGTTCAAGCAGCTCGATGATTGAAACCAGACTGAAACCCATGAAGAGTCCGATCAGGCCGCCTAAGTTCGCTGAAAAAGACAAAAGATCATACTGCTTTATGTGCTGACCACTTTGATAGTTTAGTTTTCCATGAAACATTACCTGTATACGTAATTTATTGAACAATTAACTCTTTTTTTTCGAACGATCAATTTATTGATATAACGCCTTTGAGGGTACAAAACAAAAAGGTTAAGCGTTGAAGCTTTCCCGGTGCTAGTGTGAGACTGACACAGAATGCTCTCCAGGCTGTGTACTGGGGTCTGGATGATGTCGGTCTGCGTCCCGCTCGAACTCACCAGCTCGATGTGAAAGAAACTCAAGTCTTCACTGAAACATATATTTGCTTACAGTTACTTCAATACACGGGTCATCAGACGATGACATATCGCTCCGATCCCCCATAATTTGTCAAAGTTTAGAAAACAACAACCAACGTTTAAATGCGTAATGACGTTTCTCTGTAAGTCACATATTGTCCCGGTTTTTAAGAAAGGTGATGTCCGGGTATCCGGTGCATATGATGAGGTTGATGAGTCTTAGGCTGGATTCAGATCGACGTTGATATTCGATAGTGGATAATATATTTGCCTTTTCGGTTTATTATAGAACGCCATTTATCCAAGAAAGGGAATCTATGCCCTGTTAATTGACCTCTTCAAGGCTTTTGATTCTCTAAATAGGCAAAAGCTTTGGGCAGTTTATAATGAAAATGTATATATGTATCCAATACTTTTTAAGAATATGTATGGTTGTGTCCAATTTTATAATTCGAAGAAGTTCTGGTCTAGTATTGGGTTTAAACAGGGTTGTACTCTAAGCCCATCAATCTTCAATCTATTCATCAATGATTTGGCAGAATTTGATTATTGAATACAAATCTACTCGGATGTTTTTAAAAGGGCACAGAGCATGTTGTTTGGGTCAAATATGACAAACTTCAAAATTGTGTTATTTGACAGAGAAGTAGTGGTTCCTGAAAACTGGCATCTTAATCCTCATACGTTCAGTATAGTGACAATAAACAGGTTAAAATGGAGATTTGTAATCGAAAATCGGACAATGGCGCACGCCAAAAACTCAAACGTAATTTCGGACACAATTACAATTGAAAGCAAGAAAGTATGACAATTTTGGAATTTCATCGATAAAGATGTAACTTAAGAAAGACGATTTGAACTTAACTCAAGACATACGGTATTTTTGCTCTTATTGAGGCCATGCACATATACAGTTAATGATACACACTCTGTCTCACTTAAAGATGCTTTACTCTTTTTCACTGATGATGTTGTTCTTTTTCTGACATTACATTCGGACTTCAAAAGCGTAGTGAAATGTTTATGGATTATTGTGTTAATTACTCTTTAGATATCAATATGGAAAAAACAAATGTTTATGTAAATTGTATTTATAGGTGTTGGTAGTCAATCAAAGCGTGTCCAGTTATAATGTCTATCAGTATCTTGGTATACTCCTTTTTCAACATTTTCCACAATGTTTTTTAAAGGTTTAATGTACGGCGCTGAGCTATGGAGATTATCTCAGACTTGTAATGCCAATGAATCGGTACATAATTCTAGGATGTAAACAAGTCTTGTGTGTAAAGTCAGCTACGTCAAACGAAGTCGTGCATGGTGAATGTGGTATAGGTTTCCGTATATTACAGCATTTAATCGCTGCATTAAATTTGGTTTAAAATTAACCAGTATGCCTAGTTTAGGGCTAGTTACCGGTTTTCAAGAAGAGTTACGATATCCTATTTCAGTTATCGTCTAAATGGATACGAGGCTGGGTAACAGAAATAAACTATATTCTATATAATCATGGGTTCTGCTACAAGAAGTTGTAGGAGTTTCTTCCTTGTTTCAGAGTTTTCCCATAGACTGAAATGCTGTAATCAACAATCGTATATATCATATCTACTCCATGTTTGAGAATGTGAAGAACTTGAGTTTTAACTTACTGCTATAGATAACCATAAATAAATTCAGATTTGCACTTGCACATTTCCGCTGTCCTTCAAAAAAATAAGAAATAGAAACTGGCAGATATTTTGATATTCTAATGTATGACAGGCTCTGTAACGTTTGTAACTGAGAGACAGAGAGCCACTTTTTACTGATCCGTGACGCCTATCATAGCCTTCGTCAATAACACATGCATTCTAAATGTTATGAATACCCAACACTGTCTATGTACAATATACTCATGTTTTCTTTAAAATAATCTGGTACTATAAACATGGCTTGTGTTATCTAGCATGCATTAAATTTCTGCCTCAGGACACTACAAAAATAAGTTGTACTTCATGTCTTTGTATGACAATTTTGTAAAAAAAATCATCATAAATTCAGTAACAACCAAGACATTAAGAGTCCTGACTGTTTAAATAGTTCCCACGTTGAAAGTGTAGGTGAATAAAAGTTCCTTGGCACAAGTATAGACATTAGATTGAATTGAAAAGCTAATACTGATGCAGTTCTCAAAACATTTCTATAAAGATTACATTTCACGCGCAAGCTACGATCTTTTGATGTAAATGAACGTGTACTTTCCCTCTTTTATCATTGTTTCGTTAAAAGCATTTCAACCTTTTCTTTCGATTGTTGGTATGGTTCCTTATCTAATGCTAAAAAGTCTCGCTTGGAAAAAGTTGTTCAGATCGCAGGGAAATTCGCCGGAGTTTCTTTTACAAATTTTACAAAATCTTTAGTATATAAGAGTTTTGAAATTTTTTAGAATGTGTTTATGTCAACCTGTGTTACATGTGATACATAAACCTGTGTTGCTTTTCCTGTATATTCACGAGCTCATATATAATATTATTATTTGTTAGTACTATTTTCTAATTATTATTAATTTTATTATTAGAGAGAAAGTACCTGTTTGATACCTTACACTAGATGCAAGAAGTCTTCAAGCAAGACGCATACTCACTTTGGCAAGGGCGTGCAGGCGACTGAGGATTCGTAGTGAGTGTCCACACACAGCGGCGGACAATCGCACAGATCTCTGTTGAATGTTGCTGCAAGATCAAGCGCCTAAAAGTCCTTTACAAGATCACGAAAACCTGGTATCGCAACTAACACTGGCTATGAACAAGTATTTGCCACTAACATGGCAATGTCCCCTGCCGTTATGAGATATTTGGCATACTTAATATTATCGCGTTAACAATGTATTACAGTGGTCAAAGTGTCATGGTGACCATGAAAATGAGGTCAGGGTCACCAATGTCGACTGGCGCCTAATTTTCCGCCATTGAAAGCTGTCACCAAATATGAACACTCTAGGTCCTAAGTTTTACGAGATACCGCGTTGACAATGTATTAGAAATTGGTCAAAGTGTCGTGGTGACCTTGAAAATGAGGTCAGGGTCACCAATGTCGACTGGCTTCTGAGTCTTCCTCCACTGAAAGCTGTCACCAAATATGAACACTCTAGGTGCTAAGCTTCACAAGTTATCGCGTTAACAAGAATCCGGACGTACGGACATACGGACAGACGCCGCTGAATTCATAGTCCCCCGTTCCGCGTTGCGGCGGGGGACAATTATTTCAGTAGTGTATATGACATCAGAAAATTTGAATTATGAAATCAATATAATAATATCTCTAATACATAGATACATATCTCATTTCTCTAATTGTACTTTTTTGCGGAAGATATATATAAAGGTTTATTACGTCCCTTCATAAAGACACACGAACTTCTCAAAGTATAACTTTACAAACAAATGCGATACATTAATTGCAACTGTGACATATAATCAAAGCCTGTAACAGAAGGGAGGTATAAAAAATCTACTTTATCCCCATTTTACATGGCATGGTGTCTGGCGTCGGTGGGCTGATTACTAGGGAAAAGTATAAATTGTTCTTATGATCAACCTCATGTAACTCATCTTTCCTTTTCTTGAAGCGGTACATACAGAATCAAACAGTCCGCATACATATCGGAAAGTACCAAGGATTGCCTAAGCTATTTGCGTAATGGATTGAGGGATAGTGTACAAGCCACAATCTTTAGCGAGCGGATCTTAACGATATGAGATATAGCTAAAGATAGATCTGAAGTTAAATACCTCCAGTGGCGTCTTTTAAAGGGGCAACAGCATGTTTTTTGACAAGTTTATTCATAACAAAAATGCCAAATCATATCTTATGCCAAATATAAACTGACGGGCAAAAGTTAGTACATGGCTATTTTGACAGCATGTAACAAAGCCAGACAACAACATTTCTTCCATAACTTTAATTCATTACAATCAACAACCAATTACGATTTAAATAACAACAAAAGTGCAAGTTCTCTGACATCTTGATCCTCAAACACACATGGGGTCGATTATCTCGGAACGTTTATGTGAACACCATTAACTCCTTTGAGATAGGGAAACAGATTCACGTCGCTTAAAGATCCATTTTCATCTTTGCATAATTTTCTAAGTAATTTTATCGTATTCATTGCAAAATTAGAAAACGTTTAATTCAAACAAAACGACAATCGGACCAAAATTCATTAAAATAATTACAATTAAACGAAAGGGCATTCCCGAATCGACTTGGTACTTTAAATAGAAGGGGCGTATTATTTGCAAGATTGTGGGACGTAAACAGAGGATGGCTGAATCAAGACGTTCGCGGAGACCGAGTCGAAAACTCTTAGAAAGTTTGGAGGTAAGGAAACGTTTTCATATATTGGAACAGCATTTAGTTCGATAGAAAATACGTTTATCTGCTCGAATAAATAATAAATAAATATCCATCATCGTGATCGGAAGCCATAACAATGAGATCGCGATAAACAGGAAGTATGGTAAATGATGCGTATTAACCAAAACCAAAACTCAAATTTACAGAATAACATCTCACGTTTGTAGATTTGTATTTTGTCATGAAACGGTTTATGCTAGGAGTCTGGTCCGATACCCGAACACCACTTGCATTTCGCAGTTCATCTCTCAGACATCTCGCAATAAGGCCATCTTGAATGACATGCCGGTCTTGACGTTGCGACGTTGATCTTGGCCTACCAGACCGTGGGCGATTTGGAATTGAATTGGTTGCCTGGAAACGCTGCCATAGTCTCCAAATCACACTCTGGCTACAAATGATTCTCTGTGCCACCTTCCTCTGTGTAAAACCCTGTTGAAGCCACGCAATGGCTCTTTCTCTGTCAAGTTCACTCAGCTGACGTCTGACCATGTTGAAATTTCAACTGAGGGCAGCACGGTCATGGAAGGTTTTTTTTATGCCCAAACTGTTCATGGAAAATGCATAGTGCACGTGCAAAGACACGTGCAAGGACTCTGCATTTTCTTTGCTACATGTACCTGCCTACCAACAAGCTATTTTAATTATGAATAACTCAGAAATGGTTAAACCCTTGGCCGCACTTGTTCACCTTTAGTACAGGAGTAGAAAATTATGAACAAATTAGTTTGGATATGAGTGGGATTGGGTAATAGTGATACAGGGTTCAAGAGTGTATAATATTTAGGTATATTTGGGGGGGGGGGGGGGGGGGGGGAGGGGTGGGTGGGGGGGTGGGGGGGGGGGGGGGGGGGTGGGGGGTTATATGTATACATTTTAACCATCTTAGATGTGATTTTGTTTTAAAATTTCATAAAAAATGAAAAATAGCATGTGACACAAAAATAAAATGTCTTTCTTTATTTTCTTTCTTTCCTTTCGACGAATTGAGCAATGCCTATTAGAATGTCTAGGTAGCATTTGCATCTGACCTTCTGACTGCAGTGAGCAGTGATCAGAGGCTAACTTGCTAGTTATAGGAATTTTAAAGGTTGTTTTCAATCATATAATCACTTACAGTGTTTCAGCAGTTGATATTTAAGTCTAAATAAAATTTACGATGAATGTCACCTAATAGCAATCAATCTAAAAGAGAAAATTCGTACTTCTTCAAATTAACAATTCACTAGAAGGATGAAATGTTGTGTGGATATAAATGGCCAGCAGATTATGATGGATTTTCTGGTGAAAATTCTTTGCAAGTGGTCATCCTTTTATCTCTTAAGAATTATGAATATACTTTGTCTTGAATGGTGCATTCTTTGTTTAGCATAGAGGCTATTAATTAATTAATTGCATTGAGATGATCCCTTTGGTAAATTTGAGGGATGGAAAACATGATAGTTGCATGCATAGGGTAGGTTGGGGAGAGGAGAGATAGTGTCATTTGGGTTAATTTTGGATTGGTGGTCAACAAAGAGTGTGAAAATGACTCAAAAGGTAGTTACTTTCTAACAGCTATATTTTAATAACAACATTTTCCATTTAATACAATGATTTTAGGTTATGGTCTGATCTATTGTTTTCAAATTATGTGTTAAAGCATCTTGGGCTCATGATTGACATTGAAAGTGGTTTTAGTATTGCACCAGAAGAACTATGTGTTATAGTTTTAAACATCAAACAATAGAAAGACTAATGAGCTACAAAGCCCATGACTCAATTGTCATTAATGCCTATGAGTAATGTTGTATCCTACTGTTAGTCACTTGTTCTCTTGTCAACAACTTGATATGACACTATACTAGTCCAGTCCAGAGTATTCATGTTTATAGATCAAATTATTGAAATATTTGAAAATGGGCCATTACTTGTCTAAACGTGTACTACAACATATACAACCATAACTTATCCGCATGAGTCATTATGTAAGTTTTCATCAAAATGATTACATCGTCAATCAAGAGTGAATATAAACCCTTCAGTAAATGGAATATCTGGACACATTTTGATTTAATATCAAGTATATAATAAGCCTCACCCCTAACTTCCTCCAGCCGTTTCAGTGTTGTAGCCGCATCGCACATAGGCTCTGTGCCTGCAACATAAACACCACTATGACTAGCTGCAGAACTGTAGCTATATAACCCCAGTACCATCTGGTTTAAAGCGACTATGGAGTATCATAGAGCCTATCTTGGCAAAACAACTGTAGCTACACTATGACTTGCTTTCAGTTGCACTTGCGGTAGAAATACACCATAAATCAAATTTATAAATTGGCATTAATCAAATGACAAGTAGACCCTTTTGTGAAGATATCTGACGACCAGTCAGCACCCGGATGTCAGGATCGTTGAGTTTGAAATATTTTGCTTCAGACTCCTTGCATTCCCACATTTTAATTGCTGAAACAATAACATGCCCTCTGTAGTCATGACCAAGTGCTCTCGGCGATACTAGGCATTTGCCTTTATAATTGTCAGGGTAGTGTAGCATCCTCACAGATAAAATACCTCCATGTAGCTGGGTGCTTGAGATTGAGACTTATATCGAAATTCATTTTACGAAAGTAGTATGGAGATTCTTTTTATAAAAGTTATTTGTGTTTTTGCTTAAACACCACTGAATATTGTCTTTTTGGATTCCGTGTAATTAAATTGCTATCGTTATAATTCTAAAACATTTTCGTCCAAAAGACAAAGAATGAATGAATGGACGAATGATGAATAACTGAAAAAGATAAATGAGGGTTTATAAGACAGAGCTTCTAGCCTTCTAACCAGACATGAAGTTCTGCAGCATTTCAAGGTTAAGAAATTCCGTTTCAATGACGAAAATAGGTGCAAGCTCTCAAGCGTCCGAATAATTAATGATCTGGCACTGGTTTTGAGAGAGAAAAAATAATGTGCCGCCTGATGCATACACAGTATTCATAATAAAAAATACAAATGTTTTTATACATTTAGTTACAATTAGAAATAATATAGTTGTAACGAGGTAAACATTCCTTCTTTCTTTCAGCAATATGTAGAATAAGTAACCGTAAAAAAATTTTCTTTTTTTATAATAATGCATATTTCCCACTACTCATGTCACGACATGGAGGCAATTACAGGTTATTTCAGGTCCGCAGGTTTTCAAGTCTGAATAATGCGTCAGTACGACAGCTGGCCCATATGCAAGCCAGCCCTGGACCCTAAAAAGACATCTTGAAATAAAAATCGCAGACGTATTTAAATTGAAGGCTAAAGTTTCAGATCGCGCAAGGATTATACTACAGCTTGTACGATGTTGGAGATTGCTGGATGTGAATTTTTAGAGAACATTAGCTTGTTTTTTCTAAACATCGTTTCACTGGTCGCTCACGCTGATCGACCTTAACATAGGTCTATATTGGTAACCAAATGATATAGATTAATTTGAGTCAATCGGGTCATGACTCTCGTTGTGAAATTACAAAAACCGAAAAACCGGCCTATGTATCGCGGCTATGACATAATTTTGGAACATATTTGTTTCTATGTGGTAGTGTTTTAGCTTATCTGACGAGACGAGAAGTTAAGGTTTGGTTTCTGAACATGACTTAATCAATTGCTCGATGTCAGCAAAGACAATAACTGGTTAGGTAGTGGAGAGAAATAATTCAAATACAATATTTTGGCACTGATCAGGTCTAACTATAGTTTTATGGAATTAACCTTATTGTATAAAGTACTATCGCTGATACTTGGTCCACATTGATCGACAGCGTGACGTGTACCTGGATGCAGGTAGTAGCGACAGCCACACTGCGCGATGGTGAAGTTGACGAAGCACTCAGCCAGACACGTGTCCTTGGTGTAGACGGAGTAGCGAGACAGCGGGTTCCGGAAGTTCGACGGCTCCACGCACTGTTCCCCAATAAACGATTTGTAAGGAGTTGTTAGAGACTTTCTCTGTCAAAATAAAACAATCTTACTATTAATCAAGGTCAACTGGTCGATTATTATAACTGCATCGATGTCCGTATTAGTATTTGACAGATCTGTTTTCTACAACATCTTACAAGACTTAATCTGAAGAATGTGATGGTTGTACCCTATCAAGATGGAAGATGGATAGATAGGAAGACAGACAGCTAAATGGATGGTACCGTGACTTTTTTGTAGTCCACCCGGCACCTGGTCATCACAGTCACCGGGATCCGGTCAGTGTCCGGGAAGGGCGGCAGATGCTCTGGATGAAGCGTGATCTGAAACATGCACGGGCTTCACGTAAGGTGCCAGACACGAGTCGTTTTGTTGCGAAGCAGACTAACGTCTTATCGTAAATATCTATCATCCAAGCTCGTAAACTCGTATCGTATCACTTTCGTCTGGCCAACATGGCACTAAAACTTCGTGACTGACGGTCACTTAACATACACATTGCAACATCCATCACGTAACGAACATGTTACCAAGATTATGTTTGATTTTTGGAAGACAAACTTTAATATGACTTGAATTGGTTGAATGTAAAATGGCATGTAAAGATTGTATAATGTACGACAAGGTAAAGTTGTTTTTGTGAACATGAGTATGTACATGAAAAATCCATTACAGTTATGAAATAGAGTTGCCTCAACCATCATGTGTTTTGTAAGAAGGTATAGTTTTGTTCTGAACCACTATAGTTAAAGCACGAGGCCGAAGGCAGAGGTGTTAGACGCGATATTAATTCAGGGAAAACTTTACTTACTCGCCCTATGCGGACATGCTTGATTAATGAGAATTTCATCATCAATTAAACTATTAATATGTATATGTTTACAGTTAATCAACATGAAAATAAAAATCACGAATGACCCCGAAAAAAACCCATTTCTTTGAATGCACAGCTTCGCCCTTGCTTTAGTAGTGTCTCGCATTGGCCCTGTTGCCGCTTTAACAGCCTCAAATGACCCTTACCGACTCAAATGACTATAGAGTTATTTTGGCCTAGCCCCATTAAGAGTCATATGAGCCAAGGGAACGTCCAATTTCAAATGACTCTATCCAGCCTTAAAAAGAAAACAAAGAAATTCTCAGAGTTGTATGATCCTTTACATTTATATCAAGACAAAATGTCTAGCACCGGATTTAAATGGGCCATGTAATAGCTGGAGTACAATCGGTAGTTTCAAGCATGGAATAACATAGCATCGTGTTTAAGTTTTGTCACTGCATGACAAAAATGAAACGACAACTATTTTGCCTTGATCAATTGTTCTCAATTCAAAAATTCTAATTAGCAGGCGATCAGATTACAGACAGGTATTGAATTAATTCGTTTATACAATAAATTTTGCCACTGACAAAACATCTATACATTCTTTATTTTTCAACAAATTGTATCAATTCTAATTTTGAGATTAACCATTCAGCATTTTAATATTGAAACACTCAGCATTTCCTTAAGCCAATAAATTCCATCTGTGTATATGTCCACTTAGATTTAACTTAGATTATTTTCGTTCATTCTTTGAACTGCAGTAGAGAACTGTTCTACACGCAGTCAGGTTTGGGTGCAATGCTACACTGAGTTTCAGCGCAGTACCACCCATGGTTTGCTAGTTCCAGCCGATGCTCGCAGCTTTCCCCGCAACGCATAGCCGCAATGGTGTTGCGGGATTTCTCCCTGCAATAATACTAGCAGCCGCGATATAAGTGAAATATACTTAAACCACATTTCACCTCACCTCACCTCTTTTTCTAAAAATCTTGACATATGCTCTTTATTAAAATTCTCCGTGGTTTTAAATAAGGAACGTAAAGTTCGATCTTGGTATAAATATAGTGGAATTGGTTTTTTTATTTAAACCCGTATTTAAATTACACTCAATCAAAAATACCTTTAGAAAATCCACCCGTTTAATAGCATCCTAGGAATCACCGACTACACCAATATTTATGTTTGGAAAAGTTGGGAGCCGTTTCTGGTTATGAAAAAAGAATGTCTAAATATCAGGATTTGCTTTATTAAATGGGTCATTGTTTCTTTAGGGAAACATATTAGTATATTTTCTTTATCAAAATCGATTTAGATTTTCCTTCTTCTTCAAGCCAACCTCATCCTTCAACATGTACTTTGGACCACAATGATCGTACACGAAAACAATCTTCAAATAAATGCTAGACTTTATTTGCTCTTTTACAACAAGAATCCCATAAATAAAACTTGTAACATCCCATTTTGAATAAACAAGCGCATCTTGTGGAGTGTGATGTAGGGTTTTGTAACTTAACTCTATATTGAACACTTTAATGGGTCACACACATGGGAAGTATCATGTTATATTTGGTCGAGTTTGTAACAGTAATGTTCACTTGCAATTTGTATGCCACTTGTTGCTTGTTGTTTTTTGGCATTTGTTTTCAATAAAATATTGTAAAGTATTTTTCAAGCCATTCATCTTCCTAGAAACATTCATACTAATAATGAGTATGTATGGTGTTTTGCAGTGGAAGCTTAATGAATGGATGGTAAACTCGTGTTTTTAAGCTTTCAGTCAAGAACTAAAGACTATGACCAGGAACTGAACGTGATTCTCTTTGTATGTGGAAAAACCATGAACTTAACGTGATTCTCCTACTAATACTTATAGAGCATATTTGTAAGTGAACCTCATGTACTGTTTGTTTTTACGAATGAGACACTTATTATCTGATTTGCCTATTATATGACTTTAAAGTTGTCTTTTTTTTTCGATTGAGAAAAATAAAGTCTATCTGATTATATGTATCCTAAACGATCCGGCTGTCTAGCGTGTAAATGAAAACTGTCCAGACAAATATGGCGACCAAAGAAAATCCCGTGCATTTGACGCACGTACGTGCAATGAACAACAGCTCTTTGCTTGAAGCCCATGTTGCGTTTTGGCGAATGACTATGAATTTAATTTTAAAAACTTAAAATGAAGAATTATGAATTGTCTTTAGACCATATGGTAAATTTACTTGTTTGTTTTTTAATTGCAAACTGATTTCATAATTCTTTTGTCGATTGTATCAATCATTATACAGAAAAGGTTGACTTTAAGATATCATCCTGAAGAAAATATATGAACCAGAATATCATTGATACAATAGATTTCTTTTAATGTCCAGTCAGGATAAAAAATGCTTTTTGTATCGCTTGTCTTACTTCTTCCATGCCAGATTGTCAGCATCTTCTAGTGGTATGATATTGTTTATAATCACAAATCTAAACAGACATTGGGTCTACAAACAACGAGTTATATTTCAAGGAATCATTTCATGTCTCAAATGCTTAATTAGAGTTGTAAATGCTTGTAGATCTCATTTAAGGTGAGGAACGTCCATATTCTATAATTAGATTGCGCAATTACGAATAATAACGAATTTGAACAAAATAAGCAATTCAGTCTTTGTGGCTGGCATAAAAGCAACATGTTTTATCTTATGTAAAATGATGAAAAAATGAGATTCCCCCTATGATCCGGTTGATACGGCATGAAAACAAGGCATCACAATAAAGTGGGTACGTTACCTAGAGAAAGCCGAGGCAAACCCGCAATGTCTCTGTCATGGAATTTGTTGAGGTCAGGCTGGTTTGCATCCTGCTAAATCATGACTAAAACAGTGACTCAATGACATATTTGTTAGGAGCATATCTCCTAATCTATACACGCTAGCTTCACCAGATTTAAACTACTGATCATTCATCATCCCTAGATGTACCTATTGAAGGTTAGAACTACAAATGAATTTTATATTTTTACGGTTTCGATGGAAACAATGACATCCATAGTCTGTAGGCCAGACCCTGAAATAAGTTAGAAGCCTAAGCATGTCTATAAAAATACTTTAAAGCTTGATTTCAGGGTTTTTCATTTGTGATTGTTAGACTATGACATCCAGAGCATATCTATCCTGAACTACATAGGCTACCTACTACAAAGTTCCTATACAGGTTAGTTTTTTTACCTCAATATGTGCCTATTGTTGGCAAGACCTATAAATGAATATCATTGTTTGCGGTTTCAACGGAAACATTACTAAAACATTGACTCTATGCAAAGTAATTTGTCCGGAGTATTTCTCCTAGACTATACATGCTAGCTTCACCAAACTTTAAATACTGGTCATGATAGCTAAATGTGCCTTTTCTTGTATACACACTGCAAATTAAAATAAAATAAAATTGGACATTATTAAGAAAACATGGAAACAACAGTGACTCTATGAAAAAATAATTTTTCTGGGGCATTTCTCCTAAACTTTACACACTAGATTCACCAAACTTAATATACATATGAAATCATGATCCCTGGATGCGTCTTTGGGGACTAAGACACACAAATTCATTTTTGTTGTGTGATTAAAACGGTGACTCTGATTACATCAATAGTCCGGAGCATATCTCCTATACTATACATGCCAGCTCTACAAAACTTCAAAGACAGGTTAACCATGATCCCTAGGTAGGCCTTTTGCGCTTTCCATGGAACAATTACTAAAACAGCTTGACACATATGCAAAACACATTCCCTAGATGTGCCTTTTAAGAGTAAGACTTTTATTTGATTTTTCTGATTGGGCTTTCTATGGAAACATGACTGAAATTGTGACTATATGACAATGAACTTTTTGTCTGGTGCATATCTCATGAACTTAATGAACAATAATTTTAAAAGTTGACAACAGTAGAAAATGTCTTTGAAACAGTATATATTCCTGTAAAATCAATTCAAATCAGTGTGTCTATTTTGAAATTTTCTGACTAAACTCGCTCCTACACTTGTTTAATTTTGTGAAAGTGTACGCTTGTGTAATCAAACACATTGCTGTTGCCTAATGACAATACCATTTGTATATTTACAACCACAGGCACAACAGAAATCATGTTTCTAAATGAAATGGTCCTTGCTGTTAATCAATTCAAACAGTAGTATTCTTTCCTATTTTGAGTTTGTCTGACCTATGCGGGAAACGGCGGTATGTGAGCTTCGCTCGCTTCTACACTCGTTAGTTAATTTATAAAATGCTGGACTGGACTGGGACAAGACAGGTTTACAAGTAAAATAAATTATACATGAAGGGGTGTGCTTAGTTAAAGTGGTATTGGAGACGATGGGAAAACACTCATCTGTCGTTTTGGAATTCTGTTTATTAGAGGATACTTTGGTAGCATAAACCTTGAAATGACACGTACAGGCAGAACTGCATTTCATTGAAGCGGAGAATATTTTACGTATGGATAACGTTCATAATTATGCAAAATAAAGAGCTCTTTTGTTACAAACACAAACAGTTAACAAAAGTACATAACTTTTTAACATTTTGTAGACTTAAAACTGAATTAAGTGGTAGGAGAAGGATTTATCGATAAAGTGGCCTTTTAATAAAGTTGTATAGCATTTACAAATGAGTGGCAAGTTCAATCAATTAATTCGACATCCAGAAAATAACAAAATCGAAAATTATCATTTACCAATTCCATTGGCCAGAAGGACATATGTATAACCCAAAATATTACATTTTCGTTCTTTCCTTACTTAATCAAAGCTTCTTAGAAGTGAAATTTTACACGTTTGGTATTAATATATCCATTTGGATTTTAAATAAGCAAATCTGTAACTTGAAAAGTGAAGATTTTCAATTTGACATTTTTGAGTATCTCAAGACAGTCTTATTGTAGGCTATGACGCACGTGCTAAACTTCCATACCCTCAATTCACTGATAAGTGATCTTTTTCTGATTGCATATATGAATTGTATGCTAGTCCAAATATTGACATCGACCATTGCTAAAGGCTATGGTAATATCGGAATATCGTTCAGAATAATTTAGGTCAGATAGGGCAACATTAGTTCATTATTTCTCAACTTTTGAAAACAATAACGGCTTGTGACGATGTAAAACCTGGAAGCCCCGCGGTAATGATAATTTCAATGATAAATGCTTTTTTTTATACTCAATTCGCAACAAACGGTAATACAAGAGCTAGTGTGTTCACAATCTGTTTACAGAAATGGACTATGTATGTTTCATTTGTAAACGTAAATATTGTTCACATTTCCACTTTCTGCAGGATTATGTGTCAAAAAGGCTGTGAAATGTTTACCAGTTATTTCTCCAACTGCAACTGTTCAAAGCCATTCTGCCAAGTTTCCCCCATCATTCAATAAAATGGTCACATTCACATAGTAAATGTACAATATTCTTATTTTCTCTCACAAAAACAACATATAGGGAATTCAGAGTATCCTCCTTATGATTCAGAATAGTTTGTAATATTTTTACTTTTAGCCGTTTCTAATTGAAATTAGCTTTACACCTTTATACCATTAAATAGTATATACATTGACTCTAATATATTTATCTTTGAATTGATTCCCCTAACAACGTGAACTTGTTTCTATATTTCTTGCGTGTAATAAAGTTTGACAAAATGTTTACTTCCATTTCCTTCAATGTCGAACATATTCCTATTGAATGGTCGAACTGGGTTTAATAATCTTTCCACAAGAATTCAATTAAAATTAAGATTGCAATTCCCATGGAAAGAAACGTTTTAATGTATACCAATGTTATAGAATGTTCGGAGTTATTCATAAGTAATTATTTACCATTTTCTTTTATAAAATCATTAAATTACAAAAACATGTTTATCGAGACACTTTTTTGTTACCAAATATTTTGTCTGTCAATGCTGCAGTTGTACTCATCGGTAAAATAAACTTATCACTTTTTGAGCAGAAATTCTAAAAATGAATGACATCGGTGGCACTCAAAGTGCCAAAACCTTTAAGTTGTGATTTTAATTTATTCGATGTGATGTTAAAAAAAAGTTCACGCATTTTGGATGAAAATACAAAAAGGTAATAATCGCATGACCTAGCTGGTGGTGCAAAATCACGTGACTCAGAAGTCAAACAACTGCTCGTAGCCGATGATGGTCATTGCCGTTCCGGAAAAAACACCTACAAACCATCAATAGCCACACCACATGAACGTGAGTAACCTCTGAAAATTGACAAAAACTGTCCACGGATAGCAGCCCTGGAAGAATCGCCATAGGTTAATGGGCCGTGTTTTCACAATGTAGACAGGGTTAGGGGATATTAGACAATCCAAAATCAAAACCAGTCGTACTTTTACTGCATGAAGACTGCTATCCCCAGACCACCGTCAACCATATATGTAAGTAACGTTATGAACGTCAAATGCTGTATGTCGGCATAGCATTATGCAACTTTGTACCAGGAGATCATGGCAGGTGGAATCAGAGCTTTACGATTGTTCCATACACATATACTGAACACTTAATGATTACAAATAGCTAATGTCGTTATGCAGGAAAAATCATCAAAGTTTAGTTGTACAAGTGAGTATAAAGTTCAATTGGCTTATCACTGATTGACAAACTATCAATCACTAAAAAAAACATGTTTGAGTAAAAACCACATCCTCCAATTTATGAAATAGCGTTGATTCAGGTTTAATATGAATAACGAAACGGTCATATGATGACGATGTAAAAAAAAAGAGTCTTTATGTTTTTGAAATAATGTGTTTTCACTCGACTTTGGCATTTTCGGTTCTTTTTCAAATATGTAAAAAATATTCAAATATTAAAAAATTCTTTAGAGGCAATTGGAGGCTAATTGTTTTTGTTTTCGACCCTTAAAGACTTTGAATTTCTTTAGCGCAAAACTGCTTATGTCAATGTCAATATACATTGGTTAAGTGTGTAGCAGATTAGTTGATTTATTACACCTCAAACTTTTAACGGTTTCATCGTTTCATAAGAGTCACTGCATCTGATTTGGCTATACCTAAATTTAACTATTTATGTGCCGATTTGCAATATTGTCACTAATATTTTAGATAGAGTTCACATAACAGTACTTCTTAGGTTTTATGAGGAACTTATTGATATTTGGTAAATCACAAATCGTTGAAATTTAGATTCTAACTTGGATCGAAACTGACAATGCAGCCTCAATTGTTTGTTATTCTCATATCATCGAAAACCAAACATTACCATAACGCCACATAATTGAGATTCAGGTTTATAATTTTATCACAGCAAGTACTGCACAATGATTCTTGATTCATTCCAAAAGATTTGATTTAATATTTCAGTTTCTGTAAAAAGATTCCAAGTGACATTTCAACACTCAATGGGCCATTTTGGTGAGTTTATAAAATTCTTAACTGCCTTAGGGTGCTGTCGAAGACTCATAACTTTTAACCCATTGGACCTATTTAAAAAAATACTGACTTAAGAAGTCTTTGAGAGTAATGTTTTGAAAATTCTTACAATATTTGACAGTTAAATGAAAATCTTCACTCTTACAATTGTTATTTATATGGCCCGAAGTCGTCATACCGACCAGTCACCTGATGAGACCTTTTGATTGAACGTACTTGAATGGGAAATAAATCATCTGGTTTCCTTCAACAAATGAGCCTAGAGGATACCTGCATTCCATCTCCAACCGGAAACCTCCACGAGTTCACCCCAACGATGAGGTGAAGCGGCACGTCAGCTCTATGTGCTCTCCAACCCGACACGTTCCGCAGGAAGGCTTGAGTCTGAAATGTATCGCATCTGCCGTTGTTTGTGATCACTTTCCTGTAGAACGTCTGTCCTAATGTCAAGGTCTTGTCGACCAGTACAGCTAACACTTTGGTATTATTCATATTGTCCAGCTCGTCCAAAAGACACTGACCAGTCTGATTTTCTGCGCAACCAGGGCCGCTGCCGAATACGAGAGATTCTGTGTGGACATAAACATGGAAAAGTGTCGGGTCTGAGCTGCTCCAGGGGTCCAAAGAGTATTTGTCAACCACCACGTTGTCCTGGAGGCAGACAGTCACATCGGGGATTTCGGACACATTCAGATGGGTTTCGTGGATATTGATGACAGAAGGCCACTTGTAGTAGCTGTGCAGTTGGAGAGTCATTACGGTTCCAAGAGCCAAAGTCATCACAACTACCAGTAAAATCCAGAAGTGTCTGAAGTAAAATGAAGATTGTAACACATGGCTTGCATTCTGCATGTCTGGAAATTTATATTCAAAACTTCGTATGTGAAAAAAAGGCTCCTAACAGATGATGGAAGGGGGATAACCCAATCATATTCTATACTCCTTGGTGATTAATCATTTGTGAATTGTGAAATCAGTATGCATTGATGATTCCATATGCAAAGCAACTGTGTATTAGTGGTAGAGAGATGATATAGTAAAATTTCATTAATAGTCACACAGAAGTATTGCCGATCGTGGTAGATTCAATTATCCTCACCTTTTTATCAGGAATCTTGAATACTCAGCGGTGGATAACCTAATTATATTTCAAGTTTTCTTATCTTATGGGTTAAGATTTTGTGTATCTTTAATCCCTTTGGAAAGAGTTCATTTTATTCTTGAAACAGTTTGTAAACCTTTTATCTTAAGAAAATCTTTAGTTTGTACCCTGCCCCTAAGGCCACAGACAAAAAAAGAAATAAAGAATTGAAAAACGTATTTTCCTTACTCTGAAGCTGAAAGTAATGTAGAGAAACCAGTTCATTCTCCATTAGTCCCCTAAAACTACATGTTAACTTGCAATTGATAAAGCCTCATTCACACATACCAGTCCTAACACTACAGTTTGAGGTCAGTATATTTAGAGAGAGGTTCTGGATGTAAAGAGTAGAGCCTTTGGCTATGTAGCTCATCTGGGTAACTAGAAATTATTTTATCAATGGTCACAGGGTCACCATATGAGCTGCCACAGGATCACCATTTCAATTTATTATAATCCTCATCAGATTAGGACTCTGTACACAAGATTTGAACGTTTTAGGCCGTTTGCGTCGTGAGAAAATGAAAGAGCGCTTATTAGGGCATATAGGGTCACCAAATCTATAACTTAGAACTGAGTATGTACACAAGATTTCAGCTTTATAGGGCGCTTGCTGATGGAGAAGAAGATGAAAATAGGTTTTTAGGGCTTGGTCCCTGTGACCCTTAACAGGTGTCACCAAATCAATTACTTTGAACCCCCATCAACTAGTGAGTCTTTACACAAGATTTCACATTTCTAGATCTTTTGCTATTGGACAAGAAGATGAAAATAGGGACATCAATTCTATAAATCAAGAGTTCATTTGTCAAGGAGTCTGAACACAAGATTTCAAATTCGTTGAGTTAATGGTTCTATTTTTCAATACACAACAGGACAGAGAGAGTGATAGACGTTAGGTCACCTTTGTCCCGTGTAAAGCGTGTGTGCGACTGTAGCGGGGAGCCCGTGTACGGTGGACTTGGTGGCGTAGAGGAGTGCTAGTTCTGAGACAGTCCTAGTTCCTGGCTGCAGATCTGCAGGCTCGGTCTGTTTGGGCGGGTCCTTTCTAGAACACATATAACTGATAATGAAAAAGATGGGGAGAAAAGCTCATCTACACTCGATTGGTTCAAAGACAATGTTCAATGAGCTTGACTGAATTATTCCTTTAAATTCGTATTCGGGAAGAAAGCGAAAGAAATTCCCAAAAAAGAAGACATGAGACACATGATTCAAATTCATTCAAAAACCTTCATATTTTGCTTTCAAGTAAAACTTAATGTGTTTATATTACATATTCGATGTATTTACCACAAAACAATGGCAACCCTTAAATAAAGTATTGGAGGTTGGACATTAGTTGAAAACTATTGGAGGGTATCTTAACTTTATTATGTCTATTGGAGACAGCGCAGGGAAAAGATGGAACTAATGTTTACACAAATTAGTTTTAATCTAGGATGGCAAATAGAGGTGGCAACCTTCACGTGCATTTCGTTATGGTCTGTAAGGAACACAAATGTATGTTGTAAATATGTTTATTGACCAGATTGTTTTAAGGTCATTAGGTCAAACCAAATATGTTCATTGACCAGATGTTTTGGAGGATATCTTGACATCATTTCATCATGCTTATTTTAAAAGATGATATAAGGAATTAGTTATAGCGACTAGCTATTGGATATAAACCCTCAAAGTCTCACAGTTGAAGCATCAATCTCGGGTGAATCCACAGACGTGAACATCTGACCTTCTATGCTCCTGACTTCACTTGTAAAGTTGGCAATGAAACATGTTGCACTACAGGAAATACTCCTGTATGAACAAATATCTTTACGGACTATGGAGTAATCTCATAAGGGGTTTATTAAGATTGCGCAAGAAACGCTCTCTATATTCAGAAGCTCAGCAACGCTTCTATCTACGAATTTTGGACCACTTACATAGATGAGTGGATATATTGTCCCAAAACCATAAGGCTAAATAAAAAAAATGAAATGTTTCTCGGGCTCCGGCGCGTCACTTTTATGTGTGCGCGTCAAAATTTTTTATTGCCATTAAAAAAAAATTTATTTAATTTTCCGCGTCGTTATCGCTAAAAACCCCGATTATCCATTTGTCCACTATAATTTAGTATCTGTAAGAACGAGTGTAATTCCGTTTGCAAACTCCTAACATCGCGTACACGCTCTCTACATTGAGTGGGCTTTATGCAGCTGCCTATTTATATCGATGTACGGAGTTTGCAAGCAGCATGGCCGTCCTGGTATCGGTGAAAATCACTGCTGAGAGAAAAAATAAAATCTGTTCCTCCCTCGTCACTTTTTTCCTTTAAAAAAAAAAAAAAAAGTCCTCCCTCCCTCGTCACTTTTGAAAAAAATGTGCCCGTGAAACATTTAATTTTTTTTATGCAGCCTAAGAGACATTATAGAGGCCACATATTCAATTTCATTGTTTGGCTGTACTTCCATGAACCCCCTACATCTACAAGGTCTGTAAATAAGAAGCTGTAAAGCTTATTGTGTTTCCTGTTACTGAATTGTATAGATGTGATTTTATTTGATCTAACAACATGGATATCTGTGGATATCTTGATGAGACTGAGGTTGCTGATTGCTGTGCAACCAGTACAATAATCATATGTATCCCGACCGAAACAACATCACCACCACATATGAATATAGATAATTCTCATACATTTCTCATTTGATACAGAGCCACCATGAACGCAACATGTCCAGTTTGATACTATATTGAAGCACAGAACAACATACATCACAGTGATTATAACAAGTCACCACCATCACAATCACTACCACCACCACCACCACCACAATCACTACTACCACCACCACCACCACCATCACTACTACCACTACCACCACAATCACTTCTACCACCACCACCACCACCACAATCATTACTACCACCACCACCACCACCACAATCACTACTACAACCACCACCACAATCACTACTACAACCACCACCACAATCACTACTACCACCACCACCACCACCACCACCACCACAATCACTACTACCACTACCACCACAATCACTTCTACCACCACCACCACCACAATCATTACTACCACCACCACCACCACCACCACCACCACAATCACTACTACAACCACCACCACAATCACTACTACAACCACCACCACAATCACTACTACCACCACCACCACCACCACAATCACTACTACCACCACCACCACCACCACAATCACAATCACTACTACCACCACCACCATCACAATCACTACCACCGCCACAATCACTACCACCACCACCACAATCACTACTACCACCACCACCACAATCACTACTACCACCACCACAATCACCACCAATACCACCACAATCACCACCACCACCTCCACCACATTAACAAAAGCGTAATGGCCCTAATTCTCCTCCATCCCTTTACTTTAAATATCTCGTGACCAACTTCTTGTTGTAAATCTTATCTTATGAAACAGTTGCTAGTGAATAAGACCACACAACCTACCCCACAGCGCATCCCATGGCTCTTTCGACGTTGGCAGCCTCTCTATGATGAAATTAAAGCTACAGTGTACCCAAGAATTCGGAATTCGTACAGGGAATTCCTGCATGTTTGGAAAATCATGATTTTACTAATCCCCGAGTGAGAAACCTTATTGTGTGAGATGATCTCATGTCCACAGCCAGCAAGGATTCACGGGTTAATGATTTGTTTCCTGAAGGAAGTCACCATACAAACCTGTCTGTTATTGCCATTCTTCAAAATCTGTACTACAATAAAGACCCAACGCAGAGAAGGAACTGTCATTACCTGGTGCTATTCAACAATCCAGTTGACAAACACCAAGTGATGACCTTGGCGAGACAAATGTATCCGGGACAAACACAAATGCTTATGCAAAAATATGAACACGCTGTAGCTAAACTTTATGGTAATCTGTTAGTGGACCTGAAGCCTTTCACACCGAGTTTTGAGCGACTGTGTCCTAATGCCCTTACTGAGTCAACTCCATATTGCAGACATTTACTGTGGGATTTTTATTTTGTGTCGGACTGTCAGAGTGAACAGACCTGTGAAGAAGAGCTGTCAGACATGCCTGCCTGCAAAGGTTGTAGAATCGTATTTCATGATATACATAATTTATTGAGACATCTCAACAGCCGATGCCCAGAGACACTGAAAAGCATGTGTGAAAGTGATGAAGAGGAGGATGATGTTCCCGTCAAAACACAGCAAATAGATGATACCAAATGACAAGACTTTTACTTCGAAAAGAGTTTGGAGCACGAAGTTGATCGAATGATATTGAAACTAAGAAAGAACGCTACGGTTCTGAAGGGGAAAATCCAGATTGGATAAAGAACAAACTGAGGTAAATCATGGAAACAATACCTGGATAGGATCAACCAAAGAATTAGTACAACATTCTATCTACATGATAGTCCAATGGTTATGTCTATAATGAGGCAACTAAGACTTTCTGCAGAACCTGCCCTTCAGTTTTATGTAAACCTAGATTCAGAAGTAAAGCGACTGCTGAAGCCTTATCAGGCTAAGATCTTATCATATATGGATATAGTTCTATTTGAATCTTAAAGCGAGGATGAAACTGGGGACGAAGAGGGAGATGAAGAGGAAGATGAAGATGAGGAGGAAAAAGTGGAGGTATTGAGAAGAATATTTCAACACTTGACCCTATAAATAGGAAGATAATGAAATTATTCTTATCCTTTGAGAGAAGACTGGTCATAACAGCTTCGGAAGATCATCTACGAGCTGATACATACTGCTAGCTTTATAGCTCTTTAATGGTCAGCTAATCTTGGATATTTGTCTCTATGTATAACAATGGAGTTGCTTACATCCTCGTAGTCATTGAGATATTCCCAATATATCAGTGGCTGTGATCATTTAATACAAGAAATTGAATGCCCAAAGCCCACCGTACTGTTTTTGATGAAAGAGGCAACCTTCACAAATGGAAAAGGTCCATCTCATTCTTTAGGTTAGATTGCTGCTTCAGCTTCGTCTGAAATATGGAGATCTAACAAGTCACTATTTGTAAGGCGTGTGTAGACATCGAAGAAGACAATCATATCATACTAACAGCTTGTATGATTGCTAACTACAAATATTTTGTATGTAAAATTAAGTGTTTATTCTAAAATGATTTATTAGATTGATCAATTGGTATCTTTTCAGAAATAAAGTATTACTAGTAAACTAGCAGAGCAAAACATCTGATTCAACTACCTTCTATAATTATTTCATGCATTATGGGCGTGTTGATCACCAGAAAAGTGGTTGAAATGTAGTGTTGTGTACAGGTTATCCGGTTTCTATCCCCAGACAACCAACTACTGGAGGTGTGAGTTTTGACCTTGTATTACAATAGTAATAACAACCCTAACCCTGAAATTGAGGAATACCATAAATTAAAACATGATCACATGAACATATGAATATGTGATATATTATTGTGGCATCACTGCATCGAACTGACCCATCCAGAACATTATCTATATACACAAACAATATGATTTATACAAAATAAGTGTTGCATTAGCATTACATCATATGTGAATCATTAAATCACATCACCACGTGAAACCAATAAAGTTATGAATATTCATTACGTGTATCATACACATTATCACATGCAATCAAATGTTGATATTAAACAAAGCAGTCATGAAAGAATACATCATGATTTTATAAACATGTATACATAAATGAACGTATTTACAACAAAATAGTTTGGGAAAATATGCATACACCTAATTATAAATAACTCACTGCTGCGGGACAGCAGGATTCACACACAGGTCAGTCAGTTTAAATTCACATCGTGAGATTATCTAAAGGCAATTATTAAAAACTTATCTTGCAATTGAGACACTGGCACACATCCAACAATCACTCACCTCAAACACACACATTACTTTAATAAATAGTTACAAACAATAAATATAAAATATGCAATTAGTTATATCATTTAAGATAAAAAATGGATATTTATGCATATGAAATATATTGCTGAGACAAACTAATCACACTGGCCAATATATATATATATATATATATATATATATATATATATATATATATATATATGAATATAGTTTACTCTTAAACATTATCTTTAGATTACTATCTAAAAAAAGATAAATATAATCAACACACATTAAAATAACCAAAAGTCACCTGATTATTGGAAATCTCAAATCCTCGAAAAACACTTCCAAGAGGGTATTCTGAACACAATCGATAATAATTCCAATCATCTGATCCAACTGAATGTACGTGTAACTGACTGATTTAAAAGTCTGAAACCTGAACCTTGTAAAACACATAAAGATAAAAGATAGTACGCCAGACTGTAAGAGAGAGGAGAGTCGAAGGGAGCTAGCGTGGGTACAGAGTGAGGTGCAGGTGACAGGGCATGGCTTGAGTGGCTATTGTTAATATACACAACACGGTCTCGTTATAGGGGGGGGGGGGGGGGGGGGGGGGGGGGGTAATTATATTCGTGTAGCTGCACCATAGGGTACGATATCTGAGTGATATCTTATTCTGCCCGCATAATATCAGATATCATACCTCAATAAAGAAATATTTAAAGCTCTCAAACATACACTGGCAAGCGTAAGGATTGGAATCGAGCCACCGAACTACGGATATTTTGCCTAACAACTTATCAACTGCGCCACCGGGACAGTAACCTCAGATAGAAGAATTTATCAGAGTTTTATGTATGTAGTACAGTACATGTATTAAACATGTGAGATTTCGAACTCGCTGAAGAGTTTCTGTCGGGAAGCAAGGAGCCATAATATTTCTTCTGTCATGTAATTTATAACAATATATACTAATTGCGGTTTTGTTTATATATAATCAAGTACGACGAAGGCACGTTATTTTAGCATTCTTGTTGTATCACATTCAGGGATTTGCTTATTCATTTAATTTTCCACATTCATATCTTCAAAAAGTGGTAACAAAAAAGCCACAGCGAATCTTTATTTGTTTGAGAAAGTCACGTTACAGTTTACAAAGGTGTAACGCGAATCGCCAAGATCAATGTTTGGTGTCACAGCCCTTGTAGAACCAGTACCGCGATCAAGTTGTTGGTCAGGCTGCTGGTCAGTTTGGTCAGCGGCTGGCGTTGGGTGAACACGTTTGACATCGTTTAGAACTCTGCTGACCTCCTTTGTTTGGTCTTCATGGATTCTCTTATATATACTGCAAAAATGGTGTTTGGATATTAAAACAAACCCAAACACATATATTGTCCTGTTTTTTAAACACATGGAATTTCAAAACATGTTTAAATCCCAAACACATTCCGTAAAGTGTTTAATATCAAAACACATTTTGGGTTAGAACATGTTGTAGAAAGTGTTTTGATTTTAAACATGTTGTGAAAGTGTTTTGATTTTAAACATGTTGTGAAAAGTGTTTTGATTTTAAACATGTTGTAAAAAGTGTTTTGGTATTAAACATGTGAAAAGTGTTCTGGTATTAAACATGTTGTGAAATGTGTTTTAATTAAAAACATGTCGTGAAAAGTGTTTTGGTATTAACCATGTTGTAAACTATCAAACTAAATATTTTTTAAGATATTCCAGACAAAAAAGAGATGTAATCTTAAGCAAACAGAAAACAATCACAAACGGCAATGAATTGAATATTAGTTTTGCAAGTTTTTCATTAGTTCATGAACAACCTCCTAGCACCTCACCATATGATAGAAAGAATATTTATACATTTTGATGAAATAAGTTCTTCTAACACCTTAAATACTTGAAGTCAATAACTGATAACCGATAATTTTATGAATAATATAAAATGTGACTTTGTATCAAAAGGAATCGCAAGTTAGTTTAAAAGATTATGCAATGTAAAATGAAGTAGCTTGCAAATGTGAATATATGCTAAAATAAAACAAAGGATAAATGAAAAGAAGACATATGATAGGTTCACAATATTTATTTGTTTTACGGCCAAATTTGACCTGATCAAAATGAAACAAATTACAGATTGGAAGCGACAGCAACAAACTTAAGAGCTAGTGGCATTGTGGCTCTTCAAGTTGTGCATGATTACATGATGATCATAATAGGTGAGAGACTTGTTGATGATAATCAATTAGTCGGGGTGCTTTCTTGTGGAAGCTGGTCAGGTCATCATTCTTCAACTAAAAGGAAAAGTGAGAAATGCTACATTAACTGTTCTACTGAATTTAAGTGAAGAACTTCAACTAAGGAATCTCAACCGAGTGTCTTCTGCTATCAAATATAATTATGACAGCAGCACTTGATCAAAAAATTAATTAACTGAGGGTTTTTTGGTAGCTAGTCTGGAAATAACTTTGCCACACAAAAATGGAAGTTTAAATGTAATTCCAAAGCTGCACACGATTCAATCAGTGTATATAAAGTTCTTGCCAATGCTTTGGTTATGACCCCATTAAAATGTTTGGTGAGGCCTTTTTGCTGTTTCTTGGAACTGTCATGGCTATTTTTCCTCAGTCAGCATGGTCATTTCTAAACAGCCTCGGTGGTGTCGTATGGTTCATCAAGATCTTCGTCCAAAAAATCAAAGTTAACAAAAGATTCCATGAATTCGTATCATTTCGTGCTTTCTTCATAAATTACTCAGCATTATTTCCAAAGACTGACTATACATGCTATAAGGAATGTACCACTTTGTTTGAGGTGGAAAATGTGATCTCAATAAAACAAAATTAAATGTTTCAAATTGCAAGACAATGTTTTTTTCTAATCTCAAGAAACATTTTTAAAACAACATACAATGTTTGGTTAAGCTATGATAATCCATTACCATTCATTTCACAAAAATGGCCGCAACTGATAATTTCATGATATTTTTCTAGGACTACATAGGAGACAATACATTCGGCATTGACTTATGTTTCTTTGGAAAAATTGAAGGAAAAATTATTTCAAAAAACGTGCTACTGTCCCTTTAGCGTAAATAATGTTCATGAAATAAGTTATTGATGGAACAGCATAAAATTTTTAAAAACTTAAATTAAAATCCTCATAGCTTAAAGTACACAACTTTTATTAATTATTTGATCAAGTGACGAAATAACAATGTTTGTACAAGATTTATCTAATCAATACAACAATTATCAATATTAATATTTTTGTAAGAGAAGCCTGTAATATTTGAATGGTAGTTTTGAACAAGTATTGTTATTGGCTTCATATGTCAGGTCGACAAAACACTCTATTATTTAGGCTTTATTTTCATTATTATCTGAGTTCGTTATAGCATCATAATTTTGTGACGTCTCGTGTATTGAACCAAATGTTACCTTGCAAAATGTTGATTCCTTGGTCTGAATAGTTCATTTGTCGAATTAATTCAAGCACACCTTGTACCGTTGCATCTTCATTCAAACTTTGAACACTCATTTTTGGTGGTAATGTCCGTTTTCAGTGTATATAACAAAAACTATCGAACAAAGGAACAACTTCGCGCAATAATTATAATCAAGGGGCAAGTAACTCAAATTGAACGCTGAATTCCTTTGTTCTGAACCACGTGTGATAGGTTTGAAACAAAGAGAAATGACACTACTTTTGTTTCCTATCATACACACAAGCTTTTTCTTGTTTTCATATATTTATTCAAAATCGATTTATGGTGGGAAATTTGAAAACAATTTTGGTAAAGGTTCAACTAGTAGTAGTAGTAGTAGTAGTAAGCTTTTATTTTTTAAAAGTACACTGGAGTAACCTGTTTTCGTGGTATTTAAAATGCTGTCTGTTCTCTCAAACCCTTTACCGCTTCACGCCAGTTAACGCTTATTTTATTGACTAGTTGTTCTGAAAATCATTGAGATTTCGTGCTTGTTTGTTTAATATTTATTGTTAATCTAAAACATAAATACTTTTTGCGAAAATGTTTTCAAGTGAACCACTGTTATTCTAATCCTGAATCAACTGACTTTTGAGTATACCTGTTCAATTGATAAATATATAAAAGTATAGAATGGTTAAATCATTTTTTCTATTTTGTATGACTTTCCGGTGCAAGGAAAATAAGTTATTTGAACAGTTTGCTTTGCGTGCTCATGTTAAATCTTTCAGTACATGAAATTCAAGGTGTTTGGTGACAAAAAACTCTTCTGATACTAAAAATAAACTCTAAGCAGGCTAATGATTTCTTTACTTTACCAGAAATAATTAAAGACATGCTTTGCAAATTATTTGTGAAAATGAAATAATATTCAATGCCGATGAAAACATTTTAAACAAATATTAACATCAATTTAAATGCTAACGTACACTATCGACCTGTGTTTAAAAAACATAAACAGTTTTAAGTTGTGGTATGTGTTGTATTGTCATAAATTAATTTTATAGAAATAAAATGAAAACGGGTGACACCAAATACAGTAGTGAAAATTGCCATCTGTTTTTAAAATGTCAACATGATTTAACAAAAGAATAAACTGTTTATTTATCATGAAATAGTGAGGTGAGTTGGTGTTTAACGCCGCTTTCAAGATTATTTCACTTATATCGCGGCTTCATGAAATAGTGATATGGTATGTATTTATCACTTTATACTGTTCAGGATGTATGTTATAATCGGCAATAACACCAAAAGAAGTGTATAGTTTTTTATACCCATAACAGGCAACGCGAGGGTAATTTTTTCTGTTGATTCTTTAGATGATAATAATCATAAAAGTAATAATAATAATGATTATGATAATAATATAATCATCATCGTAATCGTCAACTTTAATATAAATGTTACTCCGACTGATATTTTCACATTGTGTTTTTGTGACATTCAGAAAAAGGATCTACGATATATCAAAGCATACATTATAGCAACATGTACGCATTTAACATATTATCACGACTACATGCTTTCTTATACTTAGCTAATATGAGAATAATCTGTGCGTAGTACAATGTGTTTATAATTGAAACATGTTTTGATTTACAACAATTAATAAATGATGTGTTAAGCATTTAAACACATTTCGCAACATGTTATGAGTGAAACATGTACGCAACATGTTTAAAATCACAACGCCATTTTTGAAGTATAGTGCAATGTCTTTATATTTGAAACATGTTTTGAATTACAACACATAATACTTTATGTGTTTAGCATTTAAACACATTTCGCAACATGTTTTAAGTAAAACACGTATGCAACATGTTTAAATTCAAAACGCCATTTTTGCAGTGTAGGTCCGTACACCTGAGAAACAAAATCATATGTAGGCCTATATACTTTAATGAAAAGAAAACTAAAATGAGTGAAATATTTTTGTCAAGTTAGTACTGTTTGTTGAATATTTCTTTAGTAAGAAACATGATGTCATTTTTGTAACAAATATTTTTTTCATCATTGTATCCCATTACGTACCTGAATGAATTCGGTGTCCTGTTTGTACCATGATTAGCTGTTCATCTACGCCAGCTCTGAAGAGTGTTGTGGCTGCTGCAGGACGTAAAGATTGATTGGTGTAATGTCCAGTCAGTCTTGCGTCCTTGGCCATGTCCGAGATGACCTTCTGCAGCGTTTTATGTATGTAGTACTACATATCTACTTACATGCATACATATTTACATATGCGTACATGCATGCATACATGCATGCATACATACATAAATACAAACAGTCTTTGAAAAAATGTTACATGTAAAGTATTCATCAAAATTGACTCATATCGCGTATATGAAATGGAAGATATCAGTGTGAAATCAATATAACAGTACATGGTGTACATGCATTATACATTGTCATTTCGTTGTTTCGTTTTATCTTTTATAATACTGTTTACCTCGGTCCGATACTGATAAATATGCTCGGCAGAGCCTCTCATGTTTAACAGTATCGTACCTCGGGAGAATTTTCCCCTCTGTAATCGGATACAAAGTATCCTCATATAACCTCTATAGTTGTACGTTATTACTTTATCAATGTCTTTATAAACGTTAGTCAACAAAATATCAATTGATATTCTTATTCCAAATTATTCACTTTCCAAAATGAAAGGTATTGAATAGTCAAGTCAAAGTCAAACTAACTGCATGAAGAAACGTATAAGTAAACCACGTAATGTAACTACATTGCCATTAAATGCCGAGTGCAAGTCAGCACGAAAGGCGGCACGAAAATCACTCCGAAAATTCAGAAAATATCGAAGCGAATCAAATAGGAGATTTTACTGTAAGGAGAGAAACAAATACAAAACTTTCTGTCGGCGATATAAATCAGACATATTTAAACGAAATGTTGAGATATTATGCAGTGTAAGTAATTCACCAAAGAAATTTTGGAATCATATACGAAAATTTAAGAATAAACCACCCAAAAGCAATAACATTGCCGAAACGACGTGGCTTATCCACTTTAAACAGGTCTTTAAGAACGAATCAGTGTTAAGTTTTTCCTTTATGGACAACAGTAGTGTCGAAAATGATTCAATGATACTGGAAGATGCTACCGACCCGGAAGCACTTCTACTTAATTCATCTATCACTGATCAAGATATTGCTGAAGCGATATTTCGTTTGAAAAACGGAAAGTCATCTGGTTTAGACCAAATAGTTGTTGAAATGTTGAAAACTTCACATCATATCATAATGCCATTCTTGAATAAGTGTTTCAACACGCTTTTAGGAAAAGGTATTTTTCCACACAACTGGGCAATGTCAGTGATTATTCCTCTGCATAAGAAAGGAGATCGTTCAAACCCTGATAATTATAGAGGTATTTTGCTTATGAGTATCTTGGGTAAAGTTTTCAACACCATCCTTAATGACAGACTTTCTAAGTGGTCAAACATGAATGATATTATCCCGGAATCGCAAGCTGGTTTTAGAAAACAATATTCAACAACAGACCATATATTTTCACTGTTTGCACTAATACAAAAAACTTTATCTCGACGTAAGCGTAAACTATATGTTGCATTTGTTGATTTTCAGAAGGCGTTTGATTCCGTTGATCGCTCAAAACTATGGTTCTGTATTAACAATGCTGGTCTGAAGAGAAAGATGTATAGGTTACTGAAAGCAATGTATGAAAATGTTAAAGCTTGTGTACGTTGTGGCGATAATGTGACTGATTTCTTTGATTGCCCAATAGGCTTACGACAAGGTTGTGTTCTTAGTCCTATTCTTTTTTCCTTCTTTATTAATGATCTATATCACAGTATTACCGCAAACGGAAAACATGGTGTTCAAATGTTTCCAGATCTGTTAGAAATGTTTATACTTTCATTTGCTGATGATGTTGTCCGTATTTCAGAATCAGTAGTTGGGCTACAAAACCAGTTAAATATTTTAGAATGTTACTCTAAAACTTATAATCTATCAGTAAATATGGATAAAACAAACATTGTGGTTTTTAGAAAAGGGGGACCGATATCAATAAAAGAAAGCTGGTTTTATGATAATCAGCCCGTGATTGTAAGAAATCAATATACGTATTTGGGATTTATGTTCAACACAACAGTCAATTTGAAAAAGTCGCTTGATGAATTAGCGTTAAAGGGTAAGAAAGCTTTAATCAGTTTGTTGTCAATTATGCATAATTTGGGTGTTTTGTCACCAAAGATATACTTCAAACTTTTTGATTCTCAAATTAAACCAATTTTACTTTATAGTTCAGAAATATGGGGATTCCAACGTTTTGATTGCATTGAGAAGGTTCATCTATTGGCGTGTAAAAAGTTCCTTTGTGTGGGTCAGTCGACCCCAACATGTATGGTATATGGAGAATGCGGGAGATATCCTTTATATGTTGATGCTCATATTAGATGTTTGAAGTTTTGGATAAAAAATCTATGTATGCAAGAAAATAGATTACCGAAAAAAGCTTATAATATGCTTGTTCACTTGGATGATCTTGGTAAAACAACATGGGCATCTCATATAAGCAATCTTTTATGTTCTCATGCATGGTTATGGCTTTGTATGGCTTGGTCAGACAGTCGGCAATATAAGGCTTTTCCTGTATCGTTTTCGTGAAACAACTATTGGTATGTTTAACCAAGATTGGCAGTCGACATTACATAATAGTTCAAGATACGATTCATATCGAATTTTTAAAACCTTACTCCAACCGGAAAAATACTTACTGCAACTGTGGAGCACAGTGGTGTAGTGGTTAGCTTGCTTGCCTCTCACGCCAGAGACCCGGGTTCGAATCCCGGTGGAGACACCAAACATTTGTGTCTTGGGTCTTATCCTGTGTTGTGTCCCTGGGCAAGACACTTCATCCACTTTGCACTCAGTTCACCCAGCTGTAGAAATGGGTACCTGAACAAGGGGGAAGTACGGACCTATGTGGTCGCGCGGAGCGCTTGTTAATCGGCAGCACCGAAAGTACTATCCCTCCAGGGTAATAATACTCATGGCGCTTTGAGCATGCTTTGACATGGATATATGCGCGGTATAAGAAAGTTATTATTATTATTATAATTAACATCTAGGAAGCTAAGGCGTTCATTAATTCGCTTCAGGTTAGGATTGTCAAACTTAATGATCAATGAAGGAAGACAAAGGTCGATCGATAGAAGCAAAAGAATATGCCCGTTATGTAAAAATGGTATTGAAAACGAAATACACTTTTTGTTTGTTTGTCAACCACTCGAAGATTTGCATAAACAGTATATCCCAGATAGTTACTTTTCTAAGCCTCCAATCATAGCTTTCAAACAAATTCTTTCTTCTGATGTGAATATTAGCATTCTTAAGCTTTCCCAATATGTTACCTATGCAATGTCCATGAGAGATAATCTGTTAAAATCTGTGTTGTAGCGATACTTTGAGATTGAACTGTTTAACTCTATTGCATGTAACTCCAATGTATATGGGCCGGAGGCCTCTCATACAATAAACATCTTTGAAAGGTATTGAATATAAACTTGGCCTTGTTGTGTATGGCAAATAGCGACCAAGCACTCGGCGCTTAGGTCGCTATTTCGCCCATAACCTAAGGTAGAAATGAGTATAAGTGTAAATTATGTTTTCAATGATGAAATCTACAAATAGAATTAAACGAAAGGTTTAATCTTTAACAAGCTAATTAACTATAATGTTAAGATATATATCTCCAATAATTCTAACTACTTAGTTACTTTCTAAGCTAATAAAGCCTTATACCTGTAGTAATTTGGTGACTATATAGTGGTACTGAAAACAGGTCTCTGAGTTCAGTAAAGATAGGTTTTAGGAAGGGTTCATTTAGCATTGCCTTGTGGTATCACAGGACACAGTACATAGGGCTTGTTAGGATGTAGGGAATATCAATTAGGGTTAGGTTGTTAGGGAAAAGGTAAGGAATGAGGGTGATTAGGTTAGTAGGTGTTCTGAGGAATAAAAGTTTCAAAATATTGACTCTACCGAGATTCGAACTCTTTCTGTCTAGGCTATCCTCTCCACTAGGTCCGACCTCACCGTACTGTAGCGCACGTTCTTACGTAAACTAAGCTAACCAATCACAATGCGTGCGGCAAAAGCATTCGGTGTCAGTAGCTAGGGGCAAGTAACTCCCATTTACCATTCGTTAACCTCGATCGCCGCTATCTTTATTTTAAACGCGATGGTGTGATTGGTTCGCTATTGACTAGGTTTTGTCTGCGCTAAACTGGTGTCGGCACGTGCGAGCAGTGAGGCTGCCTTCAGACCGATGTGGAGAGGATAGCCTAGACAGAAAGATTTCGAATCTCGATCTAGAGTCAATATTTTGAAACTTTTATTCCTCGGAACACGGTCGATTTTAATCAGAATGGGTAAAGTCAACTGATTAGGTAGTGTGTGCGCGAGTGAGAGTGTGTGGGTTAGTTTGTCAATTGTATATATGTCTTAACATTTTTACTCTGATTGAGTTTTTGTTTTTAGTTGTTTTGTAAATAAATTATTATAAGATTTGCACTTTCTCTCAGTTATTCTTTGTCGTGCCAGCAATGGGGCCTGATGCCATTGAACCCAAATGAAGTTGGCTATACTTTTTGAAACATCAACTCAATAAACACAACGCAAAGTCCATAATAACATTGTAAGTATCCAGTTTCACTGTCACTGGGCAAAGTGTTCACTTCAATCATGACTTGCCTATTACATACCTAAGGATTAATTCTAAAAAAAACTAACTAAAATGTTGTTCAAATACCATAAACTCCAACTGCCTTTCAGTTTAAGTTTATCAATATAAAATATATACACATTTTCAACACTGCCACAGAAATTACATTTGAGTGAGATTATACGAAGAATGTTGATGATAATATCGCCTTCAAAACACAGTTCTCAGCTGGGTTGGATGTGTCAGTGGGCATCCTGAAGCGTGGCGTTGACACATTTAGGCGGGATATCCTTATTGGTTGAATGCCCCCAACCATCTTAAAAGCTGAAATTCTCTCTATATTACACTTGGAATTTTCACAGGAACTTGCAACCAATCAGACTTAGGCTTTTTATATTTTTGCAATATCGTATAACCAATGAACCATCTGTATTGAGTTTAGAACCACGTGACCATGTGGGTATTCCGAAATATTTTGGCAACCTTTAATACGAAAAACGATTGTTTCTGCAGCTACAAATCGATAAGTAGAAAATGTGATAAAGACGAGTCAACTTGTATGATATCACTTAGTGACAGAGATAGAGGTAGTGAAATACACTTCAGACAATACATTAATATATCTTGCCCTAGCAATCCTTGAGATTTGAGAAACAATAAATTGATGCATGTTGAAATATTGATTTGCAAAACCATCTTACATTTTGAGCGGTGCTGCACGCTATCAATTGTGACCTATATCCTAAAAATAGATCGCCTTTCTCCAAGGGATAAATCGGTGACTGTTGCTTATAACAGACAGAACTATTTATATAACTGCATATTTGGCTCACTAATCTATTATTTGATGAAATGATAAAATAATTGTTAAACCTTTTCTAAATAGAATATATTATGAAGGTCTTTAGTTCTATTGTTGGCCTAAATATACCCATTTGCCGTCATGTAAATCCTATTCTATTTGGATCATATTCTTTAGCAATATTTGCTAGTTGAATAAGGGTGCCTCCAACTTTGCCTTTTAAAGGCTTTTCTAGTTTCATCTAACTCTATTCCAGTCAGTTTTTCATGATATCTGGAAAGTATAGTCCGTTATTCCGCTCCATACAGGAAAGTAAACATTTTGATCCAACTACAGACATACTTTATTAACAAGTTGTCTTTCAAAGGTTTTCGAAGAATATGTTCATGACATGTACATAATTTCTTTTTAAGAAATAGAACTATTACCCCATTGCGGCTCCGGTTTCACACCTGGAGACTATACTGCACACCAGCTTACTCAACCGTATGCACTTAGCAAAATTGAAAATTTGACACAGGTAAATTTATGAAATCGTTTCTCTGTTCATTGAAATATTTTAAACACTATTTGTAGTGAAAGTAATGGTTTTGAATTCTTTAATGTGAGAAATTTGTGAAGTCACGTGCAATCACTGACTTTGTAGCCAAAAAAATCGAAAAATCGGAAAACTGTGAATGCAGGTGCAGACACAAAATCATGAGGTCAATCGATGCATGTTTGCATGAACTGTGAGTAAGGACTTTGAAGCTCATTTGGAAAAACAATTGAAAGTTTAATTTTGATGACCTTTTGGCAATGCCGCGTCTTACAGAAGACTTACGTCAACACTCTATGGGGAGGCTCCATGCTGGTCTGTGGTCACTGTGGCAAGAGCCTTCAACTGTTCACGACAAACAATTTTTAAATCTCAGGATGAAAACAGATGCAGACCACCCGCGGCCAGGCGCGTCACCTGTGACGTCACTCTGGGGAGACCCAGCAATATGTTTACGTCATCTTCGCAACCGATTTGTAACTGCAACCTCCACAAGAAGGGAGATGTTTTGTGGACGGATAACCAAAAAAACTGTCTGAAATCGCTTGCGTACCGCTGGACTTCGCGCACGGAGACCTAACCTTACACCTCTTCATCGCCGTAACCGTCTTGCGCGGGCCACAATGCACTTATGGTTAACTCAACAAAAGTGGAATTCCATTGTTTTTAGTGGCGAATCTCGATTCACCTTGAGATTTGCCGACGGCAGGGCCCGTAAGTACGCAGACAAGTTGAACGCCACGCCCAAGTTTGCGTAGGTGAAGTTGACCGATTTGTTGGCGACAGCGGCATGGTTTGGGGGTCTTTCTGTGCACATGGTCGTTCTCCACTGGCTTTTGTTCAAGGGAACCTAAATGCTGTCCAGTACAGGGATCAGATTTTGCAACCTGTTCTCCTTCCATTCATACAAAGACACGGCCCTGGACTAACATATCAGCAAGACAACGTTGAGCCTCATACAGCAGTTCTGACGCAGAATTTTCTCACAAATGCTGGCGTTCAAGCCTTGATTGGCCATCGCGAAGCCCTGACCTCAATCCTATCGAAAACATCTGGGACGAACTGGGTCGACGTGTTCGTCAACAAGTAAATCCACCACAGACGTTGCAAGATCTTCAACGTCACCTCGTTGAGCAATGGCGACGTCTTCTTCGGGCAGTGTTCACTAACGTTCTAAGATCCTTTAGGAGACGTTGTGTGGCTGTACGAGTACGAGACGCTAGAGGTGGACACAATCGTTACTGATCACCTCAGATTGATTTTCTTCATTCTGTGAAATTCATTTGGGAGTGTAGTCAGACTTCATTAACGTTATCGACGTTAAAGACAAACGCCATAATGTGTTTTTGTCTTCTGACCATACTCAATCGATCTTTGCACAACATATCAATGCAATAATTGATTTAAAACAAATATCAAAATGTTTGTGCCAGAAACCTAAGTATCAAGTTTTAATTTTGTTTTGTTGATGAAGGTAAAGGAATTAAAACAATTATCTGTGGCATAGGTGAGATGAGGTGAATTGGGGTGTAACGCCGCTTTCAAGGGTGTTTCACTTCTATCATGGTTGCTAGTATTAATGTAGGGAGAAAGCCCGCAACACCATTGTGGCTATGCATTGTTGTGAAACCTGGGAGCATCGCTTGGAACTAGCGAACCATTCGGTGAAATTCAGTGCAGCATTGTTACCCAAACCTTACTGCGTGTAGCTCTCTACTGCAGACAAAGTTGCCGAGCCTCTGGTGGGATTCGAACCACGGACCTCTTGATGCGAAACCGAACACGCTAACCATTGCGCTATCCTGACCCCATCTCTTATATGATTAAGGCTTTTGATAGAATATGGCATAAGGTTTTTTTTATTCAAACTGAAAACATATGGCATTCGGAGGAAATTATTAAACTGGTTTGAAAGTTATCTTTTCGACAGAAACAAGTGTACAGTTACTGTTGTGCTTTTATAGATCATAAGAAAGCCTTCGACCTGATAGATAGACAGGTGCTATGGTTCAAGTTATTTTAGGTAGGAATAAGTTCGAAATTTCATACATTACTTCGTAGTACGTATAGTGAGGTAAAATCATGTGTGAGGACTCTGTCTAAGTATACAGACTTTTTCGGCTCATATCTGGGATTGCGTCAAGGCGAGAACTTGTCTCCAGTTTTATTTTCTCTGTTCATTGATGACGTAGTTAATCAAATGTTTTCCACACGGAGTGTCGGTGTGTTTATCGACGAAGTTCGTTTATTATTGCTTATGTTTGCTGATGATATGGTTGTATGTAGTGAAACAGTTGAGAGTTTGCAAGAGGGATTAGTAATACTGCATAATTACTGCAGGAAATGGGGATTAGAAGTTAATATATCTAAAACCAAGGTGGTAGTGTTTAGGAAAGGTGGACGTATTGCTAGAAAGAAAAATGGTTTTATAATGAAAAAGAGTTAGCGGTTGTTGGAAGATTTTAATGTTTGGGCATATTTTCTTCACCTGGATCTTTTTCTCATGCACAAAAAACGTTTTCAGAACAAGCAGACAAAGCTTTGTTTACTCTGTATAAAATAAGCAGTACGTCAGCAGTATGATCTGTTTAAGTCTATGATATCGCCAATCCTTTATTATGGTTGTGAAGCCTGGGGTTTTATGTAAGCGCCTGCAGTTGAGAATGTTCATTTGAAATATCGGTTGAGAGTAAAAACATATATATACTTCTACTTTTGTTTATGGGGAGCTTGGAACATTTCCACTGTTTAAGATTAGACTGGAGCGTATTGTTAAATATTGGCTAAAAATTTTGGATTTTGATGATAATCGTTACGTACGAAAGATTTATAATGTAATGTTTGATCTCTCTTTACACAAGCCAGAATATATAACGTGGGCTAGTCTGTTGCGAGATTTATTATGTCAGTATGGATTTGGATATTGTTGATTATCACATGTAGTCAATAATAAAACTGCTTTTCTCAGTGAATTCAAGCAAAGAGTCCATGATATCAGTATTCAGACATGGCAGAATAAATAAAGCTCGCTGAGTGAAACTCGTTTATAATTGTATATTAAACATGTAATTGAATTTTAATTTTTTAAATTAATTTAGATGTACCTAAGTATAGAACTGCACTTACAAAGTTTCGCCTTGGTTTTCTCATATTTTAATGATTGAAAGAGGTCCTGGGCAAAGCCTAAGTTAAATTTTGAGGACAGGAAATGTCCAGTGTGTATTCAGGATATTGAGGATGAATACCATTTGTTATTGGTTTGTCCAAAACATAATACTATAAAATAGGGATACCTAGTTAGATATAATTTCATTAATCCTAGCATGTATTAATTTACTAGGCTTCCACAGAGTCATTGTAGTGATACCATATTTAAATTATAAAAATGTATTTATCATATCTTAAAAGAAAAAAATAGCTTAGATTTCGTCTAATAACTGTCGTGTACTCGGTAAGGAGGGGATGTTCCAAGATGGCGACCAAACAGTACAACAGAGATAGGTGTCTGATTCCATTGCTCGTTCCTCCTAATTGTCAAGGATTAAATGTTTAGATATAACTTTGAATGGTCAGGATATGAATAAGGAATTTATTCGTGCACAGTTTGGTTGCACAAACTTCAAGAAAAGAACGTAATTGCCATATAAAGTTTATGTTTATCGCACTTATATTTGCGAAGCGGGGATTACTACTCTAAAAGTGTATTTTCCATACCCTTAAGGAGCTTGAATGTTATAGATATCGTCACACACAGACGCTATCGGACGTAATAAAGATTTCTGTGCAATTAAAAGTGATTTGATTGAGTAAATAATTAGTTATTGCCAAATTAAAAAATTCCAAAAGGCAGCGGAGGGAACTCGGTTTTAAATCGGCGGAGGGGACCCAGAAATAAAGGTTGGGAGGGGACCTTTTTGGATGAGGAGTGGACATAATAGGGTATGGAGGGAACTCAATTTCAAATCAATTTTCCGTAGACGAGAAAAAACTCCTTATTTTACCATTTTTAACTCGACCACCCATTTCAAACCTTAAGTCCAACTCACACTACGCACGATTGCACTACGGTAACATTACGATTCGATCGTACTGGTATCGTATAGTGGTTTTTACGATCTGTTATGTGTAAACGGTTTCTGTGCGTGAGAAACACGATGTGGGTACAATCACTGCACGAAAGATCACGATTCTAACACGGTCGGAACACAATCAACACAAACTTGACACGACGCTTTCACGATGCAATCATGAATGGTGTAAGACTAATACACGATTTTAAATAATTTGTGCAAAGGCAAAAAAGGTTAACCATTGATTTTATGATCAATGTAGAATTGTTATTCATCCTGTGATGCATTGCAGCTATGAAATACAATGTCATTGCGAAAAAGACATGAGGGCATATAATACTAATTGTAACATTATCTTCGGACAATCTTCAAGCTCATCTTCTGGCTTTATGCAAATAACTACCGATGGTGTTTCACAGGCATTAGTTCTGATTCAAAGCAGTTGAATTTCAAGACCACGTAAAGAAGTTTACTTCTTAACATCGAGATACTTGCCAAGTTATCGATAATTGAGGACATTATGATTCGCTTTTTACCGAATAATGAAAACATCCGCATTTCTACATGCTGGTCACCACATTCCCTTGATCTACTTGAATATTGAGCGGCCAATTACCATTTCCGAATGTTCGGTCATTAATTGTTATCTTTCCTAAAACGTGAGTCTGTGGTAAATACTTGATAATTGGCCTGAGAGAGCAATGTCGTGTGAGTCCAGCGTAATATAAGTATCCCCATTGTTATGATTATTCCCTGCTTTGATTCAGTTAAATTTCTTATTAATAACAAGTCCATCTGCGTATAAATCTAACAGAGAACAAACCAAAGCAAACATTATATTCCTATTACCGGTGAAATCACTTTGTCTTTGCCTAATGTGTTCGGGAGTTGATTTCTATTTACTTATTTGAAGTTTCGTACGATTGCGTATGAGTTATACATAGATTTGATTAGTCTAAAGCTACCAAATAATTTGGCATGTGATGAATTCTTGTTGCATAAGACTTATCAAACCTTGAATGAAAATCTTGCAGCAATAACTTGTAACCATTTTTCTTCCCTATCATACTTTCATGTCGACAATTAATTGTCAGTTTTCACCAATATTAACCATTTATGCATCTTTAAACTTTGCATTCTGCACAAAATATAATTTCTAAGATCTAATAAACTCAAAAGTACACAAATATATTATGCCGAATATGCACTTTGCACTTTGAGTCTTCTTTAAACAGCAAAGCATCTTTCATTGGCTTGTGTGACGACAAATATGACATCCATGCATGCAGCGTTTCCATTAGCTGAAATATTGCATTGAAGTCTATGTTGCAATAATTTGCCGTTAGGGGAACCTGCCGGAAGCCCGAGATAAGCTTATATTAGAACATTGCTTGTGAAGGAACTAATCACGGAGCTACAACTGGACAAAACAGACTGTACGCAAATCAACGGATCAGAGACATTTCGACGTTTGTAGAATTGTCCAAGCAAAGACGTATAGGCATAGATAATCAGTTGTGCTCATCGGATATTAATTTGGTCTCAAAACTGGATTTCTATCGTAGGGTAAAAACATTTATAGAGTTTGAGTTTTATATTAGTAGTGTTAGTGTGAGACAGTTTCGTATTTCCCTGGTAGGTTTCGCTGCTCTAATCACAATTTGATGGTAGAATACGGTAGATATATAGGTCATAAAAGGGACGATCGCCAGCTTTGTATGATACCTTATATTGAAAACGAATACCATTTTTGTTTCGAATACCTTTTTTTTATAAGAAATTGAAAAATAATATTCTGCCAGAATATTTCAGAACATATCCTTCAGAATTAAAGCTAGACCAATTATTTAAATCAAAGGATATTTTTATCATTGACTTTCTTGCAAAATACTTCATTTCTTGCTATGAAAAAAAAGAAATACATGTCTGTCAATTGTTGTAACCGAGACCTACTAACTAACTAGTTGACAGTGTGTTGATAATGTATCATGGTGCTCTCATGTATACCAAAATGTTGTATGACTTCGTGTTTAATGGCCCTGCGGCCCCCTTACCGAATGAACTCTCTCTCATTAATACTTTACCATTGTTTGTGCTGACATGTTGACTGAATGTAAGACACGCGAAGCACACGCGATGAAAACGTTTTGACGGGAAACGCAAGTTCAATCCAATATCGTGTAACGATTGTATCGTGATCGTACATTAATCGTGTGACTCCGTGTTCTGCACGAGCTGTCATCGTGGTCCTTATGTTTAGCACTATAAGGGTTAATCTAACATGAGTACGGTGATAGTACGATTGCAAGAGGGACAATTTATCGATCGTGTTGTGGTTGTGTTGTAGTTGTGCTGTTATCGTGTCCTAAGGCTGAAGCACGATCACAACACAATCACAATACATACACTACACAATCACCACACGATCGACACGCCCACAACACGATTTTCTGAAATCAGGAACATGTTTGCGATTTGAACGAATCGTGTTGGACAAATAGCACGATCACTGTACGCACTGTACGGTAACCACACAATAACAACACAATAACAACACGATGACTATACGACACTTTCGTACAGCAATCGTAGTCGATCGTACGTAGTGTGAGTTGGGCTTAACTGAGAAATTGAATGTTTAGACCTCCAGAGTGGCAAAAGTGGAATTTTGACAAAAGACTATGAGATAATTCTCTATCACCTTTTAGGTATTTGTGTGTGCTTAAATAATTATGTTTATTTTGTAATTGGTCATTGACCTACACCGAAATAAAACCTTATTGTTATTAATTTAACCGACAATGATCGGACACCAGATCAGTCTTAGCAGATGTACCTGAGGGTTCTGTTTATGGTCCATTGTTATTTCTTGTTTTTATAAAAATGTTTATAGTGGATGAAATAAAATGCTATATAAGACTTTTTGCTGACGACACTTCCCTATAAGTCATTATTGGTGACCACGAGTGAAACATCATGTCACATTAAAAATGATTTACTTAGAAGTGCGAGTGCGCCGATGAGTGAAACATCAATTTTAATGCCGAAAAAGCTGGGAGCATAACATTCTCCAGGTTCGAGAACTGACGTTAGTACTGACTTTAGAAATGAAAGTTAGTATTAGATTTCAGTACTCATAAACATCTAGGATAGACTCTCCAATCAAACGGTTATTGGCATGTTATTTCAAAGGTATGCCCGATCAGAAACTGTTTGCTGAGCTACAAGATCGTCGGAGTCGACATACTTTGCAAGTACTTTAAAATTCTTACATCCTTTCTTGTATGACTATTTTAAACGTATATTTTATAACCATACAACATAATATGAACTAACACTTGCAAAGTTACATTAGGATGCACTTAGGACAATATGTGGTGCATTTAGTGGTAGAATCCACAGAAAACTGTACGAAGGAATAGAGTTTACATCACTAGCTGTAATAAGACATCGTCACAAATTTTATCACTTTTAAAAAATATAGAACTGTTGTTATGGTAACAACGATTTATCTGATGAAATTAAGTTGAAAATCGTTAATTCTGTTTGTACATTTATAGACTTAAGCAAACGCTTCCAGCGATTTAAAACGCACTAAACGCAGACAAATTTATATTTTCTCTGTTTGAATGCACACGTTCATAGATTGTGTTGTTTATAGAATTTACACAGTCTGTAAGTATAACATGAATTTTTTCGTACTATGATGTATGTGACATGTAAGTTTCTATATATCCTGGGGAGGAACCCTGTTTATCTATCCCTTTCCTCTACCATCTGGAAATAAACAAAGTTTAAATGAGGTCACTAAACTGAATCATCATAACGACATTCCTTTCTCACTCCAGGAATACAAACATCCTCTTTTTGTGCAGTGTTTCTGCAATTACTTCAAACACCATACATTCAATGAAGTGCAACATTACGTCTCTTATTGAAGAAATAGACAAGGTTGAAAGATAATGACAAAGAACATATGGATAACAACTTATCTTATTTTCAGTGCTAATTGTTACAATGTTCTTATTAGTTCATATCTTACCACTTTGTTGCTTTTGTTTAAGAACGACACAAGAATCAGTTGTTATCGATATATTCCTTGTCATTATCGTCATTTCATCTTCTAAAATTCTCTAAAAGAAGATTCTGAAGTCAATAACTTTACCACACAGTGAAAGTGAACGTACCCCTTATCCTTGTGAAGCTTGTTGAAAGTGGCGGCCTGCTCACCAAAACCGAGTTCCTCCATTCTCCCCTCCATTATCCTATAGGCTATTCTGACATATTCAGCTGTTTGTTCGTTCGTTGGCAATCTACTGATTGACGTTGACCTAGACTAGGGAGTTTGATATCAATAATTCACAAATCATTGTAGAGAGATATTTACAATATCACATTCGTTTGGGACAAACGCTTAATGCTATTTAGTAATTAATGATAGTGTCCGAGTAGAGAATAGAAGTTTACATCAGTAAATCAGGCCAGGGGGTCCTAGAACACAATGCTGGTGCGCCACAAGTGAATGTACCACTCCATTTAAATTGAACAGTAAATGCATATCGTGTATCGCAATTGTGTTTAAGTAAAGATATTACATGGACATTCGTTTGCTCCACATTCGAATTGTTTTGTTATTTCTGGTAGTAAGCAACTCAACATACAGAAGGCACTCTGTAGACATAACTTGGTTATTACATAAACACTCTCGTGATCTTGAGAAAAACGCGAGGAAAACAAGTCATTATTTGGTTTATAATCCAACGGATTAATGCTGAACTGTTTTCAAATAATTTTTCTATTATGGAATTATGGTTTTTACTCTGATAAACTGTTTTATATGAACTATGCAGGTTTATGTGTCATAGCCAGGACGAGAGCTCTCTAGATCTACAGTCCTGATTGACTCAAAAGCAAGGTTTAAATCTTTAAATTACATGATTACTTACGTTAAAGATATATACGTTGTTTCCTATGAAATGGTTATAGTGACAGAAACATAGCAATCCAGATATTGATCAACAGTGTCCTACAACTAACCTTGACCCACCCTGGCCAAGGTTATGCAGGCGATGCTTGAGGTTTTAAAAATCATTTATAATTTGAAATAATTGACAAATGATACAAGTTCATTTATTTGCGTTGATTGATCATCTCATCATCGACGAGTTGTGTAGAGACCAACTCGCACGAAAGGTAGTTGTGCAAATGAACCTTCCACTTAAACAGTATATATTTTCCTAATGCAGCTGAAAATTATTCATGATGAGCCTCGGATTGTTGTCGTAAACTGACTGACAGCTCTGATCCAGAAATTTGTTTGAATAGATCTATAGCGAAATAGCCTATAATACCATTCCTTTCCATTTCAACGTTACATGTGCCAATATAATTAGCTATAACTTAGCTACTGCCAGGCATGATACGACACTGATTGAGGTAATCGTTCGTGACCTAACAAGGTTGCTATGTGACATCGGTCAAGTCGATAGATAACGATCATGACAGGAATTCCAGCAATCCTCCTACCAGCTAACATTGAACTCTGAGTCACCTCTGCGCTCCTCCTGCGAATATTCACTCTGGCTGGACATGATGCGCTCCTCCTGCGAATATTCACTCTGGCTGGACATGATGCGCTCCTCCTGCGAATATTCACTCTGGCTGGACATGATGCGCTCCTCCTGCGAATATTCACTCTGGCTGGACATGATGCGCTCCTCCTGCGAATATTCACTCTGGCTGGACATGATGGGCTCCTCCTGTGAATATTCACTCTGGCTGGACATGATGCGCTCCTCCTGCAAATATTCACTCTGGCTGGACATGATGCGCTCCTCCTGCGAATTCTCACTCTGGCTGGACATGATGCGCTCCTCCTGCGAATTCTCACTCTGGCTGGACATGACGCGCTTCTCCTGCGAATTCTCAGTCTGGCTGGATATGATGCGCTCCTCCTGCGGATCCTCACTTCGGCTGGACATGATGCGCTCCTCCTGCGGATTCTCAGTCTGGCTGGATATAATGCGCTCTTCCGGAGGATTCTCAGCGTGGCTGGATATGATGCGCTCCTTCTGCGGATCCTCACTTCGGCTGGACACAATGCTCTCCTCCTGCGTATTCTCAGTCTGGCTGGACTTAATGTGTTCCTCCGGAAGATTATTAGTCTTGGTGTACATGATGTGCTCCTCTGGAGGATTCTCAGTCTTGATGGACATGATGTGCTCCTCCGGAGGATTGTTAGTCTTCATGGACATGATGTGCTCCTCTGGAGGATTATTAGTCTTGATGTACATGATGTGCTCCTCCGGAGGATTGTTAGTCTTCATGGACCTATGTGCTCCTCTGGAGGATTATTAGTCTTGATGGACATGATGCGCTCCTCTGGAGGATTATTAGTCTTGATGGACATGATGCGCTCCTCTGGAGGATTATTGGTCTTGATGCCGCAGGATTATTAGTCTTAATGTACATGATGTGCTCATCATCTTTATCATGAAATATGATATTTGGCGGAAAGGTTATTTTTAAAAACATAAATCATCCTAAATGTAAGGAAAAACTTTTGGAAATTTTTTAAATGTTTGATCTTAAAGGCCCATTGTAGGAGATGTATGATGAAGTAAGAAGATATACATATATATCTTCCAAACGTAATCACACTTGAGTTACAAGACTGTCTCTGATCTGCCTTCCTCAATGTTACTCGTATTATTAGCTTTTAGAGACAAAAGTAACGGCCTCAAACGACAACTGACCCGTACATAATTTTCGGATACTACTGACCTGTTGCCTTTAAGTTTTGAATAGAGATTGGTTGTGTTATTAAATTCCCTTCTTGAAATGATATCCTTTAGTGTATTCAAGTGGAAGACAGTTTGGAACAAGTGCATGAAGTCGGACTTTTGATGTTCCTGTTACAGTTTGCATTTACCTTAGCGAGACACATTTCAGTTTATCTATTAGAGTTAACAGATTATTTAAAATCGAAATGATCTCACGACAAGTATTTCACGACTTACATAACTAAACTGTCAAGGCAATGGCATCAATAGATTATAACTCGTTATGGTAGTTTTATTAAAGGTAACATTATAAAATAATCTGAAGTCAAAACATATACATTTTGTCTTTTATTGGCAAACGATTCATTGAAAATTTGCTGTTAACAAACGAACGGAGAGAAACTTTTTTCCGGACGACAGCCCAGCAAGGAGTTGTAGAACTGTAAGCGCACTCCGCGCCCTGCCTGGACAAGGAGTCCTCTCCAGCTCGGTACTTGGCTTTCTGTGATTGATCACCTGTCTCACTCTGTCCACTACATCACCTGAAGAGCTCATGCACTGTTCTTCTTGCGTAGAAGTCAGGTTACACCTAATGTATCAATCCATAGCTCCCCGCACAGATGAATATCATGGAAAACCATTCTGAAATCTGACAGAAGAGAGACGAACCTTTGTCCCATCCAACTACCGCTATTGCGCCTGGTTCAGATGACCGTCAACAAGTAAGTTACATTGAGCTTTTTATTTGGAAGAATTTGGTCTCTCAATTGTAAGTCCTGTCTTGTCTTTGAGATATTGCATTTGCTATTGTTGGACAGAGTGAGTTTACACTGTCCCTTGGGAGCAAACGGTTCTTTATGTTTTCCAACTTAATTTCCCCATTATTCAAGCTAATGCAGTCAGGCAGGAAAGCTATCCGTATTGGGTATTGAGTAAGATATGACTAAACTGCATGACAAATTGATCTGGAACTGACCAGTGTTTATTTCCCAGCTTGCAATTACCGAAAAATGAAGCCGGCCTGACTGAAGACAGTTCATTAATTCATTATAAGAACCTGCAATTATGAATTGAAGTTATGGTACTAGTCATGTTCCCCCGCATGTCTTTAAATTGCACCAGTCTCTATCTCTGGCTAATTTAAAACTTTCTGCCAACCCGTCAAAATCCGTGTTTAGAGTGCAGCGCCCTCTTCGGCGAAAAGTTGCAATCCTCATATGATTTCTCAGAGGATTATTGGCATTTGTGGCAGCAGCCTGGACGACAAGCACAGAAAAATTGTGGAAATGCGGCAAGGCCTATCTTAGCAAGTAATTGGGGTTGGCGTAAGTATGGGTCATACGTAGGAAGATAGGTACCAGTTAAAGAACCCTGTCTTTGTACATACCCAAGAATTAGGGACATTCGCAGGGGAGGTAATTTCAAAGTACTTGAAGAGTAAAAGCATTTAAAATCTCTTGGTATCACGCAATTCAAGGGAACATAACTCTGCTTGGTATCTCGCGCCGCCCTAAGATTTTAATTACCAAGACGCTTCACACACATTGCGTAAAAAACAATTAATGATCGCGATTGTTAACGTTTGTAAATTTAAAAACATAAATCTTTGATAATAATCCCTTTTAAGTATTGTGTTTTAAATGTTTCGATTCTATTTGATTAAGAAAATACATTTATATAGTAGGTCTGTGACATTTATTACACACATTCTAGTTGTTATGTAGTATCGTTTATCTGCAACAACTAAAATCTTATATTAATCTATTGATTTTAACCCTTTGAATTTATTTTGTACAAATTTTTGGTTTCTATCAATTAAGATAATATCTATCTATAATAGGGATTTATAGTGGCCTGTATATTCGATTTACCTTGTTATATTTCGAATTCTTATATATGCATTTTATATGACATCGGAATAACTGTAATATTCGTCTTTTGAATTTCCTAGAAACGTCAACTTTGATAAACGCGACTGTCGCATTTATTGCTTTTAATTTGAAGATAATGTTTGCAAGAAACAGCAGCTTTGATGTTTAATGTAATGCCTCGATATAAAGTCAGGGTTATGTTTGACAATCTGTTACCAGCTCAAGGGAGCGTTGCTTCCTAAAATTATGAGAAGAAACAAGGACATTAAAGAGCATTTTTAGTATTTATACGACAAAAATCGAAAAAAATAACTTACAGATAACAATGATAAATGAATTAAATATACGAAGATAAATATAATTTGGAGAAATGAGATTTCTAGAGACTAATATTGTGACAACATCATTCAGTAAGAACATTTCTACTTAGAGTCGTCAGATAAACGCTTTAAATGACAGGAAAATTCATTGCCCCTCATGTTCGATACTGACCCTCCCCAACCGTGGACCAGGCGAAGAGCATCTGTCAGCAATTCTCCCACCCTTGCCTCATTGACTGTTTTGAGTTTCCTAATTATGTGGTAATCCCTTTATCACAGTAATTAAGGTCTTCTATTTGCTGTATTAAAGAAAGTCTATATTTGACCTAAATTTGGTATTTTCACAAAATAACAGAGAATCGCTCGACTCCCTGATTAGTGTTTATTAAATTATTTGCAAGAAAGAAATCTCAATGATCATGAATTGGTATAGTTATAATCTTTTCTCTGTCTTTTAGCAAATCAGAAAACAAACTTTTTAAAGGCAAAGCCAAACTCATTTGGTAATGTCTATACATATTAAAAAGAGAAGCTTTCGTCATTTCAAATTTTGGTATCAATGGATTAAATCAGAAATTGAACTTTAAATTCCATTTAGTTAGGAGCCAACCGGGATAATATAAGACTGAAATTAAATCTTAAATCTAGACTTGCCTTTCAAAAGGATAAGTACCCAACAATACTTTATTTCATTTCAGACTGAGGCAACTAATCTTGCAAACATTTTCTGGACTTAAGACGATTACTTTTTTGTTTTCCACTTAAGTATGGATGACATACTGTTGAAGGGCGAGAAGTGATGGTAGTCCTGTCCATGACTGTAGAATATTGGAGCCCAAAACAGTCTAGGTCTTCATTTTCCAAGTAATCCAAATATAGTGTTAAAGGTTTAAAGCGGGGCACCATCAATTCTAAACAAATATTAAATACATGAAAATTTTGCCTAGACAGATTTGCGCTGTCTAGGATATGAGGGACCGTAAACTTGTGCTAATTAGGTTGAGGTCAAATGAGTATCATCTTATATTATGTCAATTGAACTAGGGCATAACTGAAAAATTTCTTTCCTTGTGATGTTCATATTAAATTCACTGTTAAAATTTGATTCCATTCAGGATTGATGGTAGCAACTATAGTCTACAATATTTACTCATCCGAAGAAGTTTGTTATAAAATCTAAAGATTGTTCATTTTCAATATATACCCATCTTGGATTAATATGTTTCAAAAAGAGCTCATGTCGTCTATCAACCCCCTCTTAGCGTCCTTTGCGTAGGCACGGTAAAATAAACTCTGGAAAAGTTAAGTGAACTCGACAAATTACAATTCGAGTTTTGCATCAGTTAAAACGAGATAATATTTTGATATGTAAAAAATCTGTAATTAAATCAAGATTGAGGATTACGTAGATATAGAGGTTTTTTAAGTATTAAGTATTAGCAACACCGAGCATGACTTAAACATTGGTTTTTACTTTTTATAATACAAAGGATTCATTAACCTATATTGAATTGTTTCAGTGGCATTCTAGAAGTTGATAGTATAAGGACGACAGTGATATATGGATATACAACTTCTTTATTTCATAGTTGCGAAATAGTATAAGGATCTACACCGAAACGTCGCCACTGTGTATATCCATATATCATTGTCGTCATTAACCTACATTGTAAAAAGATTACTGCGAATCCTATCTGTCTCAATAAACTTTATGCGATAGTTAGTACAGAGCAAGTACATGTGGTCGTAATCATTATGTAAGCATTTTAAAAACCGCCACGCACAGTTGCCCCCTACTGTCAATATTTATTAATTGCTCTGAATAGTGTGCTCCACTGAACAGTAGGGTCTCAAATTACAAGATATCATCAGTTTGAGACTGTAGCAAATGATTTAACCGGATGTGACGTAATAAGATTCGCCAACTAATGTTATCGTTAATGCTCGATTGTAGCAAATATACGAAAGTTCACCCAATAAGTATTTCTTAAATTTCCAGAGCACTTAATGTTTATCTTCTGAATATGAAAATTTAACATCCGCTTAGTAATATTTGATGTTTGCACGTGCTCATAGATTTTGAGAACTGATATATGTGGTGGTCAACGTTTAGATTGTAAAACTTGGTGTAAAATATAACCCTTTTGTTCCTTATTGTTCATATCATTAATTAAGTACGTTTCTAACACGCATATTAACAATGATTAAACACATTCCTCCACATTATCATCCTTTTGGTGTATCATAAAAACATGAGACAAAAGATGAATTCGAGATAAAACCAAAATTTGGTCAACAACAAATGAAAACATTCTTGTAGATAATATCACATTTGTTCTGAGAACAATTGACGCCCTAATAAGTAATTTTTTGTAAAATCATAATGAAAATAGTTCATTAGTAACTATCGTTTTTTCATTTTACAAATATATTGCAAAATGTTAATTCATGTTCAATAAGTATATTTTCAAAAAAATATGAATTGCTAAACGTAAGACCCAGCATAATCAACCAAAAGCTCTAAACCTTAAGCTGACCAGCAAACCCGCTTGAAGTCCCAGCTAAGTAAAGGGGAGCAACTCGCTTTGTTTCTAAGAATTTTAGTTAATTTTTCTGTACCAATTTTTGACTGGAAAGTGCACCATGGTGCATCTTTTGAAATGCAATGTTTTTAGATTTTACTGTCCATCAATATATGTAGATTAGAAATCAGTGCTGGCACGCATGCACATAGTTATAGTTTTGTCACAAATCAAGTTTAAAAATGGTGAAAAGCGCATATTTCTCTGAAATAGCATGGCGTTGTACAGAGCTGACATAGGTGTTTTGTATTTCAAATGGCACCATGGGTATATGCAGTAAAATATGTAAAAAATATCTTCTTATTGGTAATTGAATGCTCTTTCACAATTGAAGCTGGCATGGTTTATCATATGAATGGTAAAGCAGTTACATGGCTCTAAAAAACTGGTCCTACAGAAAGCATCACCATTTCACGGTTCACTGGTTCACTGCGCTTCACTCACTGCGTCGGCTCTGAATGTCCCTGATTCTTGGACATGAATACAGTCACTTAGGCTAGTTATACCAAAAGCTTCACTCCTATTTAATTGTAAAGCATTGATTAGCTTGTGCGCTGATATTTTCATGAATATTGACGGTAGAGACGATGGCCGAGACGTCATCCCCACACATCAATACCCGCGTGCACCGAAATGTGACAGCGGGAGCTTTTAGCACCTGTGATAGCCACGGGCACTAGACAATAACAAGTAGTCATCCATATTCTCGTCCAGGTGTTGCTCTACATTTTTTGCTGACTAAGATCAGAGTATCAAAACAAAGAGTGTGCGCTTCAGATAAATCTAACAAGATTTGGCCATTGGCAAGCCGTCAAAACCCCGGTAGCAATGTCCCACCCTGACCCGATGACCCATAAAGGGGTCCCATGTCTCAATATTCTCTTAATCATCTTAACATCAGATCATAATTACTAAGATGCTAAAACCATAGACATTTAAATATAATTTCCCAGTGATTGAACAACACCACATTTTTAGCAACCACCATCATTTGTCACAGGGTGTATGATGTCACTTAATGCGCTATAATACTTCTCTCTGACACTTCGGCTTCATTCATATATTAGTGCAACTGTAGATACGCGTTTGTGTGTATGCTTCGCCATGGTCCCTCACTGATTCTGCTCATGCAGAAAAGCTATCGGAGGCTGCATGAGAACCGCGTTATTACAAACATGCGGAAAAGTTCCGACAATTGCCGTTACGGTACACTCTTCGTAGCGTTACCAAGAAAAGCGATGTTTGAACTTTCAGAGATTTGAAGGTGTGATAGGTATATAAAAACTGCATGTGGACACGGATCTCTGCGGACCATAGATAAATAGCAAGTAACGACCCATTATAAACCTAGGGAACGAATCAATGATTTTGATTTAATCAGATTGATCCAAACGAAACCGAATCGATACAGGAATAGTAAAAATTTGACATGATTGACACAACTTTATTGCTGAGAGAAAGAGACTAATCGACAGTAACATACATAACTTTGAAAACCTCAGCTTTGGTGTTGCATTCTTTAAAACCGTAGCCAATACGTAATGCATATATATAACGATAAACATAAAGCGAACATCTCCCACACTTCCCGTATGATACGGCGTTAAACGATTTGTAGCCAATATGGAATATGGGTTGTCAAGTAAACTCTACAAACCTGCTATTATTAGCCAGCTCTAGCATGACCACTACACATAATTACATAAGGTCGTCTGTAGGCCTGCTCAACGTGCAGCACGTTACTACTTGATTATGACCCTTGTATTTTTTTTCAACAGTCATGATATTTGAAAGGTCGTGTATCTAGCTAATTTATCAAATTCAACATATTACAACAGTCCTAATAAGGGTAAACGACCCTTTAACAGGTTGAGTACCCTAAAGTTAAACCACGAGCCTTGGAAGGACGATGGAATTTGCACATCCTAATATGCATCATACACTAATTTATTTAGATGCCTAGTATGAAAGAGCCACATAGTAGTTCGAATTCGGCACAAATGTAAGAATATTGTCAAAAAAACAAAGAATTGCCCTTTAAAGATATATTCTTACTTTTTCGTCACTTTGTTCGACCTCAAATTAGCGTTTTAATTTTAACCCATGTTGAAATTGTTAATATTTCACCAACGTAGCCTTTTGAATGCATCATACACATGTAATCAAAACTACCTTTTTATATACATATAGTTCACATGGACAAGGGCCATAGAATAAGAATTTGAGGGTGGACACTCTCCATGCCCATTTTGAAAGGGGGGATGTCAAGTAAACTCTATAAACTTGAGGCTCCACTTAATAAATGTATTAATCTCAAAATCTGAGCTTTCTCTGCCGATAAGTTCTGGTTTGGATTAACCACTCTCAATATGAACCACTGCCACGCCCATATTAAAGGGGATAGGACGAGCATGAGAGCATTTTTGGATCAAGAGAAACATGAAAACAATGTTGTAGAGAATTTTCAACCTGCTTCAGTCACTGTAATAAGCACTGGTAATTTTGTGTTGCAGATGTATTCAATTCCATGCAACAATGATGTCATAGTCTTTCTCCATGTGATTATTTAGTTTGTTTTTTGTAGATAATATTTAAAATTTGATTTACAATTAATTAGAATTGGGTCTTCATAAAGTATTCACATGGAAAAGAATAGGTTACACATGTATCAACTAAAAAAACTCTCCTCTCATAATGTTCAAAATTTATTTAAATATTTGAAGACAGAACGTGAACAAGTAGAGAGAGGTTAAAAAAAATAACATAATCATAAAATAAATAAATCTACAAATTTCATTTACATAAGTTAGATGCACTTGAATGAATAGCCACACCTTTTTTTATTTTGATTATATCTCACTATCATGAGTCATGAACAGTAATTTGTCGGTATTATTTAACATAAACATTTTATTATTTATTTCATTTGGATAACAACTAGTGTATGTTTTCGTATAGGTCTAGTTGAAAAACGAATATCGATTCGCTCAAGTCTGCGTTGGGTATGAATTTTCACAGGACTCAATTTCGCACGGCACTAGAATTCAAGGGAAGCAACTCTTTTTAATCACTAACTACAAATTCAAGGACAATTTAAAGTCATAGTCTCATTTTTGTAAGGAAACTAAACTGAACTAATTATTCTTAACGAACAAAATCTGATCACTGACACAAATATTTCCTGTTGCATTTGCAAAGATTTTCATTTTTATGCCCGTTTTACAGTTTTGGATGAAGCAGCTTATTGGCGTATGCCGTTTCAGACCGATGAGATACCGAATCAAGTGCAATCCTATCGCGAGTACGAAACACCGGAAATCTAGTCATCGCAGCGCCGATACTTTTGACAAACGCTTTCTTCACTGAGTTTACCACCTTTTTGTTATTTCTGTATTTGAAAAAGCGTAAGCTATTAGCTATTTTCATTGAATATTCAGCTGGGAAATTTTATGTGTTCTTCGTCACGGCCTTAGCGAAATGACGTGGTAAGGACTAACGCTCGCAAAAAACAATATAGGGTAGGGTAGGGTAGTTTGAACTTCATTATTGAGGGCTAGAATGCCTGCAGAGTTCTGAAAATTGTTGCAAACGTCAGGGGAAAGATTTCTGTGAGTGGTGAACTATTTGTCTGGCATTTATTACAATTTGCCTTGCAAAAATGAGACTATGACTTTAAGTGTAGATAGGAAAATAATAAGTTTTATTTACTGGTTTGTTGTATCTTTCTTTTATCTCAAATATGATTTTCGACAACATAAAATGTGAGTTTTGTGCAAAAGTCCTTTAAAAGTCACAGGCAACAAACAAACTGACATCTCACCGGTCACTCGGACAAAAGTTTTTCTCCCAAACAAAACAAAATCTTCCTGTTGCAGGTGTGTGAAAATCCCTAATATTAGCAATAAATTTCACAAGCAAGGACTTACGAGTGGAAAGGAGCACCCCTAGATTTACGACTGATATCGCTACTAGTTTACACCTGCACTTTTTTTGTGAAACGCATCCAAATCGTAGATCTACGTTAGGCCTACAGTAGGCCTACGTGTGAAAAACACTCGTAAACTAGGTTACGATTTTTGTGAAACGGGGTCCAGATTTGTTAGTATGCATTAATTCTCTATCCCATCTCTATAACAACATCTCTCTACATGCATATGCTTTACTTACCTTTGTTTCGGCGTGTTGTTTTATTTGATTGAGAAAAAAACGCGAGGTCGTGTGATCTGTCAGAAGTTACAGACTTGGTCGCGTATTCACTTTTTCTAAGGTCAAGGTCGGTTTGCGCTTTCCTTATATGGACACGGTGTCAAATATCTAAAAATAGCGCGGGGAAGTCCTTACCGTTAACGGAAGAAATTCCGGATAATTCCCTAATTTCATTGCAGGCGAGAAAAATGTTTCTTGGTTTTAATTATGATTTGCATTTACTTTAAATTGAAATCAGGTCCAAATTGGGACAGTATGGTTTTAAGATTTACAGATTTATTAGATGGATTACAGAAAATAGGCAAATAGGCGTAAGATGATCAGGGACATCCTGCCATCCAATATTCGAAGGGGTGTCAAAACCAAATTTACAAATTTGGGTGTCCATATCAGAAAGATATTACTCATAAAATTTCACCCTCCCATGCAAATACCTTTGGGAGTTTTTTTGATATTTAAGGAAAATATCTGTCACGCCAACGATGAGTGCTTTGGGGGTGCAGCAGTTTTGAAGGAGAAGTCGATAATGTTAAACGTTTACGGACCACGCCGGACGCGGGCATCTGACGCTTAACTTTCAGGTCTGGTGAGATAAACATTTCATATTACAAACCCATTCAAAAACAATATAACTGAATCACAAACAGGAGGGAAACATGATTAGTGATTACACCGGAAGATGCATTTGCACGTGCGTTGCCATGACAACTGTGCAATTGACAAACAAAGCCATGACTGAACTCGCAAGATTAGTAGTTCTTAACACTTTAAGATTTGTAAATATAATGAAAATCAGTAAAATTATCAATTATTTCATGTTTTAAAGTATTGAATAGTCAAGTATATAACAATTTAGGAACACGCAATGAGAAGATGTTTCACATAACACATGACATTTTCATTGGTCATATCGACAAAAACCGGCCAGAAAGTAAATGGATAGCCGATGTATATTTAACATCTTAACTTCAATTGTGTTCAAGAGTAATATAAATTGTCGTCAAAATTATTTTATTTCTATTTTGGTGAGTCACACCGTAAACTTGAAGACGGCGACGAGAGGAAAGGGGAAGAATTGCTACGTGGAAAAGTGTAGAGAAAGCGGAGAACTTTCCTTGAATATTGACATTATGTATGTTTTAATAATAGTTTTATTTTTTGCAAGTAATTTGTTGATTTTGTAAGTTATAATCTATTATATATGGGCTCACGTAGGCAGCAAGAAAGGGAAATCCCCGTAGTGGTCAATAGTTCATTTTATAATGACTAGTGCACGCTACTCGTAATGATGTGAGTCTGTCATTATTACACCGACTTGTCGTGATACAGAAACTATTTCTATTCAATCACTGCATCTATATGAAGTAACGAGTATTTAAGTATGTAAACGTACGAGTATGTTTTTTTGCATGTAAAACAATAATGGCGTTTCGAAAAAAACACTTTACAAATATAATCTCTGTTACTGTTTCCATAATAATGGATGTTAAAACAACACTTGCCCTTGCTGCTATCATTCATAAGCGTCGTGTGGAGAGCTGTTTCCTGTGAGAGCTCGATATGGATATCTCATGCTCTTCTGCAACGTGCTGGATAGCGGCATGGCAATGCCTGCAGGGTATCGATGACGGCGGGACCACTGAGAGAGAGACAGATGTCTAAGTGATTGCTGTAGATCGTGTCCGAGTTACAGGAAGAAATTAATGTACACAGCTCTTATCCCATGTTTCATCTCGCAGAGCGAGTCTGCAGACCTACAAGAGGGATGCCGAGCTGCCGCTATCAGTCAAGGGGGACGAGCTTCGAGGGGGAGGGGAAGATGGAGGGGGGTTTGTCAACACACTACACGGGGTGGCCGTTATCTACAAGACACCTCAGAGTGAGAGACGCAGAGAGTTCCATAACCTTCCAAACAGGTGAGATGTGACCAGGATAGAGGCCGTGAGTGCCGATACCTGCCGAACAGGTGAGATGTGAGCAAGGCACAGACGAGGGTAGCCGATACCTCCCGAACAGGTAAGATGTGACCAAGCCACAGACGGAGAGTGCGGATACCTCCCGGACAGATGAGGTGTGATCAAGGTACAGACGGGGAGTGGCGATACCTCCCGAACAGGTGAGATGTGAGCAAGGTACAGACGGGGAGTGCCAATACCTTCTCGAAAGGTGAAATATGAGCAGAGCACTGACGGGGAGAGGCTTTACCTCCCCAACAGGATATTTGATACCTCCCTAACAGGTGATAGATGACCACGGCACAGGCGAGGAGAAACGATACGTCTCGTACAGGTGAGATGTTAAAATTGGTTCGGGTGGTGAACATCATGTCACCGCAACAGGTAAGATGTGAGCAGGGCCGAAACGGGAGGTGGTCACGCCTCCCTAACAAGTGAGATGTGAACAGAGGCGAGGAGTGCCGATACCTCCCCAACAGGTGATAAGTGAACACTTCTAAGTCCGGAAGTGCTGATACCTCCCTAACAGATGGGAGACGGGGAACGCCGATGTTTCCAAAATAGATGATGTATGTCCACGTGTATTCAAAACTGAGCATACTGACTTCCAGTTTGCTCGATCCATCACTTGACCCCACTTTAAACACTGTTGTTGTTGTATATACTGTAATGCACCACAAACACTACGTTTTGCTTATGTAGAGTAAGGGGTCTATTAAAAGTTGTACTTGCGAGCAGGCCCAAGGGAATAAATAACGAAATGCGATCAAGTACTCTTTGAATAAAGAGTTTTAACTGGTTGAATTTCAATCTCACACCTTTGTAGCATGACGTCAAGTGATTACAGCAAGTCCCCGCTGCCGGAGAGTGAGGTGGGGGAGGGGGAGGAGGCGACGGCGGCGGAGGAGGACCCTCCTAGCATCCGTCAGCTGGTGGTCAGATATGCCTCTAAATCGACTGTTCACGGCCTGCCCTCAACGGTCAGCCACTCCCTCTACACCGGACAACGGTAAGTATCCCAACTTAGATATTGCGGTGGCCAATAAAAAACCCCGCAAGGATTAATCGACAATCCCGCGTGTATGAAACCAAACGGTTGATTTTTAACCAAAATTTTTAACCAAAAGCCTTTTCATCCTCATCATACTCGCTTGTTGCACGTTTGCTCGATACTTGGATACAAGTAAAATTGAGAAAGCTCACACTCAAAGTAAAAAATTTGATTATGTTTCTTTCGTAAAAGTGTTGATTTTGAACATTAAAAAAAAATTCAATATTTGCAATAAACTGTATTTCCAGTTCATTAACGATATCAGAAAACTTTAAAAAAACGTTCGTGAAACCTGGATCGTTGGTTGAATATTGCACAAGCCAAGTTTTCAACAAGAAGAACTTGTATTATCATATGCTACAGGTACTTCTGGTTCACCCTGGTGTTTCTGATGGGCGTGGCTCTCACAGTGGCCATCACGCTGCAGCTGAAGAGTTACTACGAGTGGCCCACCGTGGTCAACATCCAGGAGGTACCAACCACGCCCGAGGACATCCCAAAAGTAACAATCTGCGACCAGGAGTCCCTGGGCTTCACCTTCATCAAGAAACCTTGGTCAGTGAGTCCACTGGAACACAGCGGCGGGGCGTACGTGAGTGTGTTCTCGGAGACCCTGCTCATGTCTAACAAGCAAAACTGTACCCACAGTCGAACTCAGTCCGGACGCTGCCTCCTCGACAAGGCCACCAGCACCGAGCGCTTCCGCCTTCTAACCTTCTCTCTAGATCGGGGAGGATGGATTCCACCCGAGGACAAATACTACCCTCAAGTGGTCACCAGCATGGGCGTCTGTAAGACATTCAACACACCCGTGATGCTGCAGGACGTGAAGAACAAGCCGCAATCTGCTCGGGTACCTCTAGAGCTCGTCTTGGCAGTCAAACCTTCCCTTCAAGAAAAGATCATGAAGGGTATTCGGACAGGGATTCAGGTACGTTTCAGTCAACTACTCCCGGTTTTTATGTACTTCTCTACTTTGAAGGATGTCAAGTCTGGTGTTACTGATTGATATAAGATTAGTTCTAAATACACATAATGTGTAATTTGAATTTTCTAAAGACGTGAATTCAACTACACCGGCCAAATTTTGTTTAACTTTGTGTAATACAAACATTTCTTAACGTATGAAGGTTTTTCAGCCTTTCCAACTTTTGCCAGAAAACATAGCTCGAATTTCGGGGCGAAATGGGGCGAAAATATCATTGATTCTATTAGAACCAGAACAAAAATTAAGCACTAGTCGCTTCAACGACCTGTCTGGTATATTTATACAGTATACAGTGAGGTATGCAATAAGCTAATGTTTTAACTTCTCATCTGAAAACGCATTGTTATCGGTTTCATTTCCAAATGTTATGGTTCCTTAAAGACATCAGAAATATCATCATTATTACACAAATATATGCAGTCAGTGAACCAGATGCAGCTGTAAATATATCTATATTTTTCTGATTGATATGATCCCAAAGTCTTCAAATATATATATCACTGAGCTTGCATGTACCAGTTGACGCTCCACGACAAGGATGAGCCACCATTCCCCAAAACGAGAAGGGTTTTCCTGCCTGTTGGGTCCAGCTGCCTCGTCCAGTACAAGAAGATTACAGTGAGCCTTCAAGATTATTGTCCCATTCAGAATAAATTCTTTATTCAGATATATCCTTATCTGACTAGACTAGAGATAAGGCAGATATGTCGGACATAAAAAGGGGCCAAAACATCGGACAAGACATGAGACAAGAGAAATATATTAGACAGGGTATGAGACAAGAGAAAGATATTAGACAGGGCATGAGACAACAGAAAGATATCAGACATGGCATGAGACAACAGAAAGATATCAGACATGACATGAGACAAGCCATAGGTATGAGACATGACATGAGACAAGCAATTGCTATCAGACATTATATTAGACAAGCCATAGATATCAGACATTACATAAGACAAGAAAAAGTTATCAGACATGACATGAGTCAAGCCAAGATATCAGAAATTACATGGGGCAAGATATCATTATTCGACATGACATTCGACAAGCCATGGGACATTTGACAAAACAGAGATATTGGACATGACATAAGAAAAGACACAAATAATAAACACGTCACCAGAAAGGAGAGAAATTTGACATGGCATGAGACAAGATAGAGATATTAGGCATGACATGAGACAAGACATAGACAGTGGACATAAATCAGACAAGAGATGATTCAAGAAAACGATTGCAGATTAGATTTTCAAACATATGTATACACATAAGAGAAGACATTAGAAATAATGAAGTTAATCGTTCAACACTAGTACAGTAACTAGAAGTGATCAATTTGTCAATAGAAGAAAAATTCGGCCAAACGAAACAATGTTCTTAACATTTTGCGCAGACCAAGTTATTTTTTCCAATTTTTATTTGACTGTGGCCCGTCTGTAAATTTTTCCTATTGTAGACTTCTCCTTCAGAACTGTATCACCCCAAAGGCTAAAATGTAGTAGGGATATTCCTTGCACTTTGGGATCCGATTTATATGCTAGGAATATCAAATTTTGAAATTATTGCTTTGTGGGATGGAATCTAAGATGTGATCATTTAATTGTCCTAGCCAAACAAATGTGGGCGTGGCAAGATTCCATATTTACGGTGGTTAACCAAAATCAGAATTAGTTGGTATAGTAAGCTAAAATTTTCAGAATTACATCTTTATTTAGTCGAAACACTAGACACTTTAGTAATTTGCATTGCACCTGATAACTGTGTGTTATGATCTTCAACATCAAACAATACGCATACTGAGGACCAACAGATCGCTTGGCTGTATTTTTTTTAAATCTACCTTTTATTATGTTGGTAGATGGTGGTATGAAATACTATACTGACATTATACTTCCTAGTAAGTCGAGTAACAGGTTCACGATCCATGCTGATCGCCCACGATTTCGTCTTGAATATCCACAGAGGAAGTCTCTTACTACGCCATACAAATCGTTTATCGGCGAACAATGCGTGGAGCTGTCCAACTTCCGGAACCCGCTGTCTCGCTACTCCGTCTACACCAAGGACACGTGTCTGGCTGAGTGCTTCGTCAACTTCACCATCGCGCAGTGTGGCTGTCGCTACTACCTGCATCCAGGTACATGACGTCCACTGTCTAATCAGCGCTGGGTTACTTGATGTGATAAGAAAAAATTATTATTGATATCTAGATTTAATCACAAACAACACAACTTTTGGGAGTGTGTACTTATTCATGTAAATGTAAATACATCATATTCAACAATGTGAACATTAAAGATAGAAGATACTCCTTAGACAACCGACTGAGGACAACCAATAGTCAAGTGTCATAGTCACCATTGACGGCAAGGGCAATTCTTCTCATAATGCAAAATTTTTAATGATCACCAAAGATCAGTCTTATCCAGGTCATGACCCAGCTCTCCTTCAAGCACTCGGGAACTTCTTACTTTGCATTTAACTGCTCAAACAAACCCTTCTTTACCTTCAGTTGCTCGGGAACTCCTTAAATTACCATCAACTGCTCCAGAACTTCATTCTTACCTTCAGCTGTTTTAGCAAACCCTTCTTTACCATCAGCTGCTTCAGAACACCATTCTTTAACTTCAGCTGCTCCAAAACTCCCCACTTCTCCTTCTTAACCTTCGGCTGCTCGAGCACTCCCTTCTTTACCATCAGCTACTTCAGAAGACCCTTCTTTAACTCCAGCTGCTTCATAACTCTACACTTTTTCTTCATCTGCTCCAAAACTCCGCACTTTAACTTCTTTACCATCAGCTACTCGGGGAACTTCCTACTTTACCTTTAGCTACTCGGGAACTCCCTTCTTTACCTTCAGCTACTCGGAAACTCCCTATTTTACCTTCGGCTACTCGGGAACTCACTACTTTACGTTCAGCTACTCGAGGAACTCCCTACTTTACCTTTAGCTACTCGGGAACTCCCTACTTTACTTTCAGCTGCTTGAGAATCCCCAGCTTTACCTTCAGCTGCTTGAGAACTCGGGAAATCCTTCTTTACCTCCAATAATAACTTATACGATTTACTACAAAAAGTCTTATTCTTAAAAAGGTTGAAATGTAAATAATGTGTCGTTTTCACTCATACCTCTTTAAACAGCAAAACATCATTCCAGTAGTATTTCATTCTCTTCCAACAGAGGTAACTCCATCAAAAATTCCTTTTCAGCATCTGCCCTAATACGAGATTGTTATCGATCTAGTAATGTAGTAGTCTAAAGTTCTGTTATATTCGTATGATCTTGGAAAGCTCAACTTCATTTGCGTATGCACTTTGAACTTCGAGTCTTCTTTACAAAAATAATTCCTCCTATTTAGCGCTTGCATCATTGTATAGGCCTGTGTGACAACTAATATGTTATCCATGCATGTGGTTTTTTCATTGGCTAAAATATTACAAGGTAGTTAACGATGCACAATTTTACCGCTAGGGAGACCTGCCAGATACCGGAAAAGAGAACAAAAGGTTCTATAGGAATTATTGACGGAGCCACCTTTGTTGAGAGAACATGGATATGTTTATGTATTCCATATTTCATCTTGGATGTGATAGGGAATATTTACAGGTTTACTATGTGGTTTGCCAAAAAAGTAAAAATAGCGACTTAATTTGTGTTGAAGGTACCGAGGAGATGTGCACGTCCGATCAGGTCTTAGGCTGTATGGAGAAAACAAATGGTAAGATACCCAGTCATCTTAAAAATAGCGTGTTATGATTATCGCATTTCTTATTTTCAAGGAAACACCTCATCCCGCGATCGGAAATGAATGAGAGTTAATGATTGTAGGTAACTGTCGGTGTTTCAGCGGCCTTTAGTGAACACAAGAAAACTTGTGGCTGCAGCCCGCCCTGTGAGGAGAGCGAGTTTGAGACATACCTCTCCTGCAGCAAGATAGCGCGGTTAGTACTGCGGTGTCGTATCCTTACTCGTCGTAAACTTGTCATGTATATCCACAACATAAATGTCATAAGGCAAATGATTACATCACTCAAAATATCTCGTTAAATTTAAATTTGGATTTGTCGTTTTCCGACATGACAGCGACTCGTTCAGCAAAACTTTTTGTGTGTAGAGCTGCCCATCCCATGGTTCACATCGAACTGATGAGCTCGGCAGAAGTGAAAACCGAGATCACCCAGGTACCAGTCTACACCTTCGAGTCAATCATGGGTGAGTACCCACTGCATCATCACCAAAGTGTCTGTTTACATCATCCTTTCTGAGCACTCACTCAGATATCACCCAGGTGTTTGTCTACATCGATCAATCATTCATTGGTGAGCACTCACTCAGACAAAGAATGAGGATCAACAGAGCCCTTGGCTCTATTTTTATAAAATCGACCTTTTATTATGGTAGTAGATGGTGGTACGAAATACTATACTGTCATTATTTAAGAACTTCCGTGCTAGTCGAGTTTCAGTCCATGCTGATCACATATCACCCAGGTGTTTGACTACATGAATCAATCTCACTCAGATATCACCCAGGTACACACTGGCTATCATAATCTGTATAATAAGTTTCATACAAACCAACAAGTTTGCATTTCTTTAAAAATGTTATCAGATCTTAACAATTAAGATATCAATGTTAATAATAACATTTGACTATTATTGTAGCAGACATTGTTGCAGTTGTTTAATTGTGCCTGGTGGAACTGGCAGTCTTCAGATTTGTCGACAGAGATAGTACCATAGGTGTTGTATGGGATTTACGTCTTGATAGCATGCTGGTAATAGCAAATCAACCACGATAGCGTGCAATGCAAAGGGGCGTTTGTCAGTCTTGCTATGTGGGGGGCCTTTAAGGTTATTGTATTGGCAAACACAATCTCATTGAAATCAGCTCGAAACTTTTCCCTCGTACCTCGCTGCGTTGCTTGATCTGACAACGGATCTTATGTCAGACGGCCTTTGACGGCCTGTTTTAGCCAATAAGAATCGAGGCTGGTAAGTACTCGGCAACTTTTGAACTGACGTACAAAATATCAAATCTCGAAAGACGAGCTTTTTCTGAATGAACCCGAGAAAAGCTGAGCCTTGATTAACGCAAAATGGTCGTGTGTTTGTTTACTATCACGACGAAAACGCTCGTTATTGGTCGGTAATCAAGCCCTGTTTGCGACTTTAAGGAAGAGTTACTATCGTCACAATATTGGCGTTTGATTTGGCATTTTCTTCGTTCAAAAACAGTTTTCAGGAATTTGAAAGTTATTGTAAAGAGATTTATCAAAACGCCATTCTTGTTATTGACACATTATCGAAAGGCCTACAAAGCATTATCTCAAAGTTAGGTCGACAATCATTTTGTCAAAAGATCTTTAGGAATTCATTTCTATCTTTCAATTTCGAAGTAAGAATTTCTCTGAATGGGGGTAGATAAATAAATCAACTGTAGCACAAACAGAGAATTTGCAGTTACAAAAATGATAAATGACATACTGTCACATACATGTATATAGAACTCAGGAAGTGTGGAACGATGGATACACAGGGGAGGGAGATCAGAGCGTCCTTCACTTAAAACTTTTCCGCAATCTTTGATGATCGGACAAACGCGATATGTACGCGGACTTTTGATTGGTTGAAGTAATTGAAGGCGAAAGGTCAAGACCGCCTGGAGCCGTGGTCAGATTAAGAAACGCAGCACGGTACAAGGGACAAGTTTCGATCTGATTTCAATGAGATTGTGGCAAACAATGATGCTGGATAAATGGAAAGACAAGAGCAGGCCTACCATACAAACACCAAACAAATACTCAAATCTTAATACCAATACACTAAAACAGAACACAAATCACCTAAATGGGAATTCAAACTTTCCAAAACTGAATTTCAGTCAATCTTTATTTGCACTGAAAGAGGCCACAGGCCTATAGTACATATTGTAAACACACATTAGGCAGTAGAGAGTACATTCGTTCTACGTTTAAAGGCATGGTACAGAAACATTGCTAGATTTTCGACATGCATTTTGCTAGAACAGCTTAGTAATGATATGAATTTATAAATATTATGATACGTATAATAATATTTTTTGATATACATATGCCTCAAATCGAGATAGGCTGGACAGACACAAAGAAAATGATACTCATCTTCAGTTTCATTTAAATTACACATTTGACATAGTCTATGTTCTTTTTCCAAACCAATATAAAGGCGGTTTCAATTAATAAGTCATGAGAGGAGCAGCGAAATCTTGAAAGCGAAATTCTAAATTTCCTAACATTCAACAATGATAGATAATTTTCATTGCATATAGATTGTTTGAACATTCTGAAATAGAAACATTTATTTGAAACTGATAATTTGTAGAGCCAGTCTTGTAGATATATATCTTGCAATCGTTGTTTAAAGGACATGAGAAAATTCGATTGCGAATCTATACATTGTTCTAGCCGTATATTACCAAATCCTACTGAACATAACAAATGTTTAACATCTGATACCCAATTATATTTTCCATTTTCATCATACAACATCATCATATTATAACAGTTTTTCGGTAATCTATAAGATGGCATATTCAATACTTTTATCCAGTATTTTATTGCTTTCACTTTTGATTCCACATAAAGTGGAAATCGGCTCATTCGCCGTAGACCATTATGTTTGAAGTAGTAGGTTTCACACCTAAGAATTTTTTTATTGCAAATAAATGAACCCTTTCCAGAACATCAAAATTTTTAAATCCCTAAACTTCGGAACCATAAAGGAGTATTGGGCTAATCTTAGAATCAAATAACCTAAAAAAGGTTTTAAAAGGTAAATCGCCCAAGATATGGATGTATCTCATGATACCTAGTGATATTTTCTTTCCTTGCGTTGCAGCATTTTTTACATGTAATGACCAAGATAGAAGAATTAATAGAAGAAGACGCCGCGAAAACGATCAAATCGTTTTGAATGGAAACAAAAGGCGCGAAACGGTGACAAGATAGTGGGGACATATGTAACATCAAATGGTCAAAAAAATCACCTCAGAGTTTCACTTTCAGACTAGCAAAATGGCGGTCAGGGACTACGAACAGGCGTTTAGCAATTATGTTTCTTCTCACTACGAGTGTAAACTTTAACATGTCACATCGGGATATAGCGCATAAACCTTTAACTGTACAACGCTTCAAACTCCTTGCATAGTTGTTGTTTTCAGGCTTTCAATTTTGCGCGATCTTGTCCCTAGTGTGACTGAAAGCGGTATGCTGTTTGACACCTGTTAAGTGTAAATCTTTGTAAATTACAGGTGTATTTCAATGGCTGCGGTCAGAACGTGTGAAGAGGAAAGCCTTACACAGAACGAGTTCGAATCTCGATAAAGTCAATCTCTGAAACGTTTATTCCTCGGAATACGGTCGATTTTAATCAGACTGGATTATCACCCCCAATGAAAACGTCGTAGTCGCCTGGCCCACACCGATTTGCGTTTGCTTCGAGGAGTCAGACGGGGTTAGTGTGCCCATAATGACTTAGTTGCCGGGAAACTGTCTTTCAACTTAAATGCTGTCCCATTGCCGTCGTTGCTGGGTTTTTTAAATTGGAGTGAAATGGTACAATTGATTTTCTCTGTATACTTTTGGCTTTTAAGGTGTCGTGTTTACTTTTTTATACCAATTAAATGTACATGCCTTTCGCGTTACATAAGAAAGGAGATATTTCGGATTTTACGTTAACTTTACGTAAAAACTTGTTTCGACATTTTTATAGGATATATCTTTACTTGTGTTGTTTAGCCCTGTTTAGTGAATTTATTTCTTAAACGTTTACGGTAATATTTAGAATCTATTTTGAGCATTAGTTTATTTGGGTAATATTAAATGTGCAATTAAAAACAATAAAAAATTTTTTAGATAGCAATCACTTCTTCTAATAAACAAAAAATTCAATAGAATTATTATGATTATATATTTTTTGACGCTTCATTGCATATTATAAACCTTTAGTTTCTTCGAAGAAAGTCTCCAACATCAGATCATCAAAGACTGACGAGCTTCAGAGCCTTTAGGGCTATATAAGATTCCTCCGTACATCCTCCGCCTTTTTTACTTCTCCAGAACCGTGAGAGCGCTAGCCGCAAACCTTAAATTTAGTTGAACCTTTAGACCAAATTTTCTATGGGAATATTATTTTAGTTGAAAGAATAGGTCAATATTGATTTGTCACGGTGATATTTATTGTATACAATGTAGTGTACATGGACCAATGACCTTTCTATTGAATAAACCTGATTGATTGATAGGTTTAATGCCAAATTTCATGTATGAAGCACCAATACTAAAACTGAATTGCATGGTGATGAAGCCACTGGAAGTCAGGACTAGGATAGGTCGGGATTTAGCTGGGCGAATGCCCTACATGCCACGGTTGACATGAATGACATGAAAGCTAAGGTTTGCGTGTGACATCCAGTTGCAACTTTCTTTTGGGGGCACAAACTTCAAACTGCGAGCACAAATTTGAGTCTTCATTCGCACAGTCGTGCCAATGTCTCTATTTAATGAAATTGTTGCCGATGAAAATGATGATAGAGTGCTGTATTTATAACTGCGTGTTTCTGTTTGTGTGAGCAGGATCGCTGGGAGGTCTGATCGGACTGTTCATGGGCTTCAGTCTCGTGTCGCTCATGGAGTTCGTTGAGCTTATCGTCATCGCCGCCAGCCGCTGTTGCAGAGTCGGCTCCCGCAAACACAAGCTGTAGCACGACACAGCACAGCAACACACCTCGTGACAGCACAGCCAGCACACTGCAGGACAGCACGACAGACCACGGCGCTTGACCCCGATGACTACTTCCAGCGATGTCTGTTGACCACATATTTATTATCCAGAAAACCAAGCATTACTCACGGCATTTAACTGCTTCTCAGCATCGACTTCTCGTTAATATGTATTCAATAATTAAAATAGAATAATAAAACTTTGACATTTCAAAGGATTCTAATTTCAATTACTATGAGCTGTTATAACTGGCACGCTATAATTTCAAGGTGTATATCACAATGTTTACGTTAGAGAATGATTAGAGCCAGATACAAACTACGTGCTAAATTAAGAGCAGTGTTTTGAACCTGAAACTTGGGGGTCACAAAATGCAAGTGCCTATAGGTATTCAACTGACGCCTTCATTCTGTTCAGTAACTCACTTTTAAAGTTTTACTTACTTCATATTTGAAGAGTTAATTCACGTAATGTGTTTTAAAAAGAAGGTATTTAACACCGTGGTGCCTGTTGTGTTTCTGATGCCTGAGTTTGCAGCGCCGGTGTCTTGGCCTTAGATGGCTCTCCGATAAAATTGACTCTAGAGTCCTTTTGACCATATATCAGGTGACTCTACAGTCCTTTCGACCCAAACTAGAGTCAAATTGGCCTTGGCAAAATGTAACCTATAAGATTCGTTTGAGGCGTTTGTCATTTGAGACTCACAATCGGGTACGGTGTAAACAGTTTATTACCAAAAATCTCTTACTTATCAATGCACATCCTTTTCAGTGACTTCCAATGAACAACTTCAAAGAGGATTGTAGAGGGATATGTCGGTAAAACTAAATTTGATTGATCATTCCCGTTTCTACATGTTTGTCATTTATATGTGATTATAACAAAATCCAATTGCTTGGATTCGACAATTTGCCAAAGAAAAGTGCGTAATTTTCAATCATAGAAAAATTAAGAATTTAGGCCGGTGCTACGAAAACTTCGATACGTCGTGATAACACATTGGTGATCAGTCATATTATTAAATGTTTATAAATTTGTGATTATCTTTTCACTACATGTGAAAATATTTTCCATACAATCTTCTAAAATAGTAAGTACAGAACAAACTAGCGGATGGGAACTGGTAGAAACTTCTCTATAAACGTTTGACAAAAAACGAAATGGGTGTTTGTCTCCAGCTCTGAACAAAAGTTAGTCTTCCTAAAGCTGCACATATTCCATGCCATGTTATTGCTAAAACAGAGCCTTAAACAAAGTATACCAATGCCTCGAATGACGATTAAATATGAGTTATTTATCCTGAATGAATATCTTGTCATGGTGATTAATAAAGGCAAAGGCGTGTATGTTATCACTTTTAACAGTGTTTTGGATCAGGTTCCTCAGGCTTTTTAACGGCTTCTGGAATTCCCTATTAACTTTATTGCCGATAATGTTCCAAAATCATTCTCTCTAATCCATACGAGTTGAATTTCAACCGTTAAAGGAATGTTAAGCCGTTTACATCATGAAACATGCTCGTCAAACGGGATTTAGGGACAACCCATCTTTTAACTAAAATATTTTTTGAGATATCATCAAAACATCCACATTTCTACATGCCAACGTTAATACTCCACAGATATGAATGTGAAGGGCCGGTGTTATCGTTTCCGAAATGCCGCCGCCTAAGTAGTTTCGTACCTGTTGTTGATGTTTTACAGTTGACCTGAGAGGGCAATGTCAGTACCTGAATTATCAAAATATGACTCAATGTCATTTCCCATCGATGTCGAAAACTTCTGTGGTTAAATTCTGTCCAACACAATACCCTGTTCAGTTCTTGCAAACTAAACTTTTATATATTATCTTCATTATATTAAACACTATTCCGTCTGATGTCCTCGTGTCGTTTGTTTCGGGGAACATCGCATCTTTCTAGAAAGTATAATAATCTTCTTAAGTTTGTCGTTCGGAAATAATGTAGACACAATGATTTGGTCAATATGTTGCATGAAATATTCAGAATAGTGAAAATATCTTCAACACTCACATTTCAGATAATTTAGATTCTTGCAATATTGAGCATTCTACCGCCCCAAGTACCAGATGATATATAAAGACACGGTGCGACTAACCAATGCTTTATAAAGAAACGAGATGATATTTTACCGAATAATTACCGAAGGACTTTTAATTTACATTTCACTGCGCTACCCGTCTTTCACAATTTCAGCGATATTTGACGATGTTTATTGTATAAAACACATTTTTTAATTAACAATAATTATCGTTGACAATATATCATACTATCTGAACAAAAATATCTTTAATTTAGGGAGGAAGCATGCACTTCTTGAATGAAAGATTTGAGATATACCTTTCGAAAAGTGACTATAAGACACTTTTGTTCAGCAGCTGTATACTCTATTCCATGGCTCTCGTTGCACTTCGTGTTCACAAGCTCATGAAAGAAAACAAGTCTGGAAAGGCACCTGAGTTCATTACTCCAGATACGGATAATTCCTTCTCCCGAGTATTTGGGCACAATGAAAATGTTCGTGTTCCATCTATACGTTATGTGTAATTGTCAGTGATTCATTTGTCCCGTTAGTTTGGTTCAATAGTACAATGAAAATGGTTTATGTTTTCATGTCTCAGTTGTGTATGTGTATGTGATGGACATATGGTGACCCGTGGTGGCCAGACACATGCAGAGCTACATGATATACTCGTTTTCTTTATCCATATCACCAAGCGGAATAGCAGTTAATAGAATAGCAGCAATCAGACAGGGAAATAAACGATTAAAGACAGATGGAATGTGATGATGTACAAGAGTTTATTGGCAGTTGCTGTGTTCATATATACAGGAGACGGGTATATGGGGAGACGAGGTCCTCATGAAGCCAACATTGGCCCTGTCAGGTAGCTACAACATGGAGAATGAGACGTCACACCAGGTTGACAGATTGACACCTGTAAAAAAAATTAGAAAATTCGATATATGAGCATCATTGTTGATAAGACACTATCAATTCAAAATATGCATACATGCATTTAGTAATTTCTTTTAGAGTAAGATATTAACAAATCATATAAATTCAACAATACCAAAGAACGTTTATACCGTCAATTCTTTAAATATGTGTATTTAGACCCTGAGAAGCCAAGCTTGATATTTTCGCTTTACAAAATGGAAACGTGTTCTTTTTCTGATAGAGACATAAGCCTTAATTTACTTACCCAAGTCACAGATGGTATACAACTGCTCCTCCCTCGGGCGGATGCGTGAGGGTCTGGTAGGCGGGATGATAGAACTGGGCAGGGTATAGATGTTGGGGGTAGTGCTGAGGGTGCGTAGGGTAGGCGGCGAGGTGATTGGGAGGTGTTGGTGTGTTGCTACACAAGAAGGGCGGACTGGAGTGCGCGTGGCTGTAGACCATGTATCTGTAATCAGGGGACGGGGCTGTGAGCGACTCTGGACACAACTCCTTCTCTGGGGTGTACATCTCGCCCCCGTCTCCTTGCCGATGCACGTCAGCCAGGGTCGGCAGTCGAGGGTTAAACCCCGGCTGCGGTGGCATCGACTCTCGTATAATGATGTCTTGCTTCAGGATGTCGCCAAGACTCTTAATGTAACTGGCGGCCAGTCGGAGAGTCCTGATCTTTGATATCCTCCTGTTCCCTAGCTTGAAGTGTTCGGGGAGACAGTGTCGGAGTCTGTCCAGCGCCGTGTTCAGTTTCATCATGCGTTGTCTCTCCTGGAAGTTTGCAGTCACCCGTTTCTCCTCTTCCTCGTCCGGACACATCTCCTTCCTTTTCCGTCCCCGCCTATGCGTGACGTCATCCCTTGATGATGAGTCGGACGAATACCCGGCCTCCGTCAGTCCGTCTACTGCAATATCGTTAGGATCCATTTCTTTTGTAAGATTAACAACGGACCATTTGCCGGCGGAACTGACACTATTGAGTACTGTGGCCATTATGAATACTTTTACCTTTAAATCAGAGATATTGGGCCTGGTACGACCAGTGTGTGAGAAGGAGCGAGTATGAATGACAGTAATCCATGATCGAGGCATCTTATACAGAAAAGACATCGAGAAAGTGGACAGAATGACCAATGGGAGAGGTGCTAGGAGTGATCAGGTATCATGTAAGTGCTAACCAGAGCCCGGTGCCTTTATGGCCCTTGTCCACTGTTCGTGCCTCTGCTGGGTCCATAAACTGTCCCCTGAACACATCTGGGAGACACGTGTAGCCATACAACTTAATCCCTATACATAGCTTCAACCACTTGTGACATTTTGTTAATGATTGATTTTTCAAAAGTTCCTTGACGATGCCCATGGCACCGTACCAACTACAATTTAGGACTTCTTAGCCACTGTTTAACACAGAAATAATTAGAAATATAGAGTTAATTTGACCATTTGCAGCTGTAAATCAAACAAGGTTTAAGCATTCATTAGGTTGCATTTTCATTCAAGCACTTGCATGCTGAAAACGTTTGGGACTTTTGTCGCTTTCGATAATGTTCGAATACACTGAATGAGTTATTGCAGAGTGCAACAATTTCATCATTGTAACATTTGAATGAGCTCCTTTTGTTTTCTATTCGTACAACTGTTTCGAGCTAATCTTACGCTTACACTTCATTTCATTCTTCTTTTCGAATAAGTTTTACGTCAAGGTACATTTATTAAATTTTCATTTGTATGCCAGACGATTATTGAAGTAGAGATGCAAAACGAATATCTAATACAGTGTAATCATTGCTAAGTCATTTAAACGCACCGTTTATCATTACCCACAGTAAACCGAACTACACAAACAACAGGATATTCATTACAAAACTATTATCTTTGAAACTAAGTTGTGAATCGGACGCGTGTCATTAGCTAATATGGGTTTGTATTTATTTATATGTAACTTATATATATATATATATATATATATATATATATATATATATATATATATATATATATATATATTTATGAATAAATATGTTTAAATCAACCGAACTAGTTTTGGGCAGGTTTTGACTAAAGTATTTGAATTGAATGAAACATGTATATCAATGTAAGTTTTCTTTTATCGAAATTACTATGAACTTTTAGCAAAGTGTTAATGCATCGTGGTTACGGTCACACGAAATTAAAAACTGATTTAGTTTTTCACAGTGTAAGTTTCCCTCATAAATGTTTAGTTAAATAATTCGTATTGTGCAAAGTGTTCAGTGTCAGAGAGAAAGAAGAAGTACGAGAAGAAGCTCCTTTTCCCGACGTTGGTATTGAATTCACTTCTACTTAATTTCCAACAGTACAGTCTCAAATATTTCTAAGTACAAATAACTTCGAGGCAGATTACAAATTTTTACTTATTATAACCGATTTTCGGCACATGAATAACATCTCTTGGTCTAAACAATTGTTCCTTATTTCTCCTTTAGGCAACATTGTGATTATGATATATCATTATATAAAGATAAATATATATCTTGTCCCAAAACTTGGATACTTCCTATCATACTGATGGATTTAAAACTGAACCAATTGGATAAGATGTAAGCATGATAAATCGCATTGTGCTTTCTCTAGAGTAAAGTGACTGCAAGTGATTATACCCTTGCACCTATCCGCAGTGTAACCCTTACTTTATGAGTTTATGACCTGTTGTTGTGATCTTACTTCAAAGCGGTGCCGCTAATTACTTACAATAGCATTCGTATTTAACAATATAATCGATACATATGGTATTTATCTTACATATCGAAAATCTTTAAGTATTAAGTTGTTATCATTATCTTGTTAAACTTGGATTGGTTTCGATTATTCCACATACCTTGCGTGACCGCGAAAGGAGTTGAGGTTTGAATTATTTAACCAAGTTGCAAGTTGTCGTTTACAGAAGCTTACTCAAGTTTTATTGTAATCAGTCATGAAGACATGCACATACATGCAAACCAATACAAGGCACGCCACTGTGCAGAACATACGAGTACACGTCCAGTTACAGGTGTATACTTGTATAAATCTCGCTGCGCGGTGGTGCACGATCTTGGATAAACGTTTCAAAAGCGACTAAAGGCTGTCTCGTGTCGGACGTGTTAGCACAGAGAATTGTTTAATTTTAGCCAATCAATACCAAACAAAATATTGTTTGATTTTTAAGAAATTTAGAAGTGATACTATCAAACATAAATTGATAATGACAATGTTTAGTTTCGTAAAGAGTAACCTTCATTAAGATGTGGATGCATTCGGGGGAAATAATTAGCTCGCCAGTTCAGGACTCGTTGATAGTTTTCATGAATCCATTCCTGCTCATGTATACTTTACTTAATACGCCGAACTGAAATATGTTATTGCCGGACTAAAGCCCAATATTAAGAATGGGATAGAGAATAGTGACGATAATATTTCAACGTCGTGTTGTATTTAAACGAAATTAAATGTATACTTGATATATATAAGAACTTTCATGGACATAAAAATATCAAACTTTGTTGGAATTGCTAGGGTAATTATCTACCAGGTCAATACAGCCTTTATTACTTTGACTCTCGCAGAAGTCAGTTAACCGTAGTAATAATTATGATCTTTCTAAATCACCAATCGATCCAAAATACATACATTTATTAACGACATCGTTGAAGATATTCAGTGTAATATCAAACTATTTGCTGATGATACATCCTTATATGTGATAATAGATGATCCTGTTATATTCTCAAATATAATAAATGATGATTTAGAACTAATTAGTAAATGGGCCCACAAATGGAAGGTAGATTTTAATCCTCAAAAAACAGAATCTCTATTTTTTTTCAAAAAATAAACTAGTTACAGTAATGTCGAACCTTTTAATGAATGGGGTACCAATTGAATCAGTTGAATCACATAAACATCTGGGACTTACTGGTAACTGGAAAAGGATATAGATGATATTATTTCTAAGGTTAGTCCTATGATCAACTGCTTGAGAAGTCTTAAATATCGCCTTCAGAGAAAAAACACTACATACTCTATATGGTTCATTTATTTTACCGATATTTGATTATTATGATTATATCTGGAACAATTGTATGCAAACTCAAGGGTTACTATAAAAAAAACTTCATTAAGATGGCCTCAGAACCATATGTGGATCCCTTAGAGGAGTAAGTCATTCGTAAATATATTTTGAAACCGGTTTTACATCTCTAAGCGAACGTCGCAAAAATCATCAAATGTGTGTATTCCATAAAATGTTCTATGATAAAACTCCAAAATATCCATCAGATTTGATACCATTAAACATATCCTCTGTATCCACGTATGAATCAAGATTATCAAACATACTTCAAGTACCTCTTTGTCGCACTGAATCATATAAAAATCATTTTTACCATCTTCTGTGTTGGAGTGGAATATGCTTGATGATAAACTAAGAAACATAGACTCAGTAGGGTTATTTAAAAAACACCTTGATCGAAATGAAGCATGTAATGTACACCATATTAGGAAGGAGATACAACCAAATTATTCACTGTAAACTAAGACTTGGCTGTAGCGATCTAAACGGACATAAATTTGATAGATTTTCAAAAAATACGTCAAGCTGCCCTTGCGGTCACCATTATGAAGATGCCATTCATTTTCTCTTTATTTGTCCAAATTTTGCTCGTTTTCGATCAGAGTGTTTCTATTACGTTAATGGTTATGATATTCAAACTGTTTTATTTGGTAATTATTCCTATTCTGACGAAATAAATGAAAAGATTGTTTAATCTGTTCATTTATATTTTACCCTTATTAAACGTTTTTCTGTTTAATCTATAAGTATTTACCTTAAAGTCTGCTAACTTCAATGATGATGAATTAAGATATGGTGTATATATGTATGTATGGGAGAGGTATTCAGATAGGCTGCTAGCCTGTTTACCAATCCCTTTCTCTTTTCTGAAATAAATATTGTTTAAACCAAAATACATACATGTACAACAAACGTTGCATACTCACTACATGACTGTAGTTAATGCTATTTGACATCGACACAACCTCCTGAAAAGCAGTGTAGATCTGAAGTCAACTGTTTGAAGAAGTTAAAATTTCTACACCTAATAATATGTTCGCAACAGGCAGATGTAACCACTTGATATCTCTGCGTTGAAAAGATCAATACAGTTCTGGCTAAAATAAATAAATAATGATTTAAAACAATGTTACTACATGATGCTAAAGGTTTGAGGTAGTAATGAAGTTAATTGGGAAACGAAGTGTCAGGATTTGTTGTACATTTTAGGCTCTGGGGTTTGGGTTCAGCATTTTGTTTATCTTCCTGCGTCATTTTCATCTAAGTGTTGTGTTGGTTAAAATGTATAGACGAACAAGGTTCGCTTCAAACTGGCACTAAATCTATCACCAATCACGTATCATGTCCAAGGAATTGTATTGAAGTGCCGTAATATAATTAAATTTAGAATAGCTCTTGCTCAATCGAGACTTTTTTCAAATTAATTACGTATTTTAACAAATCTCCAACACTCCGATTAAAGCAGAAAGTACTACATTACTACATACTGTCTACAATTCGATTAAGTATGTCCTCGTGTGTTCAAAATGTATTACCTAGTTCAGTTCTCATCAGTATTCGACCCTACCAACTGATCAACTTGTTAACAAATATTTAATCTTCAAGAAGAAATTATGTTGAAGGTACAATGAGATATACATGTAGTTGATATTGATTCGTGAAATTGAACAACTCTACTCGGGTCCATTTAACGAGAGCAGTAAAACAATTAACATGGGATGAACACAGCTCGCATTAATTAACACACCTTTCATAATGGGAGACTTCAAACTGCACAGCATATAAATCGAGACCATATCGTAATATGTATAAACTGCCATAAATTAATTACAAGGATTCATATTTACTGCAAATGCTGTATTTCAACAACTCTCCAACATTTGTCGGTTTGCCGGAAACAATATGTGTAATCAATTAAACTTTATATAGATGATGTCACTGCAGAATAACAATAGTATGTTGAGTGGCAGATATTACACCTAAAGCTCTAGAATGTTTGTAAGAGCTCTGAACTCTGAATAACGTGATAACCGTGCATCATGATTTATGCAAATATTTCCCCCTAATATATATATTCTCGTCATTGTATCATGGCATACAAGAAAATTATATCACTTAAGGACAACTACAATATACTTAACTCAACGATTCAAAGTATACTATAATATGCTTTTATACAACAACTGTGTCCTTTGAGCGACTCCAAACATATGAGCGCACTGGATACCCCCCCCCTCCCCTCCAAATATGTTGCCTCTACACGTGGTCGTGCCTCACCTGTCACGTCAACGCTACTTACCTGTCCGTCTTACATCACCTGACTAATATAGTCACGCCTGCTATCTCATTTACTTACCTGAATTGTAAGCATTACATATTAAGCAAAGTTCAAGCAAGTTTCTTGATTCAAGTCTCTAAATGAAGATATTTATAATATGTTATTACATTCGCTGAATTAAAGATGTTTATAGTATGTTCTTGTATTCGCATTCGCATGAATAAAGATGGTATAGTATGTTCTTGTATTCGCCTAAATAAAGATATTTGTTGTATGTTCTTGTATTCGCTTAAATAGAATTAAGATTCTTATTATATGTTCTTTTTTCCGCCTAAATAAAGATGTTTTTAGTATGTTCTTGTATTCGCCTAAATAAAGATATTTGTTGTATGTTCTTGTATTCGCTTAAATAGAATTAAGATTCTTATTATATGTTCTTTTTTCCGCCTAAAATAAAGATGTTTATAGTATGTTCCTGTATTCGCGTAAATAAAGATGTTTATAGTATTTCCTTGCATTCGCTTGAATAAAACTTTTATAATATGTTCTTGTTTTCGCCTAAATAAAGATATTTATAGTATGTTCTTGTATTCGCCAAAATAAAGATGTTTATAGTATGATATAGTATAGTATAGTATAGTATGGTATAGTATAGTATAGTATAGTATAGTATAGTATAGTATAGTATAGTATAGTATAGTATAGTATAGTATAGTATAGTATAGTATAGTATAGTACATACCCGTCAAACAATATCCAATTTGTTTTGTGTATTACCTTATATTCTTATCAAATTTCTTGTTATAATAAAACATTAGATTTCTAAACCGAATTCAATTGTAAATGCAATTGCCTAAACGAATTAACTTCAAATAACTTGGTCTACTGAAACAGAAATACTGCATAACACATGCATGCCTGTCTGTCTGTCTGTCTGTCTGTCTGTGCGAGTTCTCTCATAAACTTTTTCTAAAAGACACGACAGTTGCACGTTTCGGAGTATGTGATTTACGCATTCGTCGCTTTTAACAAAAATGATTTGTTTAAGTATTTGACATTTACATAATCTTCAAAGGTTATCTTACTGTTCATATCGTGTTCTTTAAACATTATCGTTAATTGTTTTAAGACATTGTCTTTATAAAACATACACTTTGTTGTATATATTTGTATTTATAATTGAAATATGAATTTTCAAATGAGTGAGCAACTGCCGCATCCATGTTCAGTCATGCGTGTCAGCCCGAAACATGGTAGTGAATTAACATTATGCAGAGTTATATCATACTGGTTACGACTAGTCTGTTAGTCAGCTACAAGGTATTCCAAACATTGTTATAATATGTTGAAAATTTGGATGATAATGGAGACAAAAACTGGTTATCTTCAGTGAGAACGTTGTTATCCTAATATCGTTTCGCGCATATATGGACCAACAAATTGTAGGAGATTGTGATATGTTTTTAAAGCTCTTTAAGCAGCGTTGTAGAAATATATATCTTCAAGAATGGTCAGCTGAAGTAGCCTACTCTAAATATTTGTATACCTATTCGTTATTTTAAAATGATATTGTCCATGAAAAATATTTAAAAGTATTAGCCTCAGATAAACTTCGCAGATCTCTCTCCCTATTCAGATGTGAAGTTAGTAAATTGAAAGTTCAATCATATAGAAGATGACAATACCGATCAAGCTTTATGCTCTTATTACGTCAACGCTATTGACGACGAATACCATGTATTATTACAATGTCCTGATCTGATCTACGCAGTAGATATATCCCTCAATATTACTGTGTGAATCCCAGTTTAACAAAGTTTGTCCAACCCCAAATGCTAACATTATTCTAGGCCTAGCTATTTTCGTTAACAACTTACATATTGTATGATGCTCAAATTCATGTTTTAACCATGACAGCGCTCTGGTGTAACATACGAAATAATGTCATATGTCCTACCGATATTGGCCTTATGGCCACTCTACGAAAATAAATCTGTCTGTCTGTCTGTAACATTCTGCAGAAATTTTAAATTTATAAAAAATATTTCCAATGGTTATCGTTCTGATGACATAGTTGAAAAGAGAAGGAGAGTCTGTTCTCTGCTTGTGGCGGTCCCTATAGTATGGTGAGGATGAACTAATCTACCGGACATGGCTGCATGGGTATTCCGGGTATTGGGTATTCTGCTAATACATGGAGGCATACATGCACGGTCTCTCAGGGTTTGTCCTCCATGTACTTGACGTCACGCGCGATTCTATATTAACAGTTACAACAGATCACCATGCATCACTATGATACATACATCACTTCGTATCAGATGATTTAAGATATCAGTGTTTCTGTTTTAAGTGCACGTTTCAAGCAAGAAGGTAGTTACTAGTAGCAACATATTGCGCAAGTTCATGCTTCATAGCAATTGTAGGCCTGCTTCTGGCTATAAAGTACTCATTTATAGGGACAGTGAGTTTCCTTCATCATATGTTGGCTATTATACGTATCGGCCTAACACTATACCTTGTATTGATGAAAGTGCAAAACATTCATTCGTCATAAATATTCATACCAAAACGTCAAATACATGACATTTTCTTGTTGTCAATGATTTTCGAGCACTTGTTTGGCCATATTTAGTCCAGATTCTGAGTAACATTAAAATGAAAACTAGATAACGTATATTTGTCTTTTTGTTTGCTACAGAAAGGATCCGAATTGACATTTGTATTCGCGAGGTATCTCTGGTTTTCGGAAATAAATATAATATTTATAAGTATATACATTTATATTAGTAAGTTAGGCATATTACATGTTGTATTAAATGGTCAACAAAAGAACGCATCCTTATTCATAATTTCAAAATATTCATAAATCACTAACTATTTTTTTATAACTTTATTCATTTTTGTTCATGTATATACAAATTCAAACATGCATATCAATAGAAAAGCAAGACGTTTCAACATAGTAATGGACAACAAATGGACAGAGTGTATTTGAAATACAAAAAAACCCAAACTATTCATTGATGGGAATCATAATCTGTGGATGTACATGATACTTTTTTCAAAATGATGTCTTGATGAAAAATCGCTTAAAACGAGAAAAAATTATGACATGATGACCAGAATTTCATGAATTTTTAATAACTACATTAAGTGTATGCAGAATATTTGTCTATGTTATATATATATATATTGCGAATGTCGTTTTTAATGTATGGGATGCTTGGTAGTCTATTTTGTTGTTTTGCTTTAAAGATATTGTATTTTATTATTATCAGAATCAGATTTAGAACATTATTTCTGTGTCGTGGGTATCCGAAGATCACAGTTTGTTTTGATAAGTTTAATTTACACTGTGTTTTTGATTCGATCCAATTGTCATTTCTAACCATATATATTTCGATATTTCGCAATCATAAAACAAATGGAGCAATGTTTCAGCGCTTTCACCACAGAAGTCGCATTTTTCATTGTCTTTATAACCCATTTTTGTCAATAAAGTATTTGTAGGTAGGATTCTGTGCATCAAACGGTATTGGAACCATATATGGTTACTAGCTGAATGGCATTTGTGAGGGGATTGGTGTATTAATTTCCATTTATCTTCTGTGAAAGTGCAGTCTAAGTCTTTTTCCCACTTTATTTTGTAACTTGATTTTGTGTCATTTATGTTTTCAGGTTGCAATATATGGTAAAATTCCCTACATCCAGTTTTGTTCCCTATTAAATTTTCAAGGAAATATGGTAATATAGGATATGGCTGCTTACAGTTTATAACAATATTTTGTGATTTTATGTATTGTTTTACTGCTGCGATGATACCTGCATATTGAAGAAAATTTGTCTTAACTTTAAACGTTTTTATGAAAGTATCTAAATCAAGGTACTTTCCGTTTGAGTCGATAAGATCATTTACATATTTTACACCTCCACTTTCCAGTCGTTCAACATGTATGGAATTTCCGTTTACAGTAATATTAGCGTTATGCCACAGTGGTTGAGTTAGTATATCATTAGCAGTTTTTGTTTTCTTTCCTTTAACTGTTAAGAATTCCCCCCAAGGCTTTTAATAAATCTCTCCAAAAAGCCTTTGTCCTCACTGTCATTACCTTTTCACTGATATAAGATTTACTTTTTTGTATCATTTTTGATAGGTCAGTTGAGATATTTTTTATTGAACATGTTTCTTTGACAATTACTTGTTGAGTTATGCAGCCGTCTTCTCCATGAAAGTTTCTGTGACATGATAATGTTCTTAATGTTCTCTGATACCTCCTTTCTCGAATGTGTTAGTCAAAACACTTCTTCTTATCTTATCTGGTTTATTCTTCCATATGAATTTATAACATATAGTCTATTTATTTCATTTATAATTTCGTCGCTAGGATTAGGTAATGATGAAAAAAGATGATTAAGTTTTGGGAGCAATAGGCTCTTCAACGCGGTGTTCCTGCCTAGTGGTGTTAAATCACGTGCAAGCCACATGTTCATTTCAATTTTTATTTTCTTTAGTTTATCTTTGTAGTTTCTTTCAAACATTTCTGCCAAATTATGTGTGAATGTTATTCCTAAGATTTTGAAAGAAGTTTGTGACCAGTCTAGATTCAAATTATTACAGAGAGAGCGTTTTTCATACCTTTTAGACCCTATCCATATCACTTGTGTTTTAGAATTCTGAATACAAGTTCAGGGTTTTCAGGGCATTTTGTAGACTTTTTTAGGTTCCGTCCAATATGAGAGTAGTATCATCAGCGAATTGCGATGTAAGATATTCAACTTCACCAATCTTTATGCCCTTTATCTTTGGGTTATGTCTAAGCATGATGCTAAGTATTTCTGCACATAAGATGAAAATATAAGAAGAAATTGGATCACCTTAACTGCATTCCCTTGATCATTTGAAAAAGCTAGAGCCGAAGCCATTAACGAGAACGCTTGACATTATATCTTTATAGAATGTGTTAATCCATTTTATAATTGATGACCCAGAATTAAAATACACCAGAACCTTTGGAATTAAACCCCAATCTACCGAATCGAAAGCTTTTTCAAAGTCTATAAAAACCAGCAGACCCGGTATTTCCATACATTCAGAACAGTCAATGATGATATTTTTGACCAGTATACTAGCCTTCCAATATATAAACATGTTAGATTCATCGAGGGTTTTTTTAAGGACATGTGATCTAATGATCGAATAAACCGAGTGTCTGTGTGTCCATTGTGTAGTGGTTGTCTTCCCTGCAAGAATTATGACACGCAATGGCCATTAGGACTTGTGTGAGAATTACCTCCCCTGATTTAACTGACCGCGCAATTGAACACTAATTCGCTGGCGAGACGAATCAAATTTTCAAGCTCTGGCTGGAATTGGGAGCAGTCATAAATAATGAACAATATTCGCTATTCTATTGAGATAGTTTCTCTAAGGCTAAATTAGTTTATGGACTAAAATTCTCTGAAATAATTTGTATGAGCCTATAGGGTTCTTGAGCAGATTTGCCTTTATTTTCAGGCTTTCTGTACGTCTCTGTTTCATTTAGGATAAACTGATTCATTTTATTTTCTGCCAGAAAGAACACAACGAAGAATAAACATTTTAACAGCTTATTCATAAAATAATTATCATTCATTTTAAAAAATAAAATATCATCAACGATAACGTTATAAAACGTTATAATTATCACCATTCATTTTAAGGGATATATAGTCATCATCACTCATGTTCATACTTTTCATTTGTGAATAATGTAATACTTGCCAAATATATTTCATGTAGTGCCTACGATGAAACCTTGGATCGAAATCGTTTGTACGCACAGGAACACGTGACAAGGAAGAACTGTTTCGTTTAGCACGTGCGTATTGACGTGATTGAACCAGATGCATGGCATTACGACACCTAAACAATCTGGCATGAGATGTCACGTGTTCATCGTTGACGGAAAGAAAGTACTTCTTATTTTCTTATGTTTTACAACTTAATTGGTTGATGCAGTTGTATTTCAAAACCTCACCTACAGACGTTTTTATTGACATATTCCCTTTCGTTTTGTTGCATTTGGTTTTAAATAAATGTAGATTTCAATTTAAACATTCTAACAGGTGTTGACCATGTATATCTAAGAGTTTCTTCATGGCTTTCAATTTTTTAAACAAACGGGAAATCAATTCTTACGGCACTGCTTGATGTAACTGTGTTGTAAGAAACACTGTTTTCAAAATTCTTACATTTATAGCTTTTAAGATTAAAAACCCATTCTCATTAAGCGACTTGTAGTAACTAATTTTGTAACGACTCGAGATTCAGTGTGAGAACAGACGGGTCGTTACAACTTTGACAAATTCCCAACCATTTGAAAGAGAGTTGCGGGAAAGGTCAAGTGAAGTTCAGGCAGTGTGAGGTCTAGATAAGGTGAGGTGTAGGTCAGGTGAAGTTAAGGCAGTGTGAGGTGTAGATCAGGTGAGGTGTAGATCAGGTGAGGTGTAGATCAGGTGAGGTGTAGATGTGGTGAGGTGTAGATCAGGTGAGGTGTAGATCAGGTGAGGTGTAGATCAGGTGAAGTTCAGGCAGTGTGAGGTGTAGATCAGGTGAGGTGTAGATCAGGTGAAGTTCAGGCAGTGTGAGGTGTAGATCAGATGAAGTTCAGGCAGTGTGAGGTGTAGATCAGGTGAGGTGAAGATCAGGTGAGGTGTAGATCAGGTGAAGTTCAGGCAGTGTGAGGTGTAGATCAGGTGAGGTGTAGATCAGGTGAGGTGTAGATCAGGTGAGGTGTAGATCAGGTGAAGTTCAGGCAGTGTGAGGTGTAGATCAGGTGAGGTGTAGATCAGGTGAGGTGTAGATCAGGTGAAGTTCAGGCAGTGTGAGGTGTAGATCAGGTGAGGTGTAGATCAGGTGAGGTGTAGATCAGGTGAAGTTCAGGCAGTGTGAGGTGTAGATCAGGTGAGGTGAAGATCAGGTGAGGTGTAGATCAGGTGAAGTTCAGGCAGTGTGAGGTGTAGATCAGGTGAGGTGTAGATCAGGTGAGGTGTAGATGTGGTGAGGTGTAGATCAGGTGAGGTGTAGATGTGGTGAGGTGTAGATCAGGTGAGGTGTAGATCAGGTGAAGTTCAGGCAGTGTGAGGTGTAGATCAGGTGAGGTGTAGATCAGGTGAGGTGTAGATCAGGTGAAGTTCAGGCAGTGTGAGGTGTAGATCAGGTGAGGTGTAGATCAGGTGAGGTGTAGATCAGGTGAAGTTCAGGCAGTGTGAGGTCTAGATCAGGTGAGGTGTAGGTCAGGTGAAGTTCAGGCAGTGTGAGGTGTAGATCAGGTGAGGTGTAGATCAGGTGAAGTTCAGGCAGTGTGAGGTGTAGATCAGGTGAGGTGTAGATCAGTTGAAGTTCAGGTAGTGTGAGATGTAGATCAGGTGAGGTGTAGATCAGGTGAGGTGTAGATGTGGTGAGGTGTAGATCAGGTGAGGTGTAGATGTGGTGAGGTGTAGATCAGGTGAGGTGTAGATCAGGTGAAGTTCAGGCAGTGTGAGGTGTAGATCAGGTGATGTGTAGATCAGGTGAAGTTCAGGCAGTGTGAGGTGTAGATCAGGTGAGGTGTAGATCAGGTGAGGTGTAGGTCAGGTGAAGTGTAGATGTGGTGAGGTGTTGATCAGGTGAGGTGTAGATCAGGTGAGGTGTAGATCAGGTGAGGTGTAGATGTGGTGAGGTGTTGATCAGGTGAGGTGTAGATCAGGTGAGGTGTAGATCAGGTGAAGTGTAGATCAGGTGAGGTGTAGGTCAGGTGAGGTGTAGGTCAGGTGAGGTGTAGATCAGGTGAGGTGTAGATCAGGTGAGGTGTAGATCAGGTGAGGTGTAGATGTGGTGAGGTGTAGATCAGGTGAGGTGTAGGTCAGGTGAAGTTCAGGTAGTGTGAGGTGTAGATGTGGTGAAGTGTAGATCAGGTGATGTGTAGATCAGGTGATGTGTAGATCAGGTGAGGTGTAGATGTGGTGAGGTGTAGATCAGGTGATGTGTAGATCAGGTGAAGTTCAGGCAGTGTGAGGTGTAGATCAGGTGAGGTGTAGATGTGGTGAGGTGTAGATCAGGTGATGTGTAGATCAAGTGAAGTTCAGGTAGTGTGAGATGTAGATCAGATGAGGTGTAGATCAAGTGAAGTTCAGGTAGTGTGAGATGTAGATCAGATGAGGTGTAGATCAAGTGAAGTTCAGGTAGTGTGAGATGTAGATCAGGTGAGGTGTAGATCAGGTGAAGTTCAGGTAGTGTGAGGTGTAGATCAGATGAGGTGTACATCAGATGAGGTGTAGATCAAGTAAAGTTCAGGTGAGTTGTTTGATGTGTAGGCAGTTTGAGTTGTAGCCAATGTACAACCATGTACTCAGGAACGTGAATTTTAAAATAAAGTTGTTAAGCAGAAATTGTTTTTCTTCCTTATGTCAGATCACTCATAAAAGCCCTATAAGGATTTAATTTTTGTTGTCTATGGTGGACCTGACATAAAAAATGTTGATAAAGTTTGCTGTCTGCAACTGAATGACTTTTGCTGTGAAGATGAGTCAAACAATGTAACATGGACACTATCATGATACCATCAAAAGCCTAGAGTATCATACAATGCATTTCAGTTAGCAGGTGGCTCTATGGAATACATCTCTGTTCCAATGCCTGATGTTCTTGTTGCTAATGAGAGTCATAGTTGGACTCTTGTGGATGGGGAGCTAGAGCCAGTGCGCTCTTCTGGTCGACAAGACGGCCCCGCAACGTGACAGCTTTGAGGATGATAATGATGGTTGTTGTGGTGTGTGGTGTATGGTGATGTTATTGATGATGGTGCTCTCTCTTAAAACTATGACTTTGATAAAATGCTGATGTCCAAAAAGCAGCTGAATCAAACAGTCATATGGAGATTTAAAATGAATAATTTGCAAGAATGTACTCCTATACTACATGTCTGTGATGTATGTAATGACGGAATTAGTACCTATGTGTTATCTTTCTTCTTTGTACCCTTTAAATCTATCCCTTTAAATCCCCAATGATTTAGAAGTAAAACAAAACATTCAAAATACAAAATTGTAAGTTTTTTCTAAGGCTGATTTGGTGTATTTCAATGATACGTAATAATGATTAACGGTTGGTCCCTTTGTTTGCTTTTTGACACTTAATTTGTGTGTTTTAAGTACACATAAGTACACAAAAGGGTTACAAGTACTCATAATACTCCTCTCAGTGCAAATAATGTAAAATGAAATTATTTATCATACAATGGATAGTGTTCTCGGCATAATAACGTCAACGGATATTTTCGATATCCGTTGACGTCATATGCGGATACCAATGCAAATTACAGAGGTCAAGTGCCGGATCTTTTTCTGAAAATTACTATGACGTCACACGCTTTATCATTTGGAATGCCTGCACAAACGGATGGCTTCAGCAAATTATTCGTCATCTAATGCATCAAAATTAAGTTGAAGAAATGACAAACGGACTTTGTGCAGCTGTTTCGTGAAGTTCATGATCAAGCAGTGCAAAATAACGCCTGAGTACGTGTGAATGCAAAGGCGAAAGCTTTCGGGTTCTAATCTACACGTTCTTTTGAAACGGAAATTTATTTTCGTTTACACCTTTTTTATTCAGAAACAAATTCTAAGACCAACTGGAACACTTAGATCATGCCAACACATTTCTGTTGCCTCAAAGGCAAAGAATGGAGGATTAATTTAATGTCAATTTACCGTGGATATCATTACGCTGTTCATTTGCATATATCAATGTGCACATTTGAAGATAACTTTTACAGCTCTAGTAATGACGGTAGACCTTTTTTGGCAAAATGAATGCAGAATGACATTGTATGATAAAGAGGTTATCGTATGTTTTGGGATGGTAAATATCCTGCATTAGGAATAAACACTATGTATTTAGCCCGAGGTAGTCTCACATATGTTCTATCGAGGACATATTCTCTGATCTCGCTGGCCAGGGCGTAAGCCAGTCTTCGACGTCGAATTTAATGCGTTAACGTCATCCCTCTGTACGGTCGATAGGCTCGGATGCCGTGTTGATGAGACGTCTGGTAATTGTCCACCTGCTGAGTGAACGACGTCACGGTGAGGAATCTGTTCTTCAGGTGAAGCACCCGTAAATGTCTGTCTTCATTGGGGATGGTCAACTTCGGTCTGCCTCTCCTGAGCCTGTCTGCTGTCCCGCTAGTCTGCAACGCGTCATCAGTCTACCAACTGTTCGCTTCATCGTGATCATGATCGTATGTAGTCCAAGCGAAAGCGTCCCGATGGCTCTCTGTGCTCTGCTCTGACGTTAATCCCGGGATGTTCCTCCTGTCAAACTGATCCTCCTGATCCAAGAACATTTTAGTGGCTGCTTTATACCCCATGATCATACTGGTATTTTTCTATACATACGGGAAATTTCACTGATTTAAATCTTTTTTCTCTTAAAGCACGTGCATCCCATGTTGTACATTCAAAATATCAATATTGAGATGAAAAGTATAACGTCCAATATTTGAATGTGTAAGAACAATATGTAATGTATGAAAATTTAGTGTTACTCTCTTTGTGATCCTCTATATCAAGATCTAAGCTGTATTATATTATGAGATGTGCTATGTGATTATGGAGTGATGCCTTTTGCTACTTAAATTCTTCTGAATGTGTTTGTTCTGGTTTCAATGGAAACAATTTTAGAATTCCCTTTGAAATAAAGTTATTAGCACACTTTATTGAAAAATTTACAATACACCTTTCAATGAGATACACATTTACATTATGATATACATAGTTATCTATTTCGTGGATGATTTGTAGTATTATGGGAGAGGAATCTCTTGTCAGGGACATACGCTTAAATTTCATCTACTCTAGATTAAAATAATGGCCATTTTTTTCTCATTTATCATCATGTCAAGTTTGATTATTCCAATAGTATTCACCTTTTGGGTAGGCTATGACATAAATTGTTACTATGGATTGAAAGTTAGGGGGCATTTTTATGCTTAAAGATTTCAGTTGAATGGATGGATGAAAATGTTTAAAAATAATTAAACAATAATTATTTTAGCTAGAATATATTGGTGTTGAATGAATGTGTTAATGTTGATAAATGAAAGTACGTTTATGTCAGTAAAGCATTAACACAGCATGCACACTGGAGCACTGTCTGCATCGTATTGGCACCCGAGAATACTCCCCGGTAACCATAGTCCTACGTGAAATTGCTTTTGCAATGAAACAACGCTAGAACATCCAGTTTATAAACTCAACCTTGAAACGTAATTTCATTACGAGGTAAACTTTATTTCACGTATCATATTCACAAATAGCAGCCTACATTCTCCACCTCATCGGACATGTTGATATCCTTGATAGTTCTTCCTCTTCACACGGTCATGCCGCAGCCAACTGTAGCGCATTTTCTGACAACGGTTTAGTGCAGACAAATTCTAGTCATTAGCAGACTACACCCATCATCGTGTTTAAAATAGGATGGCGGCGAACAAATTAACGTATGATTCAAGGGAGTTACTTGCTCCTAGCTACTTATACTAAATGCTTTTGCCGGAGGCATTGTGATTGCTGATTTTGTGCACCACGTGCCCGGTTAAGAGGAAAGACCTAGACAAGACCTAGTTCGATCATGATAAAGTCCAAATTTTGAAACTTTTATACCTCGGAACAAGTTTGATTTTTGAAACACTGAAATTCCTGTTTTGAGTGCAGCGCCCGCTTCGGTGAAAAGTTGCAATTACATGTGATTTCTCATCGGACTATCGAGATCCGTCGCAGCAGCCTGGATGGAAAGCGCAGAAAAGTTTGGAAAATGCAGCAAGACCTATCTAACAAGTCACTTAAGCACTCGAAAGTATAGGCCACGCGTGGGAAGATGGGTTTAGATGGTTAATCAGCTGTTTAAGTCAAGGTGGATACGTAGCTGTTAAAGTTTAGGTGGAGAAATAGTAAGTTTGGTTCAGGTGGAGAAGTAAATGGTCTGGTATAGGTTGAGTAATATATATTAGCATATCAATCTAGTATAAAAATGGTTTAGATGGAGAAGTAGTAAATCTGGTTACGGTTGAGAAGTAAAGGGTCTGTTCTAAGTGGAGAAATATTAGGTCAAATTGAGGTTGAGGAGTACCAGGTCAGGTCTAGATTGAAAAGAATGTGGTCTGGTCAAAGTGGAGAAGTATTGGGTCAAATTTAGGTTAAGAAATAGTAAGTCTAGGTCTAGGTGGAGAAGAACTAGGTCTGGTCTAGGTGGAGAAGAACTAGGTCTGGTCTAGGTGGAGAAAAACTAGGTCTGGTCTAGGTGGAGAAGAACTAGGCCTCGTCTAGGTGGAGAAGAACTAGGTCTCGTCTAGGTGGAGAAGAACTAGGTCTCGTCTAGGTGGAGAAGTAGTGGGTCTGGTCTAGGTGGAGAAGTAGCTGCTCTCTTTGGTGGAGACGGGTGCAATCTGCGGGTAGGCCTGACACCCCTCACACTCCAGCCTGGATGCAGAAAAATACAGAATTCCAATAAAAGAATTGTTTCGAACCAACACGAACAATAACCGACCGATGAAACGACGAAGAGGGGTCAATGTCTTACGAGTCCGGTTTACAACACTGTAAGGTCAGTGGGCGCTGATTCAATGGGGACCCTTTTTCGCCGTTACATCAGCATTTGAAGAGACAATAGCCGCAACGAGGAAGGTGTAGCTGGAATGTACCGTAGGAGTATCCATGAACCAAAATACTGAATACTATATGTGCGCTAGTTTAACAATCTTTATATTGTGCCGCTAGTTAACAATCTTTATATTGTGCCGTTCATTATTTTGAGTTTGTGGCTAAATATTGTATCTGCACATTACGACAATGTCAAGGCGTAGGCCTTACTTCACACCGTTTGATCGCGTATTTTAACGCGTAAATTATTACTTAAGAAAGTGAAAGCATTATACTGCCATAGGTTAGTTCGTACGCTGTTTGTTAGTTAGTATGTAGGATTTTGTTGGATTAACCGGTTTTCAGGTTCTTATCATCGAGCTTGGACGTCAGAGAGTGAGGACGTGCTTTAGGTGCTCTCAGCGGATAACTATAGAGTATCTTTAGGATTGTTCAAACCCAATGTTCTTCATATCTATAACAGTATAGATGACATTTCTGAGAAATGTGTTACGATCATAACACAAACTTTGATTTGTAAATTTGAAACTATTGTGCTATTCTTTTTACAAAGTTTAGCAGATTTCCATCATGTATGGTTAGCTATTTACTTAAATCCCAAGCTAACAAGCAAGAGACAACAATGGAGGACAACTTTGATCCAGAAAACAATGCATGTGGAACAATGAGCTAAGCTGAGGACAGCGAAGCTGACGAAATATACAACACCCAGCCAAGTGACAATATTGATAAGTCAATCTACCTTGAAATCAAAGCCAAGCTCGGATCAAAAGACAAGACAAGCTTTATTGACAGCATACAAGATATTTACAATCACAAGATAAAGGAAATAAATGACGTAAGGGAAAGCCTGTATGACTATGCAAAACAAACGTGTGTGAACTTCCCTGCTGGTCTACTTGTGAGACGAAACAACACTCAATAATAGCATTCTTATACCGCGCATATATCCATGACAAAGCATGCTCAAAGCGCCATGAGTATTATTACCCTGGAGGGATAGTACTTTCGGTGCTGCCGATTAACAAGCGCTCCGCGCGACCGTATAGGTCCGTACTTCCCCCTTGTTCAGGTACCCATTTGTACAGCTGGGTGAACTGAGTGCAAAGTGGATGAAGTGTCTTGCCCAGGGACACAACACAGGATGAGACCCAAGTCACAAATTTTTGGTGTCTCCACCGGGATTCGAACCCGGGTCTCTGGCGTGAGAGGCAAGCAAGCTTACCACTACACCACTGTGCTCCACAAACAACAGTGTCGACCATTTACAAGTGTGCACAAGACGTTTACTTTCTTTATCACTTTATTGAAGGAACTATTCCCGAACATATCCTACAGAACAAGGTACTAAGTAAAGCTAGTGTTCGTCATCTTTCTATGACGACACCAAGTACGTCATCACCACTCAACAGCGCCACTAACGTGAACACCCCAAGTAAGCTCAGGGAAACGTCTTCATCAATAACTGATATTCCACCAGGTGAGACAAACGACTCAACATGCTCTATTCTTAGTCACATTGTGCAGTTTAAACAAGTACTATCCCATAGTCAAGATAAGTTTGAAGAACGATTACTAAGCTTGGAAAACCGTTTCTCTGACCAAATTCAACGTATAAACGAGTGTCTTCACGAAAAGGATACTGTAATAGCTGACTTACAAACTAGCCTTAGCGACTCCGAAGAGAGAAGATCAGAAATGCGAGCTGAACTAAAACTGTGTAGTCAAGAAAAGAAATCATACCGAGATCATATTCTACATCTTGAAAATGAACTTTTGAAATCAGGTTATTCTGTTGATGCAAAACTAAAGGCAATTGATTCAAAATTATCAAGTCTTTCAAGCAAGATGTAGACCTGTGATGAGAAAGCAAAAGGTAATCCTATTTGCAGCGAATCAACAACGACCTAATCAACAACAGCACAGAAGCCAGTGACAACCACGCCTCACGAGAGAACATCAGAATCAACAACGATATCGTCAGAGACTAACCCCCCGCTTCAACCTCTGAACCTCGTCGTATTCCAGTTGTGTCAAGCCAGAAACAAGACAAGGCCCTGCACCTACTGCAGGATGACTGCAACACCATCAACTATGGATACGACAACTACGACAACGACTTCCCTTCTTTGAACCTACGTAGCAAAGGTGATTCTTGGAACAAAGTGGAGCGTAAATCAACTAGGATGTCTGACAACGGACGCTACAACAAGAGTGACGGTAATGTAACACGTGATACCACACATCCTATCCGATCGCTGTCTAAAAAGTATTATGCTCTTCAGGGTGTTCCCAGGGTGAAAACAAAACGTCTTGTTTTATATAATGTCAGTGCTGATGAACCTTTTGACTCGGTAAAGGAACTGATTCATGAATATACCCACGATCAAAACGTGCGTGTAACTTTTGTCAGATTGATGAAAAAAAATGTAAGGCTTAACTATCAAGATACATACACTGTACAAGTTAATCTCGATCTTGATGACTACGAGGATTATGTATCAGGTAATAGAGACTTTTGGCCACCAGGAATCAGAGTGAGAGATTATATTCCAAAATCTAGGTCACAAAATGACGGGAATGACTATAACAACTATTAAAATGTTGGACATGGCCGCTGTTAGACTCATCAGAGAACCATCGTTTTACTGTTTTGTAATAATGACTCTTTCTATGCTTACATGGAACGTGCGTGGACTACTGCACGGAGGCGATTACCTTAATCAGACACTCTGTCAGCCTTTTGATGTTGTTGCTATTCAGGAACACTGGCTCACAACAGGTAATCTACACTATTTGAATGCTTTCTGTGATTTAAAAACAGTGACCTATAACTATGTAGACGCCGACCCCTCATACCCACGTGGTTCACACGGTCTGGCACTTTTAGCTCATACAAACTCTCCTTGGAAAGCTGAAAGTATTGTTGTCAACTCTGATTATGTCATAGCAATTAAGCTTTGTCGTCACAACTATTGTAATGCTTATGTCATTGCTTGTCGTTTACCTTCAACGAATGTTTTGCATGCAACTTACTGTAGTGCCTTAAATGACTTGTTAGATTTGTATGACCATCTAACTGAAAAGGGTCCAACATTCATTCTAGGTGACCTAAACGCTGACATTTATAGACGTCAATTATCTCAAAGAGATAAAATCTTAAAGTGTGATCTTTTAGACAGAGATCTTGTAAATGCTCTTACGGTAATACCTACAGCATCTTTAGGGTATACTTGTAGGTCGAAAAATAACCAATTACAAAGTATGATTGACTACCTACTTATACCATCCTCTATAAGCAGAGATGTTACCAATGCTAAGATAGATGAGTATTGTCCTTTTAGTGTATCAGATCATCTACCGTGTTCTATAACCATAAGTATACCAGCTAACTTAGCATATAACAGTTCTCATAGTGGTATTACCAAATGGACATTAGCTAATGAAAATGACTTAAACTCTTACCAAAGACTTCTAAAGGATTGTTTGTCTTCTTGTAGTAATTCAAACATGGACCTTAATGAACATAACAGTATAGACTGCTACAATGATATAATAAGTTCTGCTTTATTATATGCATCGAGAAAATGTATACCTCACACCAGCTATAAACCACATCTAAAACCTTTTTGGAAACCTAACTGTTTAAACGATGCTCATTATGAAATGCGAGTAGCCAGACGTGAATGGATTAGAAGCGGGAAACCTCGTAACGATGACTCTGAACAGCGTTTGGCTTATAAGGATGAAAAAAGAAATTTTAGACGTCTCTTTCGAAAATCAAAACGATCTCATAGAAAAGAAATGCTAAAAGAAATTGAAATATCAGCTGAATTAGATATCAATGCATTTTACAAAACTGTTAGAAGGCAAAAAGCAGTAGTTAAAATATATCTACACTTGAATATGCGGGCGAGAAAGGTTCAACACCTACTGAAATATGTAAAATATGGGGTAAATATTATGGTGATTTAGCTCAACCACATTTATCAGAAACATTTGATGATGACTTTAAGAACCATATTTCTAAATCAGTTAAGGATATTTACAACAAAATTGATAATTATGATGATGAACTAGAAAGAAAGTTTTCATTTCAGGAGGTACAGAATGTTGTTAAATCTCTAAGTAAGAATAAATCTCCTGGCCCTGATAAGATTACAAACGAACATATCATATTTGGAGGCGATGTCTTCATTACTCATGTATGTAAGTTGTTCAATCAAATGATTGAATCTAAGTATGCTTCATATGAATATAGACTTGGAATGGTAATATCAATTTACAAGGGTAAGAATGATAAATCAGACCCACGAAACTACAGGGGAATCACACTAACTTCCTGTCTTGGAAAACTCTTTGAAAAACTCTTGCTTAGACGAATTGAAATTAAACTAGAGAAATCAAATCCTGATTTTCCTGATAAATTGCAATTTGGTTTTCGTAAAGACCATGTGGCCATAATGTCTGTGTTTTCTCTCATGGAATGTATTCACTATTATAATCATAGAGAATCTCCGGTTTATGCAGCCTTCCTCGATAATGCAAAAGCTTTCGACAGAATTTGGCACGACGGGCTATTCTTCAAACTCTATGAACTTGGTATTAAAGGTAATGTTTGGAAACTATTACACCACTGTTACACTAATGCTCAATCATTTGTCTCATATCAAGGGGAGAGGTCAGAAAACTACCTAGTCAAGCAAGGTGTAGGGCAAGGTAGAGTTATATCCGCATGTTTTTTTCTCGTTTTCATTAACGACTTAATTACATCTTTAAGACAAGGTAACTGTGGTATCAATGTTTTCGGTGTTGACGTCCCATCTATCTTACTTGCTGATGATACTACACTCGTAAGTACATCCCCTAAAAGCCTACAGACATCACTTAATATTGTCTCTACATATGCCTCTAAGTGGCGCTTAACATATAACGCCTCAAAAAGTACAATTATTGTTTTTAGTAAAAGAAAATGCTATGATGTTAACTTTCACTGTAGACTTGGTGATATACTAATTCCCTTATCCGAAGCAACAAGGAGGTGTTCTGTTTACAAGCAACCTCTCAACAAAAACTAGAAGTGAAAAATATTGTCAGAAGGCAAGACAGAATGTTAACTCACTAAGAACTGTTGGATTAAATGATAATAACCTACATCCATTCACATGTGTTAAGATTTGGCTCAGGATGATTCTTAAAACCAGTCTTTATGGCTGTGAAGTATTACCAAATATCAAAGCCCAACAAGCTGAAATATTTGAACAAACACAGAGGTATTTTGCTAGACTAGTACAAGGTCTTGATAAAAGATCATCATCAATATCTACCATTGCAAATTTGGGATTGGGGTCACTCTTGGGCTATATCGACAAATGTAAACTTTTATTTCTTGGGCGACTCTGTAACATTGAGTGTAACAACTTTGCAAAGCATATATTTTGTGCTGCCATTACAAATTTAGACAAATCAAACAACGTATGTGATGATCTCCTATCAATATCTAAAAAGTATAATCTAAATGCATATATTGACAAATATATTGTCCAGGGTATATTTCCTCCAAAACATGTTTGGAGAAGAATTGTTAACACTACTGTACATAATTTTGAAGAACAATTGTGGCGATCACAAACTTTATATCGCTCAAATATGTCATTTTATTCTTTAACTCATACTAAACTCTCTTATCATATACTGTGGCAATTAGCATATAAATACCCCAATTATAAATCATCCTTGCAACTTTGTGTCAAGATATCATCAAGAGGTAAAATATCAAGAGAATGTACTCTATGTAATAAACAGACATTTGACTATGATTTTCATATACTTCTCCACTGCGAAAAATTATTGCAACAACGAAATGAATTCTTTGCATACTTAATTGACCAGCTCGATGTTGAAATCTATGTAATGTTTGAAATGCAAGATGAACAAGATATGCTATCATTTCTCTTTGGGGCAGAAAATAACTTTTATTATTGTATAGATCCCATAATATGGGAACGCATTTTGTTGCGCTTTTCACTATATGGACATGAAATAAAACCTCACCTTGTTTACAAATATGATGAATGATACACTTCATCTTTGATGTGAAACAATACTGTATATAAATATGTAAATATTTTGTTATATCTATGTTCTGCTGTATAATGATGTAATGTGATGTTCATATGTAATCTTCGGTTACCACTGGAGGAAATAAAGACACTCTCTCTCTCTCTCTCTCTCTCTCTCTCTCTCTCTCTCTCTCTCTCTCTCTCTCTCTCTCTCTCTCTCTCTCTCTCTCTCTCTCTCTCTCTCTCTCTCTCTCTCTCTTAAGCACTCGAAAGTATAGGCCACGCGTGGGAAGATGGGTTTAGATGGTTAATCAGCTGTTTAAGTCAAGGTGGATACGTAGCTGTTAAAGTTTAGGTGGAGAAGTAGTAAATCTGGTTACGGTTGAGAAGTAAAGGGTCTGTTCTAAGTGGAGAAATATTAGGTCAAATTGAGGTTGAGGAGTACCAGGTCAGGTCTAGATTGAAAAGAATGTGGTCTGGTCAAAGTGGAGAATTATTGGGTCAAATTTAGGTTAAGAAATAGTAAGTCTAGGTCTAGGTGGAGAAAAACTAGGTCTGGTCTAGGTGGAGAAGAACTAGGTCTGGTCTAGGTGGAGAAGAACTAGGTCTCGTCTAGGTGGAGAAGAACTAGGTCTCGTCTAGGTGGAGAAGTAGTGGGTCCGGTCTAGGTGGAGAAGTAGCTGCCCTCTTTGGTGGAGACGGGTGCAATCTGCGGGTAGGCCTGACACCCCTCACACTCCAGCCTGGATGCAGAAAAATACAGAATTCCAATAAAAGAATTGTTTCGAACCAACACGAACAATAACCGACCGATGAAACGACGAAGAGGGGTCAATGTCTTACGAGTCCGGTTTACAACACTGTAAGGTCAGTGGGCGCTGATTCAATGGGGACCCTTTTTCGCCGTTACATCAGCATTTGAAGAGACAATAGCCGCAATGAGGAAGGTGTAGCTGGAATGTACCGTAGGAGTATCCATGAACCAAAATACTGAATACTATATGTGCGCTAGTTTAACAATCTTTATATTGTGCCGCTAGTTAACAATCTTTATATTGTGCCGTTCATTATTTTGAGTTTGTGGCTAAATATTGTATCTGCACATTACGACAATGTCAAGGCGTAGGCCTTACTTCACACCGTTTGATCGCGTATTTTAACGCGTAAATTATTACTTAAGAAAGTGAAAGCATTATACTGCCATAGGTTAGTTCGTACGCTGTTTGTTAGTTAGTATGTAGGATTTTGTTGGATTAACCGGTTTTCAGGTTCTTATCATCGAATTTCGAACGTAGCACTAACTCTAACCACAGACAGAGTGAAGAAATTACTTACTTAAAACTGTCTCTGTAACTGGGATATGGTCAAAGCGCTTCCTGATCTAAATTAAAACTAACAGATGGCAGGTAGTCTCTGGTATCAAAAGAACAAATGGGTCTTGAGTTGTCTTTTTAACGAACACAGGATCGGACATGACTTTGGCCCGAATGTGAGAGTGTTCCAAAGAGAAACTACTTAATATGAGATTGTTATCTGGCCAAATGATTTAAGTATAGCTCGGTTTTGCAAGTGAAAGTTGCCTCAACGAACGTAAAGGTGTTACTTGAGAATTGTGAGTCAGTTAATCTTGAAGGTAGGAAGTTAAACTTTAAGTAATGACTAGGTTAAGCAGATAATCACCTTGAAATGAACCCTTTTACGAATGCGGGGACAGCTGAGAGTCTTCAGAATAAGAGAGATATGACAGAGAGTACTGGTGAGAGTGATGATACATGCAGCTTTCTCCTGGATTTTCTCCAGTCGATGAAGTAGAGATGAAGAGCTGCGAAAAAGTAAACTGTTGCAGCAATCCATATAGAATATATAGAATCAATGTACGAACAAGAGTGGCAGTGGCTTCTTTCGTCAGGGGATTGTATCTAAAAGACTTTTCAAAACAGGAAGATAATAAATACAAGATTTCCCGATGGAAATATTAGATTTTGTTGTCTTAAAGCTGTGGTGACGTCATTGCTTCGAATTCTGTCTTATCATCGTTAAGCTTGAGCTTGTTTGCAGACATGCAAAATGCTGAAAGGCAGACATCTAGGTTGGTTTTGCACTCAAGTTGACTTTCATTTAAAGATGGAAAACTGTAAAACGGTTGGCTGTCGTCGGCATAGAAATGATGTTGCACATGGCAAGCAGACATCAGTTTTCCGAGCGGGAAAAAACTGATCCCTTGGGAACTCCGCAGGTAAGGATGTGGCTGGATGATGAATGTGTTCCGCTGTTTATATACTGTAGATTGGTTTCTATCTGAGAGGTAGGATCTTAGCCGATCGAGAACTGTATTTGTAAAGCCATATTCTTTCATCATACCCTCAAGAAGAATTTCACGGCCAATTGTATCGAATAAATGTGCAGAATGGGGAGAACAAGAAAGCAAAGTTACCATGGTCAGCTGCAGATCTGACAGAGTTCATCAGTAGTTCAGGGCTGTCTCCGTGCTGACTGGTAACAGTCAATCAGCTGCAGATTCTGCTGAGAACCAAGAGCTGATGTGAACCCACTTTCTCAAGAAGTTTAGAAAGGAACATCAAATTTGAGACAGGCTGATAGTTTTTTAAACACTAAGAGTCAACCATGCGTTACTTGATGGGCGATTTGACCATAGCCTGCTTAAAACTTAGCCCGATGGTAGACTCAGGTTGATGATCTTGGTAATGATTGGCAGGATGGTATCTCGTATTCTCAAAAGGAATTTCATTTGAATAGGATCCAGCTGGCGCGAAGATGGTTTTGATGAAAGTATTATTTTTCTTACCTCAGATTCTGTTACAGGATGGAATGAGGCCAGCTTGGTACCAATGGGCTTTTCAGATACAACATCACAAGGAGAAAGATCAATATCTCTCCGTAGCTTTGTTATCTACTAATTGAAGAGGCTGTTGAATTCCTCTGTCAATGTCTACTCCTCGCCATGAGGAAGTATGACTTCGTTTTCATTTTCAAATACTGTGTAAACGCGTTGGATTGTTAGCTTTTTTTAGATTTCACTGTTGACCAGATTTATTTTACAACTATATTTCGGGCAGTTTTCTACAATTGTCTATGGATTTTCAGGCCAGAAATACCCCAGGTACGTTCAGCAACATGCCTTTTCCTCTTAACCACTCGTATTGTATATTCACACGATGGTGATGCTTCATGATTGCAAACCTGCTTCGATTTAACGGAGCCATGTTTATCTTAGATGGGAGTCAGCCTGTAACTAAGAGATCAAACACATCCTTAGGCCTTCGATGTGTTAGATAGCAAGTGTGAAGGGATGAGATCTTGACAGCATACATCAGTATCCTCCTTCTTGAGGTTTTCAACGGCGATTAACTCTGGATTTTGGGTTTGCCTTTTGAAATTTAGAATAAAGGAGATCATTTCATGATCTGATATCTGCAGATCATTGACATTGACAAAGGTCTCCAACCATGTCATCAGATCCTGAGATAACCAAAGTACCTGACCTCGAAGAAAGGAAATAGAAGGAAATAAAACAAATAAGCCATCTAGTCATATACGATATTTATATGCAAATAACCTGTACGGTTTGACTATGAGCATAAAATATTTACCTACAGGAGGATTTAAGTGGTCAACCCTCACTTTGATGTTATAAAAATACCCCAAAACCCCCAAACAGGTTTTTTTAATTCAAATTTGACATCGATTATCTGAAATAATAACATAACGGCCACAACATCTATTTTTTAGCCCTTGAAAGATTAACCACTGTAAGGTTGTCTGATAGATTTAATACTGAACTGAGGAAGAGAGCCACAAGTGATCAAGATTTCGAGAAGAATCTTATAAGTATATAATTACAAACTGATGTTGTTACACGTTTTTCGGCGATTCTGATTGGACGAGAGCTCTCAAAAACATGCAACCATTTCTCGATGAATGCAGAAAATTTTGCTGTTATACCTCGAGCATTCATACTTTATGACGTCACAATCTGGCAGAACAAATTGACGCAACGGCTTGTCCGGTTATGACAACAACGCGTTACTTTGGGGTTTTTTTGCAAAATGAGACATGTACGCATGTCATCATCTTTATAACTGAGTGGATAACCAGATAATACTTTCCTCCCCCAGAAGAAACAATTACCTTCACCGAAAACTCTTGATTTTAATAACTACGAGTCCTGAAGTTTGATAGATCGAATCGTTTTCACAAACGGTAGCCATTTTGCATGTCACGTGATATGCTAATGACGGTTATTTAAAAAATGCGGACAGGAGTTTAGACGAACTCTGATTGCATGCGCGTCAATGCTGATAAAAACGAAATAAAATCATATTCCGTTTTAGTACATGAAATTCGCAATTTGGATTCCATCATGTATGTTGAGTGTAACAAACTGCAAACTAACGTAATGTTGACGACAAATATTCAAGATGTGTTAAAATTATTCAGAAAATCGTGGGAAATAGAGTTGATTTTGTAATTATAAGGATTGTTTTACATTTTTTGTGCCTCTATCGATGTATAACAGCAACAAATTTTGTATAACATCGCTCCGCTGCGCTACGCGATGTTATACAATTTGTTGCTGTTATACATCGATAGAGGCACAAAAAATGTAAAACAATCCTTAAATCAATAATTCATTATTTGGTAAAACTATGGTGAATTCAAGAAAGAGAGTGGGTGTGAGGTTATTCAGAGCATATGAGGAGGGGGAATGATCCTGAATTGAAAATGCAAGGGAATGACCCTCTTATAAAGGCTATTGCTAGTCCAGCTTTTGACGAATTCAAAATATTTTAATCACGATTTGGCTTCTGTTCATATGAATAAATCAAAGATAGTTTTCAATGAACCAATAAACATTGGTGTCTCTTGAAATTCTTAATGTATATGTATGAGATATATTACGGTATAAAAATAATCTTACGAAGATACATGTAGACGTGAAGTTTTATACACTGACACAAATTCTTTACTACTAGAAATAAAACGGATGATGTTTATGAAGACATGAAGAAAAATATTGACTTGTATGATACCAGTGATTTTGATAAAGATCAGCCACTGCATAAGGTAAAGAATACATAGGTTTAAGGTAAGATGAAGGATGAATGTAATGGGATACCTATTTCTGAATATGTGTGGTTGGGGCCTAAAATGTAAATGTATAAAAAAATCTCTGAGACAGAAGACACTAAAGCAATGGTAATCAAGAAGGTCAGGGGAATTTTTAAAATGTAGTTAAAAATGACATGAACTTTGGCCAATATAAAAAGTCGTTATTCGGTAAGAAGACTTTTAATGCAATCATCCATCTTTTAACATCCCGGTCCAATCCTCGCTCACACTATCGAAATGCTGAATCGAATTTTTACAAGTTTCGACCATTGATTGCTTCACTACAAGATAGATAACTGTTTTACAACCAGGTTTTTCCGAGTGCAGCTTTAGGGTGAGGGCAAACTCTTAACAGGTAGATGGCGATTTTCTCAGAATTCACTTTCATGTCATTACTTGAGCGTATAACAGCTTGAAAGCTGTCGTCTTTTAGCCGTGACACATGACCGCTTAGTTGACAAAATTTTACTCCGAGAAACCAAATCTCTACGTAAAATGAAATTTCGCCATTAGCAATTTTAGTCGGCAACATGTTGTCTATTTTAGGTAAAAACCAATGGATTTGGCTTTGATTAGGAACATGATAATTTGAACTCGACTTTACCAATGTATTTTCAATAATGCTTTATTTTAAAAGTAACCAACCAGATAAAGCTACAAAGTGAAATTTAGACGAGTTTTTTTAATTTTTTTTGTAGCAGAATTGCATTAACTTTGTTGTATGTTTTCAAAATATCATAACTTTGAATATGCCACAATTTTCAATCACCACTTTCTTTTTAGCTCCTTTTTTCATATTGATATATCTTTACGACATTAGTAATCTGCTTAATGCCTGCAGTTGTATATTCTTAACATCAATCTATAAACAGGTTCATTACAACCATACGGGTAAGTATACAAATGTATTCGATTCTGATTAGTGTTCACGTTTAAACATTTTAAATATAATCAGTTTTAGCTATTCTTGTGTAACGGATTTAGTCAAGTTTTCACAAGAAAATGTACAAGGTGTGGGATACGTTTTAGAGATAGATATTACCTTATTTCTTATAATAAACACTTTTCACAACCAATTGGTATTTGATCTAAAGCAACATACAGGCCTAAGCATAATATGTTCATGTATCATACAAAATGAAGAAATCTTATATGTATCAGGTATATCAGTGATGTTTTTCAGCATTGACACATACATTAGGCATACACATTTCTACTAGAGCATAACATAACATTACATAATATTGTTGTTTAGTAGTTGTTCATAACTAAGGAACTTCACTGTAAGGTGAATTTATGTCTCTTGTTTTTTATGACACATTTCCATCACAAAGACAAGAGGCTGAAAAGAGAACTTTATATAATTCCACAGTTCTTGTATGTTTAATCTTCAGGAAACAATTCTACGAACAGCATTTATTCAATTGTGTAGGTGTAGGTCTGCATATGTTCATTCTCTCCACACAGAGGCAGTTCAGTCATTAATTCCTATACAGCCTCTGTCAAACGTTTCTTGGTCTAGAAATGTAGAGACTTTATTGGATGCAATCAAATTTAGTTTGGAAATCAGCTACCCGTTTCAAAATTTATCATTTAAATAGCCTAATTTATACCGCAATAATAGCTCAAATTTATTCGACTATTTACTTCGCACTTAGTGTCTTCTTTACAGAACACATACGTCTCATTTAGCGACTGCATCATTGAATAAGCCTGTTTTGCGACAAGTATGTTATTCTATTTTATTGGCTGAATTATTACAAGGTCGTTTATGCAAAAATGTAAACTCTAATATAAAAGGAGACTTGTCGTGAATGTCTTGGCATAGCAAAGCTCCTTCATTATTGAATCAAGTAGTCGCAGAACCTGGGCTGTCAAACGTGTATGAGTCATTCAAATTTCTGTTCTATAATCCCCAGCACGGGCACGCACAACATCAACTACATCATCGAAATCAACACTACAGTTAATTTTATTAAAGAAAATGTTTCTATTTAAATTCTTTTAGATTTCTAATTTATAGAGAGTCACTCTCCTGTCTATCAAGCTGCTTTGGAGGATTGATTAGAAAATGAACTAACATTTAATGCTTATAAACAATTCATCATTTGGTCTAATGAAATTAAGTATGAAATTGAGAATTTTGCATTAGAATTTGACAAAGTCACAACGCCAGAGTTGGCGCGTGGAATCCATTCTTAATTCAAAAGTTCACTGTCAATAACCTATGATCGTATACTTCGTAATCGCATGATACCAGTTAATAAAAGTCATGCAGTGTTGAATATTAATATAAATGAACTTGTGATGAAGATGTGTTGATGCTATTCAAAATCCCTACCACTGGATTTCCCAGAATGACGGAATCAATCATAATCCTAAAATCAAAACTATGAAATGACTATTGAAGGCATTCTAAATCAACTTTACAGTCGTCATATGCGTAGATATAATTTATTGGATGAGAGTAAGAAACATCCAAGTATAAAACGTCATCCGATAACACATATGGTGATGAAAGATTTATGTCTGACTGATATGAGTATAGGTAATTTTTTAACTGACAAGTACGCTTTGTGGCTTGATGTAAGAACAACTGATGATAACCAACTTGACAGCTATGGGAGAATTATCTATCAATAGCATTGGAGTTTTATTTCGTATAATGTAGAAGAGAGAATGTGGAGTGACAGTTTTGGATAAACTGTGAATGAAGCATATTTTAACAGTATCGATAAAAAAAAATATCAAGTAGGTTTTTTTTGTTATGGATAATGAAAAAAGAAGTGTTTGTCTCCGATGAGGAAGAACTGTCATTTATACCTACTGATAAGAGTGAGTGAGTTATTGTTTAACGCCGCTTGGGCAATATTTCAGCCATTAGCGGCACCTACTGATAAGAATAACTAGGATTTTTTTAACACAAAATGTGACAGCTCGGTGAAATGTAGCCTGTCTGGCACAGGTGTAGATCCATTTCTTCCTTTTAAGTACCTTACAACCGATTTATCTAACAAAATCCAATACCAAATGTAGAAAAAATAACTTGGCTGTTGCGGAGAAACGTTCTTACGGCGTGGACCGTTATATTATAAAACTTGATATTGTTATAACTTAAGATTAACCCTTTCCCTTTTTTGTTGTGTTTTTACGCCACTCGTGAAATATTTATTATCCAACCGAGTTCGATGAGATATACGTGGTCTTCGAATTAGGAAATTAAACTTCCTATAAATCATCATCTAAATCGTTACATAGATGCATGATTGTCTTCCCTGGACAATGATATTTTTATATTATCGAGTGAGGTAGAAAGTAAATATGTAACCAGTGGCGGAGCCAGGAAAGAAATGATTACTTTGTCACCTCATGAGGTAAGATAAACATTGTAAGCCTTATCAGAATCTAAAAGACCGTCATGACACTGTTCAGATGAAGGTTATCACCACTGCAGGACACTTGTTAACGTAACTGGTTGAACAGGATATCTCACTTTGAATCATGTCATCAACGGTAGTATCCTCCACGCACTTTTTCTTTACTTTTTCGTTTTCGATAACCATTCTTTTTCTGATAGGGAAAATATCATACAATAAATACCAGATGATAATTGATAACAGCAAAAGCCGGCCGATCCTTTCAACCTACCTGTCAGGCCTGACATAGACGCGTGTTTTTTTGTGACAGATGATGACGCAGCTGGCGAGAAGCAGACAGAAGCCGAGGACTCCAACCATTGTCTGCAGAAGCAACACTCCGTCCCTGGACTCGCATCCCACGCTCCTGGTCTCGGGGCTACCTCCAGTCTCCTGTTGCCTGCTTCCCTCGTCGTTCCGTGTTTCACGTGCTGTTGGCTTGTTTTTTTCATGCTTCTCGGTATGGTCTGTGTCAGTTAGGACCATCCTCTGTTCTTTTGGAAAATGTTCTTGAGCTCGATTGATGCCATGGCTGTCTTTCGGCTCTGATTCTTTCCTATTCTCCACATTGTCAGATTTAACTGTCGTCGTGACGACTGTCTCAGTGACTTTTTCAATATCTTTGGCAGTAAATGCATCTGTGACTGAAGTCGTATTTAAACATGTCACAACACTTTCATTCTTGACTGTGTTTTCTTCATGATTTTCAACCACAATCATACTAGATGCTGTGTAAACGATCTTTCTATCGAAAACGATTATGTTACCCTCAAGATGAAGATGGTCTATTACAACTGTATCGGTGTGGACCATGGAATGGACTGTATCATTGAGAGGCGTGTCCTCCACCCGGACTTGCATACTAACAACCCCGGCCACAGCTCGAGACTCCACCCCGAGGTCATACGCTTCCACCTGCAGACGGACAGTACAGCTTGGACAGTGCATGGCGGGACGGGCTAGCAGCAACTTACCTGTGTCAGCGTCCAGTTTAAATGTCCCGTTCATCAGACATACGGAATCTGAATAAAATACAAGACATGTTATTCTATTTTATTGGCTGAATTATTACAAGGTCGTTTATGCAAAAATGTAAACTCTTATATAAAAGGAGACTTGTCGTGAATGTCTTGGCATAGCAAAGAAAACGTTTCTATTCAAATTCTTTTAGATTTCTAATTGCTAGAGAGTCAGAAAATGAACTAACATTTAATGCTTATAAACAATTTATCATTGGGTCTGAATAAAATACAAGACATCTGTATATTGATAGAATCACAAGCCGTAAATATACAAACACTGACCCCATAGGTATCTCAGAACATAATTTCCGCTTTGTGTGTGCAACAATATCATGAGATGTCGAACATTTGAAAAATTTACAGACGAATGACCGACGACGGATGGACGCCGGACGACCGCCCATACCATGAGTTGATAATATGGCCCTCTAAGCATGATGCGCTAAAGATGCAATGAAACTTAAAAAATAAAATAGCAAAATATTTCTCTAAAGAAGCGTACCTGAATCCACAGAGAGAAGCCTGTATTTGATCTGGCCGTCTCGGTCTGCGTCCCTGTCTGTGGCCAAAAGGGTAGGCGTGGCTTCTCCGGAATGAGTGTTTGTGAAGGTGAGGGAGGGCTGAGAGCTGTTCACATCGCCTGCCCAGACGGGGTCGTACTCGTTCAAAGGCTCGACCTGAACAACATCGGCCATCCTTAAAATCTCCAGCAAACAATAAATGGTCTACACTTCTATCGTGTATCTAATGTTTGAAAGCAAAACGATGCTGATTGTTTTTTGTGGTTTTTTTGTCATTTACTTGAAACAAGAATTATGGTACAAAATAAACTACTTTTACACTTCGGGTGCAAATTTTGTTGACTATCATATTATGGAAAATTGTTTTTGAAAAGAGGTTTACAATATCTAGTCACAGTTTTCTACAACTCACAAAAAATATGTGGATACGGAGATATTAGGGCTTAATCATTATTCCCAAGACTCAAATTTCAACATTGAAAGCTTGTTTTAAAAAGCTTAGACTTAATCTGTGAGATTTGTTATAACATGGTTTTATCAATTTTGATGACTCAAAACATTTCTTTGGTGTAAATAAAAAAATTTCAAAACATGATAAAATGATCCTGAATATACCAAAGTAATGGAGAGAACAAATGAATAAGAAATCTTATATTTCTATATGTAATTCACATCTCGTTACTTTTCTTGTAGACATTCAGAGATCTAGATATTACTACGATATGTTGATTAATACACAAGGTGAATTGCCAGTATGTGTGAAATGGCAGTACATTCTACTTTTGGAAAATTGAGTGGAAAATTGTTTTTACCAACTTAAAAAAATGTTTAAAAAAGCGCAAGCCTACACTACGTGTGCGTGAGCTTTTTCGAATGAACATTGTGGACAATATGACATGTAATTTGTGCAAGATTGATGATGAAGATTTGTTTCATGTTTATATCAATTGTCACTGTGTCAAAAACAATTTGGAAAAAGCTTGGAGCAATTGTTAACAAATATGTGCACAAAGGCATTTAATTTTCTGATAAAATCATTCTATTTGGTCACAAGAAAAACCTTATTTCGAAAAACTTTTGAAAGCTATTGAAGACTATTTCAACTTTGAGAAATATATTGCCAGGAGATCCCAAAGCTTTCACTGCTTTTGCAGGAAACGGATGCCGCTTGCGAACATGCTGTTTAAATGACTTCACGTATTGCGTACAACTTCCATCGACGCATCTTGTTACCTTCACAGTGATCGTGGTTGTGCCGGTGTTCTGTCTGCCGTCTCTGAACTCGTCCACAGCCAGGACTAAGATGTGGTGCCGCAGATCCGTCCCCGACTCATCGCAGTCCAGCAGACTCGAGTTGACAAGCAATGAGGCGCCGTCCAGCCAGAAGCCGCTTACAGGTTGATGAAGAGACAGCGTAACGTTCTCACTGCCACCGTTGTCTGGATCTCTCACACTAAACTTGAGTAATGATTTCACTATAAGGTAGAAAAAAAAAAAAATTAACGCTGTAAGAAAACATTCTCATATATCGCTAAATATGGACTAATTTAATAGGTTACTTTATTTTGCATTTGAACGTTCACGTATGACATTCATCCGTCATGTTAACAATGATGTCATAACTATTGTTTGATAACACGAGAACTCTGCGAGGAAAAGTAACTGTACCATATGAGTCGACTTGCTACAATTACGTCATAACAAAAGTAAAGTGAGAAACTGCTCACCTCTTTTCCCTTCCCTTACAGTCACATAATGGTGTCTCTGTGAGAAACTACACACCCCTTTCCCTCCCTTACAGTCACATAATGGTGTCTGGGAGAAACTACTCACCCCTTTCCCCTTCCCTTACAGTCACATAATGGTGTCTCAGTGAGAAACTACTCACCCCTTTTCCCTTCCCTTACAGTCACATAATGGTGTCTCTGTGAGAAATTACTCACCCCTTTTCCCTTCCCTTACAGTCACATAATGGTGTCTCTGTGAGAAACTACTCACCCCTTTTCCCTTCCCTTACAGTCACATAATGATGTCTCTGTGAGAAACTACTCACCCCTTTTCCCTTCCCTTACAGTCACATAATTGTGTCTCTGTGACACACCACTCGCACCCCCCCCCCCCCCCCTCCCACCCGGTCCCTTACAGTCACATATTGGTGTCTCTAGGAGGAACTACTCACCCCCATCCTCTCCCTCCCTGACTGTCAAGTTGTAGTTGTTTCTGGAGAAGGAGGGAGGGTTGTCGTTGATGTTGTACACTGTGATGTTGAAGTCCCTGACTGTCTTGTGTTGAGCAGCATCCCTCACTGCGAGACTGACCCAAAGAAACAAGATCTGCTGGTTCACCTTGTCGACGTCAACACCCTTCCTCACGTACAATACGCCAGTGTGCGGGGCCACGGTGTAGTACCGCGCCCCGAAACCTGCAGGCAACTCTAATAATGTACACGATCAGCACCCCTTGAATAAGTCAAGTTTACAATTTTCATCAATTGAGATGCATTCAAAGTCACTGATAAACTTTGCACTATGCACCACAAACCACTAGTAGAGGCTAGTATGGGAACCATTTGGTTTTGGGTTTTTTCCAGGATTTAAGATTTATTTTTCAGCTTGGTATCCTACTCATCTATAATCAACAACCTTATCATATCTTAAGAAAGAAAGGATACCAAATTCTACTAAAAATGCCTCATTTTCTTTTATTTTAGCCTTTTTTAGAATCTTGACTTTAAACTCTTACACAATAATAAGTAGACTATATGGTACGTAGCATTTTTGGCTTTTCATCATGTATAAGGCCTATTTAGACTTGAAACAATAATAAAGAATGTAATTTAAAGGGGCAGTAGCACGTACTTTGAAATTTATTTCTATAAAGTTCCCCCAATAAGTATGTGTTTATGCCAAATGTAATATTTTCAGAGGGTTAAATACCTTATAGAACACAACCCGATCATCTGTAGTCGTACAAGAAATCGTCGTTTCAAGTAAAGAGCAAACACTACTGGTGACTGTTTGAGTGCGAACACGTTTTCATTTAACGTTAGGAAATGGATTCGCGTAGCTCAACCGAATATGTTACGTTAGTTTAAAAAAGAATCCCTCCTAATTGGCAAAATTTATTTCGTTTTCATGAGATCCCTAATGCTTACCTAAAAACGTATTATGTCGCCTTTAATGCCTGAAAAGGCATATACAAAATTGAAATGACACCGACCTGAAAGCGAGTACGTGAGTTTGTCGCCGATGTCCACGTCGCGTGCGGATGTTATAGCTCCCACCACGGTACCGACAGGAAGCTGCTCGGGAACCCGAAAAGGAGAGATAGTTCCGATTTCCGGATAGTTGTCGTTGACGTCCGTCACCATTACGTTAAGAACCGCTGTCACCGAGTGGAACTCGTCCTTGGCTCTAAAACATTAGGCACGTTTCATTAGATAAATACTTACTAAGGTGAGCCTCCCCTTCTCCCCAAAACATTTACAAAACGTCCCTAAGCCCTTGACCCAGGGATTCTGACCTGCTGACAGAAATAGAGCACATAGATTGTAATCTAGCAAATACCATTAATGTAGTTAAGTGAATCATAGCATAGAGCTTACTTACACTATGTGGAGAGTGTAGAGGGAACGTGTTTCGTAGTCCAGGCTCTTCTTGAGAAGCAGGCTGGAGCCGGAGCACTGAAAGATGTCGCTAAACTCGCCACTTACCGAGAAGTGCACCATATCCTTGTCCGGGTCGTGCGCCTTCAACTCGCACACCACCTTACATACAACAGAAATATTCAATCTCAAAATAAATTAAATGAAACTTAAACACGTAAAAGTACGTATACATCTAAGACAGTGTACGTATGGTCGCGCTACATTACAAATTGAAACTATGCAACTATGACAAGTGGCTGCGGTAATGTCTTACTTTGTTGGTGCTTGTATCCTCCGGTACCTCTGTAACCGTTCCTCCGTGTGGATCGGGGAATACAAACTCTGGCGGTTCGTCTTCCCAAACATAAATACAAACATTCAATAACATAGCTTACAATGTTCGTGGCATCAAACTCAATATTCTGATAACTTTAACTCTTTGAAATACAATGATGTGATAGTTGCCGGTTGAATACGGAATGTTGAATGTACCTTGAACAAATCTCCACTGGACGGGTATACGCCGCCCTAGGAGGATGAGGAAGTTGATGCGGAAAGGTTTAGGAGTCCGCAGCTGTATGAGAACATTCTTTCTCTCTGCGCTCCAATTGCCAAGTCTAAGCGCCCCCGTGCTGTCCCACGATACCCAGAAGGTCTTGAAGGAGTTGCAATCGAGCCAGTTCCCTTTAACAGAACTGGATGGGAGCAAACACTTCCCTAAGCATGAGTCTGTGATGGTGTTTTGCTTGTCGCTAAGAGAGAGGAAGAAGAATCGGGCGCCCTGAAGCTTGATATTGTAGATTTCCGACAGGACCAGGATGGCGCCGGAGCATGCTTTCACCTGCATCACGAGTGATTCCCGCCCCGTGATGGCCACTCCCTTAGCGTTCATCGAAACCACATCAATCGTGGATTTTTCCAAACCTGTTTCCGCCTCGATATATGTGCCTGCAAGTCGAATGTCGAAATATCGATTCATACTTAATAATCCGTTTCCGCTTCTTTCCTATTTCATGTAAGATTCAAATTTGTAATGATTATATTCCTATTTGTTCATGCCATACACATGATAACATGGTGGCAGCGGATAATCGGTTAAATCAACTCTAGCCCTAAAAGATTAACATTCTCAGCAATTAAATCTATTTTGGAACACTTGAATCGTGGATAAAGTAGATGATATACCAGAGATGATCAGAAGCAACAAAGGTGATATGAGAGAGCTTTGAAAAACAGTTGAAGCTACAGGTAAGTATTCGTCTATACTGGCCGCAGCTGATGGTAAAACACAGGTAAAATCAAGATGAGGGTTTGGACAACTTTGTTACCAGATGTAAAACACTTACGAATTTTTAGAAATTCTCATATCAGGTTTGATCAATACAATTCAATGGTTTTATTGTTTCAAGGCCATTTGACCCATAATACAATAATTGATATAACGCATGAAATTTCATACGCATGCGCATTAAAGGATTTCTCCTCGTACACGAAACACGTTATATAAGAATTTTCCAATCAGGAAAATATGATCATTAGATTCCATTAAATACATAAGATTATTTAAATTTTTCTTGTGACTGAATAATAATGGCACATCATCACGAAGAGTTTGATACATTGGACAATGATATATAATATGCATTTCATCTTCAGTTAAATTCCATAAAGAACTTTTAGTATCAGAATTGTCATAGTCACAAAAACCTGTTCTAATACATTGTATTCCAAGACGGTTGTAACAGCTTCTGAAAATTAGCAATGCTTCCCTGTACTTTGTATTATTGATGTTACATATATACATTTCAGAAGTGAATGATGTTTTTATTGCGGAATAGAATTGCAGCGAGACTTTATCTGTAAGTTCTGCGTGCCAGTCTTGTTTTGCACAATCAATTTATCTTTCCTTGAATATCTTAAAATACAACTTTATCCCCTACTCCCTGCTGTACCCAGACATGTCCAAACCCATAAGTGAATAATAGCTGCTTAATCTTAGATGCCCAGGTACAGGTAGTACTTTTTCTGTAACAAGTTTGCTTTAACATAAGATATGACTGGTGTGGGTATCTAGATGATGGCATGGTAATCATTCTGAACCAATATCTGATGCAGTTTAAACAAGAATTGACATACAAGGGATCTCTCCCACATTCTCCATATATAGCGACATTAGGGGAGGTTTTACTAACATCCAATACAAATTAACAGAAAGATCGATGAACGATTTCAAGCTGATTCATTTCCTTATATCCCTATATTCCGTTACCATACACCAAGATTGGAACAATTTTCATATCAAATATCTTAAATGCGCATGCATCACGAATGCTTACATAATATTTACGAATAAGACTTTCTATGGGGAACAAAGCTTTGTCAGCTTGTTGTGCTAAAACAGTACATGCTCTTGTCCACACAAGTTTAGGTGTCATCATTATACTGAGATACTTATATGCATTGACCACTTCGATTTCTATATTATCATAGGTCCATTTTTCAAATCTTGACAGCCGCCCTCCGTTTCGGAATACAATCACTTTAGTTTTGGCGGTATTAATCTCCATACCTCATTTCAAATAGCTCTGGAGAAAATCTAATTGCTTGTGTAGCTTGAGAGGTGTATCAGCAACCAAAACTAAATCATCCGCAAAGAGTAAAGAGAAAATGTTATACATATCCGCTGATATGAATATTCCATTATCAAGAACTTCACTCACAGACTCGGTCAGCTCCTTGATAAAAGTGGAAAACAACAGCGGATTAGTGCACAACCCTGTCTTACTCCTGTAGAGTAGTTGAAATAATCAGACTGTTTCGTACCTTCTATTACGACTGCACATTTCACCTTTTTATACAAATCTTGTAAAAATTTAAAAATGTTTCCATGTATCCCATTATTCAAAAGAAGATAGAGATACTTTTTCCTACATGTATTAACCATTTCTAACGCCTTTTTAAAATCAACAAATGCGCAATAGAATTTATGTTATTTTCCTTTTGTATGTTTTTGAGTGATAGATTGCAGAGTGAATATATAGTCTATCGTAGAATGGGTTTTCCTAAAACCACATTCACCATTTAGTCCAACATTTTCGACATGATCATCTATTCTCTTGTTAATAAGTGTTGTAAAAAGTTTGGGTTTTTTTAAAAAAAATGTTTTTATTCACTTCAGTTGGATACAATCAAAGGTGGGTACAGTTGAGAGGGTAAACAAGAATTTATGACATAATAAACATGAACAGATGACAAATGTATTTTTTACAATCAGCAGTGGGAATAGAGAATACATATGAAAAGATTTATAAAAAAGTTGTAAAAAGTTTGCTCATGCTATTGAGTAATGAAATGCCTCCTTTCTTATAAATTGGTATTATTAATGCAGAACTCCACGCTTCAGGACATTTACCTTTAGAAAGTATATGGGAAAATAGTAGAGCAAGATACGGTGCAATGTTATCTTTTACAGACTTCCGATGGTATCCCGTCATCACCACGCGATTTATTAAGTTTCAGTTTATCTATATAGCTGCCTTAACCTCATCTGTGCGTCATGTCGTACGACAAATCATTGTCCATACAATCAGTGCAGTCATGATCAGCAACGTATTTATCAACAAAATCTTCGAAGTCATTAAATTCACTAGCAGTGTTAACTTTGGGGTTTAGTAAATCATTAAAGTAAGAATGCCATGTTTCTGCCGATATATCACATTTCTTATTTGATTTTCTTGAATATCGTTTTATAAGACTCCATGTCACGGGGTAACGATATCTAAACTCAGATGAGACCCGTTTATCCGACAGAAAGATAAGAAAAGAAAATAATCAAGCCAATAATAACTAGAGAGAAGCAAATCAGTGAATCAAGTGATTTATTTGCAGTCTAAACAAGACGACATCCGGGTACAGCAACAAGCTACCCTTAATCCACTCAACAGGAGTTAACTAATTAAGGAAGTCAACAACCCATGAATAAACAAATAGACAAACTGTAGGGAATCACTCTAGCATACCCCAAGACGTTGTAACAACAAGATAAGCTAATGGCCGTCTTAACGAGATAGCATCAATAAGACAAAACAACACTTGGCGTGAATATACAAAGGGGAGTGTCGGGACACGGTTGGACTAAAATAGGGATGAATAAACAACAAGCACACAGTACTTTAGATGATCCCTAATCACTACTTGAGTGAGTAAATGAATAAGAACACTAGTTTAGGTATAGTAGAACTTATAAAATAATGGGAAGAAGGTAAGGTTAAAACTGTAAGTTCTTAAAGGAAGTGATCACACACTCCAGAAAGGTACAGAGAAAAATAAAGGAATATCAACCTCACCAATTTACTTCCAGCGTCCCAGATCCACCCGTGACCTCTCCCCGCAAGGATCAAGTAAAGACTACTGGTACCAGAGCTTAGCCCGCTATTTATTGGCTCCGTTCGGACGTCGGAGAAGACTAGGCCTTGCTCCAAAGAAGATGGTAACCTATCTTGAAGATATCGCGAAGCTGTGTTTCTTTGCGAAACTAAATTATCCCTAGCTCCATAAATATTTAAGTTATGGAGCCCTACAATGGCTTATTGTTAAGGGCGCAAACACCTCTACAAGTATATATAAATATAAGTAACATGAGCATTGGCATATTAATGCTACATGTAAAAAGGCTGATAAATGGAGCATGATAATGACATTTGAACATATAAAAATAGCCACAGTCGGCGAATAAAGACATGAATGATAAAAATAGATACATGAATGTAAAGTACATAATATGTACTTTCGATATATACAATAATTGGTGATATTTTATGAAAGTACATTAGAGGAGAGGCCGGAAAAAGGTCGCACGCTCGAACCGCGTGACACTCCAGAATCCTTTTTGATCTTTTGATACAGATGCTTTAGTTAGTGTCTTTGCCATGTTTTCTTTAAACACCCTTTGCTTAATCTACACACATGTTTATAGGTTTTTCTGCTCCGGTCAAATAAACTGTAATTTTTTTAGTTGGATATTTCCTGAAATGGTTTAGAAGCTGGTACTTTTTCTTTTGAATTGTTCACATTCCAGATCGAACCATATTGGTTGTTTCCTTTTAAATTTTATTTCTCCTGTAAGCATAGACCTTCCACTGTAATGCAGTATGTCTATCAGCAGCTGCGTCATTATAGTCATTAGTGACATATTCCATAAATGTACTTAAGCAACTATAGGTTTGATCATTTAATGTATAATTTTGTTTATATCCAGTAACACCCAGAATATTGGTGGGAGTAGGCGAACATATTACCCAGTAACATGATTTGTGTGCTAAGCCTGCAGAGCCAATATAAAGGTGACTTGGTGTGTGATTCAGTGCAATCTCCAATGTGAGGTCATGGTGTGCATTTTTATTTTTATTTTGTGCATATTTTATGTTATCTTGTTAGGTGTTAATCATTTATTAAAAATGCTCTTTGTAACTGTAAAGCCGGTTGGATGATTTGCATTTGGTCATTAAAGATGCAAATAAGATGAAATTTTTTATGTTGATGTTTTCTTTGTTGTAAGTTTGGTAAACAATATTCTTTATTGGCAGAAAGTAAAGAATACTTTTCAGATGAATTGTACATGCTTATAGGATGATATAAGTGTACCAAAGAGCTGCTGCCTAAACTTGCGATGATGTCGTTGTGACCTGGTGATGTCAGTGACGTTGCTGTGACTTGACGTCACTACGACCAAATGTCATTGTGACCACGCGACATAATGAAAAGAACAGAATGGAAGACAGAGGCGTATAATCAGACGTGTGACAGAACAAACAGGCTGGTGTTCGTCATTGACTTATATTCGCGATTTGAAGGTTTGTTCAGACCCATTTCAAACAAAGCTCTGAATAGGCGTTATTCCAACATTAGAAGAGTTAAATCCAACCTACGAAGGTGCGAAATACTTCTCAGCACGTTAAAGAGCCACTCCGTGATTTTCATAACATATTATTTACCTTTGATACGAACCTAAATGTCATATGTGGTGATATAAAAATCAAAACATATAAACTTTTCATGTCCAAAAGACATATATATGACAAATACTGGTTTTGCATGAAAATCTAAAAACAGCCTTATAAATGCACAGAGGTGTAGATATCACGTCCAATATACATGGATACTAGTTATATAACCTAACAAACACTATCAACTCCTAACTGCCCTCCTGGCTTATTTAGATAAGTCTCTAAACTTACGTTGGACTACTTGACGCGCGCCACTGTCTGGTTTTCGATCATAATTGCGACGTCCTACCTTCATATTGTCATTGTAATAAAACCAACGAGTCAACGTGGGTTTTTTGTAACAGTCGATACTCCGCGATAAAATGACATCATTGATTAAGTTTAGCATATATGACTCCAACAACTCACGGAATGGCTCTTTAAACTTAGGGCATGGCCAAAATGGGTGTCCTGAATTGTGATAATATGGATTAAGTTTTTGAAGTTTTATGAGAGATATAAGCTCGTGGCTATGGGCCGAAAGGCCACAAACGTTCCACTTCATGAAAGTAGTAGTGGGATATTAAGTTTTAACCAACCCTCCACCTCCACTTCCAACCCCTCCAGCTCTTCCCGCGAAATCTTCTTCAAGGCTCCCTCTACCGCAGCCCCCGCAAGTATTACCTTAACTAAACCTAACAACCAAACCGCTAATACAAAACCAAATAAACCACACGCCTCCGATAACCCCGCTGGCTCTCACCATTCCAAACCTACTCGGCAAACAATTCTAACCTCGTGAAAATTTTAAGTTACTCAACCTTTGCCTAACCCCATTCTAGAAGCTCGTGGAGGACATCTTATGATAAGCAATCAACACCAAAACATCTCTTGATTAATTCATAAAAACAAACCTGCTGACGACGTATATATAATCCACCGATTTGGTTGACATCCTACCTGATCCTTTAAAGATTTAAGAAATAGTAATGATGATGTGTCTCTTCATAACCTCCCTCCATTTTCCTAATTTTGTTGGTCGGATCCATGTTCTAAAATGTCACTGGTTCAGAAGAATAAGTTCTTATGGATAGTTAGCTTCTTTATTGCACAAGTGTTTATTCGCTGTAGATACTTACATCGTTGTCAAGCAAGTGATGCAAATGATGTCATGATTTCAAATATATACATACAGGAGATGGTGTTGTTTACAATTAACTGGTATAATGTACATGTTTTGATAAACAACAAGGTTGATGTACAGGATATATGATATCACTTTGTATCACTTGCTCGTTCTTCTTCTCTTTTTTTGGATCTGGGATCGAAATATTGAGACAGTTTTATGTCACTGTCAAGAACAAGGAAACAAAGAAGAAATATTGCTTTAGAGTGTCACTCACCGTACATGCTTTGAACATTAAACAGTATTACTATAGTACATTGTCCGGCCAGTAATGGCCTATGGGTCACTAAAGCACATTGGAAATAGCTAAAAGCGTTTAGGCGGTAAAATGATAAAAATGCATTATACATATGTATTCATTAGAACCATGTGTGATTTAAATGATGGCGTTTCTACCGCGTCTGAATATAGCGCATCTTGTAGGGGAAGTGGTGGGGAGAGTTGGGGAGACTGCAAGAGAAAAATGACTTGGTCTGATGGAGACGATTAATAAGTTGATTATCTATAGCTTGCGCTTTAAAGCATAAAGGGGAATTAGTATCAGAGTAAAATTTACATGTAGTTAGAAAGTGTATCTCATCCTCTACTTCAGAGGAATTAATTGCAAACACGTTGATTCAATTTGGTTTTCGGTCTCTTCTAAAGGGAGAGAACCACATTTAAGTTTTGTAAGGATACACCTTGTTCACGTGACGCCATTTTGATATCGAGAACGAGGCTAGGAACGCAGACAAAGCTATCGACATGGCGGCGCAACGTTATTGTCTGCAGCACTGCCTCAGTGCACTAACGATTCCAATGTGATAACACATGGTTCAGCCATATTGATTTCCTCCAAAGACAGATAATTTCAATTTGTTGTTTGAGATGCAGGACAGCTATCCCATTTCACCTCGATGTGCTAGAATACCAGCCTTATCACCCACACCAAGAAAGAAGCGATTGACCCTGTTTTGAACGATGTTTATACATCTATATTCTTTAATTCCCCAGATAGCAAAACCATGAGATAAAATAGGTTGCACAAAGTTATCATACAATGAGCTAAAAACATCATAGAACATTCTTCCAACTACCTTAAACTTATTGATTATTACACTTAATGCTCTACTTGCTGGCTTTCAATTTCCTTGGCTGTAAAGTTTAAATTCAGGTGTTCAAGTAGTCAAATGCCCAAATACTTAATGCATATAAGATTTCAATTGATTTAGAGCCACATTTGAAATCAAACCAAGATTTTGCCGTAGAAATAGGTCTGTAGTGAATTATTTCTGTTTTATTACTGTTGATTTTTAGGCGCCATTTTCGGCACCAGGAAAGGACACAGTTTAACATACGCTGAAAAGAATTTTCGCCACATGCAAAAGCAATATCATCATATAATGGTAAACTGACCTTCCGTCCGTCCAGGTCAATGCCACATCCTAAAATGTCAATTTCCTCAACCAAATCATTTAATACAGAGGAAATAAAGTTGGCGACATGACGCAACGTTGCCTTTACACCACTACTGACAGAAAAATATCTGTAAAGTACCAATTGACAGAAACATAAAACTTATTATAATCATACAAAACCCTTATCGAAATATAAAATTTCCCAGTTACACCCAAATTTAAAGTTTATATAATATACAATTTCAAATGTATCAGAACAAAAGTAAACTTTTGAAGGCGAGCTTCAATATTAGCATTATTCTTTAGGGATTCCGCAGGTTAGTATAAGGTTAGTATTTCCCTAGCAAAAACGGTTAGTTTTGATTCGATACCGTTTGCCCTGAATTACTATTATTTATAGTATTTGCCTTTGTGCTTTTATTCTTAGTTCTTATTATTGTAAAGTGTAATCTAATCGTCGAGTGCTCTTGCTATGAAATCATATAGGTAAGTCAACTGATAAGTTGTGGAGTCGCCACGGATTAATCCAGATTGTAAATTTGAGCTAATGTTCTTGTCTCTCAAAGAATTGTCCAGTTTTCACGTTTATTAGTAAAATGACCTGGACTACCGATGAATATTTGTCTATGTGTCTGCTGTAAATTAATGTTTCCAAAATAACGTCTGAGTCATGAGCTTTCGCTATTGTCCGGTTTTCGATGAAAAAAATATCACAATTTTAATCTCTTTATTGTCACTATACCGAACTAATAAGCACTTAGATACTGAATTTCAGAAACCATCATTACTTCTCTATTTATGAAGTGTCACATATTTGAAACTACAAACATACTCTGTTGCCCTTAATGAAATGGAATTTAAAAAATCTAAAGATACCAATTCGAAATTAAGACGTTGTATGTGTGAAGCCTGAAGGTAGACAGCCTTCGTTACAGTGTCCATTAAAAAAGGGCTACGGTCCGCAATGTTGATTTGAGGGAAACTGACACGAAAAAAGATAGATTATCCACATGTTAAAAAAATATTTATGATAAGACTCATCAATAATGCCTTGTAATGCCATAGCAAGACTTTTCACGCTCGTAGCGCCGATAATGGCTTCATTTCTCATTATTGTTTTAAATGTTATATCCTCAGTACGATGTTTCACCTTGGTTATGTTACAATCATATACTGATAACGAACTTGTATAAACGGAATGCCCCCTTAATTTTCGTTTCCACAAAAAATTCCCCGACGGGACTGCCCTTTAAAATCGTTGACTAAAAGTGATGGTGTTGGATTTTCAAGGCTGATATCTCGAGAAATTGACAAGACTATACACTTAGAAATAAAGAGAACTTGATTGCTCTAAATGTTTATGTATCTGTATTATGTATTTCTTCGCCAATGAAACTTAAACGTTGGTAATTACTTATCTTGACTTCTCACTGCAGCCCAATACAATTCAACAGGTTAATGTGTAAATGAGGATGGAAACACATTGGGGAATATAACGCTTAAACGACTTCCAAATAACCTTTCTTGATATCGTAAAAATACGAAACATTTTCCTTTAATTAAAATTAAAAACGTGACAAATTGTAGACCGAAAGTTACTGCTACTACATTTTGAAGGGACTGACCCACCTGCCCTCGTTCCCCTGGCAACCAAGAGCACCAGCATACACGCCAGCACATTGCACTCCATCGTCGCACTGACGTACAACACTTAGATCTCCATCTCTTCTCGCACTAATCACGCGGCCATTGGTACAAAACCAAAAGCAGTACACACTGCCAATTTCTTCATTCAACAATGCAGTTGTCAGAGTTAGTGTAACCTCAAAACTTGAAAATCTCTACAATATGTTTGTGTAAACGACTGGCCAATAACCTGGTAAATACAGTAATACATTGCGCTTTTGTTATGATCGGTGTCAAAACTATACTTTCGTATGGCACAGCGTGATTAAAATAGTTTGTGAATTTCAAGACATAAAAGAAAGACATTTGACTTCGTTGTCGTGGTATTAATGAGGGGATCTTGTTCCATTCGGCCCATACACAATGCTCAGAGTCAACCAGTTAACATGAGGCTGAAGCCAATCCATGAAGGTCACAAACATGAAACTCATTACTGGCAGACAAAGTTACAGGGGTATATCCACTGACCACATTGTGCCGTATTTCCTCGAATAGAGGGTGGGTCTCGAATAGACCCCGGGGGCACGACTGTTTGAAAATAACACACGCTGGCGCCGTGACCGACCATTCACTTGGGTTTGTTTTGTAGCGGCCCCCCGCCCCCCCCCCCCCCCCCCACCCCCCCATCTCGACGTTTTGACATGGCCCTCCCCATGAAATTGTATTTTATCATGACATTTTCGCAATGTCTCTTATCTGTAAATTAGAGAATACCAACATTTCCCACAGTGGTGTAAGAAGCTTAAAATATTTCACTACTTAAGATTCAATCAAAAATCATAGGTCCATGCTGTCAATGGCACAAGAAAGAAGTTCAAAATCTAAATAATTGTGAAGGTATGTGACCAAATTATACTGAAAGCACATCTTGGGATCATAAAAAGTACACATGTTACATGTGTTCTGATCTATAGAGGAACAAAACACATGTACATGTATTATGGAAGCTGGGTCTCCAAAATATCAAGAGTGGCAAATCAGCAGGGCCAGATGGGATAGTCAGCGACTTTTTCAAGGCTTCGAAAAATTATATATCACCATTATTAACTAAATTATTTAATAAACTTTTTGAAGAGAGTATTTTTCCTGACACCCGGGGAAGGAGTATAATTTGCCCTTTGCATAAATCTGGAAGCTAACTTGACCCAAATAATTTCAGAGGAATTTCTCTGATAAACTCAATGTGTAAAATTCTCACTTCAATAATCAACAAAAGGCTACAGCAATGGTGTGATGAAAACAACATAATTTCAGAGTGTCAAGCAGGCTTCAGACAGGGTTATTCAACCACTGACCACATATTCACCATGCAAGCTATGGCCACCAAATATTTATCAAAAAAGAAGGGGAGATTTTATTGTTTATTCATTGACTTCACAAAAGCCTTCGATTGCATTGATCATCAAACATTGTTTAAGAGTCTTATGAATATTGGTGTGAAGGGCAAGTTCATGAAATTTATTATCAAGATGTATTCATCTTTAAGTGCTTGTGTGAGAACTGATACTGGACTATCATCTTATTTCAACTGTAATGTTGGCACTAGGCAAGGCTGTGTCTTAAGTCCTCAACTGTTCATAATTTTTATCAACCAATTATCTTAAATGTTTGAGAGTTATTGTGGAAGAGGTATTTTTATATCCTCTCAAATAGATGATGTCTTTTCTCTTAGGTTTGCTGATGACGTCTCCTCTATATCAGACAGTGCAATGCAACTACAAAGAAAAATCAATGTTATTGAAAAATTTTGTGCTCAAACTGGGATGAAAGTGAATCTTAATAAGACTAAAATAATGGTATTTCGCAATGGAGGTCCTCTAAGAGACTATGAGAAGTGGTTTCTGAATGGAACACAAATTGAAGTTATTAATATGTACAGATACCTTGTTCACTCCAAAATTATCATGGACAAAAGCAAAATCTTGTCTATCTTCTCAAGCGAGAAAGGCCATATTTTCAATTAACAGTTATCAAAAACAATTTGGATATATTAATCATCATGAACTCTTTAAGATATTTGATTCAATGATATCACCAATACTGTGTTATGGATCAGAGATATGGGGGACAAATTACTGTAAAATAATTGAATCTCTTCATTCAAGATTTTGTAAGTCATTTCTCAAAGTAACTAAAACCACAAACAACAACATGGTTCTGGGAGAGTGTGGGAGAGCCCCTCTCCAGTTTCAATATCTTTCAAGAGCAGTCAAGTACTGGTGCAGATTGATGCAGCTTCCACGGAATAGACTTCCTTATCATGCTTATTTAGCGATGTATAACATGGGCTTCCCACATAAGATTGATTTTATTTCAATATGGATTCGGTATCGTATGGATATCACAAGAAATAGGATGTATTTCAACTTTCATGAAAATCTTTAAACAGAGATTTTACGACTGCTTCACCAGGACTGGCATTCGTCGCTTCTTTCATCTAAATCTAAATGTTACTACTACTCTCAATTCAAATCACTCCTCACAGTCGAACCATATCTAACCAACGAATTATTACCAAGCCAGCGTGCAATCATAACCCAATTTAGATGTTGTAACTTCAGACTTGCAGTGGAATGTGACCGCCATACAAATACCCCATATATAATGAACGTCTCTGCGTGTATTGTCATGCTGTTGGCCTTGACTACATTGAGGATGAATTCCATGTAATGTTAATTTGTCAGAAATATTCCCAATTCCGAAATGACTGTTTTCAAAATTATCAGATTACACCACCAACGACTGAGACTTTCCTTCGATTGATGTCATCTGACAATATTAATGTACTAAAATCAATGAGCAGATATCTCACACAAGTTCGCCGCATCCGGAATTTAAAGGTATAAACGTTAAATGAATTACCAGCATGTACATTCTTTTACTTTCTCAAATTTTCTTTGTATTATGGGCCTGAGGCCTTAACTACTGAATAAATATGTCTGTCTGTCTGAATATAGAACATGTTCTCTTGGTGGCTGTCTGTCCTCACCTGAATGAAATGCTTCAGTTCATCTGCAATGGGCTTGTTTCTGGGGTGGAGGTCGCTAGCTGAATGGAGTAAATTTAGGTACTGTTCCTAGCTTCCTTGTGTGCAGTTGATAGATATTAATACTTCTTTAGGTATCAGCATTCAATACATGATGTAATATTGAAAGCCTCAATTTATTCTTAACAGGAAAATGTTTAAGTAATTAAATGAATGATATGAGTGATTTTAATGAAAAATAAATCTAAACAATATTATCTTAGTATATTGTTAAAGGGGCATTTGTGCATATTGCTCAATTCTTTCAAAGCAAAAAACGTCTAGGTGATTTGTTTCGTAGAATGGACTGCCTCATCTCATTTAGTATATGAACCAGTGGGGGCAGGTTCCTGTCCTTTTGTGCTTTTAAACAAAAGGAACCACTTTAAAAGTTTGATTTAATCGTTCCTATGGAAACTTAACAAAACCCCTTCATTTTCAAAAAACTGATAATCTCTAAAGGCAACAGGGGGCAGTCGGGCGGTGACCATATGACACGGTATCACATACCGGTGGGATTAAAAAATATATATTGGTGCTAGTGAAAACGGCCATCGAAGATCACGGTCAATAGCAAACTTAGAGAAAACGGCCATATTTAAAGAAACGGCCATTGATTCTGAAGATATGTGAGTTGAATGGGGTTGAACGCTGCTTTCACTTATATCGTGGCTGCTAGTATTATTGCAGGGAGAAAGCCTGAAACACCTGGCCATGCATTGCGGTGAAACCTGCGAGCATCGGCTGGAACTAGCGACCCATGGGTGGTACTGTAGTGAAATTCAGTGTAGCATTGCACCCAAACCTCACTGCGTGTAAAACAGTTCTCTACAGCAGACAAAGTTGCCGAGCCCCTGGTGGAATTCGAACCACGGACCTCGTGTTCCGAAGCCGATCGCGCTAACCACTGCGCTATCCCGCCCCCGATTCCGGAGATAATGGCCAAAGATCTTTCAGAAAACAGCTAATTCTATTCAACCTGTATAGCGTAGTTCATCACCATTCTGATTTAGTTTTCATCTGGAAAGAACTCGTTAACATGTTTTAAAGAATACTTTATGGATACATATGCCTCAAATCGAGATAGGCTGGACAGACACAAAGAAAATGATACTCATCTTCAATTTCATTTAAATTACACATTTGACATAGTCTATGTTCTTTTTCCAAACCAATATACCTACCGGTTTCAATTAATAAGTCATGAGAAGAGCAGCGAAATCTTGAAAGCGAAATTCGAAATTCCTAACATTCAACAATGATAGATAATTTTCATTGCATATAGATTGTTTGAACATTCTGAAATAGAAACATTTATTTGAAACTGATAATTTGTAGAGCCAGTCTTGTAGATATATATCTTGCAATCGTTGTTTAAAGGACATGAGAAAATTCGATTGCGAATCTATACATTGTTCTAGCCGTATATTACCAAATCCTACTGAACATAACAAATGTTTAACATCTGATACCCAATTATATTTTCCATTTTCATCATACAACATCATCATATTATAAAAAAAATTTCGGTAATCTAGAAGATGGCATATTCAATACTTCCAGTATTTTATTGTTTTCACTTTTGATTCCACATATAGTGCAAATCGGCCACTTTCGCCGTAGACCACTATGTTTGAAGTAGTAGGTTTCACACCTAAGAATTTTTTTATTGCAAATAAATGAACCCTTTCCAGAACATCAAAATTTTTAAATCCCCAAACTTCGGAACCATAAAGGAGTATTGGGCTAATCTTAGAATCAAATAACCTAAAAAACGTTTTAAAAGGTAAATCGCCCAAGATATGGATGTATCTCATGATACCTAGTAATATTTTATTTCCTTGCGTTGCAGCATTTTTGACATGTAATGAACAAGATAAATGGTTTGTAAAATAAACTCCTAAATATTTGTAGGATGTGGTTGTTTCGATCTTTTTGCCTTTATAGTACCATGTTTCGTTTGCAGCAAGTTAACCTCCCTTTTTAAAAACAATTATTTTTGTCTTATCTCCAATTTACTGTTAGTGTCCATTCCTTACAATATTTTCCAATTCATTAATTTCTGTTTGTAATCCCCGTACCGTGCTTGAAAAGAGTATTATATCATCTGCAAATAAAAGGAGAAATAACTTCACTATGGCTGGGTGTAATTGAATAGCATTTGAACAATTTTCATGAATCTGGATTGCTAGTTCATTTATAAGGAAAGAGAATAGAAATGGACTCAAGATACACCCTTGTCTGACTCCTATTTGGCTTTCAAAAGTTTCAGATATAAGATTATTGTTTCTCAAGCTCATCTTTACATCATCATAAATACTTCTTAAAAGTATACTCATTTTACTGCTTAAGGAATGATTGTCAAGAAGAGTCCATAACTTTTCTCTATGTACAGAATCAAAAGCTTTTGCAAAATCTACAAAGAGAACATAGAATTTAGAACCTTTCGTATTCAAATATCTCTGAATAAGTGAATATAACAAAAATGTTATCAGTCGTTGTATATCCTTTCCTAAAGCCAGCTTGGGATTCAGATATCTTATCAAAAGATTCCGCCCAGAAGACTAAACGTTTATCTATGATGCCAGTGAATATTTTACTGAATACACTGAGAAGAGTAATGCCACGATAATTTTCCGGTTGATTTTCTTCACCATGCTTATGGATAGGTATAATGATACCAATCGACCATGAATGTGGGAAAACCCCTTTATCTAGGATAACATTAAATAACCATTCGAGATGAGGCAGTAAAATATCTGAAGCATGTAGGAAAAATTCTGGGATAATATCATCTATTCCGGAAGATTTGTTCAATTTAAGGTGTCTGATACTATTAAGTATTTCTTCTCTTGTTATTGGTGCGTCAAGAATATCAGTACTCATTGAATCATTATGTTTTTCATCATTTGTCTCCTTTTGATTACATGTATTCATATCCTCATTACTTTCAGAGGAGGAAAACAAATCCTTAAAATAAGAATACCATTCATCTATATCGATGTCATTCTGATGATGTGCTTTACCATTCAAATGTTTCAGAGAGGACCAAAATTGTTTTGAATTATTGACGTTGCTCTCTAACTCTTGTCGTTTCAAATTCAAATACTCATTTCGTTTTTGCCTACAGATTGTTTTATATTTATTTCTAATTATATGATAATCATTTAGTGATAATCATTGGGTAGCTTGAATTTTCGAAACTTTTTAAGAAATCGGCATCTTTCTTTTTTCAATTGGTCGCACTCTCTGTCATGCCAATTTTGATCTCTGTTTCTTGTCTTACCAGTTAGTTTTTTCATGTCGGAAGCAGCTGTACATTTGATGCTTGTACTATCAAATCTATGCTTTTGTCAATATTTGTAAAAGCGAAATCTGTTGACTGGGAAAGTAACTCTTGAGTACTTTCTTGAAACAAATTTGATCTAAAAAGCTCGAGTTTATCATTATCCCAAACAAATTTATATGAATTAATTTGTTTCTCAGCTTTCGTGCGCTCCGGATGAAGCGCTCGTAATTTCACTGTCAGTGGGAGATGGTCGGATTCTGCGCGAGAAGGGATTGCAAAGTCAAGGATGTTTTCAAAAACTAATGATGAACTTATGATATAATCTACTACACTTGTACCGTTGTGGCTTATAAATGTGGGGTCACCAATTTCGGAATCTGATCCGCATCGACCATTCATTATATGGATATTAAGAACTGAACATAGATCCAACAAGCCTTTGCCAAACGTATTTACAATTTTGTCAGTTGAAAACCTCTTTAAGCTAAAAAAAAGTCTATTAAGAAATCCTACATTGAATGATCTTGTCCTTCCGTATGTTTGATATTATCATCCTCAATAAAATCGGGCTCAGTGCCTGTGCGAGAGTTAAAATCCCCTCCACATAAAATATACACATCTGACATGTTTGATAGCACATCCAATAAATTATCCTGGAAAATATTTACACCATTTTTACAATATAAACCTGGTTTGTTGTAGAAAGTGGATCCCTCTGGGTGAATATATGTACAGGTATACAATAAATCCAGATCAAAATTACAGATTCTAAGTCAACAGAAGAGGTCCATGTTTCGGTTAAACCAATAATATCAAATGTGTTCAAATAAGAAGTAAAGTCAATGTCATTCAGTTTGTTATAAATACCGGAAATATTCCAGAATAAAAAGTCAACAAAGTCCTTTGCTGTACTCTGTGTGTCTGTGATAGTATCGTTATGAAGCGTCGTAAAATTGCCCTGGCCGAAATCCTATCTGGTCTGTCCCATGTTACGTGAGTTTGAGTTGGGCCTTAACAAACGCTCTCTCCGGTCCTCAGATGATGAAGTCACCCTTGAATCTCTGTTTCTGGAACTGGTCCTGGGACTACCGTTCAAGCCTTCCTTTGGTTCTTCAAGAATCTTGCTGCCTTTATAGTAGTATCTTACATTTGGGTTTGCTGTTGGAAGTCTCTGCAGTTCTTGACGTTGGTACTGGGTTAAATCGTTAGCGATTCCAATTCCTTTCTCTCTGAGGACTTCACGGAGCTTGACGGAGTGCCACTTGTCCTCCCAGTGGCACATCCTGACTATGATGGGTCTTGTTTTATCTTGCCTGGGGGAGGACAGTCTGTGCGCTCTCTCTATGTCACGTGCTGTGAGAGGGGGCATGTCTTTGGTTTCTCTGGCACTATTCAGAACGTCCAAGACTTTAAGTTTGGTCTCTGTGTAGGTCTCCTTATTGGTCTCTGATATAGCATACATCAAAAAGTTACCCGGATTCTCGACCATCTTTGATCGCCAGGAAATACTACGTCGACGAGGGACGATGAAGGCAAAGACAGTGACGTTGAAATGACGACTTGACAGGCTTTAATGATGGTCGACCATTTTCTTTATTGATGCTTGTGGTTACAACAATAACTCGAGCCGGAGGTACATACACGCACAAGTCAGTGTACACGCCAGGGCAACCCCAACCCTGTCGTGTTACCAAGTTGAGCCCGACTCGAGTGGTGTTCTCTAGAAATGATGTTGAGAGTGGACAGTCGGACAGCGGGCGAGTCCGTCTCCGGCCGTTGCCCAAGCTAATCTCTTGCAGCAGTGGACTGCACGAGACTTTATTAGCGTGCAGCACATGCGTGTACAAATTTGGTTATGAAAGACGGGAACCTACGTGGAAGTTGAGAAGCGAGAGGTCAAGCGGTCGAACGTGTAATTAGATAATTAGTTTTAAGTGAATCGAATGTTCTCGCCATCTGTGCCCGTGTACATGTGGTCTGACTGGCGAGTGCTAATAATAGAGAGAGGAATAATTTGAAGATAATTTTACATAGATTTCAAATGAATAATTTTGAATATAATTTCGTTAATAATTTACCAACGAATACACGATGACAGCATCATATCAAAACACCGTATTTCGCTTGGAACAATACAAATAATTAAAGATATATTTAACATTAATTTATCGAAGGTTTGAGTTGTTTGAATGACTTTAGATATGTTTAAACAGTTGTTAAGACTGTGAGATTTCCTGTTGTTTTTTCATTAAGGAGGTTTTACTTCCGCCAACTAGTACGTCACGCGGCAGGACACGCCTCAGTGACCACGGGCCAGCTCAGTTCTCTTCACTGGTGCTAATTAGCTAGAGATTCGAAAAAGCCGTATTAAAGTTGTTTATCGGCCGATTTCGAAAATTTAAATTCAAGTTACTGGCAAATTAGAATACATATTTTATGAATCACGAAAGTTGCCATGGGTCATTTCAGTCGATCTTTATAGATAGTTTGATAGGCTCGGTAGTTCATCGGGAAATTATCCTACTTCACATCCTACATACATAAACTACTACGTAGCTTTTATAACACAGACCTCTAAAGCGGCCTGGTGAAGCAGGTACAGAAAACGTTTACCAAACATATTTCAACTTCGTTTTCTTTTAAAAATATATACACGTATATATATATATATATATTCCATTTTAATGGATGGTGAATGTGATTATGTACCTCACTCTACAATAACATTATTTTGTCTTTATACACCTGAGTGTAGCGTTATATATATTTTTTCTTTTGGTTTAAGATTTTGATGAATAATATTTAATAATAAACTTCCCTGAATTTAAATTCTTGAGATACATTGACACAAAACAATTTTTTCTAAATTGAATACTTTCCAAAATATATAAGTATCAAAATTTTCTATTTTTCCATTTTCTTCATGAACAATTTAGCTTTTCTTCAAATAAATCCATAATCGTGAAATAAACATTTTCCTTAGTGCTCATTTGGTGCTTGGTCTAACATGGGTCCTTTTCATAATTTGCGTCGCCCCTGATATTATCTCAAAGACTCTTGTCTATTATATTCAAATAGAGTCGCCTCAACCGTCATGTGTTTTGCAATAAACATTTATTATGAGGGGGTGGTTTTCAGGGGAGGGGAGGAAAAAAATACACAGCCACCAGGGTTGGGGAGGGTCATTTTACAATAGACAGTTATAAAACCATTTTTCTTTAAGAATTGAAAAAGGGGCTGAAATATTATCACATACCTTATCGAATGAACAAAAAAAGATTCAGAATTTGAACAAGACTGGTTTATATTCTCAAAACCTATACTGATTAAAAAAAATCCCCATGAATTCGCTGCCTTATTCATTGTTCTTAATACTTATAAATAGAAAAATAGTTCTGTTGGACTGAAAGTTTATACAAGCAGTTAATATATAACAGGTGTTTGCTGTATTTTCATACAACATAGATGAATATTTGATAGAAAATAGACTCATACAGTTAAAACAGCTAGTCCAATTATTAATATTTGAATGATTATAATTATCTCTCTCAATGATACAAATTTATGAAACCTTATAACTGTTACAGATGGTTTGATTTGTCCAAATATCTTAATATAACCATACTTCTGAAAAATATCTAAATGCATTTTTAAAGAAAATTAAATTGCAATGTTGATATTTAAAATTTGGGGACATTTGTTTTATTCATACCTTCCATACTTCATGTTCCGCTCATAGCTCAAACAGTTATTGTTCAAATATTATGTAACATGTAACAAATGTAACATAGGTAATTTACATTATGCCTAGGTGTGCCCAAAGACCTGTAAAAGTCCTTGGTGTGCCTTTATTATACATTTTTTATGTAAATTCAAAATTCTATAGATTTTTGTGCTACAGACTTGATGTTTAAATTTGTTTGAATCAAACTTAGACACTAATAGTTTTATTGTTATGAAATATGATAATGTACTCCCTATGATGTGAAGATTTGACATTTTCATTGTTCTGTTTCTTTTCAATGTTATGTTAAATGTTACTCAATTAAATGGTAAAGAAGTTTCACCTTTGAAAAAAACGAAAAAGAAACGAAAAAGAATCTTCGAAAGACCAATTTCAATAGGTTTCGTAGATATGATTTGGGGGAGGGTCATGAAATAAAATTACGACGAGCTGGGGAGGGTCAAAATTTTTTGGACAATCCCAAATATACCCCCTCCCCCTATAAAAAATGACCGGTCCCTAAGTTTAGCCCTGGATTATTATGAACGAGGCCGAAGACTAATGTTAGGAATTGTCTATCTCTGTCCGTTTATGTTTATGTATTTATTTTATATACAACCGGAAGTTGGGAATCTCCAAATTCGTGAGGGATTCCCTTTGAGGATACTTCCGGCGATTTGTTTAGGCTATAGATCTATTCTTAACACAGAACATCAAGATTGAAAGAAAATGGTATAGGTAACTTAATTTTGCTTGATCATGTGTATGTTGCATGTGAAAAAAAATTCCATCGTTGCCATTCCTAACAATTTCAAAAGTGTGAACTCGCAATTATAACGGGAAGTCATTTCCCCGAATAATTGAAACTTGTGTAATCATGAAATAAATGTTTGATTACATCAGCTACCATACAAGTAGGGGGTCTCACCAAAGTGTCTTCCCATATAGATATTAAATATATCGGGACATCTTTAAATTTAGAATCACCCACTCAATTTTAAATAAGCAGGCGTAAGATATTTATTAATAAGCACACACCACTCAGCAATGTGTGCACGCACAGAATGTATGAGTCAACTGCCATCCTTGCCAAGTGGCCATAAGAGAATCAGGTGTCAGGACACTTTTCTACAAAAAGACACATTTTAGAGAAAATTAAAGGTCATATGGTGAAAGACAATAGTTTATTTAAACAACAAATTTTTCGGTAACTTTCATAGTTTGAAACCACACTAGTGATAGGTAACATCATAACTTCCTGCAGACACGGAGGTCTATGTTGTTCGTCATATTAGATAAGTAACAAGTGACAGCCAAATATTAGACTAGGGAGTGAATCGATGATTTTATTTCAATCAGATCAGTATATTCCTCCAAAACATTAATCAGATTGTTGGCAATCAAGGCTAAATCCTGATTAACCCTGAGCTTGTAAAACCTGTAATATTATGCCCAAGCGTTAATACTATTTAAAAACCGGGTAACTAGCCCCATATAGTCAGGTATAGCAGAGTAGCATTATCTAATTAACAAGTAAGTTCGGTCGCATACCTATTCGTCGAATTTCTAGTTTTAGGATAGAAAAATCTGTTCGACGGATCGGTACTGTGATTTAAGTTGTTTGGCTTACATAATGTTGGAACGTTCCAAAATAAGACAAAAGGGGTGTTTAGACTCATTCATTTTATTCTGGTCATTTGATGATACGATGTTTTCGTTGTATTTGATGAGTGAATACATTATCCATATAAACGAACGTGCTGTAGATGACATACATCACCTTCATTTGTATTATGTATTTTATGGATAAATACATGATCATATAAATATTTCATACATTATAAACATTCCAAACATTTTATACACAAAATTGTACAGTATGTGACAGACTTATCGATCAGTCCAAATCTACCAAACTCCGAGTAATTGTCTTACAAAATCCAAATAGGCCATGATGCATATGTCATACATTTATTTAAATATAAGGGACACAAAGGAACAATAAAACATTCGACTGATACCCTTACTCAAAGTATTAAGTTTACAGTCTACATAAACAGAAAGTAGTTTTACAGCATGATGATTACTCAGTAATATGTCTGTTATCCGTCTAAGAAAATAAGACCTTCTCATGTAAACAAGCGATCGTAATGATTGTAACAACCCCTATACACCTTCATAACTTAACTTAGATTCTCCGAGTGTCTCTTGCTCGCCAAGATTCGACCGATCAGTACAAAATCACTCAAACGTTATTCGACGGATAGGTACAGTTTTTTTGAAAATTCGACGGATTAGGCCGTAATCGTAAGTTCATTCCAGCCAAACCTGTACTGAAGTGCCTCTCAGGTGGTTCCAGTTCAGCACTTTTTAGATATATACCATTTTTCACCCCATATTGCTAATTATGTGTTAAGCACATTTTGACAAATTGTACATCAAAAGAAAGAGAGAAAAAATTTCCTCAAGTCCATATAAAATTTGTATATGCAGGGAAAAATAAAGACACAGCAAATCTCATTTCTCTATTGACATTTTGAGAACTGAGAACATCTACCAACTTTCCCTGCCTCATATCTTTTGAACCACTTGGTGGAAACATATTTATTCAAAGAAAAACTGATGGGATTGGCAAACAAGCAAAATCTTTGCTTATATGAATGCCTCTCCGGACAATATACAAATATAAACTTTCATGAAATGATGACGTTCACAAAACATTGAAGAACAGATCAGATATGCATGTACATTTGAAGGTTTGCATGCCAAAACAACCTAAGTCATTATTGGTAAATTTTCAGGAGAGAGAAAAAAGCGCTGTTTTCAATATTTTAGTGGACACTGGACCAACATAAGCGCAATTTTATAGCATTCCAGATTCAATGAAGGATCATGAGTCGTTAAACCTTTTTTCATAATTATTTTAATATTTATTGCTTTAAAATCATTTCGGACCTTTGCGTTTCTTGCCTAAACAACCTAAGTCAACCCATGTTTTCATGCCAATATGACCTAAGTCACACTAATTTACGCGCCTAAATAACCTAAGTCACTAAAAAACTTAATTTGTTTAATTACTTTAATGCAAATTACTTTGTTTGAAGACTTAAATTAATATCTTATTCATTTTTGTGTCAAATGATATTCACCAACAATAGAAAAGGTTATTGTTACGACATAAAATCAAAATAGAATTATTAAGTGTGTTTTCGATGAATGAAAGATCACTGTAGTAGTACGAGACACGCATTTGCACGGTTGTTCTTAGAAACTGTTCAATTAGCGCTTTTATGATTTCCACAATTGCTATTCGTTATACCATGGTTAAACACAATAATAAAGAAAAAGATAATGTAAAGATATAACATTTTATTTTTCATGAAAAACAGGAACATGAACAATGAACATGAACAATATCAAACTTTCATTCATTAAGAACATGATTATTTTATCAAGGTCATTATAAGCCCATGATTAGAAAGTAATGCACTTTGCAATCCTGTATTATCAATTCAACAAGACTATTTACCCAGGGATCGCAAACAGATGTATGTCTAGGATGTCTTTGCCGATGCTCAAGTCATGCTAATGTCAAAAGAACTAACTTGTAAATTATGAACTATGCAATTGACATTCAGTGCCGGTAACTTGTTAACTCTAAATTTTAGAAACTTCAAAACATGACTGAATTAACTCAATTTGAACAGACGACGCAGTATGTATCTGTTTACTATTCAAGAAACAATAACTGGAAATATGATAAAAATTCTTTCAGTACAATATGAATTGCTACTGGACATAAGTCTGAGACGCCATTGCCAATGTAACTGTCAAAAGAACTGGAACTTGTACATTATCAACAATGCTAATGGCATTCATTTCATAACTTCAAATTTTAAACTACCAATGAACTCTGGTTGCACAAAAATGAAGACAAATTTGCTTAAGAAAGCTCAAAATGAACATCCGACGGATTTTAAAAATTCTAGTCAAGCATCACCAAATGATCATTTGATGTGATGTGTTCAATACAGATTCAATATCACTGGAAGTTAAGGGAATTGTGATAAAGGTGTTAGTCGCTGTCGTCACAGAACTCACTATCGTGTTCTCCTTCGCCCTCTTCACCTTCATGAGGCAGTGTCTCGTAGAAGTGACGCTTCTCCACATTTGGAATGTAAGGAATCTGTTTCTGAATGTCATTCCATTTAGCTTTGGTCAGTTTAATCTGTTCAGTGTACTTTGTTGTCAGCTCCTGGGAATATGCACTCCTCTTGAGAACACTGACCTTTTTCCATGGCTCGCGATGATCATGTGTGTAACGGCACCAGACTTCTGTCTTATGAGGAATGATCTTCATTGTGCCTGTGTCAATATCCAGTTCTTCACTAGCTCCGTAGCTGAACCATCGTACTTTACTGAAAGATACACGCTCACCATTTTGATCTTTGAAGACTCCCTTGATGCTGTTTTGATTGAGACTACGAAAATTCATGAAGTCATTGGATTTCATTTCTATAACACAGAAAGGCTTTGGGTGAAATCTCGCTTCTTCAATGACTGGTATGATGTCACTAGGTACTATCACTGTTTCAACTTTGAGCCTCTGCTGTATGAGTCCAAAGTCTCTGTCATTTGCAAGACGAGTGTGTCCCCTCAGGAGAATTTTATGATCAAGACGGTCATACACTTGATCCTGAATAAGCAGCTGCAGAAAGCAAACCATGTCATGGTTATGGTTTTGTCCTCCACAACCATCAGAAAACATTATGCACTGCTTTGCACCAGTTTTCCTGCTTGTCAAAACCTTTTTGAGACATGATGCTACCTCTGCTCCTCCTTTCTTGGCTATCGTTTCGGTGTAAACACACATGATTCCATCATGATTGATGTGGTCGTGTATACCGAAATTGTACAAATTTAGTTGCCTGCTGTAATACATGTCACTGTGTGTGAAGGTTGGAATCATAAGATTCTGCTGGTAGTCAAAGGAGTACATGTCAATGCTGTCAACTGTACAGTGATCTTTATCATAAACACGATCAGACTTCTCCCACGACAATTTGGCTTTGTTGGCATCATTTCGCATTTCACTATATGATTGTTCAGCCATCATCAGGTGATTTTCTTTTTCAGCTTCTAGATCTTTCTTTTCATCTTCGTTATCTTCCAACTTTAGTTTTGCATCAATCATGTCACAAGTGCCACATGTATCCGTTCTTGGAAAACCAAAGGACAGTGAATATTCCTTGAAGACCTGCCTATACACACGTTCTGTAAACTCCCCTGTGTATGTTTCACCTTGCTGAAGTTTGTTCCAAGTGTCCGGCTCGTGTTCTTTGATGCACAGCTTCCACATTCTCCTGATATTCAGGTTGTGTGGCAGATAACTTTTGTTAGGGTTGTCTTTTGGAGAATAATGCGATTTCATTGGTGCAAAGCTTCCAATATGTGTCCTTATTGTTTCGACAACATGATCTGGTGTTTTATTTGATGGCCTGTGTCTACCTCGCTTATCTGGTGGGGGTGACATTGCATTATCACTCTCCAAAATAACCCTCAGACGTGACCTGTCTAACACATGGACTTGTATAAAACAGCCACAGCAAACTTCAAGCCTTTATCCTCCAAGCAGCCGTACATGATACCTGCGTGGACAAGAGCGTTGTCTTACATCATGACGTCTGCCCCTCAGTTGCTTTTTTTCAGTCTCTTTGTCAATTAGTCCAAACAGATACATGTCTTGATCTCTCTTGTTTGGTAATCTGTAGAACTCATCAAAAATTCTCTCAGCATTATCCCCCATCTTCTCAAAACACTTCTTTCTACATTCCCTGGATACGAGTTCTTTCTTTGCCTGAACTTCATTTTTATAATTAATGTACTCCTGTCCGCTGGACCGCTTCTGTTTTCTAACGTTCTTTTTCCATGAATCAGGATTTGCCTTCTTTCTTTTTTTCATTTTATTCATTACATGTTTGTTGATTTGTTCTTGTCGTGTTTCATTACCTATGGTGGGATGTGTAAGACAGCTAATTGTTGATTGGCTGTCAATAGCCGTTGATGTAACTTCACCATACTCCTCAAGTACATCAACCTGTGAAGCAATTTGATTGCCATCAACAAGAGGCACTGCTGTATCTGCAACTTAGTGAGAAGAATGGTTGTTTTTCGATCCAGAATAAGAAATTACTTCCTCGTCAGAGGATGACTGGGACACATCATTGGGTTCATAATCAGGATCATTCACACATTCTTCATTTTCAGATGAACTATCCTGTGAAACTTTCTCATTGTCCATAAGAACCCTTTCCTCCATGGAAGACTTAACAGTTTCAATTACCACATTATTATTACTGACGAGTTCCTCTGTAGTTTGGGTGTCGGGTTCACTGTTGTCACTGTCACTGTCCTCATCCAGCAACAACTTGAGGACATCGTCTGTTGATAGTCTGTTCATGATGTCAGTAGTCCGCACTTATCAACACTGAGATCTTTTTGGAAAAGATACCGAGTAAACCCATCTGCGCTGAACAAGAAGTGACTCTGGAATATGCATCATTATACAATGCCCAAAACATACTTCACCAACAAAGTCATTTGCAAGCAGTGCCCATTGATGAACTTCCTTATTTGGAGTGATACCAATGAAGGCAAGTTTAGTCTTCTCCACTAGAGCTTTTCTGATCGTGGCTGGGGACACTGCATGAGAATTGCATATATCAAGATACTTCAGTTGCGGCAAAGCTGATATAATTTCTAACTGATTTTCCTCTGTTAGGTCCCGCACACCAATTATCATGAGATGAGTAAGACCCTTGCACATCTGTATTCCCGTACACACATCCAACGTGTTGCCATGTGACCAGCCAGAAAAGGTTAATTCTTTCAGCTTTCAAAGCTTTTCTAATGACCTCAACGAGTGCAAGTGAATGCTACTGAGCAGAAGCCTCTCCACATTGATACAAAATGGTACATAGTCTGAAAACTCATAGTGTTCATCTGATGTTGTCAGACAATCACAGTCTTTAAGATCGACGTATATATATTTTGACCAAAGTACAGGACTTCTTGAAATTTCGAACCAGCGTCTACACACGGGAGCAATTTCACTCACTAAGAAGGTCGGTTTTAAATATTGAAAGATCTCTATCAAAATTTCAGTTGGAAGTCTATTCATCACGAAACCTGCAAGAAACAAATGATTCATAAGGGAAGAGCAATTAATAACATGATTTAAAACCCATTTATCATATTTTTGGGAAAATGATAAAAAGAAATAGTGTTTGAGCTTTTAATTTTCACCTTTAAAACATTTGAAATTATTTTGTAAAGGCAAAACATACTGTTAACATGTGCATTCCATTTCCTGCCAAAACAACCTAAGTCAATAAACTGGCAAAATGCTTTTAGACTTCAGTCAAAAGTTTTAATGTTGAATAATAATTCCTTTCCATTACTTTTGATAACCTTGTTCATCTTACAATATCATTAGATATGATAAGAACATACCTGGTATCTGTTTAACTCCTCATTGTGGGACTCATTGCTTACTCTGTCACCATGCTTTCAGGAGACTTTTCCTTCCTCCTCTCTGAAGAGTTTCCAGCAGTTTCATGCCAAAACAACCTAAGTCAGATTTGTTGACAGCCAAGACAATCTAAGTCAGACTTAGGTCATTTTGGCACAAGTTAATAGATTTTGTGAGCTGTTATCTCTAAATCTAAATAACATATTCAGACAACCTTATTATCATTTAAAAGAGCTTTGCAATCTGCATTAACTATTATTAATAGTCCAAAACAACCTAAGTCTGACTAAGGTTGTTTTGGCATGCAACCCTTCATTTGCAGGCTTACATACTACGATTTAAAGATAAATTCTTTTAAAATTTCGCAAGGCAATTGAAGAAGGTAATGTAAGTTGGTTAAGACAAATCTGAAAATCTTTAAGAGGAAACTATGAAATTATGGACGGATTTTAGAGTTTGTTATTATGTTGATCAGTAGAGCCAGAGTTGCCGTAGAGGATAGATGGTAGATTATAACCTTTTTGAAAAAAGTATGTGTTAAGTCTTAAACGTGGTAAGTTAGACAAATTTTGAACCACTTGGGAGTTTACATTACAAAAAAAGAGGAAAATATTGTCCTTAATTCCAAACTTTACAAGATATCTACACCAAACTTGATATACATTAAACGCTACAAAGTAAATGGGGGTATAGAGCGGTCATTCAGTCCGTCTGTCTGTCCTTCTGTCCGGTCAATTTACTCAAAAACCGATAGGTCTAGATCAACCAAACTTTCCATACTTGTTAACCATAACCTAATACAGTTTGGAACACTTTTGAATTTTCTGGTTATAATTATTTTTGGCGTTTCCATGGAAACGTTATTTTTTGGACTTAGTTATATGGTGTACAATGGGGACAGATTTTATCAGAAACTATTACTCCTAGAGGAGTGAAATTCTGGTTATGGATACACCTGATGATACTCTTGATCAAGTTCGAAAGCCATTTCCGAAATTTTATTTTTTAAAGAGTTATGGCCTTTGATTGCTCAATTGGACTTGGAACGATTAACAGATCTGTTGCTCCAATGGGGACAAGTTTTCTCAGACAGTATCACACTAAGGTGAATGAAATTTTGGTTTTGGACACACCTGTTGATGCTCTTGATCGAGTTCGAAAGCAATTTCCGTAATAAAAGGAATTTATTAATGTACAATGAACTGCATTTGCCTCAATCTGATTAAAATCAGATGGAATTCCGCTTGTTTAATTTCGTTTCGTTTCAGTTAAACAAGCTATATTCCATCTGACACTGCCCCGTTAAGTTGAATGTCCCGGGCTTACGAGAATTAACCAATCAAATTCTAGGCTATTAATGCCATCAGCCTGGACTCCATACAGCGTATGTTTGGTGTTGCGCGGAGTTAGGCATGGCGAAAACAGCCGATCTGTTCCAAGTGCTTCGTTCGGTGTATTCCGCGGTGGGTTTCCCCTCGCATATGCGCTTCTACACAAGGATGTTGGAGTTAGCATGTTTCTTCAGAGATTTGAATATTGACATTTCATGTACTGTTAATATAAATATTTGAAAACTGTAGATATTGACAGAAGATATTGTCCTCCTGTCTTACAGTTTGGGTGTATTGTAAGACGAATATTTGCGTGATATGTGGTTTCTCGTTTGTGAAGAAGGAAATTTCAGAAACGGGTGCCTTAATTGTAAGAAAGTATTTTAAAGAAAAACTGCGTTTCAGTGTAGATAGAGTAAATACCATAAAGACCGAAAGGTTTGTTTACCTGTAGATTCCTTCGTCGTGATGCGCGAATGTGAAATTAAAAAAAGAAAAAGTAAAATAACACTTTTGTCCGTGTTTTAGACGGTTTTATTATCCCGATCGGGGTGTTGGTTTCCGAACGGGAACTAGTACCCGATCGAGGGGTTTGCAGAACCTGACAACGATCCGACGGAAGCGAGTTCGTTTCCTGCTTTGACCACCTTACAATACACGTGAAAGGGCAGAATTGCCATACGATCTTAACGGTCCAGTAAACAATTCAAAATTATGACTTGTTCGACTTTGAGTTCGGAATTTCCAAATTATTCAGCTATTTCGCGGGGATGCAGTGATTTCGTAGACAAAACAATTTCGTAGACAAGAAATCCGGTGAACTCGTAGACAAATCAAGGAGTGAATTCGTAGACAGGTTTTAAAACAGGATTAGATATAATAAAAACAAACCTTTATTTATCCAACTCAAGGATTCGAACACTAATAGGTTTGATTAAAGAATAAAGTGAATAAAAACTATAATAGTCAATTTGGTTGTATTTTGAAACTATTAAAGTAATCCAATATTCATGTGTTATTATCAATTCTTTTAGTTCTTGTTTGATCTTTTAAAAAAATAAATTAAGGTAACAGGCCCTCCTGTCTAATGCTTTGCCTTTCGTTTGACTGAACTAAAATGAATAATAAATCAATAATATATGAATGATATACTATATCATTTACAAATGAATTACTGGTGTCAGTTATTATTTCTGATGCTTTGTCATCTTCAATATCTGAAAGTTATATTTATACATGTATTCCGATTACCTTTCCTATGTTGTAGGTGAAGGTTTAGTTTTGAATATTCACATTTCTCGATCGATAATAATTTCACTTTGTCCCCTTCTCCTGTTAGTATTGTAATATTTCATCTTTTGACATTTTGTTATATTTAAATATTTGTGTATATAACAATACAAACATTACTATAAAGACAAAAGTTTGGACTGAAAGAATTAAAACAATTTAATATGTAACATTCAATATTGATCAATATCTCGAAGTTCTAAGAATGTTTAACAATTTATATGAGGGTCCGAAGTCGACATGACAAGCCAAAATGCTGATATTTTCAGTATAGTATAAGTACTGGGCCAGTGCCGGTTTGATACAGTATGGTATGCCACTACTGGCCCAGTGCCACACCAGCGTTGATAAACCGTACCGGCCCGGTGATGGCGCACGATGCTGAATTGCTACCTGGGGTGATATAAACTACTATAAAAGATAAAAATAATTAAAAATAATAGCCAAAATTGACTTAGAAATAAAAAATTAAACTGTCTACGAATTCACTGTCTATGAAATTGTGTTGTCAACGAAATTCCCGTATCTACGAAATTTTTTTGTCTACGAGGTCACCGCAAGCCATTTCGCGTACTTCGTCCGCCCTTTAAACGGTGACCCGAACAATGGAAATAATGCGTAATCTGATTGGTTATATTTCAATAGGTTGTTGGTTGGGAGTTCAAGGACGAAGGTCAATCGGGTGACCCCTCTAGCGGGATAGTGTCAGATGTTAGTATCGCATATTGATGATGGACAAATGTTAAGCGCGCGATACTTCATCTGATTTTAATCAGATTGGCATTTGCCTGTGAAGGTCATTAATGCATTGTTTATTTTGTGATCATCTTAGCTGTATGGTCGCTTATCATTTCAATCTCCCTGATCACTCCAAGAGCAATCTCTGACAGTAGGAGCTCAGACCACCACTAAAGCCCGTAGATCACTCGAGCACATGTGGATCTTTGAGCTTCACATGTTCCAACCACAGGGACTCAATGACAAGATAATTGGTTGAAATATCCTCCTTTTATTTCTCCCTTAGCTGTATGGCACAAAACATAAGACTTTATATGATAAGCAGTGTTTACATGTGAGTTTGGAAGAGGGAGAAGAAATCAGATGGGCTGAAGGGGTACCGTATTCGACTTAATAACCGCCCACTCCCCTATAAGCGCCCACCCACCACGTTTTTTAGTGAACAATATGCGTCCTGATTTAGCGCCCACCTATCAACATTGCTTACCTTGCATGCTGATTCATTGAGGAAGGTTTTTCAGTCTTGCAATAAGTCTTTTACTTCCACTAAAGTGAAGAATACAGGGTATTTCAAGACCCCCAGCCACCACCAAAATGATAAAACTTATAAAACCATATTTCAAAGACATGTGTATCGTAAGAAAACACTTTCAAGACTAAACTTGAGGACAATTTTTATCGTTTTAATTAGCGCCCCCTTTTACCAATTTTTTAAGCGCCCCGGGCGCTTATCACGTCGAATACGGTATATGCGCCATGTTCACTTTTTCTTGTTGATTCTGTAATCAGTAACATCTTCTGATCAGTTTTGTTAACTTGTCAGTCTGATTAAAGATCGACTGAAATGACCCCTGGGAACTTTCATGATTCATTAAAATGATTTCCAATTTGCCAATGACTTAAATTTAAATTTTCGAAATCTGCCAATAAACAACTTTAATACGGCCATTTCGAAACACCAGCTTATTAGCACCAGTGAACAGAACTGAAAGGGCCAGTGGTCAGTGAAGCGTGAGTCGTGCCGCGTGAGTCGTGCCGCGTGACGTGATAGTTGGCGCCCCTATAACCTCCTAAAAAGGAACAGCAAATCACACTCTTTTAACAACTGTTTAAACATATTAAAAGTCATCCAAACGACTCCAACCTTCGATAAATTGATATTTATTATATCTATAGTTACTTGTATTGTTCCAAGCAAAAGACAGTGTTTTAATAAGAAACAACATGCACTATCCCACAGCATGTGTACATCAATTACGACGGCTGCCAATGTTGTAACAACAATCAGACTGGGCTAAGAACTCTCAATTTTATGACAAGCAATTGCCTATCATGATATACAATTGCATTAAAATTCAATTCTCAATTTAATGGTCTCTAATTAGACCTATTGGATTTTCACGCCTTAGACCCACAAAGCGGGTTATGCAAACATCCTGTCATAATGGCGTAACTTTTGGCATTCGACTGCTAGTCAGTTTATTGTCACGACGTCCAATCAATATGAACCAATGAACTTGTAGAATATATTTTCAACCAATAAATTGAGAGAAGGAAATTTTGCTCATGCATTTCTACCAATGATGAAATTCATTTTAAAAGTGAATCGTGAGCAACGGTTACCAAAATTATTTAGGATTATATAGGATGTTTCTAGCGCTTGCACCAGGTTTGTTATTATATCATTGATTGTTAAATTCAAAGATAGAGACATTGCCACACCGTGTGAGATGTTATATTACATAACAATATATGTTAGTTAACTAAAAACGAATTATCCACTTAAATACTAAGTTGTCATGAACGTGAAATGAAACAAAAGAAATTTTTGTATGAAATGTGATAAAAATGCCACTACACTAAACAAAAATTCATTTTTTTAATATCAATAAATACATGATATAACAATACAGGTTTCCAATAGTGGCGGATCTCTAAGTCCACAAGTTGTTTTCAATATTAACACACCCTAGGGTTGTCACAGTCTAATCAAAGTGGATATGACGACTGAGAAGGAAAGTTTATATCATGAAGCAGTAACATATCATATTTCTGAATTCTTACTGTCATGCTATTGCTTCTATTTGGCTGTTAAAATGGCTTAAAAGTACAAAGAAAATCAAAGAGCTGGAGTTTCAGCTGACAACTAACACGTCACAAACTAGGCGTGGCTTCAAGTCACGCTTCAATTTTTTTTTTTTTAAAGCTTGCGCCAGTCTGATTAGGCAGTTATCCACAACAGGGGTATAAAAGGTCTCATAGGAGTCGAATTAAAGTAAATATTTTCTTATTTTTGTGGTCTATGGAGTCTTATGAGTGATACGAATACTGATAATAATTTGTAATAATCAAAATTATGCATTACGCCTCCTCTTTAAAATCGACCATGTTCCATGGTTCTCATATTCTTATATTATTGATACCATCTTTATATATTTTTGAGAAAATCAGTTGACTTCAATGAGCAAACTTAATTGCCCATATGGTTAAACATAAGTAGTGAAAATGTTTTCAATATGAGCTCATGTGCACATATCACAACACCTAATAATGATTGTTTCAGCACTAGTATTTTGCAATTTGTGATGTCAAATAACAATTGTTCATGACATAACTGTAGCAAGCCATCGCAAGGGAACTAGGTTGTTTTCTGGATATTTTTTGTGCAATTCAAATTTAATGAAAATGTTAGTAAGGAAATAATTATCTATCTAAGTTTGTCATATGACTGTACAAAACTTGCGTAACTTTGTGTATAACTGTTGCTGTAGTTCAGATAATACAAAAATTAACACTCATTTTGTGAAAGTCATATCCGCTCTTCCTCAGGTAATATTCTCTATATTTTGATCATTATTTGCTTAAAACAGTTAGTATGAATTTATGTATTTATATTATATGCTAAGAAGAGTGTTTCTTTGCTTACAGATGCCAGTGATGAAATAGAGCTGCTGTGTGCCGAGGTCACATGTGGGTGCTCCATGTTTAGGTTGGTGCATGTTGTGCGCTATATATTGGTACACAGCCAAAGTGCAGCCATGCAGAAAGTGAGAGAGATGCAGGTTAAACTGAATGTACAGTACGTGGGCTACGTGCCAGAGGTCATTCTGCTGGTGGCCTTAGGGCTGGGACTCTACACTCAGTGGTCCTACACACAGGACACTGCCATCTCCATCATCTCGCTTCTTGGACTCTTTGTTTTTGCAGTCTCCTGCGCACTGAGGTACTACTTCAGCTTGCAAAATGTGGGCAATGCCTTGTTCTATATCTGGACGGGTTGCCTGACGGGGATCATTGCATTTGTTGAAAAGACAGAGTATGATGATGTGATGCATGAGGTGATGGAGTTGCTATTCCTGACAAGCATGGTGTCAACATGGTGCTGGAATGTGCTTGCACGGGTGCTGCATCTCCTCAAGCAGGAGCCATTGATCATCTCACAGTCAGAGGCATTAGAGTGTCTTGGCCTTGTCATCGCTACTGCCTGTGTTATGGACACTATACAAGCTCTCTCCCTTTCCTTATATGTGGTTGCATTTGCTGTTCACCTAGTGGCTCTTCGCACAAAATCTTTCCTAGGAGTGCTAAGTTTCTTTGCTTTTTTAAGCATTGGTGTGTTTGTATTTTTTCCTGATCTACAGATGACTCCAAATAAATATGCTTTAATCTGTTTTGTAGGCAGACATTCATTCCAGCAAATCATCGACTTTTATTTTTCATCACTAACAACAATAGAAAGGTGGAAGCCATTTTTCAGCCTGTCAAAATTGTTACGTCACCTGGCTATCATACTTGTGCTTTTCCTTGAACTAACTTTGGCAGTGATAATAGGAGTTCAGTCTTTGAATCACAAGGAATGGTTTGTTGTTGTTCCAATATTTGCTGCATTTGTAACAATTTGGAGTTTGTTCCATGTGATATATATGATCTCGTGCTGGAAATTGATGCGTAAAATCACAGACTGCAACCTGACATACCTGAGTTTGGCAGATGAGCAGCAGAGCTTCAACCGGATCATGGCTGCCAAGGGGATTCGTCACTTCAGCCTTATCTCGCAGCGCCTTGTGTGTCTGTCACTGACCACAAGTGTAGTGCTGGTAGGGGTAGGTTGGGAGACTCGCACTCCCCACAGCCTCAGCCTGGCTCTCATCCTCCTCCCAATAGAGGCCATGTCACTCAGTCTCTTTTGGGCCCTGGCCGACTTTCTAGGGGGCACCTGCACAGGCTTTGCTGTCATTGCTCCCGTAACAACCAGCGCGTCCAGGTAAACACTCTTCATCGTTATTATGTTTAGTTATTACCTTTGATTTGATGAATATGCAAAACAGAACTTTTTACACAGGCCATAACTTGTGCCAATCTTGATGACTTGCTGATTTAAGCCTTGGAGCATTTTATAAATTATTCTGTCTGCTCTCAAAGCTGCTGCAATGTATCTCCAAAGTGCCAAAAAGGGCACTGCATTTAAACCATAAATGTTGGTGCATAGCATCTTGGTTTAGTTAGCTAGTGACGGAAACTGGCACAAGTTATTGTCTTGTTGGGAAGTTGGCATAACCTGAAGCTGTAGCCAGAGCCAGAAGTGCAAAAGGACCAGAACGGCAGTATTGGGTACAATACCAGCAACATGTCAAGATCATGCAGTTTTATAGAATTATCACACAACAGAAGAAAGCCGTGCCTTGTAGTGACAGTCTGATTAAAATCGAAGGTGTTCCGAGGAATAAAAGTTTCAAAATATTGAATGTATCGAGATTCGAACTCTATCTGTCTAGGTTATCCTCTCCACTAGGTCTGAACGCACCCTACTGTAGCGCACGTTCTTGCGTAAACTAAGCTAACCAATCAGAATGCGGGCGGCAAAAGCATTCGGTATCAGTAGCTAGGGGCAAGTAACTCCCATTTACCATTCGTTAACCTTGATCGCCGTTATCTTTATTTTAAATGCGATGATGTGATTGGTTCGCTATTGACTAGGTTTTATCTGCGCTAAACTGGTGTCGGCACGTGCGCTACAGTAGGGTGCGTTCAGACCTAGTGGAGAGGATAACCTAGACAGATAGAGTTCGAATCTCGATACATTCGATGTTTTATAACTTTTATTCCTCGGAACACGGTCGATTTTAATCAGACTGCTTGTAGTGATTACTAGAACCATACATAAACATAGTGTCATTGCACCTGTAAGCAATCAGGAATTCTGTAGTGTTATTTCAAAGCTTGTAAGCTAACAATTCAGATAAGAAGCATTACAAATATGCTTTCAATTATTGTTTTGGACGATCACAAAATTTACAACTAAGTACACCAATTTGTCAAGTTAAATCTATACAAGCAATTTTATTATCTTATCCTTTTATTTCAAAGTAACAAATAGGTTTTGAGGATGCAACCTCTTTTGTCTCTTTATAAGCTTCTGCAATTCAAGTCAAGGGACAACCTCTCACTATAGCATTGAAACTCTCACTAGCATTAGTAGCAAATAGAAATGCTCCCTGATATCAACCACAAGATCCCAAGGTAGGTACAACTTTCTCAACAACAGCTTTCAGAACTCTGCCCTCGGAGCCATACTGGTGACACATTTTGAGTGGTCAGCATGTCTCTCCTGATCATAGCCATTTCAACAGGTAAAGTGCTTTTATAACAATGGAATGGGTTATAAATGAATATTCGGTTAACAATCTTAACAAACTCAATGAGGGCTCCTAAACATTTACAGTCTTTTTAATTCATACCATCACACTCTGATAAGCCTGTTACCCAAGCTACATGATTTAGTAATGAGTATCCCTGGTGTGATGAATTTTATTTACCTTGTAGATCAAACAGTCCTGTAAAACTGCTATCTTCCTCCATGCTACAAGAGATGACAATACGAGCAACCAACACCCTGAACCACATCCACCGCCTGTTTGGATTTCACATGATTGACAACTATGGATGTGACTACTCAACGAGTGGGTTGAGTCAAGAGTATGTGGAGACCAAGATGAAGTCTTTCTTCCAGCAGCGCACAATGGACGGTCCACGGTTCGACACCTACCTCTTGTACTACAGCGGTGATGTGCATGAGAATGGGGAGCTGGCTGTAGCAGGTAGGTGCTGTCACTTCAACCTGTTTCATGCTGCCATTGAACTTGGCTGATTATAGATTTTTAAGTGTAATGTCATACTTTGCCTTAAGTTCCCAAATACTTTTCATGAAATCTAAACAAAGCAAGCTTAAAGTTTTTTTGATGAATCTTTACTGATTGAAAAAAAAAAAGCAGAGACCCTTTTGATATGTTGGTTTGTATGTTGTTTACCTCTGCTTGCAGACAACAAGTTGGTGGGGGCGGAGAGTGTGCTTGAGTGGTGGAGCCAGACCAACTCAGCATCCGGGTCTCGCCTCATCATTGTACTTGACATTGCACACTCTGCTTCCTGGGTTCGCACTGTGAGGGCCTGCAGGGGTGAGTTTGTGGCAGTGCAGACATGCCGCTACTCTAAGCCTCTTGACTTGGAATCAGATGGCCAGACAGGCGTAGGAAGCTTCACTCGAGACTGGGTGGAGCACAATGCTGGCAAGGAGGTGGAGCCTGGCTGGCAGGACAAGGCTCGTTCCACACGCGCTGTGTATGTTGTGTCAAGACACTGGACTGACTTCACCTTCCACCTGCCAACTCCTGAGGACTTCACACAGTACTGGGATGCCAACTTCCCCAAAGTCACCAAACCTCTGATGCGAGTTGTCAATCTGTCGAGCTCCGGTGCTTTCTGCTGTGTGTGTACCAGCATCCTCAGATGTCTACGTCGCAAACAGATGAAATGGCTGCCACCTAAAGAGATAGATACTGGTCATGGCTTCAAACTTGTCAGGTCTTAATTGTTAACATATCAAGGATTTCTTTTTCTTCAGTTTGTGTTGGGAGATATTCTGGGAATCGATTTTACAGCATAGTTTGTTTTATGGAGTGTGGATTTATAACTTCATTTTATGTTCACTAAGTAACATATCAGGCAACAATATATATACGCCGCTAATGGCTAAAATATTGTCCAAGCAGCTTGAAACAATAACTCACTCACAATATAAAATTTCAGTTGGTTTTGTCACAAGGACATTGAATGGTTTACTTCATTTCATCAATCAAATGTGGACAAATTATGGAGACACATGTCCACCAATGATCAAATGTTCAATTCTTGTGGCTTATATCACTTTGTCTTAAGCAATGTATATATCTAAAAAAAATTCTAACCTAAAAACAAATTTCCTCTTCTTCCCCAGAACAAAAGTTCTAGAAAGCTGTTAGTTCTAGTTAGTAGGGAGCCGTAACTGTGTGACCCCTAATAAGGTCCACTTGAGCCGTACAAAATGCAAAAAGGCCTAATAAGGTTTTTCTTGTGTACATATTCTTTAGCTAATGTGATATTAAGCCTGATGAACTACAGAACCAATGGCTCTATTTTTTTCTGACATGAAAACTGTTGTTGGATAGAGATGTTGGTGAGAAATGATATTTTGCAGATATAATCCATGTTTTTAGTTGTTAAATGCATTTATTGTGAGATCAAATATATTACAGTGTGTAAATGATTTTTATAATTTATTGTTTTTAAAGATTTTGTTTTATATTTTGGATCATGATTTAAGAAATGGCAATATAATTAAAACCAGCCATAATGATCCGTCATTGCATCTAGATACTTACTGATTGAGGTCATAGTGTTTCCCGTAGTCATTTTTAGCAGAGCACAACGCCCTGCCCTTTTGAACTTGCGCCCTGCCCTTTTTCTGAGCACCCTGCCTTGTTGCCAGCCCAAATCTTCATTTAGGCCTTTTACAGAATTACATGTACATTTGAACTTATCTATAATGTCGCAATTGCATTTTACATAAGATACTTATCCTAATGTATGAAGAGCTCATCATTGCTATGATATAAGAACTACAAGCATTTGACAAAAGAAACAGTGAATAAACCTGGAGAAGAGAATGATTAAACAAACCAATGATCCATTCTTTGTTTCCCTGGGACACACCTGCTGACCACGTTTAGCTAGATACAGAAACAATAGGGGGATTACTGGCGAACACAGCAGGATAATCTCACTTGATGTATCAAGTGAGATGCACATGTTTGAAATCCGTAAGTCTTTTAAAATTGGTTAAAATAAATGTGGTGTTTTTCTGAATTTATTTATAGGATTCATTTCAACTGTTTCATTTACAGAAAGCAGCGCCGTTTTGTTCAAAACATAATTTCAAATGAAATTGTATCCAATTGCCCTTTTGAAAGGAGTTGTGCCCTTTTAAAATCAATTTGCCCTGCCCTTTTTGCAACCTAGGGGAAACACTAGGTCATGTTCAGCTGACCTTTGCCAAACTTTGAACCGACCAATGAATGAGTGCAGGAAGTCACCTTTAAAACATGGTTCTTTTGCATCTTGGTTACTGTCACATTGCAGTTGTTTACCCTACATTTGTCTATATTTATTGTTAAAGAGAATTTTTTTAAAAATTTCTTCAACAAAATTTGCACAGAATTTATGCTATCATCATATTTATCAACAAAATTCACAATTTCATGGGTTACAATAGGATTTTGCAATCGAGGTGCTCAAGAACAGTGAAACAAATGCATTGACCCGCGATGGGAAGTGCTGGGCCAGCTCTCTTTTGATTTGCTGATATTCGCGCCTGCGCTACACAGAATAGGTGTGTAATTCGCCAGATGTTATAACGGACCTCGGGCCATATAATATTACAGCTAGTTTTTACTAGATTGAAGCAATATTGTATGGTTTTTATCGACATTCTTCCAATAATGAGTTAAAACATCTTTTCTAATGCACACTGGACAATTTTTGTGATGTATTTCACTTGGAAAAAAAGCTTATATATCTTAGTCTTGAACATCAACAATATGGACACTGATGAGCTACAGAGCCTGTGGCTCTTTTTTTACTATTTTTTTAAATGCAAAGGTTTTTAGTCAACCAGGGTATGGCGAGTCTTCGATGTTGTCTCAGCCACACTTGAATTTAGCCGTCCACCTTTTGATTTGTGACATATGAAGAAACATCATCTCCATATTATCATGAATAGTTTTCAGGGTTAACCCTTTTCATGGGGATACTTTAATACCGGTCATGACTCAATATGGTCCATTTTCTTACATCTCCTATTGAGAGTTCGTTAATTCATATTTTTGATGAAAATCGGCACAAGCTCTTTAGAGCATAACCAGAAAATTTAAATAAGGTGATAAAAAAATTCATTGCTCTTTAGACATAGACAATTTGATCTTATGACAAGAGTTACATAGTTATGAAATCAACAAGGGTCAACACAGTGTTGTAACATTGCTCTGTCAATTGCTTGTGTTTATTCGGGTTCAGTATTAAGACGTGTGAGTGTAGTCAATCTTGTTTGTGCCTTACAATGTTCAGATGCTCTTTTTACATTTATATGTTATTGTCTGCTGACCCTGTCATGAAGTGTTTGCTTGTTAATAGTTTCTCTATACATCAGAAAAGATGCCTTTGTAGGCAAAATCCTGTTAATTATATTTAAATGCATTTTGCAACACTACAACCTGAAGAAAAAGGCATTGCTTGATAATCCATCCAGAAAGCTTGTTAGTCATGTTTCTATTGACTTAGATGTACTGGAGTTCCTGAAGATCTGCTTGTTGAGAGTACTATCAGATAATGTCCATTTTGATAATAACTCTTCATACTCAACTCATTTATTTTGTGTCCTTGCACCCAGCTGAAATGATAGTTCAAACATTTTCTGTCCTCTACCGAGCACCAAGCAAGGTAGCAATAACTCCCATAATCTGAAATCTTGTGTTAAAAAGTGTCTAGAAATAAACACAATCTTGGTTTTTTTATGCTCGATCAAAAGAACTGCATTGCAGTTATGACAGAATCAGGTACAAACATAACAGACAAGAGATTATCTGTGGCCAGGGTTTAGGCCTCTTCCTCAATATTCTTACTATCCTTATACTTCACTCCAACTTAGCTATCTGATTAGGTCTATCCTTTCCTATATAACAAGGTTCCCTTTATAAATGGGTTCCTTCTGAAAGGTTTTCACTTGTTACATTATTGCATGATCATTCCCTCTGGATTACAATACCAGTTTCTTTGACGTCAGAAGAAATATACAGAGAAATGATTTCAGTAATGTTAGGAGAGAAATGTCAGCTTATATTGCTTTGCTTTTAATTTTCCAATGATGTCACTTATAGACATGCTATCTAATGATGCACTCTGGATGGTTTCTTGACACTAGTGCCTTCAAACCCAGACTTGTTATCCTTAAAACCAAACTAAGTTAGCTAGGTCTCCTGCAGCACGAGGAGAGAAGCTATGACATCTGTGGTGAAAATGAAATTGTGGAGATCTTAATTCATATAATTACCCCAAGAAGGATCCCTTTAGACACTGTGTATATGTTGAATTATACCTTCCACACTATTCCACTATTCACTGTTTTTGTGTGTTTGCATGTTTAATATGAGCTTCCTGAACATGTTCTTATCATTTGGATATTCATATTTTGTACTATTTGGCAACAAAATGCGAAGATGTACATATTTACTTTAAAATAAAATTATTGATAAAACAAGATCCTCATGAGGTTCTTTCTAATGTATTAAAGAATAGTGTTTGCAGTCGACATGTGCCATGGAAGACCCACTCCACTATCATGGTATATTGTTGAGGAAGCAGTGCTGCATCATCCAATTTGCTGCGTCCTGACAGAATGATCAATGCTCCTCCTGCTGCCATGACTCGAACAAACGTGAACATGCAAAAGCTAAAGTACGCATGGAAATCGTTGCCAATTCTGTTACATCAGTGCAGTTGAATCAGCAAAGCTCCTTCAATACTCCTCAATGAGGCCAAATGCATCGTAGCACTGATAGCTGGACATTCATGGATTTGTAATTTTTTCAGCAAATAAAATTTGTTTTGCGAGGAGCTTGAAGCAAATGTCCTCCGGATAGTATCAATTAACTAGGTGCAAGTTGTACAAAGTATTATGAGGCAATTAGCCTGATAGATATCTTGCTCTGCAGATTAAAAAATGGTCATGTAGCAGGATGTCAGTTGCCTAACAAGTCCAATTTCATCACACTATTGATAAGTGATATTTATACATTTAAAACAAGTAAAGAAGTGAGCACAGCTCACATACCCCCGCTTCAAACTATAGTCTGGCTTTCTTTGTTGGTCTTACCCTCAAAAAGCTCACTTAGGGATCATGGTTGATAAGTGTATTAAGTTTGTTGAAGCTAGCATGTATAGTTTAGGAGATATGCTCAGACAAAAGCACTTTGTCAGATAGTCATTGTTTTAGTAACGTTTCCATGTAAAACGCAAAAAATAAAAATAATTTTTTAGTCTTACCCTCAAGAGATGCACCAATATGGATAAGTGTATGAAGTTTGGTGATGATAGCATGTACGGTTTAGAAGATATACTCCGGACAAAGGACTTAGTCATAAATTCACTGTTTTAGTCATGTTTCCATGGAAACCGCAAAAAAATTAAAAATCATTTGTTGGTCTAACCCTCAAAAGGCACATCAATGGATCATGGTTGATAAGTGTATGAAGTTTGGTAAAGATAGCATGTATAGTTATGAAGATATACTCTGTACAAAGGACTTTGTCACTGTTTAAGTCATGTTTCCATGGAAACCGCAAAAAATAAAAATCATTTGTTAGTCTAACCCTCAAAAGGCATGCAGCTGCACATCTAGGGATCATGGTTGATAAGTGTATAAATTTTGATGAAGCTAGCATGTATAGTTTAGGAGATATGCTCCGGACAAAGGACTTGGTCATAGAGTCACTGTTTTAGTCATGTTTCCATGGAAACCGCAAAAAATAAAAATCATTTGTTGGTCTAACCCTCAAAAGGCACATCTAGGGATCATGGTTGATAAGTGTATGAAGTTTGGTGAAGCTAGCATGTATAGTTTAGGAGATATGCTCCGGACAAAGAACTTGGTCATAGAGTCACTGTTTTAGTCATGTTTCCATGGAAACCGCAAAAAATAAAAATCATTTGTTGGTCTAACCCTCAAAAGGCACATCTAGGGATCATGGTTGATAAGTGTATGAAGTTTGGTGAAGGTAGCATGTATAGTTTAGGAGATATGCTCCGGACAAAGATTTGTGACGGACGGACAGACGGACAGACGGACGGACAGAATGAACGCTATATACCCCCGCTTACGCTGTAAGGCGGGGGTATAACAATATTTCATCAATTAAAGCCTATGCTGCTGCTTCCCAGGACAGGCCATCCTAAAGCTAATGCTGTTGAGTACTTAGTCCAGTCTCCTCATCCAAGTGTTGGCAAGACACCCCCACCCTCCAGTTTTACTGTAGGGACCCATTGGCCCTGATTTATTGTAATCACTGTACAATAGCAACAGTCTATGGCAAGCACTGCAACAGCAATAGCCTATCACCTACTTTTGCAATAGGGTTTGATCTAAAAAAAACCCTACAAAATTTTATTTACCATGGCCCTAGCCCATATGATATCTCGTGACCTTCACACAATTGGGAATAACCATGAAATAATGATTGAAAGTGTTAATAGTTAAAAAAAAATAACAAAAAATTTAAGTCACTCGCTGTGAAAAATTCTCCAGGTACAAAGTTATGGATATGAGTTCTGAAAAAGTTTGGGAAAAAGGTATAAATAGTTATAGATGTTCAACAATGCATGATTATAGAGCATGAGTATAAGGGAACATGTTCTTTGAAAATAGAAGTCAAAGAATAATTAGCACTGAAACTTTTATTGTTTCAAAGTCATGAAATTATAATTAAAATGCCATAAAGGATTTAATTTTTGTTTCGTTGAGTACTCTTTAGACAAAGCACCACCAAACATTTTTAGTATATCACAGAGAGCTGAATAACTCTAATGCTGAGTGCACAAGATCAAGTGAAGTCTTTGGAGAGTGAAACTCTATTGCCATAGTTAAGAGTGTAGAGGGAGGGTCCCGGTCTTATGATCCTGGCACTGCCCAAACACTCTGAGCCCTGGTAGAAGACCGCATACTGGCCTGCAGTGATAGCTCGCATGGGCTGCAGGAGCGAGACGATCAGCCGGTTAGAGCCGCTCAGTGTAGCAGTACATTTCACAAGCGGGTGTTTGTGTTGGAAGCGGAACTCTGCATCAAACATCTGTTCACTCATCAGTTTCCTTGGAGGGGCATTAATCCAGTGAGCCGCCTCCGTAAAGAACGTCTGACAGAAGAGTGAAGAGTGGTCTGTGCCAGGAGCCTGGGGATAGAGAGATCAAACAAGCACAATCACTTTCTCTTAAAAATAAGAATAAGTGGTTCAAACTTATAGAGTTTACGCCTGTCAAACTCATTCTTGAAGATAATCTGGCCAAACATTGATCCTTTTAATAATGATATCCCCTCTACCTTCCCACAAAATTTCAGCTCTTGATTTAAAATTTTAAATGTGAATGACACAAAGAGTGTAAGAATAACTCATTGGAAATTATGCCCCTTCTCTTTTTCAATGATTAATCCTAAAATATTTAACTGTAATATGTAACTAAATTACCACAATAATATCTTGTGTCTGCGGACGAACTTCAGCAATAAAATAGGGCAACTTCTGACCGCCAATTAGAGCCCTTTGCCCAACAGTCCAAAAATGAGTACCTGTAAGTGAAATATTTGTCACACTTCCTTAAAATAATATCTTATTTGAACACACAGATAGCAGCTTTAAACATTTAGGCTTATGAATCTGATGACTGAGATAGGTTACCTTTATGATGTCCAACAGTTTCTCCAGTCTCTACATGGATGAATCGTCCCGCACTTGGCTCAATGTACTGAAATTGTTAACATTGTTTCCTTTTAAGCAGAAAAAGATTTAGTTTTTTAAGGAAAAGTTCTTAGACAGATGAGATTCAGACGATGAAAGTGTACCTCCTTTAGCGAGGTACGTAGCGATTAAAGTTATATAGATAACTGAAGTGTAATGTTTTAAGATAGAGCCATGGGCTAATCAGCCATTGTATCATTTTATGATGAAGACTATTATATAAATAGTCAAAAAAGTGTTGCAGCCCCCTGTTTTTAATAGGGTATGATAGTTTTGGTGATTGTGGAAGATAATAGTATAATCACAGGGGCGTGTATCGCTAAGAAATATAGTATAAGGGTAGAATCAAGAAATATAGTATTAGGGTAGAGTCAATAGGTATATATGTCTTTCTACAGCTATTTCTTAGCGATACACGCCCCTTTGAGTATAATAACATGAAACTTAATGATGGAGAGCTTGAAAAGCATTCTAATATCTATTGACTTTGAATTAGGCTGTAAATGGCAACTCTCTGACCCCATGGTATATAAAAATTTGCCTCTAAATTATGGGGTTCAACTGGTGAAAAAAGACAACAGTATAAAAATGGTCATAAATCAAATTTTAATTATGAAACAATTACTGGGATTGGTTTAAAAGATCATTCAGAGACATGAGGTACAAAAACAGTCAGTATCGTGAACTTCCACCATGCACTTCAATGACAGCTTGAAATCTTTGGCCTCATATCAGGGTCTGGCCTACAGACTACATATCCCTCACCAGACGTTGAAATGGCTCTTGTGGCAATACCTGCCACTCCTCTTGTAATGCCACTTCCATTTCATGTAAGTTCTGCGTCGTACCAGTCGGCCCAAAATGTCCAAAACATATTCAAGCAGATTCAGATCCGGACTCATTGAAGGCCACAGGAGGTGTGTCAGGGCATTGTTCTGGATTACCTGCCTCACAGCGTGTGAATTTTGCATGTTCGAATATCCCTACAAAATCATGATAAAACAAGTGTTTGCCACTAACATGACAATGTCCCCTTCCTAAGCTTTATTAGATATTGTGTTTATAATATATTACAAAGTGTCATGGTGACCTTGACCTTATTTTCAATGTCTGAGTCATTCGTCGTCGTAAGCTGTCGTCAAATATGAAAACTCTTGGTGCTAAGTTTTACAAGACATCAAATGTAGTACACAGTGGTCAAAGTGTTGTGGTGACCTTGAAAATGAGGTCAAGGTCACCAATGTCATCTGGCGTCTAAGTCTTCCTCCATTAAAGGCTGTCACCAAATATGAACACTCTAGGTGCTAAGCTTTACGAGATATTGCGTTAACAATGTATTACAAAAGTGTTGTGGTGACCTTAAAAATGAGGTCAAGGTCACCAAAGTCGACTGGCATCTGAGTCTTACTCCATTGAAAGCTATCACCAAATATGAACACTCTAGGTGCTAAGCTTCATGAGTTATCGCGTTAACAAGAATCTGGCGTACGGACATACTGACAGACGCCGCTGACTTCATAGTCCCCCGTTCTGCGTTGCGGCAGGGGACAATCAAACCTCCTTCATAGCAGATTCATGGGTACAAACAACATCAATGGAGGTTTGGTATGTGCCAAAATAACTTAACTTTTATTTGGGGGTGCAACACTTTTTTAACAATGTATACATAGTTTTCCAGGTGATATACTGAATCACCAAATTTTCACTTTGCATGAGATTACTTAAGAAAGAAAAAAAGTGATCAAACCATAACACATTCCTTAAATCATATATCATGTTCCTCTCACATATTTAATATCATATTCATATTTCCACTTGATCACATTAAGCATGGGTTATGAAACGCTGAGGTCCAAATAAAAACCAATTTGATTCGCTTTATATATCATACTATAATATTTTGTAAAAACTTTGCGGAAAATGTATCTCTTATTGCAGAAATATGACAACCTGATTTTTTTTTACCCCATTCCTCTTTTGGGTAATGCCAGAATTGTCTAAAAAATGTGTCCCTTTTACATATGTAGTGTTGATAAAAGCCCTCAACATGCTGATCCAAAAGTATACTCTGAAAATGGTTCGGTTCCGACTTCAAACTTTCCAAAAATCATGACTCTACATAGGAAATTGTGTATCAAACTTTTATACAGCACCTGTATCATTTGAAAACACAAACTTTTACCACAAATTGCATTCTATACAGCTAAAATGATGAAATAAAATTAAATCAGAAAGATATTCTTCTTACAAACATCTTTCCCTATTTTCATGAAGTTGACCAACCTGTTACATTGCCCAGAGAATTATTTCAGTTGTTGTATTTTGCTTTCTTATTGTGCTTTAAACATGATAAATATTGTACCCCTGCCATTTCTTATTTTTGGGATAGGAAAATGAAATGTCACATTTTTGTCTCAATCCTACAGAAATGATATTCTCAAAAGTTTAGCTGATTTGTATTTGTAAAACACAGAGAACAGAACATTGAGAGTGGGTACCCTGCCACTACAATATTTATAAGGGGGACGACACCGAGGTAAAATTTGAGTCTTTATGTCAGAAACATGTAACTCTTAAAATTTCAACGTCTCTGCCAATTGGTTCTGGAGAAGGAAATCTTAAAAAGATTTTAGGGAAAATGCAGCTCGCCCATATTTCAGATCTGATGAGCTAGAAATGTGAAAAGTCCTGGTAATAATGGTTTCTGATGAAAATTTGAGGGTGGAAACCTTGCCACACCCATATTTCAAGGGGGTCGACACAAAATTTACAAATTAGGGTCTCCCTGTCATAAAGATAATTTTTAAGTTCAAACAAACCTGCAGAGGTTTTGGAGTCTTTGGAGAGGATCCTCCTTTAGGTCCTATTGCATAAAATAAAATAATTGACAGTTTGTAACTTTTTTGTTTGATAAAAAATAGCCCATATAAAAACATGTTTTTGTATATAACTATAAATAATATTGCCCCAAACCCTGGTGGTTAATATAGCGCCAAGGGAAGGTAACTCTATTCTCACCACTTATCAATCTAGCATAGAACAGAATAAGGGGATGTGGGTGGCTCTACCCCAAGGTGGATCCTCTTTAAAGAACCTGAAACCTATGCAGGTTTCTTTGATTCTTTTTCAGGAGGGATCCTCCTTGGGGTTCTATTGCATGAAACAGACTCCCAGAAAAGAGTCTGTGGCAGTGAAATTCTGTCTGATAGAAAGAGCATGAATTAATGTCACAGCACTTCCCTATGTTTGAAGAGCCTAATGAGATCTTGTTAGATAAAAATGACAGAAAATTAAGAGTAAGGAATGTTGGTTTTCTGTCTGAGAACTTATCACATATACTTCCCTTTAATTGCAGTAACCCCAAAGCTGATATTTTGTTGGTAGGTTTATTTCCTCTTGGGGAAAAATTGTTTTGTCCTGAATCCCTCACATTCCCCTCCACCTCGTAGATCCCTTCAACCTTTAAGCAACTTCTTTGTAACCAAACTGCAAATTTTCAGGACTTGAAATGCTTACAGATGTTCAAGAGAATACTTTAAAGCCAATCTGGCCTCAAAAACCTGATCAGCTCATCATTGAAATAAGATTTGACTGACCTGTTCAATAAAGTTGTGAAAATTTCTTGATCCAATGAAACATATTCCCATACTCTGAAATTCAAGACATATGATTATTGATTAAGGAATGTAAAACTGTTTCTTTTCAATCTGGACATGTCTGTAGTATGGTATGAACAAGGGAAACTCATACTTCTCTTTTTTTGGCAATTTTATCCATGCCAGCATGTTTTGCAATTTTCTTGACGTAAGTTTTAGCAAGATCTCCAATTGGGAATAATGACTTCTGCAGAGCATGTTGTGAAATCTGAGAGAGGAAGAATGTTTGATCTTTGATAGTGTCAGCAGCTGTCAGCAGTTTCACACCTAAAACAAAAGAGCAATCAGTAATAAATTATGTGTACAAAGTATCTAAAGCAGAAAAAATATATAATCTAAAAGAAGAACAACTGTTATTAATGTTCTCTCAAAATGGCCTGTTGAAATTGTCATTCAAACTACCAGACTGAAGGAAAATTTAACTGCCCTGCTCTCAATTTCACATATGAAGAAATTATGTTTTCAAATTAAACAGCACTATGATTTTCCAATTGCATTCAACATTCCAGTTATTGTTTGTTTTTGACAAGGATAAATATCCAAATCAAAATTGTTATCAAAATTAATTAGTTTTATCCGAGACTTGAAGAAATTTTTATGACCTTTTTTCACTTTGATGAAATCAAAAAAAATGTCTGTCATTAGATAATAGTTAATGACATTACCCATAAGCATAATTAACACAAAGCTATCATTCAACCTAGTGTTGATAAAAATCACACTCAATTAAACCATATTTTACAGTAAGCGATGTTAGACCTTATGATCAATAACAGATGAATGATAGATCCTGAAGAGATCATTTGCTGACCTATTCACTGTTTCATTCAGTTTTTATCTTTTGCTTCTATTTCAAAAACCCATGTATGCTTTATTTTTGTGAAGAACGTTTTATTGTGAATTTTCATATATCAAATTAGAGGAGTTATACACTATTAGAATCATCCTTGAAAATTAAGACAAATTTACAAAATGTATACATATATATGGACGTATCACATAGCTTGAACATATTTCAGTGGAAACAACACACAAATATTACACATTTCACAAAGACAGATTATCTTTTTTCACAACTCTCCTCTTTTTAACTCTCAGAGCTCCAGATAAGCTTTTGGCTATGTGGGTATGATACCCTGATTTTGAAAACTAATAGGGTATTTCAAATATCAAATGGGTATTCATACTTTTTGATACCCACCACTTTTTTTAAATTTGGGTATTCATCTCATATATGAAATATGATATACACACGCAGCTAGGGCCAAACATGCTGATGTTTAACAGGACATCTAGTTTTTCAGAACCTAGTGAAGACCAGAACTTGCTTTTCAAACAAAGCAAACAATTAACCAATAACAACTTTCAACCTCTGTTAAACAGTTCCTATAAATAGATAGGGAAAAGCCTACTTTCGGATTTTAAATGATCAGTAATAACAGAACATATTAGACGTTTGCAAAATGATGAAATTTCTTTTCAAACGGAAATGATTGAAAACTTGTACGTCATAACGTCAGAGTATTTTTTAACTGAGTCGGCATTGATAAGTCATTGTTACCAATAATAGATTAATCTAAAGACGTTTGCAAATATCCCTGACCGGATAGATCAATTTATTCCTTTTTTACCAGCAACTCTCCTTATTTTTTCTTGCATCACCTTCACAGAAAATGCCATCATTACATTCTACAACTTACCTTGATTTTAGTTAATGAAGGACACATATATATTGAAAATATGTTATCAATTAAAAAAATATGTCAAATGACCATTTGTATGTGCTGGTCCTAACTAAACCTTTTTGAGCCCTAAATCTGCACAAGACGACACTGACGAAATGCCATTGGGAAAATAAAGTAATCATGCTAGTTTTGTGTGAACATTCAAAGTAAGGAGGCCCCAATCTTGAATAAAACAAATGGTATTAAAACTCCTCACACAACTGGGAATTAACAGATCAGTTATATGAATTGGAGCCAGTTTTAAATACTGTTCGGAGTAGTCAACGAAGCCTCTTTGCACAAAGCATTGCTCAGAGTAGATGTTTACAATGTAAAAAGACTTTTGATATTACCATTGACTTAAAGTTGAGATTTTCACGTAATAATTTTTATTTTTTTTCATGACACGATACGCATTATGATTTTTATGTATTGGGTAAATAAGCATTGCTACTTTTTTAGAAGCATAAACGTAAATTTTTAGTGATTTTCATTACGCAGACAATTCAATTTTCTTACGTATTTTTACTTTTCTTCTGAGTAAAATACGCAGATACGCAGCTTATCTGGAGCTCTGAACTCTGATTTGAGAAAGTAATTTCAGAACTCAAAACCTAGCTAAATGAAACTAATTATCTTTCAATAAAATGCAGAAGTGTTCTTTTCATATTCAACTTCTTGTTATATTTTTCTTTACAATCTCTTGAAATATGAGCTTTGTAAAAGGACAAATGTCAAAATTTCATGTATGAACTGTAAGTATGCATAACAATAGAGCAATGTACTCTGTAGCTCATCAGTTACTGAATTGTTTGATGTTGACAACTTTAATACATAAATCTCCAGGTGAAATAAAACATCAACAAAATTGTCCAACATATTTCTTACCAACACGCTACCCCGATATTTTGCCCCCCCCCCCCCCCCCCCCCCCAGGTCTGATGATTTTAAAATGAACTGTTCATACCTTTGATGGGGTCCACAGTTTCCAAGTCATAACCGCAGGATGTTCTTGCATAGTGACCTGTTGCTATACAATCAGCTCCCAATTTCTCTACAGCATGACTGAAGAAGGCATCAAACTTGATCACTTTGTTGCACATTATGTCTGGGTTTGGTGTGAGTCCATTTTCATATCCTCTGATAACCTCACTGCAAATTCCATTGATAAAAACAATTGAGGCATATTGAACAGAAATTAAGAATCAGACTAAGAGGTGTATACAATCATTTAAATTAATACAAGAGCAGAGCTCACATACCCCTGTTTTCTGCTTAGGTCAGAGAATTCCAAAATAGGAAAGTACACATCAATGTGAATTGATTAACATTGGGTAAATGGTACTATACAGGATTTTATTAAGAGGGAGAAACTGTTATCAACACATGCAACGTTCAAATTCACCATATAAATTCTGTACCAGTGCAGGTAAAAATTGTCTTGTGCAGTCTATATCCGTTACTAGACTGCACTAGGTGCAGTTTGAAAAATATTCATCCTCATTGCACTTCCTAGAACTTTGCCATCTTCATAAAGTCAAAAAAATTTCACGAAAAATTTTAAAATACGCTTGTGATATGTGACAGAGATTAACTTCCGCATTTGAGAAAATAGATTTGACCTGTATCTGGACTTTAATCATATAAATATTCCTTACGGCCATGAACCAATCACTAACGGTGACTCATATTTTTCACACATCATTGTTTCAACTACCAATGAAAAGGATTGAAAATCGTAATTTCATCATCTTAGGACATTTCCACGAGTACTTTTTTGCACTCGATTTTAACATTTTTAAAATACATCTTCGCTAAGTTACAGAGTCTTATATCAGATGATGTTTTAAATACCAAATTGCCAGGCCAGCTAGGAGCAAGCAAAAATCGTCAATTATTTTGCAAAACAAAAAGAACATGAACTTGATAAAGTGAGTGATAGTAGCACGAAGGGTATTTTTAGCAGCACAACATGTTTCACTGACAGAAAATGACGTTGACACTAGTACAAATAGCGAGAAAACCTTGGTGATTCTGAGTCCTTATGGTAACCTTAGTACAGTGTTAAAGAATGGGAATTAAGGTTAACCTTCGTTAAGGTTGCTATGTGAAAGGAGACCCTGAAAAACTTGATGTAGAAAAAAGTTAACCCAAACATTTATTCCTTTTGCAACGAATGGAATAGTCACTGTGTTAATCATGTTTTCACTGAAACGAAATAAATTTTTCTTCATTGGTTTCACCCTCAAAAGTCAAACATGAGGATGATGTTTGGCGTAGATATCTTTTAAAGTTTGGGAGATATGCTCCTGACAAAATGTCTTCATCATGTAGGCATTGTCTGTTTTAGCCTTTTCCATGGATAACCTATATGATAAAACCCTAATATAAATTTTATCCCCTTAATGACACATCAAGGGATCATGACTGCTATGTGTATGAAGTTTGGTGAAGCTAATAAGGTATAGCTTAAGAAATATGCTCCAGACAAAGTTCTGGAACAGACGGACGGACAAACGAAAAGACCGACAGACAGACAGAATGAACAATATATACCCATGCTTACACTGTAAGATGGGTATAATTATTGCTCACTATAAGCAAAGCATACATTGCATGCTCCACTTGAATTTTGTACCAGTGAAAACTTAAAGTTCAAAATAGACTTTATTGCAATTTCAGACCAGCCAGTGAAGGTTACCAATGAATTGTCATGTTTTCATCATGTTTTCACGTTTGTCAATTCCCAGCCACACATGATGCATGTTCTGACACCATTTTAGTTTCCTACCATGCTTAATATCTGAAAAAAAACCCAGAATATTTCTGGGTGGGTAACCTGACATATACTTATTCGGAGGGTGGTAAAGACCAAATCTACAATCTAAAACCTCCATGAAACAAAGATTTTACTCTGAAAATTTGAGCTTCCTACGCCAACAAGTTTGGATTTTGATAACTCACCATAAATATGCCACACCAATATTATTGTCAATAAAAAGACAAGAAATTCACACATTTTAGCCTCAAATTTCAAAATTTGAGATTCCTAGCATTAAGGGCTTCTTTAAAATAGACAAGGAAAATTATAGTGTGGACGCCAATCCCATAATTGAAGGGGGTGACGGGGTCAACACAAAAGTTAGAATTAAATGAGAAAATTATATTCATAAAATTTAGGCCCATGACCCAATTGCTTTTGGAGGAGAAAACTATTTAAGATTTTTTGGAAAATGCCTACCCTTCCCATATTTAAGGAGTGCAAGGCATATCCCAAAATTTCAGCTTTGGGGGTGCAGCAGATTTGAAGGAGAAGTGGAAAATGTGAAAAGTTTACAAGAGAACACCTGCTGGACACTGGACAACATAAGACGGCCAAGCCATTAGCCCATCTGACTTTTCAGGTTTTGATGAGCTAACAAAGGTGTGGCAGGGATTCAACTTTAAAGTGATTAACCCTGTATTGTATGGGTTGTTCGACAGGAGTAGGATCAAAGATCTACGTATTGAAATTTTGTATAAACATGCCATCACCAATGTAAACTTCGTGACTGCCTGAACTCAAATAGTGATCACATTCAGTACCTTGGTGAATATATATTCAAGTAATCAAAATGCGGGTCTCTAGATGGCCACCAATGAAGTAACAAGTGTTTTCAAAATTTTCAAATGAAACACATATAATCTTTCAATGTTACAAAGAACAAGTTGAAGTAATCTGCATATGTCCTTTTTCGTTCAAAGGCATACCAGTACTCTGACTGAGTTAAATGCTTTGTTCAGTGGTAAAGGACTGAATCAGTTATAATATCTCCCAGTCCTTCACAGAACAAGGTAGAAACTATTTGGCATATATCTGTATTGAATATGACTGATATATAATTAACAAGGAAACTGTTATCAATATTTGTGTCCCTGTCATCAACATGTTTAAGGTTATTTTTTTAAACAAATTTGAACAGTATTCCACAAATATTACACATAAACATATCTATTTGAAATAATATCAATTTAAATGGCTCCAAACTATTGAAGCTTTAATAGAGTGTGCAGAGAATGCTTTATCAACGATAAACCCAAAGCTTGCGATTTGATTTTTTTGGACCAACCAATCAAAACAGGAGAAATCTAAAGCAGCGCAAGATAATTCCGTGAGAACTGTCTAATTGGCTTATTTGAAAATTATCTCACAGGTTAACCTGTCAGCTCATGTTACACAGCCTGGTGACTGTGAGATCTACAAATGTAACATAGTAGAGCAAATTAGACTTAGTTTCATTTTAATGAGATTGTATACACTACACATTTGGTTTATAAAATAAATCAACATCCTTATCGTAATTATGTCAATCAGTGTATTAATCAAATATGGATGTTTTAAATCTATAGAGATAAATTTGGTAAATCAACATTTCAAGTATTATACATAACATACCTAAAAACTCCATTCCAGTATTCTTTTACAAAATTAACCTGATGCAGCGGTATTTGTAGATGTTCACAAACAAACTGTGCATCTTCAAGATCTGCATCAGCCATGCATTTTCCAGTTTCATCAGCTGAATCCCAGTTTTTCATGAACAGACCATGGACGTCATAACCTGCAAACACATGGGTAATATAGCACGTTACCAGGTGTAGATAGTAGACGGATGTAACCCATTGATGTACCCCATTGGGAATAGTTTATCACATCAAGTGTCAATGTGGCGACTCTTACATGTCCCGGCCTCTCCCCCAAAGAATCAAGGACCACAAAACTTCAGTCACAAAGAAAGGCTCAAAATCAGCAATCTCCAATCTGATTAAAATAAAATCTAATATTGCTGCACTATGTAACGTAGATTATAGATCTCACAAGGCTCCTTTACTCAAGCCGTCAGGTTTACATTTGACACCAGTTTGACCTCTTGATCTAATTGACTTGACAAGCAATCACAATGCACGTTTGCTAGGGGCCTACGCTATCTGAGGATGAAATTCTTATAATTTTTTCCATTTTATATACAAGTTGAAGTTATTTGCATATGTCATTTTTTAATAACAATCTGAAAGAATTATCTATAACATCTTAGTCTTTGATGAAACAAGGGTCAATCTCATTATCATATACATGTACGTCATAAACATCTTGGCATAACACTGCAGAAAAATTGCACATGGAAAATTCATATTGAAGATATTGTTAAAAAAGAAAGCTAGTCCAATGATAAATTGCCTCCGAGGTCTGAAATACCGTCTCTCAAGAAAAACCCTTGAAATCATGTACAAATCCTTTATTTTGCCGATATTTGACTATTGCTGTCATATCTGGGATAACTGTACGATCGATCAATCTGTCACTCTCGAGCGATTACATTTAGATGCACTCCGAACAATATGTGGTGCTGTTCATGGTACTAGTCATCACAAGCTATACATCGAAACAAATTCTAAACCACTGAAAGATCGAAGACAGGATATCAAATTGATAAATTTCTACAAGATGATAAACGGTCTCGCACCAGACTACCTCTGCAATCTAATTCCTAATACTGTCTCCGAAAACAGTCACTACAATCTAAGAAACCAGTCAAAGTTACAGACAACGAACTGTGTAACTAAATTATATGAACAATCTTTTCTGCCTGACACAATAAAGATGTGGAATTCATTACCTGATAAATTCCTGCAAGCAAACACCATAAGTGAATTTAAATCTCTGCTGAAAAATGATGAAGCAAATAGCAATTATCTTGATCTGAATTATGGAAGTCGTTTCTGTCAGATTATACACAGCAGACATAAGCATGGGTGCAGTGATCTGAACGCAGATAAAGTTAATGGCCATATTTCAAACACTCCTGAATGCGCTTGTGGGTATCACAATGAAGATGTTGTACATTACCTGTTTACATGTGAGCTGTATATGGTTGCCAGAAATAATTCATTTTTCGATGCAAATGGCTATAGCCTCCAAAATGTGTTATATGGAACACCTCAAACAACTAATGATGTCAATTTGCAAATAGTAAAGTCCCTTCATCAATACATCATTAAAACCAAACGCTTTGATAAGTACCGCTAATAGTGTTATTATAAATGAAGTCAAGCTGCAAAGAACATATATATAAATAAGCACATGTTGTACAGATACTTTATTTTGATTGTGCTTTATGTCATGTTTTGTGTCTAGTTCTTGTGTATTTATTTATTTGATGTATGTGCTGGTGAGGCATTAATATAAGCAGACTTTTGCTTGTTTGCCGAACCAGATTCTTTCTTGAATAAAATATGTTTAAACCATGTACGTCTCATATGAGAGATATTAATTACCAACAAAACCACTCAACGTATCTGTTTCCAAAAAAGCATTTTGGATAAGTCCCATCTACTACAGCATAACGTTTAGGTAGGTAGAGTTTGATTTACGAAAGAGAATTCCATAGCTTTTAATTTGACTTTTTTGTTCAACAAACCGAGCTTGGGTAAACTAAAAGCAAGGTAAAATACATTCATTCGGATATTTAGGCAATTCACATTGGGAAAACAGTTGGAAAGGATTGGTATCCGAGTACTGAAAAGCATTGATGTAAAACCCAAATGGAATTAGCCTGCACCCTAGAATACGGGCGAACTCGCTGACTGGCTGATTTATATTACGTAAGAGACAAACCTGATGGCTCACGTAATGGAGCCTGTTGAGATCTACACGTATAATGTAGTGGAGCATTTTAGATTTCATTCTAATGACATTGAGCAATCTCCAATCACATCCAGGCACACCATAAACACATCATCCTTTAAAACAACATTGATATCCTTCAAACCAGTCACTTAAATTACAAGATCAGAGAGAATTATGAAGCTATGAAGATTTTGAAATTTAATCCCGCCCTGAACATACCATCACTTGATCAAGACAAATCAACGCTAATCCCTCTCAATCAGCAACTACCTCATTGTCCATCTAGCTTCCTATATCTATTAAAAAACCATTTTGTACATCAACCAATTTACTTGTATAAACATGACTTATCACATGTATATATAATGACTGTTTTAAGGTTGAATATCACTTGCTTGATAACAGTGTTTGTATCTACACTGAAATGTTGCATCTCTTTGAAATAAAGAAGTTGTATTATTTCCATTATTTCCTATTTCTTCACAACAAAATATGTTGAAACCTAATGGTTAAATTTACTTTTGTCAAGGTATAATGAAGGGATACATTAAATTTAAATTACTAGTTCTTGTAGAAATATTTTGAAGTATAAGTCCCATTTTTGTGTTAGGCTCTTCCTACAACCTCATTTGAGAGCAATGTGGCTCACTATGTGAAATTTGAGTCACTACAGAAAAGTAGTTTATAACAATTTGTTTGAGGTACTACAGAAAAGTAGTTTATACCAACTTACTTATTATTTTTACATGTGACTCCAAGCACATTTCAATAATGAATTACTACAGTATGTTAACATGAAAGTCTATAAATTTACATCTAGTGATGAATGTTATCACTCAGGCCTGTACATGTTTCAGTAAAATGAAATGTAAAAGTGTCCTGTGTAAGTGCTATCGGTTTTCGATCCACGATGTTGGTTTTATGCTAGACGATCATTGTCATGTGGGTTATGCCATGTACGTAATGGTGGGATTGGAAATTTCTAATGGAGATAGTCATACATCGTCTAGTATATGACATGACATGAAAGCTGTACTGCTAGTTAAATTTTACAACAAAATAAAGCTCTATGTATTGATTTAATATTCTCACATTTAAAAATAATAAAAATGAGATTAATTAGCTATGTCATGTCACACTCACGCAAGGCTTTTCATTCATGCCCCCTGGCTTCATTTCTGAACGTTTTTCTTCTTGAGTGATTGTCAGCTTTTCTTTGGAAAACAGTAAAATGTCCAGCACCCAAAATTTTACACCAAATAACATGCTAGGATAGAATTGTGAAATGAGAAATTTGTTATGATGTGTGTTTAAATTAACTTTCAGTGAAAATACTCAAATATTACTTTCCCTTTAATACACAGCAGTCACCTTGATCTGTGAATGTAAGGGATTTGCAGCAGATAACTCTGTAGATATTGGAAAGACAAGATTTTCTAAACAACTTAAAAATAGTGAGGAAACCTATTTGCAGTGATCAATTTAATGAGAAAATTATACAATGGGAATTTACCATACGATCTGAGTAGTAAAATCAACAAAGGACTGAAGTACAGATTTGATCAATTTTTGATTTTTCTATGATTGTATTAACATTAATTATTCCTCAATATTATTTTGCTAAATTATATGTCATTTGCAGTGTTGTAAAGAATAAAGGAAAGAAACTGTTCCATCAAAAACAAAATGAAATCAACATATTTTTGACAAACTCACATAATCTAAAGGAAATATTTTCAATTATGTGTTCATAATAATACAATCAAATTTCAATAGACAAAAAAACATTAGTGGAAAAGATAAGATCATTTCCGTTTTTTTGTGATGTTATTATTATGGGCCCCAAAAATTAAAATCTTAAAATATTTTATATCTCAAATCAATCTTCATGTATTTCTTGATCTCTGTGATTAATTTAATCAACGGGCCAAAAGAGAGAACAATTTATGAACCATACTATATATAATTTTCTTTCAAAGGCATCATTTTTTTTTTTTAAATAATTTTTAAAGAAACTTTTTTCAAAGTTGTTAATAATGACACACCTTATACAAACCTTCGTATATTCAGCATAACAACTTCGATCAAAATCATATGAGTTGAGAAGTTTTGAACTTGATAGGACTAGTAAAACATTGTAACATAGACACCACATTTTAACAAGTATTGCAAATTTTTTTGGAAATATTGTAAAATTGTCAATAATTAATAAATAACCTTAACAGATAATTACTTTAGAAGTTATGAGGTAGACATGACTCGAAACTGTTCTCTAACAGTCACACTTCTTACCCAAAAATGCAAAACGTTTTTTTAGAATTTCAAAATTGTTAATCACTCCCAAATATGATCAAATTATATGATTAGTTAGGAGTCAGGAGAAAGACAGGTATTGAAACAGGTCGATAAATTTTTTTTTAAAACTGCAAAGATTTACAAATATGATTTTTTAATTATTGATCATGACAAGCTTTAATGTATTATGTATCTCTAAACCAAATTTGATCACAATCAGATGACTAGTTTTGAAGTTACGAGCCAGACAGGATTTGAAACTATTCTCCTACCCCCCTACCATTGTTGTCTATTCATTCCAAATTCACTTCAACCAAACCTTTGATGTCTATTCATTCTAAATTAACTTCAACCAAATAAATATGTAGGGAAATTGAAAGATATCAGATTTCAATCAGCTTTTTCCATGGTTATCAAGAGCCCAGTAATTTTGTAGTAATGTGCAGTGTTAAAGGGCTCAGTCATGCTCTGTCACTTTGTTGACCATTCATATTCTTTGTTTATGTCTTGCTTATTTATTTTGCTACAGACACGCACTTGGGCTTGTTTCAATCCTCATTATCACATACTTATGATTAACATTTTGACATTACCATTTGCAACACTGGCACATCATTTGAACTGCACCTGAACCCTTACTTTTGGGGGTAGGACAATGTAAATATGAAACTGACACATATTCAGATCAGCCAGGTGCAGGGTGACCAAACTCAATCAACCAATCATAACAAAATCAAATGTTTGAAAGACAATGGACACCTAAATAAGTTAGTTAGTTTCCCTGCTTAGTCATTTCAATGGTATAAAAACAAACAAAATGAGAAAAGCTAAATACAAAAGTGTATAGTCGAATAGCGCAAGTTCGTTAGTGTTGTAAGTTCATTATGTCATTTTAACACCTCCAATTTTGCACATTGACACCATTTAGGTCACACATGATTAAATAGAAGGTAAGCATTGGAGAGATCAAAGCTGGTTATCAAATCTAATAAGCAGAATTGAGGTTCTAAAGCAGGTGAGATTCACTTGTTAATACATTTAACATGATAACAAGCATCTGCATGATATGGTCCAGCTATATCCCAGGTCGCAAATGGCACAATGTTCTTTGGTATCATTTATTTTCTCTAAATGTTTCTATGACTGTATTTCAATTAAAATTTCCTTTACATGATTTTGCTGAATTAAATGTAAAAATAAAATGTAGATTTTTTTCCATGAAAATTTTTTTGTACAAAAATATTTTCATTAATTTTAAGTGAACATGAAATGAAAATCAACTTATAAAGTTCAGTTATCATATTTGGTTCCCATTGCTTTCTGACATGAAAGAGTGAAAGAATGGTGTAATTTTCATGATGTACTTATATGTAAGTTTGAATGTAGATAGACATTTAGAATTTTATAATAATTGATTAATGACAACCTTCAATTTTAAATTTTCATGTAAAATGAATGTTACTTTGTGTTAAGATAATTGTCATATACTTATAAAAGAATTGTTATAAACTCATGAAGAAGTTGTTATGTTACAAAGCTCACAAAAACAATAAATTTATCTGATATTACAAACTGTGACGTCACGAACTTGAAGCGAGATGACGGCCGCTTTTGAATTTCGACAATAAAGTTTCAACAGGTTTGTACTGTGATATTTAATAATGAGCCTTCCCTGAAACCTTACATTTAAAGAGAAGAGTCAATGATTTTATGCAAGTTATGATTAAAAGCTTTCAAGCTTTCGATTTCGTTCACATAGCGTCACGAACTACGGACAATCGAGGGTACGTAAGAGAGCAGACTGCAGTCGGATTTTAAATTAAACCTTTTTTCTTGAGAATCAATGCTGCCACGGCACTGTCAACACCACCAGATATGCCAACTACAACTCGCCGGGACAGGTTATTCATTGTTTCAAATTATTTAATCCTACATCATGTCACATGTACAAGCAAGTGTAGGCCTACTAAAATTGCTCGATATAGCAGACGCCATATTACAGTCAGTCGCCCTGACATGTTGTACTGAGCTATTCCATTGGCTGTATCTGAAAGATTACCCAATCAAAGGCAATTTTACTTTGCTTTAACTCGAATGTAGTGATTGGCTGTCATAAACCAATTAAACGATATGTTACAAGTTAGAAGGTCTTTTTGCCCTTACCGTTAAAGAGCTCTAATATTGGCTAAACGTTTCCGGAATTGTACTTTTTGAAGTAACACCATTCAATAATATATTTTGATGCCCCTTTTGTGTTCATCAGATTTCCCATGATGAATGAGAGTAGCGATGGTGTTGTTAGCCAGGAAGATGTTCACAGACTGTTGGAACATTTTTCAAAATCCACTCATAAAGTGAGAACGGGCGACATGAAGGTACGCATCATGACAATAGGGCCTATCGGATGGGCGTTTGTTTTTAACTAAAAGTCAAACAATTTCCATAAAGTAAGATATGTTTTGTTTTTATTGACTTTAGGCTCCACATAAGATAACTATCTGCGTGAAATATTAACTGAAAATGAAATCAGTGAGTGACAGATACGCAGAAGTTTTCCAAAATACGAGTCAGATATTGTTTATATGCGAAAATGTGACTTGTGAAAGCAAAGTTTCATTTCTACATGAAATACCCCTGTATCACTTTTTGCGAGATTATCCAATATTCATGCTGTTACCGTTGACATAAAGACATTAATGTAAACTAAATGTCTATCCAAATAACACTTGATATAAATTTTAGAATGGTTCCTATCATTTTGAATAAAATGAGTGTGGTGGTTGAACACTTAACACATTGGATTGCAATGCCATATGCCGAGTAATCTTGATGCAATGCTTGATTGAACATATTTAGGCTCAATTCTTCAAAGATTATCCCAAAAATACTGTATTACCTGCCCTAGTTGTCACATCTGCCCAGTGTTGTTTCCGGCATTAAAATAATGTGACCTAAGGACAAACTTGCAGGCAAGATGGCGATTTCTACTAGAAATTGATTACAGTGTCAGGAAATATGGGAGTAAAATGGTGTGCTTTAGAATGAACCAAATGTGGCGTGTGGATCGAGTGAAGTTTCAATAAAATCATACAATTATTTTTTTGAAAATAGAAAAACCTATCAAAAGGATATTTTCATTTTAAGACACCAATTTTCTAAACAATCAAATCAATTTATTTTCAGTGATTCTGTATTGGTTAAAGCTTTTAACCAATAATTCTACACTTCTAAAATAAAAAACCCTTCTAAACTCTTAATAATAACAAGTCACTTAGAGTGAATTCCAATTTTGCTGTATAAAATCTACTAAGAAAACATTTTTATGAATAAAAGACTATAAGGCAACTTGAACCCTGTAAAAACATTTGATACTCAAACATTATTAGACAGTGATTCAGTGAAACCATGTACAACATCCTAAGATTTATTTTAGGGGAAGATTTAGTCAATCAATTTGATAAGTAAACAATTACGAGGGTGCTTGTGAGATCTCACTTCAGTCAGAAAAATTTTAACGGGGAAAAATGATAATGTTGGATATAAGATAACTTATAATTATATAAATTGTTTATGATTGTAGAACTTCTTGAAACATTTTCATGTTTCTCTTGATGAAAGTTGACCAGATTAAGATGATTTCTTTAAGATAGCTCCAAAAAATATGATCGCAACACCTTTAACATACCCGGTAATAGATTGTTTTAAAAAAAACAAATATAGAGGGAAGAAAGACATGAGTGATTTTCTTCAGATATTTAAAAGTTTATTTTGAAGAATTTTAGATGTATTACTGATATGAATTTAGATATACCATTACTTTTGTGTACAACGTAAAGATTAGATTTTGATGAGGAAAAGTTCTGTTGGAATAAACATCACATAATTTGATACACTTTGTGTGATGTAATATCGTTAATCTTTAAACATCTTTTCTATAGACTCCAAAAAGCTGATGCTCAAATAATTTTCTTACATAACCAGCCTGTAGAAATTGCTTTTTAAAACTTATCAATTGGTGAGCACTCATCTCAGCTAAAAAGAAAAATTTCTTTAAATTATGTTTTTAAGGTAAAAAATGAAATTGTCATTGAAACAACAGGTACCTATAGTCACAAATTGTCATTCATCTTGATTGTCTTTTGGGGAACTTAATGATTTTGTTTATAGTTTTGGTTCTTATGCTTGGGGCATAGTCAAAGTCTCCGTCGCCTGTCCTTCTGTCTGGATAACTCTGTTTCCGAAGCCGAACTTCCAACTAAAAAACCTAGCTTAACACAATTTGGTATATAGGATAATTATCATATGTAGTTCTTCCTTATTTGGTTTCCATCTTTCTTTAAAAAATTTCTTTTCAGTTTATTTGATCATTCAACCTATAATTAATCAATTATTGATATACTTGTTTTATCATTTGATCATAAGTGAAAAAAATGCTCGAGTGATTATAAGTAGCTGTGCAGTCTGATTTAAATGGACCATGTTCACAGGAATAAATATTTCAAAATATTGCCTCTATACAGGAATACTTGTAAAGTGCAAGAGGAAAAAAACAAGATATCAATGTCAACTACATTTTTCTCAGATTTTTT